>CM052720.1:18286844-18381274 GCA_028551405.1 Uromys caudimaculatus
AAAGAGGAGACCCAGAAAAGGGGAAACATTGGAAATGTAAATAAAGTATCAAAAAAAAAAAAAAAAAACAAATATCCAAGAATACACATTCTACTCATTAGAATACCAGGATTTTCTATAAAATAGACTGTATTCTGGGACACAAAACAATTCTTTATAAATTCAAAAAGACGGACATACCTTCATGCATCCTATCAGATCACAACATAACTTAAATTTGACACTAAGCAAATCAGTAGTCAACACTAAAATTCATGGAGATTAAGAAAAGTCATTAATGAATGCTTAATGTGTCAAAGAAGAATTCAAGAAATAAAAAGTTTCTTAGAACTAAATGAAAATGAAACACAACAGAAAACCTCTGAAACACATTGAAAGCAGACTTGCAAGGGAAACTTTATAGGTTTAAGTGCCTATATTTAAAAATTCAAGCTATGGTGGTACAGTTGGGAGAAAGAGGCAGGCAGATCTCAGTGAGTTTGAGGCCAGTCTGGTCTGTAGAATGAGTTCTAGGACCTCTAGGGCTACATGGAGAAATCCTTTCTAGAAAAGCCAAAACAAAAACAAAAACCAAAAAAACAAAAGCAAAGATATGAAAAACTATCAGAATGATTCTTGATATCACTCAAAACAAAAAACTTGGAAAAAAAAAACAGAACAAACCAAATTCAATGCAAAAATAAATGAAAGAGAAGTGAGGAAAACAATATCAATGAAACTAAGAGCTGGTTCTCAGAGAGAATATATATGATTAATAGAACCTAGATTCTTCGACAAGACTAATGAAGAAAGAGAGAGAGAATGAATATCAAAGTCTAACAGAATCAGAAATGAACAAGGAAACAGACACCAAAGAAATTGAGAATATTATAAAGGAATACTTAAATCAAAAACTGTACTCTGTTAAATTGGAAAACTTAAAAAGAAATAGATGAATTTCTAGATTCAGCCAAATCACCAAAAATAAACTAAGATGAAGTCAAACACCTAAACAGACCCATATTGAATGACGAGATTAAAATAGTAACAAAATTCCTCCAAATTAAAAAAAAATCCAGGGCCAGATGGGTTTACATCAAAATTCTACCAGACTTTCAAAGAAAATCTCAAGCAAATCATTTTTAAACCATTCAAAAAAAGAAAAGAAAAGAAAAGAAAAAAAAGAAAGGAAAAGAGCAGCTCCAAATTCCTTCTATGGAGCCAGTATCACTCTGATACTAAAACTAGATAAAGAAACAATAAAAAAGAGAACTATAGGTCAGTATTCCTGATGAACAACTGCTTAACAAGATATTTGCAAATAGAATTTAGACACATATTACAAAGGCTGTAAGCCATTACCAAGATGGCTTTATCCTTGAAATGCAGATATAACAGAGGCAAGTTAATAAATGCAATAAAATGCATAAATAGACATTATAACAAAAATCACATGATCATTTTAATAGATTTAGAAAGAAATTCTTTGATGAAATCTAACAGGCCTTCGTGATAAACATTCTAGAGAACATTGGGCTAGAGGAAACATACCTCAACAGAATAAAAGGTGTAGTCAACAGCCAATATCAGCCTAACTGAAGAAAAGCATGGAGCAATTACACCGCAGTCAGAAATGAGACAAGAATGTTTCTTATGACACTCCTTTTCAATATTGTCCTTGAAGCTATCAAAATAAGGCAGGAGGGGAAAATTAAAGGGCTCCATTTAGGGAAAGATGTTAAGCTAATTGACCATATTTGCAGATGTCATGATTTTACTTATTAGAGATCTACCAAAAAACTCTCACCGGAAAACTCCCAGAAACAATGAACAAATTCAACAGTGTAACAGAATACAGAATCAACTTGCACAAAGCAATGCCTTTTCTATGATCAATGACCTTTCCCCCAGAGGTGGAAGATAACTCTCTACTGCTGAAAATACCATGCATTTCAGACACAGGGTCCAGAGGCCCCAGAGCTGGAATTGGCCTGAAAGCTTCAAGGCTCTGAGGACTAGTTTTCATGGTACCAGAAGGCTCCAAGGAGGCCCAAAGGAGGGAAGTAACCTACAGTCCTGCACAGCTGCACCTATGAACCAATAACAATGGCCAGCAGAACACAATAGTCCAAAGGCTGCAGTAGTGGCACACATGCCTTGGCAGTAACCACAGCTCTCTAATTAGACTTAAAGTCCAACTCAACAAGTATCATGCCTGGTACTGGAAACCTAGTCAACTTTCCAGCACTTAAATCATGGATCTTGTAGGAGAACCTATAACTGCTACTTTACTAAGCCAGAATGATCTCTAGATACACTCTAAATCTATGTACTTAGACCTACAGAGAAATGAAATCCTCACCCCCTCATCCAAGAATCGTCTCTTTGTAGCAGTGGCAGGCCATTCCAGAAAGCCACAATGAATGAAAATGCAGAGTTGTGGAGCCCAGTCCCAACTGATACATTTACAGCATAACTCCTGCATCTAAAGCTCAGAGAATATAGCAGAAGCAGACACAGCATGATCATAAGAACCAGAGGAACAGAAAGTTGTGGGACTTGCCTCCTAAAAATACCAGAAGTTACACCCGTAATATCTAATCACCATGAGTTCTTATACATAAGTTCAACAACTAATAAACATTGTAATGTGACAGGAAAAAGGTCAGGAGGCCTCAACCCTACCCAAAGATCTACAATCAACCAAGAAATGTAGGGAGTGAAAGAAACGGTCTTTCCCAGGAAAGAACATGCCAATGGGGTATCCCCCGTCAAAGGATCAGTCCTAAAAATATATACATACAAGTACCATTGTACAAACTGAACAGGTTGTATTTATGTATATGTGTATATTGAGTAATTATATATATATGTGTGTGTGTTTATACACACATATACACATATGTACACATATATGTGTGGAACAACAATTAATGAAAACAGATCATTTATTTGAAAGAGGGCAAGCAGGGGTGTAAGGGAGGGTTTGTAGGGAGAAAAGAAAAGGGAAATGATGCAATTATTTTGTAATCTCAAAAGTAAAATAATTAAATAAAAATTCTTACAAGGCCTTGAAGTGATTATAGTATGTATAAGCAAATGATAACCTCTGTGGACATTTCATTTAAATAAGTGCATACATCCACATATATCCACTATTCATAGAAACAGAGCCACTCATAAGTATGGAATTCTGAAACAAGTAAAACTTAAAAGAGCTAATGAAAAGGGATGTATTCTGTTTCTCTTTGTATTCCCCACAATCCCCATCAAGCTCACAGGCAGAAGGACACATCCCTTACGTTTCCCAAATTGTGTCGTCTACATGTAGATGACGGAGAAACATAAAAGCAAGATCATCTTAGCACACGGCATCCAACAATGAGAAGACCCAGGCTTAGGATGCTCAGGGACACGTTCATAAACAAACCATTAATTTGCATGATGCTTTGATAAAATATAGTTGGTCCTGCTTAGGGATGCTAACATGGGCTGTCCAAATGATAACAGAGCAGAGAAAGCTAACTGGAAAAAAAAAAAAAAGAGGAAGGGGAACTAACACAGCAGAGGCCTTTGTTTCCCAGGCTTTGGACAGAATGACACAGATAGGGATCATCTATATACTTAAAAAAAATATAGTAGAACCAAATCCAGAGAGAGACAGAGAGACAGAGAGACAGAGACAGAGAGAGACAGAGACAGAGACAGAGAGAGACAGAGAGCGTGCTGCTCTGCTCTGATGAGAAAAGCACCTTGGAGACAGGAACAAAGTCAAGCAGCCTCTCTCATTAAACATTTATTACCCTGCTTAAATCTGTTTGAAGCACAGAAATACATGAAATACTACACAGGCTAAGATCTACTCTCCCCCAGCCAGAATGCTGAGCCTGACTGACGTGCAGTTGAAATACATGACTGTTTCCTTGAGGTCAGCTCTTAATGCTGTCAGTATTACAGGTGAGTCCATTCCCGAAACTCTTAGTGAACACTTAACATAATTCACAGAGTTGTCCAAATGCTTTCAAGAAAATAACATCAGTGCCCTTGATGAGCATGATACAAAAGTCTTTAATCTATCAAAAAAAGAGAGAGAGAGTAAATTAAAAACCTGTGCTTTGCCCCAAGCAGCAGATAATTCATTAAGCCTTGACTCAGGAAGAGAAGGAAGCATTTCTCACAGGGACACTGGCCTGCAGGACCATGTGCTGGCAAGCTCAGAGTTGCAACCCCTTGACTTCATAACTACTGCCATTTTCAGATCTTATTTGCCATGCCTTCTTTACTTAAATAAGTTTTTACTAAGCTAACATACTAACATTAAAATAAATTTGGAGACTAAAATTCACCCACAAGTCTACCGTTACGCTAAGCATTGTTAATATGCCTGCAGACACGTGGGATTTGTACTTCTAATCACAGCATGCGTAGCATAATGGAGCCATGCTTTTTAAAGGCAGCACCTTAATCTGACAATAGGAACTGTCAGACTTTCCCCAGGTTGTTCATTTAATTGGCACACATTTTGAGAAATAAAGCTGAGTGTCAGAACGTGAGGCTTCAGTGGGTTTTCCTAAATCCACACCACAAATGGCACATTTAACAAAAAGAGTAATTTGGAGACATTTCATAATTCACACATCTATACAACTTTACAACTTACCTCCTCTCCGGACAAATAGTAGGCTGACAGCAATCCACCAACGAAGCGGATGTTTACTTCAAAAACAGAGACTTCAGCGTTCTGTGGGAACAAAGTGAAGGAGGCTAAGACAGTGATAGCATGCAGGAAGCTGCTCTAATTTAAAGTCTGCTCAGACCAGTGTGCTGGCCCAGGCACCTATAGGCAAGACCTGAAGTCCCTTGTAAATGATGGCAAAGTATGGGTAAGCAGATAAAGAATAATTCTACTCAAAGCAAAATTATAAAAATACCATAAACTGAAATTCATTCCTATATGCAGAAGCAGACCTAATACTTGATATTCTGTATCTCTACAAAGGCACAGGGATCAGGGCTTTTATTATTATTTTTTCCTATTCTGTGTTCTCGTTACTTCCTTCATTTGCCTGCTTTTTCTTCCTGAAAGGCCAATCAGACTACAGTGTGGCTGCTAGCTCCACACTAGCCTAGCAATCTGTCTCCATTATGTTAAAGTGGCACAGACAGAATGTTAATGGGACATAAACCCAGGGCTTGAGTTCCAGTGTTGCTCTATGCCTTTGCCTTCCCAGTCACAGATCTGAGGCGGCATTCTGTCTTGGCACCACGGTGATAATAGTGCGTGCGTCATTGCTAGAGTAGTTCTTAGTTATATCAGTAGTAGCTTGCTTTTATTATTTATAATATGGCACATGCTTTACTCATCTTCTTTAATCCTTTAATCCCCACACAGATCATTGAAATTATTATGCCTATGTCCTGTCCGCAGAACAAAAAACAAGCTAGGCTGATGGTGATTAATGTGACCTTTAGAAGTTCACACAACAGTAGTGGAATTAGGATTCGAATGGAAACATGCTTATTCATGGTTCAAAACCAGGCTGTTCTGAACTCTATGAATATCTCACAGACTCCATGGCTGATTATTAATGTTCAAATAATTGTGTTACTTAAGTAGTAATTACCACCAATAGTTTTATGGTTCTATAATATTTGACTGCTAAGTGCATCTGTATTGTATTTTGTAATGAGGTGATTAGCCCAGTATGACCCCCGACAGATATAAGGTATACTTCATCAGGCCTACTAAGTAACTGTCACTTCTGGTTAACATCCCTCATGGATAATGACAAGGCTAAGAGCAAAATAGAATGTATAGAACCAGCATCTGGCAGATGAACTTGCAAAAACCATTTGAAATATCACCTTTAGGGACCATTTATTAAGCAACTACTATGTGCCAGGCCCATTCCTAGGTCCTGTGACCACAACAATGAAAACTGACAAGATCCTTAAACTTATTGAGTCTACATGTCAGAAAACAGTTTCAGAAACATAGAAGAGATGAATTATTTCATTCCTACATGTCTTCCCTTCGAAGCTCCTACTTAAGTTAAGAAAGTTCCTGCAAAAGAAAGTTTATAAAAAGTTAGGACTCTTAGATAAAGGTAGATAAAACCATCATGAAATAAAATCATGCTGTGGGTTTGTTTAATTGTACTGACTAATTTATGATTTGCAACTTATATATATATATATGGATTCAACACCCTCTGTATTATGCAATCTGTCACTAAAATGGATCGCTCTGAATGAGAGTCATTTAAACCCTGCTGTTAGTCCACACAAACTCGGATAAAGAAAAAGGAACATTCATTTCATTTAGTTTGGTTCATACAATTTTATCTGTTATATCTAACAGAAATAATGTCTAATAAAACTCTAATGAATTTAAGTCCTTAAAACACATTCGCCCTAGTTTGTATTTTTTTTTTTTTTTTTTTAGTTTTTAACCAGAAAACAGGCCTTCATGTTTTCACGGACAGAAGCCTATGGAGGTGGTTTATTTCCTTATTCTGGCTCTAAGCTCATTACACATGCTTTTCCTATTTCCCCTTTGAAAAGCATCAGACAGTTGAGACCTTTCTATAGACATCTGATAAAAATTATTGCAAGGTAGGGGACTGAGCCCTGTCAATTGCCATCAGAAATATATCTCAATCTAGACATCAACCACTTATTGGATGCAGTGAGTCCAGCAGCTATTGATCCAGCTCTGTGTGTATCCCAGAACCTGCATTCTATTTATCTTGCTTTGCTGTAACATACTGAAAGATAACCTCACAAAGTCCTGTGCTCAAGGTCAGCGGCTATGACATTTTGAGTTGCAGGGACTGAATCACCTAGGGAGCCCAAGGCAAAGTCAGGATTGTTAGGTGAAGCCACCCAGGTTGCCAGTGATTAGAATGCCCTTGTCTTTGAAATGCTTGCTCAGGGATATCCCAATCCTTAACTCTCCTCATCTTTCCGTGCCTGGAAACCAGAACTACTCGGGACAATGCTCCTGCCCTTGACCAATACAATTCCTTCTGCCTTGTTTTTTCCAAAGTTACATTATTTACAAACCTTACTTTGAGCTCTCTTAATATTCTAGGGCATATTATTTTTTAGGCCAGCAGATTGACATTTGGACCCTTTGGATAATTCCTTACAGAACTTTAAGTGGCAAAAAAAAAAAAAAAAAAAAAAATGGATGGGGGTAGGTAAAATTTCGTACTATAACAAAATGGTTAGCAGCTATGTAAATTCTGGTCTGGGGCTAGAAAGATGCCCTCTTCTAGTGTGTCTGAAGACAGCAACAGTGTACTCATATAAAATAAATAAATCTTAAAAAAAAAAAAAAAAACTTTAAAAAAAAAAATAGCTGGGCAGTGGTGGTGCATGCCTTTAATCCCAGCACTCAGGAGGCAGAGGTAGGTGGATTTTTGAGTTCGAGGCCAGCCTGGTCTACAGAGTGAGTTCCAGGACAGCCAGGGCTACACAGAGAAACCCTGTCTCAAAAAACCAAAAAAAAAAAAAAAAAAAAACCAACCAAACAAAAAAGATCAAGTTGGAGGCAAGCCTGTAGCACATTTTCTTAATTAGTGATTGATGGGGGAGGGCCCAGCCCATTATGGGTGGTCCCATTCCTGGGCTGGTGGTCCTGGTTTCTATAAGAAAGCAGATTAAGCAAGCCATGAAGAGGAAGCCAGTAAGCAGCACCCCTCCATGACCTCTGCACCAGCTTCTACCTCCAGATTCATGCTCAGTTTGAATCTGTGGCTTCAGTCCATAGATTGTGACTCAAGATATGTAAATCAAATAAAACCTTACCTCCCCAAGTTGCTTATGGTCATGTTTCATCACAGCAATAGAAACCCTGACAAAGATAGTGCCTATAACTTGGGTCCCTTAGATCATTAAGTTTAACCTCAAGTTCTTGAATTCTTTCTCTTTTTTCTTCTTCTCCAATTTACAAGACATCTGAAATTATCAGATAAATTGCTAAAATGGAAAAACAATAATTTTCTCCTCTCCTAATACTTAAATTAATACCGTGCCCCACTCCTGTCCTAGGAAAGGCTTCATCTTAACAACACACCATGAATCCTGGATATGAAGACTCTAACGCTAATTTGGTGACAAAAATAGTGACCTCTTGTGAACCTTTTCCAAAATGAGTGTCTGAAAGACTCTTACCAGGTTCATCAACATTTTTAAAGAGCACAGAGAAATTCCAGTTAGGCTACATTTTTATAAGCAACGTATCCTTCATAATTACCCAGAGCATGATATCTATTAGATCCCAGTCAGCAGAATCACAGGCTTGGCCAGGAAAATAAAAAGATGGGACAGTTCTAGAGCCAAGTCAGCTCCAGCTCCCATTTATCTGAGACACTGCAGAACCATAAGCTTCCCCTGAGAAAGTAATTTATTTCAATGGATCTCCAGGCCATAAGCTAGTTCTTTATAATAAAGCTTGTTCAGACTTTAACTATTTAGGATTCTACACAGCACAACATTTTCATGGAGTTGAAAAGATCTTTTGAAAGAGAACATTTCCGAGGGCCCCCAACACAGATAGAGCAGAGGACTGCATGGTCTGGCCTCAGTGAGAGAAGATGCACCAAGTACTCACGATACTTGAGCCCTCAGGGAGGGGGAGGCTTGGTGGTGGGGGAGCATCCTCCCAGGGACAGGAATGAGGTAAGGAATTCTGGGAAGGGGAACCGGGAGTGAGGACAATGGCTGGATTGTAAATAGATAATAGATAGATAGATAGGTAGATAGATAGATAGATAGATAGATAGATAGATAGATAGATAGATAGAAAAATAGAAAAAAAGAAAGAGACATTTGATCCCTAAACTCTGACAATCTCCTTTTACCAACTCTTCCACCAAACTCTGTCAGCTTTCTACTCAGAGATCTGTAAGCATGGGATTCCTGTGCAATACACAACAAACGCACAAGTTTCAATGGCAGCTGCCCCACTGCATACCAATGCAACAACTGTGATTAATAACAACTTCCCCACTACAACCCTTTGTGGTAATTATGTCCAGGAGTAATGCTACTGTACCCACACATTTGATAACTACATTGCCTTATGTACAGGAAACTTTGCAACGCCTCTAGTCAAAAGAATTGCCTACAAGCCTGGCCTGTGTTTGCCAGTAATATACTCCTCCTTGAAGAATGCTTTTCCAGAATGTGTGTTGCTTCACATTTCATGGACTCAGAGTAAGTATAAAACTTAATCTATTAAAGTGTAGTCGCATCTACTGTTAATGTATGCCCTCACAGCTCTCAGCTTCATAAATGGTAGAATACATTTCTTAAGACTGTTAGCAGTGTTTAAACGATTAAAGCTACAGAGAAAGGCAAATAACCATGTTGTCTATGTTAATAGGCTGGTTTTGCTATGGAGGTTCCGAAAGGATCCATGTAGCAGCTCAGATCAATCAGGAATCATCACTAGAGAGGCAAGGGCCTCTTAGGGCCATAACTCTTGGTCGGGTAATCATCGGCATCAGAGGGCTAGTACTCCATCATTCCATTCAGCAGGATAATCAGTTAGTGGTCTGTACCAATCAGGATGTAATGCTGCTTACAAACAAACCTTTTCTAGGAGCAAAATTAAGAAAAATGTCATTTCCTTCATGCCTCATGACATGGAACGGTGGGGCAGGTAGCCAAATACTCATTCAGTCATGGGAAAAGACATGGCATTGGGGCTGAAGTGGACTCACTGTCTTCCCAGAGGACCGCACAGCTTGTTTAGCTTACATATTTAAATGAATATGTTTAAAGTATATCTTTAAGTAAAACAAAACAAAACCACAAACACATGCAAAACACCAAAAAAAAAAAAAAAACTCACCTTTCCGCCAACACCTTTATCATGTAAACTGTACTGGATTTATTACACATCACGAACAACCCTGGCTGTTAGTCTAGAGCAAAATAACCTACTCCATTCTTGTCTTTCCCAAAGAAAGCCCCACCTCCCACACCAAGTACTACCTCTCCCCAGTGCACAAAGACAGTGTAACAACACCAATAATCTAGCTTTCCTGTTTACAGACACTTTGTATAAGGAATTGCTACCCGGAGAAAATGTCTACCTCTATCAAATTTGCTATTAAAGATAATTTTTTTTTTTTTTTTTTTTTTTTGGTTTTTCGAAACAGGGTTTCTCTGTATAGCCCTGGCTGTCCTGGAACTTACTCTGTAGACCAGGCTGGCCTCGAACTCAGAAATCCACCTGCCTCTGCCTCCCAAGTGCTGTAAAGATAATTTTTAGTACTTTCTAATTAATACAGTATGTTTTTGAAGTACTATGAAGAAGTTAAAAATTGAATTGAGTAGCACTCACTCAAAAACATGTTCCCATACCAGGAGCCACCACTAACATGCTTAAAAGCAGGTTAATGTTGTATAGATCACCTGCACTTGCATTCCAACTATATAAAAATGACTTAGCACAGGGACCAGTGTACTCCATGAGCAGGCCTCCCAGCTCAATCGCCCACATTCAGTCAGGAAGTAGGCCAAGCCAGGCATCTTGTCTGTTTCACCAGCACTGACTGAATTCTTACTAAATAATAAACTCTAATAAGCACAGTGATATGAAGATTACATGCCTAAGTCACAGGCTCAGATTCATAGGATGTGTGTGTATTTCTCACCTTTTGTATTTCCTCTCTACAAAAAAACAGGGGGAATCAATTAGGCAGATCTTGTTTATTATAGCTCCTGTTTGCTGTGCAACCTTGGGAAGATTAATTAACTATGTATATCTATAAAAGTAAAAAAAAAAAACCACATGCCCTTCCACAGAAATTGAAATAACCTATGGAAAACACCAACCAGAATCAATCAATCATCAAGTGTTAACCTGGTACAGCCCCTTTGTCCTGTCTGCCTTTCTCCTTGTCTTCCTCAGGAAACCCAGCTCTAGGGAAGGTGTCCATTTTTCCAGTTAGAGAAGCACCTGAAGTGTAAATCACTGGTCCTAAGAAAGAGCTTGGTAAATAATTAGCATATGAATGAATGGATAATGAATAAATGAGAGCCTAGATTCTTTCTTCCTAGGCCTACACTGAATTGAAATCAGAAAGCTCATCAGAGTCTATTCTAACAGTGTTCCGTCTCACCTGTATGCGTCTGCAGATACCTGAGCTGAACACAAGCTCCATCAATGAAGTCCCGGCTCTTACTCCCTAAATCATATTAACTCAATGATTTATTTAAAACCGGTCCTAAAAGATGCTTAGATTTTGTGCTACCAAGTGAATCAACTTGTTATGCTTTAGTAAATGGCATTAAAAAGCATTTGGTGAAGTAAATTTTAAGTGCTATAAACTGAATATTTTGCATGTACACACATTTATTCTCAACTTGAGGACTTATTTACACTTAGAAATACTAAGAGTAAACCCCCAGCAATAGTGTTTCTATCTCAGCTCTATTTCTTCTTACTTTACAGTGACACTGGATACATTTATATGTATTAACTTTAAAAAAACAAAACAACAACAAAACAAGAAACCCTTGGACTTTCAGTTAAAATACGTTATAAGGATTACATTAAATACATGGTGTGTCCTCTAGGCTAGACTATTACATTCTATGTCTAAAAATGAAATGGCTTTTTTTTCTATTTCAGGTAAAGCTTACTTTTTTCTCCCCTCCCATGAATGCAAAATTAAATTCTCAAAGTGTTTTTGAAGGAAAATCAAGCAGTTGTTGAAGCAATCACTCAAGTTCTCACATGTGGTTTATAAAACTAACTAGAAACATTGTGCTAAAGACAATTTTCTTGTCATTCAGTGACAAGAAAAAATAATCCATATACCTTTCCTGAACTTATTCCTCTTTTTAATATGAGAAGCTCTAACTCTGTATTATTGACAAATGTGTTAAAACAAAACAAAAATGTCTTATATAGACCAAGTTGGCGTAAACATTTTATGTAGCTAAAGTTGGCCTGGAACTTCTGATCCTCCGCCCCTACCTCCTGAGCGCTAGGATTAGCAGGCATATGCCACCACATTATATGCTGTTGGAGACTGATCCTAGGATTCTGTGCATGCGAAGCAAGCACTTCACCAACTGAGCTACACTTTGAACCCCCAAAATAACATTTTTGTAATGCGGAAATATGGTAATTTTGATAAAGAGGCTGAGTAAACGTTTCAAGTCACTTCGTGCTATGAATAGTATAATAGGACTGAGGAGATGGTCAGGGGATAAAGCATTTGCTTTGCGAGCATAAGGACCTGAGTTCAAATGGCAAGCACCCATATAAGAAGCTGGACAGGGAAGTACATTCCTGTTATGATAATCCTCAGTGTATGTGGGCAGGCGGGCTGGGGTGGGGGCAGGATCTCAGGAGTTTGCTGGGCAGGCAGCCTAGCCAAAATGGTGAGCTTCCTGTTCAATGCGAGTCCTTGTCTCAAGGCAATGAGGTGGAAAATGATAAGAGGAAGACGCCCAGTGTCCTACTGTAGTTTCTCTTGTGTGTATCCCCAAACATATACAATACCTACCACACACACACACACACACACACACACACAAAGGGTGTGGGGGAACTATAGATAGATAGATAGATAGATAGATAGATAGATAGATAGATAGATAGATAGATAGATAGATGATAGATGATAGATAGATAAATAGATAGGTGATAGATAGAATAATAAACAGATATTTGAGACACATGACTACAATTTGTAGAAGAACGTTTGAAAAGCATAGCCAGATTATCAATAGTTATTGATATCCAGGCACTAAAATGCATGTTTTTAGATTAAATTTTAAACCTTTAAAAGTCAACATCTTAACAAAGGAGGCGAAGTGACACACTTTCCTGGCTTCTACATAGGTTTATATTCCCTATTTAGATTCACTTTGTTTCTCAAGGGTTCCTATAACCCACAAAAATACTCTTTTCAACTAATTGGTGACCCAAGTCCACCAATCAAACTTCTACTACAGTCATGTTTTATCTATTACCACGAGAGGCCTCTGCATTTAGTTTTGAAAAATAAATTAGTTCCCACCCTTCAATTCTCTTCATTCTTCACATTCAAAGTCGGATTTGGACAGGTTTGGGGCAACACAGCATGTAACAGACAGACCAACCCAAGTATCAGAAAAGGGGCCTGGGACTACTCATAGGTCTAGTGCTATGTAAAGTTTCTAGGTGTGGAAGGGATATTGCCAGAGCTGCAAGATGAGTATGCGGGGTAGGTAGGTAGGTATTATTCCTAATAATAAGCATTGCTAAGACGATGCTCAGTGCACTCACCAAGCATATGCAAGATCCTGGATTTGATCGCTAGCACCACAAAAGCAAGCAAGCAAACAAACAAACAAAGACCAAATATTAAAAGGGAATAAACATAAAAAGGAAAAATATTGTAGTCTAATTTTGCATATTTAGTTCTATTGATATGATGAGAACTACCACATAATGTCCCATATCACAGCTCTGTACATTTGAACCACCAGCTCTTTATACCTACTTTTTCTCTACATTTAAAATAAAAACATGGGGCTGGAGAGTAGCTCAGCATTTAAGAGCATTTGTTCTTGCAGAGGACCCAGAATTGTTCCTCACATCCATACCTCATACCTACCATCTATAACTCTACTTCCAAGAGACTCAACCCCATGTTTTGACCATCTCTGGGCACCAGGGATGCACATGGTACACGAGTACATATACATGTAAGTAAAACATCCATACATGTTAAAATAAATAAATCTAAAAAACTAAAAATAAAAGACCTTGTCACATTGGTCTCCAAAATTCTGGAGTATTAGAATATTATCTCTCTGGTATTCTAGGATCGGTTTCCAGGAAGATTAAACATAAACTTGTCTGTCCATAAAACTTAAATATAGCACAGATAGC
Source organism: Uromys caudimaculatus (assembly GCA_028551405.1). Classification (NCBI taxonomy): domain Eukaryota; kingdom Metazoa; phylum Chordata; class Mammalia; order Rodentia; family Muridae; genus Uromys; species Uromys caudimaculatus. Next base: position 18,300,730 of record CM052720.1, read on the forward strand.
ATCTAATCAAAGAAGGAAGAATAAAATATTAAAGCTTGCAATTTATAAATCTTTTACATTCAGATGATGGATAAAGACACATTTTTACTAATCTTCAATGCTCTGGCTAATGCTGATGTCCAGTTTCCATGGGAACAAAGGAGTACCAAGGCAGCAGGGTGGGCAGGAGCCCTCTCTTCCTCCATCCCATTTCAACATGCAGTATGCTTCATCTACCTTGGCTGTGGGGATTCACAGATACTAGTGAACGCTCCCTAGCTAGACAAGAGGCTTACAAAGATTTCTGCAAAGTAATTTCAGATTTAAAAGAATACCAATAATGCAGCTATAAGTTAGGGACTTTTAAAAAGTCAGGGCTGACACACTTCCTTTTCCTTAGATTAAGTAAGTTCCTTGCCAACACCCTTATGAGGGAAAACAGTGACTGTCCAGTTAGGTCCAAAGAGACACAGTCCTCTCTAGCCATGGGTCATTAAACACTTGAGCTGTCTCCCTTTATCACCATGTTCCCTCAGAGTACATTAGGTCTCAGGATATTTGCAAAGAAGGTACATATACAAGGAAATTGAAAACTGTTATGTATGCACACACATCTAGATGTTAGTGTGTTTCACTGTTTTCTTTTACTTATAGGAGTACTTGAACAACAATGTTTGAAGCCTTACTTAAGTGACAGTGGCTGCTTACACTTTGTACCATGTCAAGATTAAGCACCAGGTACACAGCCCTTTGACAGTGTCATGGCTTCAGCTTACAACCAGACATATGCTATGGAATAAACCTTAGAAGCTTCAACATCCACCTCAAAGGGTTGTTATGGTATTTTGAACAAGAGGAGTTGCTAATGTAGACTACTTTAAATATTTATTTCTTTTGATTTACCTTTAATTTAGCAAAAATTAACTGAACAAGCCTAGAGCTTTGCCTTTCCTATTTAAAGGTGCACCACTTGGAGTTGTAGAGCACTTAGTAAAGTGTTTGTCTTTCAAGCAGGGGAACCTAAGTTTGATCCCCAGAACCCACATCAAAAAGCTGTGTGTGGTGGCCTGGATGTGCAATCCCAATATGGAGAGCTGGGAACGGGCAGATCCTCGGGTTTTCTGGCTAGCTAGCCTAAGGCAGCAAGTTCTAGGTAGTAAGAGACCCTGCCTCAAAAACGAAAGGAAGAAAAAGAAAAGTAGGTAAGCCTAGATGAATTATAGCCAATGGCACTATCCTCTATTTCCCTATGTATACACACACCTGTAAACATATCAACATGCACGCACAGATACATTCAAAAGTTGAATTTGTCTCTATTAGCACAGATTATAATAAATATGGATATATGGTAGAGATAAGCTGAAACCTCGATGAGCAACTTTAACTTACCACATTAAAATCTAAATATTTTTTAATCCATGATTTAGCTTCTTGAAATTCAGTCTTCATACCCATAATGAAAAGAGTATCCAGGGCGTCTACTATTGTAGCTCCTTTGATGTTGCCTGAAAAATACCAAAAAATATCTTTCCAATATATATGTTTATACATGCATGCATACATACATATATGTGCATACATACTCACAAATAGCTATAAAATATGTGACCATACCTAGAAAAACCTGAAGGTAATCCTCAACTTATTAGTGAGCAGTAATATTGAATAGAGTATTATTTTCTTCAAAAAATTAAAATAAAATATAAAAATACACCAGATGAAACCAATTTTTGTCTCACAGTTTATAGGCTGTGAATACTAATCTTTAACATTTGCTCCGTGTTGTCAAAACTAAACCTTTTGGAAACTTCATTTGTGATTGCATTCTCCAATAAGAAAAGAAAGAATAAGCACGAAGCAACAGGGCAGCTGTCATTAATTTTTCTGTAGCTGTACTGGAGTGTGCCTGTGTGAAATTTGCTAAATGTAGAACTGTCACCGTGCTAGCTCTTTTTAAAATCATTGCAGTGGTCGCCCTTTATCTGTAGGCAATATGTTCCAAGAACCCTGGGAGATGCCTGCAACAGCAGATAGCACTGAACCTTATATATGCCAGCATTTTTCTTAAGCATAAATACATTTAATGCCCTTCCCATCTTAACACTTAAGCACTGCGGTCATAACTTCTGCAGTTTGATGTGGGACTACAAAACCAAGGCAGATTTCTTTTTCCTTCTTTCCAGTTCCATGGACAGAAAATTCATTTGGCTGTAGCTCTGTGCGACCTTAGCTTATGATTTCTCCCCCTCTTTTCCCATGTTAAGTTGAACATCAAGTACTTTCACTGCTACAGGAAGTATTTTTTGGCTCCTCTTTGGCACACTCAAATTCTCATCATGGTCCTCTTGAACTTTCAAACCATTAATGAAATAAGAATGACTCGGATACAAGAAATGAAACACCAAGAGATATGGGAGCAAAATGGCTACCAAATGACTGACAGGTAGATAACAAGTCATGTGGATGCTGGGATGAGTTGCATCCATGGCAGGACAGGGCAGAAAGTGACCATAATCTCAGATTATTACTCAAGACTATGTACCATTTAATGCATAAGGATTATTTTTAGAGTCTTCCTCAATATTATTTTAGACTGCAGTTGGCCACAGGTGACTAAAATCCAGAAAAACAAAAGGATGGGTAAGTAGGAGGAGTTCTGTACTTTGACTGAAATTCCCACTGTTTAGAAGAGCATGACTCATTCTGATTCCCTTCTCTCGCCTAGTCAGGCCCAGGTTCTGTTTATTCCCTCTGAGCTCCTACTGCATGGAGATTCTGCACTTCTCAGGCACATTCTCTGTCATCCTTTAGTCTACAAACCTCCCTAGAAGAGAGGCATTATGTGCTGCTTATTCCACATTGTGCCCCTTATGACTGTTGTAGTGCATTCAATGACTGGCTACTACATTTAGTCAGTGCAGATCCATAAATAGAAATGGAACACACTTCAGTGCACACACTGTTCAACTAATAAGGGGAGAGATTATCGTTAGGAAGCTAGAAGTAATGGAATAGTAAAATACTCTACTTTCTAAAACGAGTAACTTTAAGTCTTACATAATAATGATAAGGACATGAAAGTTAGAAAAGTTTTAGTGTCACAGTTTATTCTCATCCAGTGTTCTCAAAAAATACAGGGTTTATTTTTTGAGACAAAACTATAGAATCAAGAGAATCACTAGAGGGAATGCTTTCAGGTCACATTTGGAAACATGATAAGAGTTTCATATGATTACTGATCTCTAATTCCTCAATCATTAAGAGCTTTTTGTTATACTTTATCTTTATACTGAATATAACCGGTAAAACCTAAATGGTTCTCTTTGAGGAACAATTAATTCTGTCAAAATGCTAGCTCTGCTTTCTTCTTTAAAGTGGAACTGAGAAGTGGCAGTTCCTGGGGGTCACTTCTCATGTTTGTTAGCATCATGTTAGGCTAAGGGAGGAGCCCATTTTCCTTCCCGTGGCCAACAAGTGAGTTTGAAGGAACAGACAGGAGAAAGGCATTGGTGTTGAAGGGCTCCCCTGATGCTAATGCCTGGCAAAAAGAGGCTCACAGAGCAGACTCTCCTCCCTTCTGATAAGCTGCTCTTAGGGACCAAATCTCAGTAAGCCACTGCAAACAAATAACCCCAGCCAAAAACCAGGGGGAAGGCAGACACATTCTTCCTTTCTTCTATGGTTTGCTGCAACAATAGGTTGACATACTCCTCACAGACAAGGACGTTGGTTCAGATGTGTCTACAAAAGCCAACTAAAAGTTTTCCTCACCGTCAAAGGTTTTAATGTTTACAGTAAGCCCCAAGTGTTGATTTTATTATACAAGAAAATCCTGTGTAGCCTATTTTAATTTGATAATGCAGGTAGATACCATTTGATTATTAACAATTCATTCTGCTATATTAATATTTAAAGCCATTTTTGGGTAAAAAATAAGTACTTAACTTGATTATAAAAAGTATTTTGTTTTGTTTTTTACTAATGAATTCAGTGGAAACAAAAAGACTTGGTATGTTTTTAAAGTTTTATTATTAAAACCATTGACTTATTATCAGAGAACCAAGCATCTATTCAATGATGATTATGGCTAACTAACACATAACTGAGTTATCCAATCAACCTTCACAAAAACAAAAGTAAAAATGAGGTCATTTTTGAAAAGAATTAATTATTTATTTTGTGTGTGTAGCTGTTTTGCCTTCATGTGTGTCTGTGAATCACATGTGTGCAGTGGCTGCAGAGGCCAGAAGGAGGCATCAGACCCTCTGGAATTGAAGTTAGAGACAATTGTGAGGCGCCACATAGGTGCTGGGAATCAAACCCAGGTCCTCTCCAAGAGCTGAGCTACCCAGCCCAGAGTCAGATTTCTTAAATATTATAATAGTAAACACTAAAAAGGTAATGAACTCTGATTTACTCTGAAATTTCAGTTTCTCTCTTAAACTTACCTCTCCTCACTCATGGAACCTGGACACTGAGTCCTGAGACTCCTGTAGCAATGTCTGCAGTCACTTCTGCTGCAGGCACTCCCAGCTTAAGCTCCCTGTCTCGGAACTGAATCATGAGAAAAGCCTCTTTCCCTCACTCTTCCCTGACACTCTTCCCTGAAATGCCCCTCTCCCTTCAAGAGGCCCCAGTGGCTCCTGGCACTCCAGGTGTCTCCTGAACAGCCTCACGCTTTGACAATTCACTGTTTACACACACACTGCACACACATATGGCTGTACTAGGCAATCAACTCTTACAAAGACTTGGATTATCTCCCTTAACAGCAGTGTCAGAACTAGAGCTAAATCCATGAAAAGTCCTAAGGAGACAGAAAAGTGGGGTACCAGGATCAGGAACATGGAGCTAATGTCAGTAACACTGGAGTATATATCTCTGAGAAGGGTCTTCTCTATGGTTTTTGTTTGTTTGTTTGTTTTTTGTACATAAAAATGAGATTAAATGATATGTTGCTGAATAGTACTCTATGATATTTGCTCCACAGGTTTTGCCAGAAATTGCTATTTGTTATAAGAACTGGTACCATTTAACATGTTCAGTTATGGACTGGAAAGGCATGCTGGTGAGGTCAACAGTCACAGAATACTTCTTTTCCAGAACCCCACTACTTAGTTAAAATTTTGAGAGCTGGAAAGAAATCAAGCCCAGTAGGAGGGGCCCCGAGGAGATCTTAGCTCAAGGGAATCCATCAAACATTTCTGTTGGTTTCCTTCTTTCCACAGTAGGAACATTATTAGTACTCACAGGACCAACCACAGAGTGTTGCTGTGAGGACCAGGCCCAATACAGCAAAGAGCAGGTAGATGGAAGCTGAAACAGCTGGCCTAATCCACATGCCCTGTCTTTCACAGAACAAACAGCAAAAAGCTACACCCCAAACTGAGTTACAGAGGGGGTTACCACAGCCCATTGCCTCAGCCAGCTTATTCATAAAGAAACAGCTTTTAAACAACAGAAAGCCTTTAATGTGGATAACTAAATACTCTTCTACAGGAATCACCAGTGACCTGCTGGGCCCTCCATCCCTGCTGGGTCACTGCATCCCTGGAAGTCAGCCCTGGACATCAGTTATACAGGTCTCTCTTACACAGAGCTGGTGTTATTTCCAAAAGATATATTATATACAATTTTTCCATAGCGACAGCAAGGGTTCAAGTTTCCTAGCAACATGGAGATCCTGGAGAATCACAGAACCTCGCAAGCTTTTTAACCATCAGTAAGTTTAGGGAACTCAGAGAAAAAACACACTGTCAATAAAAATCCAGGAGTGGTAGTTCACAACTATGATCTCTGGGAAGGTCTGGTGATTTGAATGAGAATGAGCCCCATTGACTCATATATTTGAATACATAGACCCCAGTTAGTAGAACTAGGTGGGAAGGATTATGAGGTTTGTCTGTCACTGGGGGTGGGCTCTGAGGTTTCCAAAGCCATGCCATTACTAGTTAGTCTTTCTCTGCCACCTATCTGTGAATAAGAATATAAGTTCTTAGCTATTTCTCCAGTGTTGTGCCTGCCTGCCCGATGCCATGCTCCCCACCGTGATGGTCATGGACTCACCTTCTAAAACTATAAGCCCCCATTATATTTTTTATTTTATAAATTGCCTTGGTCATGGTGACTCTTTACAGCAATAGAAAAGTAAGTATTGCAGAAGTTTAAGTCAGGAGCAATGTCATGAGTTCAAGGATACCCAGGGCTATGTGCTCAATTCTAAGCCATCAAGGGATACAGAGTAAAACTTTGTCTCAAAAACCAAAAGCAGCCTGGCAGTGGTGGTGCACGCCTTTAATCCCAGCACTTGGGAGGCAGAGGCAGGTGGATTTCTGAGTTCGAGGCCAGCCTGGTCTACAGAGTTCCAGGACAGCCAAGGCTACATAGAGAAACCCTGTCTTGAAAAACCAAAAAAATAAAATAAAATAAAATTTAAAAACCAAAAGCAACAACAAGCCAAACCCTTAAATTGAAGCACATGATACTCACCAAACAAACTGCTTGAATGGCCTTCTTTTGATATAGGTTTCAGTTCGTTCAAGCCCCATGCATAGCGTTTATAATTATTCCAAGCATGGGTCATCATCTGAGTGGAGATAAAAACGAGATTACAGTTTGAACTGAGGTATTTTTGATACCAGGTAGATCATATACTTTGGCTTTGAAGGTTACAGTACTAAAATTCAATGCTTAGTCTGAAAGGCTGACCATTAATTAAGAAGATGCTGGTTGTATAAATTAGGGCAGATAAGAACAGAACACATGCATTTTTTTTTTTTATCCTTACAAATAGAAATTTTCCTTTTTGGAATCCTTTTAATCATATTTATTTTCATATATCAATCATCTTCAAAAGTCAGTCCCCGACAACAGAAATCTTATACTACAACGATGAGTCATTCCCATATTTATCTACTTCACTCTCATAAAAGATTAGATCTGGAAACTTTAAATTCATATTTTTTATACAAGGTCCTTCCTATTTTGTTTACATAGGCAAATATTCAAGACTACCACTTTAAATTTGTCAGTGTTTTTTGACAAAGAAATATGAAAAAGAATTTTGAAACAGGTATAGGGAAAAAACAAAATTCTATAGTTATACCAATAGTTTGAAAACCTTTCAAGTATTATAATCAATCTTGACTAAAATATTTATTTGTACACACATATGTTAACTTGAGATAGATCCTATCTATTTGCAAAATAGAGTCCAATAACATTGTTTAAATACAACCAGTTGTCCCATAAGTTGGTTGACTAAAGGTCTTATGACTCAAAGACTATGCGTAACAAGTACTATTCTAAGGACTGACAATTGGATCCAGGGCCTCACACATAAGAGATCAGCACTCCTTCACTGATCCATTTCCCTGGATCTCTTACTTTTTATTTTGAGACAGGATCTCTCTAAGTTGGACTGAACTTGAACTCATCAAGTAACCCAGGCTGAGCTCACGGTCCTCTCCACTCAATCTCCTAAATTGTGCTACCAGGCCTGGATTATAATTATTTGTATACAGAGTTTTGAAAGAGCTAAGGACTCCTTAATTATCAAGAGCTTACGGAAGCCATTATCTTATAGTAAGATTCATCAATATATGGACATGATATGAAAATGACCCCATCTGGTTTCAAATTTTATAAGATCGTTAATAACATCACACTGAGGGCTAGAGATACAGCTGATCAGTTAAGAGCACTAATTACTCTTGCAGAGAACTGAGGCTCGGCTCCCAACGGCAACATAGTAGGTCACAACGATCCACAATTCCCCTTCTAGGGAACCTAATGGGCATACATATATTCAGGGAAAATACACACATAGAATAAAATGAAATGAAATGAAATAAATCTAAACAGGCTTTTATACAGTAACACATAAAACTATTGGTGACATTCAAGGGCTAGTTATGAAAAGTCTTCATTAAGATCAACCTAAGTCAAAACAGAGTCTATACTTGTCCCGGAACACAGTAACAAGCACCTTTATATACCTGTCTTCTGCCTTATTTTTCATTCTCACCCATGTTACTATTAACGGCTACCAAGAATCTATATGCTCTTCTGGAAATACTAGTTAAATGTTTCCCTTCAGCACAGTGTTCCAATTTTGGCAGAACCCTTTTAAAATATAACCTCAAACCACATTGGTTTGATAGATAAGGAGACTGACAAGCAGAACTTAAAACCAAACCAACGCTTGACTCAGAGTCATGACATTACAGCCCTGGATCCAGCATGCATGCGCACACTGGCGTGGCTCCAAAGCCTGAGAGCAGGAGCCAGCACACTTCATCACCTCCCTCTAATGTGTCTGTAACAGAATATTCCTTTCAAGTACCAGACTGGATCTTCCAGCAACTGGGAAATGTGTACAAGGTAATATTTGCAAGGTTTGCCCTGTGTAGCTTAACTTCATAGGAAGATGTAATGGACTTGAGGTCAGGTGACTGGACTTCTGCCTGAGATGCCAACTGATGCATGAATGAGTTAGCTTATGAGAAACTGCCACTGCTTATCTGAAAAACCAATGTCACAACTTCTCATAGGGCTCATGGTAGGATTCTAGAACCATGGTTTGTGTCTTTGCACCTAGCACACTGCCTGACAAATGATAAGTGGTCGTGTGTTCATAAATGTTAAGCCTATTTCAAAAGCCATCTGTGTGCATGTCACAGAAATTAGAAACTAATGAGCTTCGGAAAGAACAGCTACAGAAAATCCACAAGACACCTTGAGATGGTATCTCGGTTTTCTTTCTTTAGTCATCCATACACCATCAAAAGCATTTTGCTAAACTCTTCATTTTATGAATTTCCAAATTTGTAAATTTCTAAATTTACTTTAAAACTTCAGGAGCTTTGGAATATACTCCACATAAAAACAAACAAAACGGATTAAAGTTATTAATCGCTTAGGAATCTGAATGATAACTAGTGCTATATACTATTAATGGCTTAAAAATAGCATGTAGCTTTCACACAGAAAAACATGTTCCCTTGTCAAAAATTCTAAAAACTAGGCATGGTGATACATATCTGTAATTCCAGCACTTGGGGGCACAGATGGGAGGATTAGAAGTTCAAAGCCATGATCATTTACATAAAACTGAAGCCTATTGGCTACAAAAGATAATGCCTCAAATTGTTAATACAATACACAATATCAATAATCCCCATAAGTTCTATCTACCTATCTATCTATCTATCTATCTATCTATCTATCTATCTATCATCTATCATCCATCTATCTATCTATCTATCTATCTATCTATCTATCTATCTATCTATCTATCTACCAATGTATCTATTAGCTTCTGTTATTCGTTTTCCAAGAGAATATGTGTTGTTAATTGCTTAGCTGGTGATATTTCATAAATTGCTGCATGTTTCTCAACATGATTTTTCTCATCTCTTGAGATTTCTACGAGTTAAAGTTAGAAAAAAAGAAGATAATAATGTAATCAAATGCCCTGAATGGAACAACATGAGTGCCCTCTGTTGTGTTCTAGAAAGTGAAGGGAAACAATCATATTGTTGAAGGGCCCCAGCGTTGATCAGTTTAGTCTGAAGGGATCTGCCATAGTATAGCAAGATGTAAGATATATTCATCCCTTGCTCCTATTATATTATTATATATTTAAACATTATATACAATGAGGCAAGGGTATGAATGAATAGCATAATCATGCTACTGGATTCCCAAATCATACATAAACATCAATTTGTTACTTTAGTTTTATGACTTATATAGATATATGAAAACACAAAAATGTTTGCCATTCTATAGTATCGCCACAGACAGCTGTGGGACCACGGGGACAAAGACATTCAATCTCTCCAGACATAGTGTTACAGCATGCTGACAAGACAAGAAGGTCCCTTCTAAAATTTAACTGTCATCAGAGAAGCCCATGAATAGGATTGATCCCACCCTCTTCACGGGCCTCTTATTTTGCTTTGTAGCCTTTTATATACTTAATTACGGTTCTATAATTTAGCATTCTAAGAAGGAGGATTAAAATTTGGTTAAACCAGAGGTTGATTAGGACTTCAAATGCAGTGCTGAAACCCTCAAAGTAAAGAGGACTAGAAGGCAAATCAGACATGAATTTGCATTGGTGTAGACAGCAGAGCTAGCACTATGTACAGATGGAAACAAAGGAAGGTCACAAACATTGCAAGAGCCATCCATTGTCCTGACCCAGAAAGGACGGAACTGGCGCATGAGGTACGCTAAAGAGCATTTACTCTCCTTGACTCTGTGCTCATAGAAAGGATCTCTCAATTTGTACTATTCCTTTCCAGTTGGCATCAGGGCTGAGTAATTAGGCAATGTCATTTATTGAGTGTCTGTTACTCCATGAATAAGAAGATGCTAAAGGACTCAAAGGGAAGCAGACAAGCCTATCTCTCCTATGATCTAAAAGATAATGTGTGAACGCTTAACAGTCCCATACACATCCTCAGTGAGAGTTTATAAATACAGAACAATAAGACACTAAAGAAATGACATGAACGTTTGTACTTGATAATTTGTTTTAAAGTCTGTGTCTTTCCAAGGACAATAGAAAGACATTATTTCCCCAGGGCAATAGGTAGATTTCATAGCTGTGTTTTTGTTAGTGGGAATATCTTAGCAAATAATTCTGTTATTTACATAATCTTAAGATTTTTATGATACACATATTAAAAGTATCTTTTCAAAACTCTTCCCATTTTTGCCAGCCAGTGTATACAGACTTTAGGTTGCCCTGTTCTTCTGCATCACTTGTTATTTCACTTCCACTTACAGTCTGTTCCATTTTGCACATTGGGTTTTATTGTTTGCTTTGAGGCAGGATCTAATTATTGTCTTAGGTGATTTAGAACTTTTAATGTAAACAAGGCTGGCCTCTAACGCATAAAGATCTGCCTGCTTCTGTATGTGCTACCTGGCGTCCCTTTGGAAAATTTGATCCTGGCACAGGAAGAGATTCAGGGCCCGGTGCTTGATCTAAAGAGACAAAAGGGGGGGTGGGGGGAGCCACAAGTTTCTGAAGTGACTTCGTCTTGTAAGTCACTCACTTCTCAAGAGTGGGGCCAGGCTGAGCCAACCACTTCTATCTGAGATCGTCTTTGGGGAGACATTCTGAGAGAATCTGGAGGCCAGATACTGGTGTAGAAACAGTGATGTACCAATATACAAAGAAAGATCATAAAATGGGGGTCACAAAGCTAGGGATAAAATAGAGGGTCTGGAGAGACAGGAAGAGGAGGCTGAGAGAGAAATGAAGTAAGCACTCTGTCCAATGTGTGGTGTCCTTGGAGCAGGGCAATCACAGAGTTACAAAGGATGTTGCTGATTCCTGAATATTGACAAAATATCTTCCTCTCTTCTTTGAGGTGTGGTTTTTTTGCATAATGAGGCTGTCTGCGTACCTCCCTGTGTCTCCTTACACAAAAGCATGATATTATTTTCAGGAGTGATACACAAGGGCAGGTCATAATCATCTCACAAACTAGATTCTCATGCCAGTTTTGACAACACTGATGTACTCCAGTGAGGCAATTAATCTCTCGGATTCCACTTTCTGCATCCATCAGATGTGAAGGAACAGCAGTGTAGCTTCATTGGTTGTAAGGATTGAATAAAATCATGCATGTAAAGGACATCCAGCCCAACACACCATGAGCACTTGATGTAGTTAAAGCATTATAGACATTTGTATTTTAAAAGAGAATTATATCTTTGTTCTTTCCAATCTCAAAGTTTCATAATTGTTTTGAGTACATAAATACAAAGGACAAATATACAACAAGCCAGGTAAATCTGTATTGTGCCTGAGTTAAGTATATGCATAAATATATGCATTTGAAAATGCACACAACAATTTGTTATCCAAATGGCAGCAGAACGAATGACAAAAGCTGGAAATAGTCCTTTCTAGGGTAGGGCATTGTGGGATGGAGGGGAGGGGTGGGAGGGTGGGTGAGGAGGGGCAGGACCTCCAGAGATAGTAGTTAGTGTTCAGTGCCAACTATTTGTTTCTATGAAATCTTCATTGCTCCAGGTAAGCCTGTAGAGGGTGTGTGTTCTAAGAGATTTTTGGCTGCTGATGTAGGAAGAAGATATGAATACAAGATTCATAAGGGAACACAAGTACTTGACAGGGTGTCTGGAGAGAACAATTCTCAGGGCATGAGGTCATCCAGATGCTCGGGGTTAGAGGTCATCATCCAGCAGAAGCATGTAAGTGAACTCCTTGGGGAGAGGGGGTCTGAGGGAAGGCTAGGCCTGGTGCTTGTGGTGAAGGATGGGAATCTCTGAACTAGAAACCTTAGACAGGCAATAGCAGCTGTCTATCACAAGCCAACAGATGTTGGGTGAAGTTTCACAAAATAAGCAGGGTCTAAGGGGCTAAAATTACTTGGTGTATTTAGAAAATAATTAGATGTGTAAGAATTTCAGCTTCATTTCGGTGGGATCTTGAGCTAACAGGCAGCAGTTTTATCAGTAAATAAAGAGCAAGCAGCATAGGGGGCCAAAACAGAAAGCCACCCTTTCTGACTGGTAAGGCTGTGTGGCACAGACACACAGGATGTTCTGAAGTCTGGTAATATTCCTGTCCCTGTTGTTCTAGAAACTGTATAGGGCTGTGGCTTAGATGAGGGCTAGGATAAGAGATCTATTTAACTTCCCAACTGTTACAGCTAACACTATGTGCCAGTGTGGGCTGGTGGATGAGGTGGGTATGAACATTTGGCTATTTGCACTCACAAGCATGGGGAACCCAGACATTTTCTGTTGTGGTTACAGATGTTTCATTTGTTTGTTGATGTTGTTATAGGAGATAAGATCTCTCACTGGAATCTAGAGTTCACTGTGTAGGTGAGACTGGTTGACCAGGGCGCCCTAAGAATCCTTTCGTCCTCACCTCCTCAATGCCCGAATTATGAATGTGCACCGTCATATCATATCTTTTAAAGTGAGTCTTCTGAGGACTGACCTTAGGTCCTCATGTTTGCACAGCAAGCCTTGATGGGCTGAGTTATTTTTCCACACCCCATTTTTAATTATGCTGACGCTTGATTCTTTGAAAACAAAAACAACAACAAAAAAACACATAACTTAAAATCTAGGCAGTAGAAAAAAAACAATTAAAAAAATCAGAACTGTAATTTCTCCCAAATTTTTCTAGAAATTACTTGCATGCCTTATTAAAAATAACTTCCAGAATGTTCAGCTACAACCTCAACACAAAGTAACTTTAAGGTGTTGTGTCAATGTCTTCTCAGTCTTTGGTGAAATGAGATGAGGAAAATGAACAGTGTGCAGGGCAACTGGAGGGCATTAGTGCATGGCTGCTCTGGCTTTCCTTACACCACAGAAAGGAATTTCCAGATAAGGAGGCGAGAGGCAGCGATCCAGCTACCTCTTTAGTCTTTCCCCCATAAGTCTCTGCCAAGGTTTATCAAACAGAAAGGGCACTGGCAAGCAGGAGACCGGGTGCAGAGGTAGAGTCTTCACAGATAAACCCAGAGCCGGCTGGCTGTGCAGCGAGCCTTTGGCCCTGTTCTCTAAGGGTTGAAACTTTTAGCTTTCTCCTTCTTTAAAAGAAAAAAAATGTAATCCTAGCTGGGTGTGGTGGTGTAAGTTTGAAATTATAACACTTGGAAGGTTGAGGCAGGAGGATCACAAGTTGGGACCAGATTCGTTACATAGAGAAACTCTTGTCTGGAAAGAACAAAACGACGAAGAATCAATTACAATACAACAACTGATGTGCTGTGGTATATGGTCTTGACTTTAGGAGAGGTCAAAGGAGAACTTTTTATGCTTTCTGCTCAATTTGCTGTGAATCTAAAACCGCTTATTTATGGGGGTGGTAATGAATCTCCTTGAGACCCGATTAGTAGATGGCATTCCCTGGATATGCGCCCCTTTAGTCACTCGCACCAGCTTCCCACTCTGCTCCCGGGCTTCTGGAGCTGAGCAGAGATAAGAAAGAAAGGTCCAGGAAAGGCAAGCTGGCATTTAGGAAGCTCGGAGCCAGGGTTGCCAGGACAAATGAAGGAGAAGTAAATTAATGGGACAGAAAAGAAAAGAGGCCAATGTCGCTTAGAGGTGACAGAATGCATACTGTGGAATGACTCTGCACTCTGTGACTGCAGGCCTGCAGTCTATCACGGTTACATCCAGAAGCACTTAGCACCCTAATTTAACAGGTATGAAGATCCTGCCTATGAGTCTTGAGAAGGCTCTCCACTAGAGACGCCCGCATGCCCGTCACCTTCTCTCCACCAGAGAGGTCCTCATGCCTGCCACCTTCTCTCCACCAGAGAGGTCCGCATGCCTGCCATCTTCTAGCATGCTATGTAGTAGAAACCCCCTCTTGGCCAGGGAATTTCCAATTTTACCCTGCCTTAAATTAAAACACTTATTCATATGCTGTGTTCAATTTCTCTTTGAAATTCTGAAATATATTAACTGTCTCTCCCTTTCCCCAAGGCTGCTAAAATCTTCTATTTTCAAGGTTCTGTTTCCCAATAGAACAATGGCAATTCAGCTTGTTGAGTACTTGGTGACACCAGGACAATGAAGACAGAGATTTCCAGGTTGAAGACAAATTTACACATATCTCGCTAAAAAAGAAATTTTTGTTTGTCAGAATTCAATTTAACTGAGAGTGCTGCGTTTTGCAGAGGTCAGGAGGATAGGATAAATAAAAGTCAACTTAGTCTCCTCTTCAAGATCCCAGGCTTTTACCCCTGCCCAGCTTTGGATCAATAAAGATACTAAAATCAAAGGACCAGGCAATATAGAATGATTTCATCTAGGACAACTAGGTTTGGTGGGAATGGAGTAAGATTCAGGCAAAAGCTTAAGCCACAAAACACACCAGCACTGGGGCTGGCTGGAGCAGTTAGTAAAGGGCTTGCCATACAAACCTGAGGGCTCAAGTTTAATTCCCAGCATCTACATAAAAAACTCAGGCATGCTTTGCACATTTGTACTCTAAAGACGTAGAGGTAGAAGGATCCCTGGGGCTGGCTGACTGGCCAGACTATCCAAATGCCTGAGCTCCAGACCAATTAGGCATCTTGTCTTCACACACAAAGCAAGGTTAGAGGTTGCTGGAGAGCAACACACACAGACGAGATCAAGCCTCCACGCACAAATGCCCACAAGTGCATGATTACCTGAACACACATGTACTGCCACATACATGTGCACCTCCACATACATGTGCACCTACGTGCACTTACACATACATGTACCTTTCTACACATCTGCACCTGTACCCACACCAGCACTAGGCTGAAAGTTAGCCCAGGACAGAAGGTTCTACTTTATCCTCAGGTTTATAGGCATGGGTTTAGTTTAGACGTCTCTGTTCTTGATTCTGTGGGTATACAACTTTTGGTGGTTCAGGAAGTAACTTTCATTTGTTCCTAGCCTAGGCTTTCCATGGTGCCACCTTCCCAGACTGCTCTGGCTCTACTCTGGGTTCTTTTCCCCTCTCAATTAGTAACGTCCTTAAGATCTGGCACGTGTGCAATATTGTGCAGACTTCTCGGCAATTCTCCTTACTGTGGAATGAGTAGCACTTTCACAGTTTAGATAGCATTTAGGGTTTTAAACAGTCTGTTCTACAAATAAAACCTCAAGAGCCATCATCACTGTGGGTTTTAGAGTTGGAGAGCTGTAAAGGAGGAAGTGAATAAGCTTTGTCACACACCTACCACATTGAACTGTGAGAGGCACGTGACTGAATTTGGCACAGTGAAGCCTCACCACACCCTCTTCTTACTGCTGCGGGAGCATAGTACAGAGGAAGACCAAGGCTGTGAACCTCACCATTTTCCAGAGCCACTGTGCAATCCAGCTGCTCCCCTACACAGGAGGAGGGTCCTTCTAGGGTCCAGGGAGCTAGTAACATGATACCCCATATCCTATCAGCTTGCAAGCTGTGGCTGGAGGAAAGAGACTTGTATCTCGGCCCTCCCCTTCCTGTTCTGAAGCTTTCAACTCTCAGGATGCACCCCGCTCTCCCTTCCAACACTTGATTCCAGTTCCACACCAGAAACCTCTTGGCCTGGCCCTGTGCTACTTAGACACACTAAATGTCTCGACACCAGCAGGCCTGGCAATGGATTTAAAGAAAAACAGGAATCCGTCTCCATGCCAAGCTGCTGACTGCCCACTGTGGTACAGTTCCTTTCAGCTATGGTATTTTCTGAGGTTTCTTACCACCAACAGGGCAACATCTACTAGTCTGGTTTTATTTTTTTCTACAGGACTCTACTTCCTTTTCCTCTTGGCTGTGGGCACAATTTGGATATTACCGCAGCTGCCTCTGCTCAGGTTGACTTGTGGGGGTGGGGAGAGAATTTTCTTCAGATTTCTATATCCTGACACTTTCCCAGCCAACTATAATATACTTTTTTTAAGGCAGCAGGAGATATATAAAGTAGTAGTGATTATTTAATGTAACTGCATGAATCTTAATGGTTACTGTTCATTAATTCCCCTGGGAAACGAGAGTGGTTAGAAGCTAGCAACGGCAATTTCTTTAGAAAAAGAAACTGATAAAGCCAGTTTGAAAAAAGGAGAGAATAAAGGAGAGAATCCTAGTAATCACTATTTATGCAGGAGAGATTGCCTGGTGGTTTCTAAGAAATATCTCCATCTCTTAAGAAAAAGCTAATGTATAGACTTCTAGAAAAAAAGATCCATGCACATTTAAAGGCTCTCTTTATAATAAAATTCTAATGCTATTTTATAAAATTTTTAAGAGACTTCAAGGCATTAACAAAAAATAAATATACATACAAGCAAGGTAAAACAATAGCAAAACAAAATACACAAGAACAAAAATGAAAAGAAAAAAATAATTGAGTACCATACAAGTAAATTTTTAAAAATATTCAAAGGATAATAATTTATCACCTTCAAAGTTAGAGACGTTAGAAACTGTCTTATTCGTGTGTGAATATCTCATAAATTCTTTTGGAGCAAAGCATAGCTGCTGGAAATAGTTTCTTTATATGACATAATCTAGGGCTGCCACTCATGCTATTTCCTGTCCAAATTCCTGCCTACAGGTTAATGACCTCGCTCTAGTTATACAAAGGTTGCCACTTGAGTTTATGGGTTTGCTCTTGGGGCTTTTGGTCTAGATAATAGTTGATTTTTAATTAACACTAAACGCGTGCTCATTAGTTTAGACAAGCTAACACCTCTGTAGTCGATGCAAGGCCAGGAAGGGATCCATTTGTGAGCCAGGGTACCAACTGGTCTTCGTTATCTGTTTCCTAAACTAAGACCTAGGATGGCTCGTTGGGAGGGTCAGCCACTGAAGATCCTCCCTTTTCTTAATCATAGAAACTGGTATCCTCTGTTGGCATCCCACAGTGCTCTTTCTCAATTCTAAACCTAAAATCAATTATTTAATATGGACTATCTTCATAGCAAAAGATAATTTATATTTCAGTTCTTGAATTTGTCATACAAGTGTAAGTCTAGGGGTTGCAGAAATGGCTTAGTCAGTGAAGTACTCGCCATGCAAGAGTGAAGACCTGAGTGAAGACCATGGGTGTCTGTAACCCTAGAATGGGGGTTGGAGGCAGGGATATGGGAAGACAGGCGCATCCTAGGAGCTTGCTTGCCATCCAGTCCAACCAATCGGGGGGCACCAGATCTAAGTGAGAAAATCTGTTTCAAAAGATAAGGCAAAGAGTGATCTAGGAAGATAGCCATTGTGGACCTCTGTCCTCCCAACAAACGCACATAAACACCTTCACTCACTATGCATCTACACTGTAACACACACACACTCAACTTTTTCTAACATGCATGCCATTGTGCAACCATCAAGATGTTGGGGTTTTTTTTCAGTCATGGAACACAATTTTTTTTGCAAGACTGAAATATTTAGGTCAGGGATATTGCTCAATGGTAGGACTCTTGCTTGGTATGCACAAGGTCCTGGGTTGATTCTGAGTATCTGAGACTGCAAAGAAATTCAGACTCATATTCCTGTTCCTATGTACAGGTATACAACACACACACACACACACACACACACACACACACACACGCACGCACGCACACATACACAGACACACACAGAGAGACACACACAGACACACACACAGAGACACACACACAGACACACACATGCAGACACACACACACACACACACACACACACAGACACACACATAGACACACACACACAGAGACATACACACAGACACAGACACAGACACAGACACACACACACACACACACACACACTGAAATATGTGGATTTTTTTTTTTAAAGAATTTGTGGGTTTATCAAGTTCATAGAGACTAAACTTTTGTTCATTTAAATTCCTTTTCAAGGTTTACAATACTAGGAAGTCATTGGTAGTACTGAGAACAGTTATTAACAGTCAAGTGACTAGTGATAAAAACTGTCATCAATAAAAAAATAACTGGAAATTTATTTTTAAAAAGCCTCTAATTAACTTGATTGTAAAACAGCAACCCAGTTAGGCCCATTAAACCCAACTCTGCTCTTTGGCTATCAAGAAGAAAAGGGTACATGGGTTCTTTATTTCTTTTTCTCAGTGTTTTATGCTTTATCTAAATGGAGGGTTTTTAAGAGAAATGTTATGGTCACAGCAATACTAAGCAGAAAAGCACACAGCTCCCATATGTCCCCCTTACAACAAGCACACAAGCTCTGCAAGATCAACCCCATGCAGAGAGGCACGTTCATTACAAGGGAGAAGCCTACAATTATACACCATCAGCACCCAAAGTCTGTGGTTTACATTAGAATTCCTTCTATGAATATGTTATGGTTTCTGACAAATGTGTTTATTGCTAAAGATAAGTATTTCCATTGGCCCAAGATCCTTTCTGCTGGGCCTGTAATCTCTTCAGCATCCTGAGCCCTAGACCCACCATCGCCTTCAGTGCTGCTCTGTTCAGAATATGACATCCTTGGAATCAGCAGCCTCTGTGATTGCCTTCTTTCAGTTGTCACACATGTTTGATTACTTCTAATGCCTGGTGGCTCATTTCTTTTAGTATTGAATAACTATTAAACTACTAACTTCCGCAGTCTTTATCAACCATATTTTACCCCAGATGCCTACTAAAAAATATCGTGGTCACTCCCTGGCTTTGTTAGACAAAAATAAGAGTAGTTATTAAGAGCAGAGTCATGGGGCACAAGCATTTCTTTTTCAGATTCAAACCAGAAATCAGAATTCTCTGAACCAAAGGATTATGAATTATAACTAATATATTAAAATAGATTGGTTGTAAAATGTCAAATATTCTAGAAAACTTGGTTATTTTAGTTTGAGAAACAATTGCTCTCCAAACCACTTATTATTAATAAAATATTTATTTTTTCCTTGAATCCATATCATATAAGAGTCTGGCAATAATCTATACACTTCAGTTAACAATTTTAGGAAATATTTGGATAGAAAACAAAATGCATTAAAAGTAAGTATTCAAAAATCACTTACCAAATGTAGTATTAATGTATTATAACTAGAATTTCTGATTCCAAAGTATGATCGTGCAGTAGTAACGAATACTACACAACATAACACCCTTAACTAGCACACTTCAAAGGGGTTTCTGTATCACCTTTACAATAAATATGGCCAGCATGTGTTGAACCTTACATGGCAGGAAGTACGTGAAGAATTATTTTTTCAGTCCTTCACAACACATCAAGGCAGGAAATCAACAGGCTAAGTCAAGGCCACACCTCTAGCACATGTGGAAGTTGACTCTGAATTCTGACTGCCCCTACACCTGCAATTGTTCACTGTCCTGAAGAAGACCTCCCAAGTGATGTGATGGCATGATGCTACTACACACCGCTTCATGTTTTTGTTAGCCTAATTACACTAGAGGAAAGGTAACATTTAAGAGACTTCTTGAAACAAAGGATGCAGAGGCAGCTTCAGCTCTTCTTGGTTTCAAAAACATTGTGGATAGGGTAACATTAAACCCATGGATGGATTAAGGAAAAGAAAATGAGAACAGGTCACCTCACATACACTGAAAAAAGAAAAACTCTCATTATACAGGCTTCAACAGTGAAAAAATCTCTCCCTTGAAAGATATTTGTATATCTGTATGTGGACATCTTACTCACTTATTTCATAATCTTTATTCTTCATTTCTTACAGGTGACATTTTATCAACAACATAACAGCCTGAGATTTTCATTTTGTGGATGTAAGAAAGAGGGAGGGAGGGGGGAAAGTGAGAGGGAGAAGGAGAGAGGGAGAGAGGGGGAGAAACAGAGACAGAGACAGAGAGAGGCAGAGACATAGAGAGACAGAGACACACAGTGAGAGAGAAAAAACATTGCCTAATACAGTAATCCACATACTATTCTAAAAATTGATCCTAAGTCAGCGACATCAGATTTCCTGTTAAATCCATGTTAAAAATAATAAACTATATATGTGTATGAACATGTATATGGTACTTCAAAACCTCACTAGTTTTAAGATTTCTGTTATTGAGATTATTGAAAATGGCAAATTATTTTGGATAATATCATTTTTAAAGGAAGAACTAATAATCCACTTGTGTCACATTTACCTTAAATTGGTAATTTCTTGGGCTTAAAGTTTGTAGAAGATGTTCTCTGAGTGATTGTAGAGATTTTCCAAGTTTACTACTGTAAACATTCTGTTGGAGTTTTAAGGTATGACAAAGCCTATTAAAGAGAAGACCATCCCTCACTTTACTTCTGCTGGGTGGCATGGACCCAGCATTTAATACATGTCAGATCCAGGGACCTGTTAAAACAGACTGCACTGCTTCCTATTACCCCTGAGTACAGCCCTTTGCAATTTTGCTCTGCTTTAAAATGAGACAAAGATTCCAGAAATTTAAGGAAAAGAAAATATGCCAAGTTTATCAGGAAAAGCCAAATTATTTTACTGTTCAAGTAAACTATGCAAATATGTAAACAATAAATTGGAAAAAATGTGTATATATGCATACATGTGTACACACACACACACACACACACACACACACACACACACACAAAATTTACCTAGTGCAGATAAGTATGGTTTGATCAACAGTGGCTCCTATCCATTGCTTATCCACTGAATGGGATAGAAGCTGTAAAAGTTAAAATTTCCTTCTTGGCCTCTCTAGAGCTAGAGGGTCTAGCCTTGGGCTATTTGCCGAGGTCGGAAGGTGCTTTATTTCATTTTCCCTTCTGCCTGGAACCAGACTGATGTGGATTAGATATGCCATCACACTGACTGCCCAGCTCCTGGGCAGTAAAAGGTGCCCAAAGCCAGAGACATTGGAGTGGTAGCATCACAAGTTAAAATAAAGGCTTGTTTTTAACTATCAAGTTTAAGTACTAGTCCTTTGAATTTCTGTAAAATTTGAGTAGCCAGGTCAAATTGGACTTTGTACCATGCCCCCACCCCCAATTTGGAAAGACAGGAAAATTTTCACTGCTATTATTTCTGGAAATGTTATTTGTTGACTAAAACTACTTGTAAGGTTTCAGTTGTATAACAGTAATAAGTCTGATTTGCCAAACAAATTGTGGTAGCTCATCAAGTTCCAAATGACTTGTGTGTGGAACTTGAGAAATATAGATGATTTAATGAAGGGATATGACGTTGGATTCACTCAGTAAATATCATGGAACTAGTTCAGCAGTTTCCTCTATCTTGTTGGAAAAAAGGAATACATAGTCAAAATGGAATAAATTACTGAAGAAAATCTTGTTATCCAGGATGCAGGCTATGTGATATTTTGGGGACGAAAACCTCAAATGATAACTGAATCCTTTGTGCACTGTAATCCACCCACACTGATAGTAACAGCTGAAATACCCCCTATTGCATCCTGCTTTGTTAAACAGCTTTAGCTTCATGGAAACAAGACAAGTTAAGTTTTTAAATGGTATTTTCAGAACTGGGGAGATGGCTCAGTGCGTAAAGAGCTTGCTGTGGACATATGATGACGAAAACTCAGAACCCCAGAACTCACATAAAAAGGTGTGTGGGCATGGACGCCTACTCGTAGTCTTAGTAAGGGAGGCGGAAATGGGGAAGCCCTGGAGCTGGCTAGCCAGACTCATCAAACTAGGAGCCACTGAGTCAGAAAGACCCTCCTTCAATACACAGGGCAGGACACCTGGAGTCCACCTCAGGCCACACTGAGCATATACACCTACACTTGCACCTGCACATACACATGTACCCACACACATGTAAACACACATACACAGGCAAGAAATATTTTTAAAACACTGTGCTTCTACTTAGTAAAACTGATAGCAGTTGTTAAAATATGAAATTGTATCTATTTTTATGAATGTGAGTTACAATTTCTCTTTCTCGAAGATGAAAAACTTCTCTCCTTCCTACTCACATGAAAGGAGAAAACTCCCTCCCTAAAGTTTTATTTTAAGCACACTACATATTATTCAAAAAAGGCCAGTAGACTTTCAATGTCACACTGTTGATTTCCATATAAACCAACAGTCTTAGACTTTGCGTTTTCATTGTTTGAATGATATTTGTATTCCATATCATTCATTTCTGGAAGCAGTTCTGTTGTTCCAAACAGAGAAATATGACCTTCTACTACCAACAGAATCTCCCTTCCCAGCACTGAATATAAAACATTGTCCTTGGCTTAGGAAATTGAACTTGGACTTAAAATACCTTTGTTTAAAATGTTCCTTTGTAGCAATTGAGTGTTTTTTTTTTTCCTACGAGGAAACTGTCAGAATCTATGAAGGCCCTGCCCACCCAACCTACTTTCTTGGTCCCAGCTGAAGTCACTAACTCCTCACCTGTGAACTTCACTGCCAAGTCACCTAAATCCTGAAGTCCAATGGATTGGATACATGATCCACAGATGATTACACTGAGCCATGGTGCTGTTTTGTTACAGGGCCTTCTGCCTGCCCCCGACTGCAGAGGCTGGCAGAACATTCTCTTACAAAACGAAACAGAGCCCACATTCACTAGCTAGGCAAAAAGTACATCCCAAAAGAGACTGAGATGTGGTAGAGTGGAACCTCGTGAGCACCAGACTTATCAGGCCAGATCCCATCTCTACCAGGATGTCAGGGTACACCATTCATTCTACCATGTCTTCAAAACACCTCTCTACAGGAATTGGGCATTTGCTCCTTTCCTAAGGGTCTGTGGTGCATAGCTCTGTGACTGAGATCGCTTGGCATTACCAAGTGCAGCAAGTCTAGATGTGCTTCCTCCTTTTCCTGCTCCCTGACTTGAAGCATCTGGTGGTATTGGGTTACACTCAGTGTGGACTCATGATAACATGTTATATCTGAATAGTCATCGCTGAAATCCATTTCAAGTCTCATCTCAGAACTACCTGTAACCAGCAACCTCTTATAATTGGACTGTCTTTCTATTGTAGTCTCTATTTTATAGGCCAATATAGCCAATGGCACAGACTCTCATGATAAAATGTCATCATATACACTTAGAGGAGGAAAGTCACTCAGGGATTGTGATGCTGGCCACCAGACCACCCTGCCTGTCAAAGTTACTACTGCAGCAGAGCATATTTAATGCTGCCTCATTGCAATATAAGGTCTTTCTTCCCCCAGATCAATCAATTCTGGATGGTGGTACTTAAGTATATCCCTACAGTTCATTGTGGAAGCTCAGGTATTTTCATAAAAGTGCTGAATAAGGACATAGTAAATTAAGACTGGATAGCAAACTGCCTTGACTTGTTTTCAGGTTCTGTATGGCCAGATCCTTGATGTACTTGCAGCTGAGTCTGTGGCAGAGTTGCTGCTGACAGAAGAAGCTCTCCATTCTAATAGCCTGAGATCCCGGGAAACAAGCTAGACTTGGCACAGATCCTTGGAAGATGCTCAACACATTTATTTATACCTGAACCTTCTTAATCACACAGTCTATGAGGAAGTAGTTATCACTTTATCTTCAATTTGGAGTGTCACAAAACCACGCTAGAGACATTTAGCAAGGAACATGTTACAAAATGTAATTATGCATGTTTTCCTGAGCTAAACCTGATACTGCAATATAGTAGAATTTTTTTTAAATTAAAAAATGGTTTATTCTTTTTAAATTAAGTGGCTGGCCTATTACCCTTTATGATCTAGATTCAAAATTGTGAATGTTGATCTTCTAAACGGGCACAACACTTTCCTTCTGAGGATATTTATGTAAGCCAAGAATGTGCTAAACATCATAAGACAAAAGTCTTTCTATTATTTTATAACCACAAACATATATTATACTAACAGTTCACAACTACCATAGAGTCAGTCATTGGGCATGTCTGTTCACCTAACTGGCACATCAGGGTTATTTTGGATCTGTAACTATATTGAAGTGAAAGTTACTGTTGTGTATGTGTCTTGTAGTTCTTAGTTTCCTCAAGTAGATGACAGGATGGAAGATAATATGCGCTAGCTTTTAGCCACCCTCCTCAGACACTGGTGTATCAGGCGTACCCAACCTTTGGAAACTGCAACACAACAAACTGATTACATTTTACAAGTGAACACTCTAGAACTTCACAACTGGATAAGGACCCCAAAAAGCTATGCAATTCCTGGGTGGCAGAACAGACATGTCTGAACCAGGTCTCTGTGCCCTATGGCATGGCAGGTATTGGTGACTAACTGACCAGTCATCTAGAGGGCAAAGCTATGAGCACAAGAATGGATGAATGGGCTGGAGAGTATGGCGTACCACAACCATCTGAGCCTGAGGCAGAGATGAAAGGTCAATGGGGCAAGTCGGGAAGACAAGTGAGAGACGTAATGAGTGGAAAAGAACATAGCTGAAGATGGCTCCAACTCATTAGATAAGCCTGTGGTGTAAGGGGGCATTAAGACAGCAAACACAAGCCTTATGCAATATTTAGAAAGAAATAATGAATTTGGCAAAATGTTCCTGGCCTTGTAAATCATGTACTACACCCTAAAGCTCTACGTTACCATCCTCTTGACTACAGCACAAAACCCAGAGTAACAGTGAGTCCTCAAATCCAAGTCATTCTTCCTTATGATCCTCAAAATAAAGCTCACTAGAAGATTACGAAATTAAGAAAAGTAGACACTCCACTCAATGTTTCTCAGGAGCAGAGTATTCTAACCCCTATATGTATATTCAAGAAATGAAATATATTCCTTATCTGCATTACATATAAAATTAGCTACACAGAGAAAACTGTTCTCTTAGCTACGAAAAAAATGTTTTTTTCCATCTTTTAATTTTTATCATAGGACTCAATTCTTCATGACTTTAGGTGTGAACATCCTCACTATTCAAAATCACTCAGGATAGCTAAGCATCTTATTTGCAATGTACTTTTAATAACTAAAAGCATAACAATCTGCTAGTTTATAACAAGATTTCTCAATCTCACCATTACTGACATTTGATTTGACACGGGTCATTTTGTTTTGTTTTGTTTGTGTGTATTCAGTGGTAGGGGTTGAACAGCAGGCTTATGTAACTTCACATGGTTTGATTAGCAGCCTCTCTGGCCTCTACACGGTAGACACCTATATCCCATCCCATCATGTGGACAACTGTTATGTATAGGCATTGTCAAATGTCATCTGGGGGTCAAAATTAGCCCTTGTTGAGAGACAAAGCAAATTGTTCAACTCTAGTAATTACCCCAATATCTAGCATCAGCTACACTTCTAAGCACTGCTAAGTACTGTGTGTGTACACACACATAATTCATCTTTAACAGTAGCTGGATAAGATAAGGTCTATATTTTCTTCTGTTTTATAGACAAGAACACAGGTTATCAGATACACACATGACAGACAGGAAATCAACTCCACGGAGTCCTACACCAGAATTTATGCTCCTAACTTCTACATTACCTACTAGGCTGGAAAAGAACCACAGATCAGAAGCACTGAGTAGTTCTAGCACCTTCATAGCCCTACTAAGTTCAGAACAGTAATTTGTAAACTAGGAAGAACACGGGTAAAACAGGTATTTTATCATAATCATGTAGAAAGGCTTCCTGACAGTCTCTCTCTGCTCATCTTCTTTATATGTGGACACCCTCTTTGTTTTCCTTCCTGGTATAACACAGTAGTGTCTGCTGGCAATAGAAAGGGACTCCTTCAAAGTAAGCTTCTTCTGTTTTCAGTCACACCTACCTATAACTAAAGGCACAAAATACCTCTTGGGTAATAGCTTACTTGGGGTAAGCATAAGTCACAGGTATAAGCTACACAATCAGCCATCAATGGCTGCTGAGTGGCTATGTGTATGCAAAGGATTGAGCCTGACTTTATATTAGACAAGGTAACCAACCACAATGAGTGGCCCTTGATGACACTGTAATCCTTAAACTTGTCTGTTACTTCACATGGCAGAAGGGAACTAGCAAGGAGAGCAAGCTTCTTTGTAGATAATTAAGCTGACCTGAACATAAAGAGACTATCCTGGAGTATGCTAGTAAGCCCAAACTAATCACCGAAGTCCTTCAAAATGAAGAGCAGGCTCCAGCAGGGGCCAAGGGATGCAGAAGGGAAAGTCAGTGCTGAGATGAGGCTGGACTTGATGGGATGCTGAGGTTGGAAAATGGAAGGAGATGCTCATGTCTACACCTCCTACAGGACTGGAAAATGCATGCTGATGTGACACAGACCCTAGGCACAGAAATGTGTAAAGCATTCCATTATTTTTAAGGGATTTATCACATTTCAGTTGTTCCCAACACATACAGAACAAGCTCAAATATGGTTTTAAGCAGAGTCACTCCCTTAATCTCCAACTGAGAAGCCTGGTCAGATGCCATCTTGCCTTGAGTCTTATGAGAACTGGTGTAGTGAAAGCAAACAAGCCACTCCTACTTCAGAGAACTCTGAGCAGCAATTCCTATTGCTTAAAGCCAGCGTAGTTTCCCTGATTTGTTGCCACAGTGACAGAATACCCACACCACACAACAAGCTCAAGACAAGGAAGCGAGTAATTGACTTGTCAACTGCTATTCCATGTATGGGGTCAGCACGGCAGACTGGGGCTTAGATACTTGGTCTTTCAAACCTGTAACCTGTTTCTTGAGAAAGGTATTAGTATGTATAACTTTTCAGATGAGACGCTCAGGTTCAGTAGCATCGTGAAGTGCACAGGGCTGGGGTACTAATAAGAGACAGAGCCAAGTATGAGCTTTGCATCTTACTGCTTGTGTGTGTGCTGCCTTGAATACTAAGAATGCCAAAAAAAAAAAAAAAATAGAGATATTTAAACAAAGAATCATTTAAAAAAACAGAAAGCGAGAAAGTACTTCCTGCTGGCAGGGGAAAAACCCAGGTAAAAGCACATGAAGCCGATAAGATTTCAATCAAATCCTGACTGATGGGTAGGGTTTCAAAAGATGAGTGATAAGACATGATTAGTTTGTAAAGTTGAAATAAATGGGCCTGTGGGTTTCATGCATAACTGCACATGTTCTCATTAACCAGCCACCATTAAAGTTCAGACTCTTCCCATTATGAAACAGCAATACGTTAGGGTCTTAAACAGCGATCACATGTAATGTCTAGCGTTTTGGTTGTCAACACACGATGAAGAGGGAACTTCATATGAGGAAATGCTTCCATCAGAATGTCCTGTGGGCATGTCTGTGGGAGAAAGTCTGGTATTGTTAAGTGATGTAGGAGGTCCTGTGCCACTGTGTGGCAGTAAGGGAGGTGGAGCTGGGTGATAATATAAGAAAAACAGCTGAACATGATGAGCCTGGGAGCAAAGACAGTAAAAGCTGTCTTCCATGTTTCCTGTCTCAATTCCTGCCTTACATTCCTGCCTTGCTTCCGTCAATAATGGACTACAAATTAGAAGCTCAGATAAACCCATTCCTCCCCCAAATTGTTTTTGGTCATGATATTTATCACGGCAACAAAAAGCAAAGTAGGACATAACTGGAGACTAAGTGTTCATACGCCCAAGATAATAGGTGTTTCAACCACAGCATTCTACTCCCTGACCCCACAGGCTCATAGAACAATACAAAATGCATTTAGTCCAACTTCAAAAGTCCTCCTGGTCTTTCACAGTCTCAACACTATTTAAAAGTCCAAAGTCTCTTCTGAGACTCAGGGCAATCTCTTAATCGTAACCCTTTGTAAAAATCAAAAAGAAAATTACATACTTTCAATATCCAATGACAGAGAATCTACACTATTGTTATATGTTGGAAGTATGTAATTCTTCCATGCCCTCTGCTTCAGTTTCCATCACCAAGTTTCTGGCCTGAGTTCTTGCCCTGCCTTCCCTCTGTGATGACTGCAGGCAGTAAAATGACATAATCCCACCTCCAGGTTGCTTATGGTGTTTATCACATCACTAGAGAAGTGAGTAATAAAGTCACTGCTGCTAATAAAAAAATGTCCATCTGGTGAGAGAAGAGCCCTCTGCCTGCCAGCTCAACCATGTCCACCCTGCCTTTGTGTCCACCAAGCCTTCCTGTAGCCACACAGCATATTGCAGATACCACCTCACTTTCCCACTCCATCCACAGTGACCTTGAGATTTCTTTCAATGTCATCAGTTCTACTGCAAACACTCCCTTCCTCTACCTAAATGCACCACCGAATCTGCTCCCATTCGCTCTATTACCAAATCCAAAGGACAATTCTCAGTTCTTTTCTTCGCTCTCAGAAGCATTAGACACAGATGAATCTCACTCCTGTAAAATATTAAATGTCAAACAATGGTTCAGAGTGCCATGCTCTGCCTGTTTCATTTTTGCATCTCTTTTCCATTCTCTGTCACCTCTTTCTCTGCATATCCCTTACAATTTGATGCTCTTCTGGCTTCTTGCCACTTTCCAGTAGGACAAGGTCCTTATACTTCTTATTGGCTTTCAGGATTTAGTGATCTCAACAATTGCAGCCTTGGGTTAAACCCTTCCAGTACTGTATAATCCATTTTAGAGACCTCCTCCATCTGTCTCTTTCACCAGTCTGAAGCATCCCCCAAACCATGCTGACCACATGTCCCCACACATACGCTTCCTTCACCTGTGATCCTGACCATCATGCTAACCTCATGGTCAAAAAAAGAACCTGCACTAGTTCACCTCCTCTTCCTCCCCTCATCTTCTCACCTTAGTGCTCACAAAGTTCTACACATTCTGTCTTTTTTTAACTATTCCAAAGATATGTTACTTTCTCAGTCTCCAGCACCCAGTTATCTATCATCACATTCATCTGCACTACTGCCAAGTCTCTGAACATGGCCTTGACTCTAGGTCTAATGGGGAAATGTGAATTTGACATGATATCCTCACCTTAAATCCCTCTCAAGAGCTCTCAGTGATCTCAGGATGAAGTTGGAACACCTGGCAATAACCCTTCAATCGCCGGGTCCCTGTCATAGCATCCGCTCCTATCCTAGCACACTCCTCCTCCTGCTCTGCCATTCGCTGAGGAACCAGGCTCCATGGCCTTTTAGAGTGACCACAAATCTCACTCCTCTCTCCTTATTGCAGGTTCTCGGCATCTTTACCCACCTCACCACAGCCCTTCCTACACTGCCTCTGTGTCCTTACCCTCTCCATCCCATGGTGGCAGTGGCTACATCTCTCTTGCTTACTCCCAAGTGCCTTTGAGTGGCTCTTGAGAAGTGGTAATTCTGAACATGTGTAAGAGTATTGGCAGCGATTCCTAGTCCGACTTATTAAACATACAAAC
Source organism: Uromys caudimaculatus (assembly GCA_028551405.1). Lineage (NCBI taxonomy): Eukaryota > Metazoa > Chordata > Mammalia > Rodentia > Muridae > Uromys > Uromys caudimaculatus. Next base: position 18,330,447 of record CM052720.1, read on the forward strand.
AAAAAGAATCGAGTACAATGATTACTATGCTGCTTACTATACATATTTTGAAAAGTGCTGTAATGTCTGTGTGTGTCTCCTAAGAGGAATCGAACATGGTCTTTGCTATTGCTTCTCACAAGTACTGGAACCCAAAGCAACACATGGTAGACACATATCATTAAGGCATAATATATATAATACATATTACACACATATATTATATATTCACATATAGTATGCATATATAATATAGATTATATAAATATATCATATATTATGTATATTGTGTATGTGTAATATATGTAATGCATAATATTACATATTACATATTTTACACACATATTATCCTTAATGATGTGTATATACATATATGCATATATTCACAAATAAAAAATGTTTGAGGTTGAACAAGCTGTTACTCTCCAGTGATGCTTTTCCGGACAAATTTAACATAGGGTTTGCTTTTGTAAATAAGCTTTTGTATGGGTGGAGAGAGTGCCATCCCTCCATGTCTGACCCCCTTCTCTCTTCTCAGACAGAAGATGAACAGGAAGAGCACACCCATTGCATCAGGAGAGTAAGGAGCTTGCTGGGGCGCATGACTGAAAAGCCATTTTTATTAGGTGTGTGGTACTAACAGCTGCCTGGATGTTAATCCCAGGCACAGGGGGCACATCATCAGGCAATGCCATTGTTGTGATTCTTAAACCAAAAATGCCAAATCCTTAAACCAAAAATTGAGGTTTAAGGGTCAATTAAGAAACGCTTTTAAACCATTAAGGCCAAATGTATAATTTCTCAGGGTCCCAGCCTGAGACAAAGAACTCCAGGCAAGTAATGACTGTAGGAAGAGGGGCAGTTAGTTTCTGTGAGGGATTAGCCCCCTTAGCTGGCTGTCTAGTGGAGAATGGTCAGCCTTGAAACAGATGCACATAAACAACAAAAGCAGACTCAGCAAATTGTATTTATATGTGTATATCTGTGCAGACACATAAACACATACCTTTATTATGTAATAATAATGAAATAGAGGCTATTGACTTGAGGGGGGCATCACGGACTTAAGGGAGAGTAGTCAAAGAGGGTGGAGGAAGTGACGCAATTCTACTTCAAATTAAAATATAGTTTAAAAGAAAGAACTGTGTAGTGGGAGGAACGTAGCTCAGATGGTGGAGTGCAGGGCGTGGTAACATATCCTGGAATGCTAGCTCTTGGGAAATGGAAGCCGGAGGGAGCACCAGAAATTTAGCGTTATCCTTGGCTAAATACTAATTGTGAGGCCAGCCTGGACTACATGAAACCTTATCTCAAAATCAATCAATCAATCAAACAAACAAACAAACAAACGAACTTGGATTCCTGTTATATAAGAATGAGAAATTTTTAGAACTCAGGAAACATACATAGATCCTCTCTTTCATGGCCACTAATGTGCTTGCTGCCCCCTGGGGTTTGGGAAGTACTCCAGAAAGGAGTACAGCATACAGGCTTCCCTGAAGGTGGACACAAAAGCCTTCCCTGCCTGCCAGTTTGGTTTGCTTCCCTCACCCCAGCCCTGGGCATTCCATCTGCCCAAATCCCCCAGTGTTTTGGGAAATACCACACACAGTATGGTGATGCATAAGACCTGGAATCAATCAAAGGCACTGCTTCCTGACATGGCCTGCAAGCAGGCCCATGGAATAGGCTGACAGATATGCTAACCAATCATGTACCTTGACAGCTTTTCTCCCTCTGGAATTCTAAAGCACAGCGAGCGCCCTGCAGGTCAAGGGAATGGTGATCTGTCTTTGTACAAATCTCATGTCAGGAATTCCCCTCTCTGGCTTCCCGGAAGGGAAGCACTGCTAGCTGCTGCTGAGAACTGGAGCTGGGCCTCTATTGTTAAGGAGACTTGAGATCTGACCAGGGTAAAGTGCACAATCTCATCCCTGCCTCTCCTGGCATGGGCTTTCCAGTCATTGCGTCTCCTCCTCTCTCTAAGAGGGTTGCAGAAGGATGGGAGGCGATGGACAGCATGGGTAAACTATGATCTAACAAGGTACCTAGAATGAAATCAAGCAGCATTGCGGAAACAAAAACTAGTATCTGACCATCTGTCCCATATTTGGTTATAAAACCCTTAGTCTTTTACAGTTGCGAAAAGCAGGGGATTCAGTGAAAACTTTTAAGTTTTAAGTCCAGAGTACCTTCCCTAATAAGGAGCCTTCAACTGGTTAACTTAAACCAATACCTGGCATGCCAGTTTGTAAAGTTCATTGCCAGTCCTCAGAGAAATCCTTGTGAACCTCAGACTCTAACATTTTCCTTGGGAAACCTGGAGTGTAATTCTCCAGATCGCAGGTGGGTGGAGAACTCTAACCACAGAAGTGAAGTCACAGATTTCCAGATGTGTATGCGAGGACATCCTTGTACAATGCTTTTTGAGATGCATGAACAGAAAGATAACACAGCACTGCCCCTCCCCCACACAGCCCCTATCCCATACCCCTCCCCCACGCCAGTTTTTCTAAAGCCGTTCTATCTCACCTCATTTTACTATGCTGCATCTCAGATTCAAAACTGTCTCCTTATGAAATTCAGCACGACCAAAGGACAGGGAACTTAGAGAGATATTTTCACAGCAGCTTTTATTCTTTCCCCTACTCCTGAAGGCAAACATTCAACACTCTAAGCCTGCAAAATATGCATTCAGGGTGGAGGGATCAAATACATTTAGGAAAACACAAAAGCAAATACAGTCATCACCAGAAAAGAACATCTTTTAATTTCCTGTGTCAATTTTGATTTTTAAAAGTTCTGCTTGGAGTTTTCATATGAAATAATCTTAAAAATAAAAAATGATGCCATAGGTTAAAAAGTTCTGTTATTTTAGGCTGAATCTGAGAATGAATATATATGTTCCTTCTCATATGAAAACGAAAAGGAGTTGAGTGCTCTTCAGAAAGTCTTCAAGAGTATAATGCTAAGAATTAAACTTGGAGAGTATTAGTTGATGCCCTGTTTTCAAATCCAGTCTGTTAGGCGCAAACTACAAGGTCAATTGTGAGCAGATTAAAGTTAAGCAAATGATCAATGCAGTTTTATATTTCACTCTTTAATTCCCATTTGAAATGTAGGAGGAACTTCTGCAGCTGACATGGCTGAAGCTGCAACCACACTGTAATCAACATGTGTTATCACCAGGGCTATAGATACTCCCTAAACTGAAAGCACACAGACCTAATTAGTGTATGCACAGAGCTAAGTGTATGCACAGAGCTGAAACACTCTCAGCTTTTCAGTTCACAAGATGTTTCTTCCAGGGCTCATCCAGGCTCATCCAGATTCACCCTTCTCCCAGCCTTCTCCTCCAGATATGGACAGCAGCCCACAGAGTCAGAGAGGACTTGACACTGAGGAACGACTGAAAAGTATTCAGTTCAGCACCCTGTGTGGTCTCCCTGAGAATGAGCGTCATTTCTGTAGGGTAGCGACTGAATCAAGACAAACAGTGCCTTCTTCCTGCCATGGGAAGCAATGGTTTGGGCAAGGGCAACTAAAATGAAAGTGAGAATGGAAAACCCAAGATTTCCGCCAACGCAATAACACCGTAGTGAAAACTTGCACTTATATCTTGTAAATAGCTTCCTGTTTTCAACTTACTTACTAAATAGGAGAGTGTCTATGTGTGTGTTCATGTGTCTATGTGTATATGTATGTGAGTGTGTGCATGGGCCTGTTTATGTATGTGTGTGTCAATGTGTGTGTATACTCTGTGTGTGTGCGTGTGGGTATGTATGTGTGTCTATGCGTGTCTGTGTGTGCATGTGTATGGCTATGTGTCTATGTGTGTGTAATTGTGCTTATATGTGTATGTGTGTATATGTGTAAGCATGTGTATGTGTGTGTCAATGTATATGTGTGTGTGCATGTGCTTGTCAATGTATGTATATGTGTGTGTAAGTGTGTGAATGTGTGTCTATATATGTGACTGCATGTGGATGTGTCTATGTGTATGAATGTGTTTATGTATATGATGTGTATGTGTGTGTGTGTGTGTGCCTGTGTGTGTGTGAGTGTGTAAGGGGTGGTGAAGGACCTGTTCCCCAATTGGTTCTTGATCAATGGCTGGGTGGGGGAGGTGGGACTTCCAGGTTCCTGCAAGCAGGCCAGGAGACACAGGAGGAAAGGAGATTCGCCATGCTTCAGACAGAGAGAGAGAGCCACCAGCCCTGCGAGACTTTGGGTGGAGTGGCCATTGGCCACTTCCCCAACAGGGCCTGGGGTAGCAAGCAGGAGATCAGAAATGCAACTAAGCTGAGAGCACATTTAGATGTATTGAGCGAGGACTAAAGATAACTGAGCAACTAAACTGAGGTATAGAAGTGTTGAGCTGGGAGTGAAGGTAAGGGCACATTAGCTTAAAAGAGCCTGGCCACTGAACTGAAAGCATATTAAAAATAAGCTAACATGTGTGTCTTTCACCAGAAGATCCAAGGGAACCAGGGTAGTGGCTGGTAACATGGTCTGCCTGGAGCTTAAGCTCCAGAGGAGTTGTAGAAAATACACGCTCTCTGTGTGTGTGTGTGTGTGTGTTTGTGTGTGTGTGTGTGTGTGTGTGTGTGCGTGTGTGTTGAAACAAGGTATCTCTTTGCAGATCAGGCTGGCCTCAAACTCCCAACAATTGGCCTACCTTAGCCTCCTGGAATGTGCTAGAATTACAGGTGTGAGCCATAATTGTGGGTTCCAAATATCTTTCTTAATGAACGTCCTTGCTAACAAATAAATGCTGTTTATTAAATAATATCACCTGCCATGCATCATGCTGAGAGAATCATGCACTTTCTCTATCTTAAGGCTTATAATCCTTCTGTAAGAGAGAATCGTTAGCCTCATTTCACAGGTGTGGGGAAGGAGCGCTATAGGGGTCTCCACTTTGGCATAGAGCCTCACTAGGTTGGAAAGATTTTTGTCCCTGTGTTTAAGTCGTTCCTCATTTTGGTTACATTTACGATGAACTGCTTTCTGTCATTCACTTTTGGGTAAGGAACCTACTGGAAAGAAAAAGGTGTCTCCATTTGTAAGAGTTCTGAAGTTCATAGGAAGGTGATCAATATAGTAGTAACATTGTCACTGGCAGGTTCATGGAAAGAAATAATAATGATGTGACAATTTGGAAACAGGAGACCTTATTAAAGACAGTGGAGCAAGGGATTCCTAAGACCAAGAATGCAGAGTCTGAGCAAGTGCGGGGATGCTCTTTTTACAAGAGGAACAAAATAAAGCAAAATCCTAATTTAGGTGTGTTCTGGAGACAGTAGCTATAAAAGTTCAATGAAAGCAGAGTCCTTCCCAGTACTGAAGAAGGGAAAAGAAGTGAATGTGACCATGATACCCAGGCAACGAGAGCAATACGCTAGGACAACGTTCTGAGACTCAAGTCATGGTACCAGTAGCCTCCACATTATCCCGGGATCATGCTAAAAATACCCACTTAGTCCCACTGAATAAGGAACTCAGGAGACAGAGCCCAGTCATCCATCCCTGCCTTCAGACGTTCTCCAGGGAATGCTGCCACATGTCAGTTTGAATCACTTAAGAGAAATGGAGAATTATTAGAACCCTTAATGGGTAACAGGAGAGACATGATATTTTAGAGAGATGAATTTGCAGAACCGATTAAAAAGGAGACCATTTGTAAATGTGTAACTCCACAGAGCTCTGGCATGCATTTGTTTGAATGAGGCAGCATTTTTAGGAGATACAACATTAACCTGGGAAGAAGAACACCACAGCTCTTTCTCTTTCCCACATTTCTTACAGGAAGAACACACTGATGAAATTCTGATTTCTCTGGTTGGAAAAAAAAAAACCTACCTCACCTATAGGGTTTTTTTCCTTTTTAATCACACTGTGATACTGTGAGATCTACTTATAAAAATACACTCGTCTCAAAAACTTTCATAGGAATGGAAAAGAAAAATTTAATTAGATGTACCATGTATAAAATCAAAATACAAGGAAAATGACAGCCCTTCCTAAATATAGTCAGTACCCTAGGAGATAATAACCAGAAATGACTGGGGACTCTTTAAGAACTACACACCTAAAAAAACACAAAATGTTGGGTGTAAAACAGAAGGCAGAGTGACTTTTCAAGAGACTGTAACTTTTTTACTCCAAGAGAGTACTGACCTTTAACAGAATCCACAGTCATTTACATTTATTCCAGTGAGGCTACATTTGCTCAAAGGAATTTTTTTTTTTTTTATGAACGGCTTTCACAGCCAGTTTACAAGCACATAATAAAACAAATACAGTTTTCATTGTATAAATCATTCTGAGAAACGGCTTTCAAACTGGAAAAGGTCATTTTCTATATTCATTACTCTCTTCATCCACTAGATATGATTCTTATAACTTCTGGCTCAGAAAACAAAAGAAAACAAAACTCAAGCCCTCTTCAATAGATAGTGGCTGGCAGCCCAGGAGGACTTAGGTGATTACTTGAAAGGAGGTCAATTAATCAAAGTTATTCCTGATGCCCTGTGCGGCTAAAAACACATGTGCATTTAACAAGCATTTGAAAGGTCTTATTTCAGGTAAGGCCCGGAGTTGGTGACTCTGGCTGTCATTTGGTAGAGTAAGGAACGGATTTTCTCCATTTCCCAGCTTGGTAGTTCTAGAATACCTTAATGACCATAAAGAGCCTATGCCTCAGAAATTCTGTATTTTTAAATTAAGACCAAGACAAGTAATTCACACCTGTACTAACCTCATCTTATTACTCATACAATACCTAATAAATCATAATTTTATTCACTCTGTTAGTGCAGTTTTCAGCAGCAGTTAATAAATCATCTTCATCTCTTACGTTTCTTGAGCCCACTGACCTCCCCATTGAAAGCTACTGAGTTCTAAACACATTCTATGTTGAGGAACCCCAGGATTGCATAATGAAGATCAGCCGAAGTGCTCAATATGAGTGAATGCATACAGTTTATTAAAACTGAGCCAGCCATCAACGACAGCATCCTTTATACTACACAAAGGCCCCCTTACATTTCTTAATACGAATCCCGTACAAAAATGCGGACTTGTGCTAATAACTCCTCAAATCAGAATATGGGATATTCGGGCATTCTAATTCTGAGCTGAAAACCTATAGTTGACTAGATACAACATTCAACACTGCCAGTTGACTAAAAAAATAATATGCTTCAGAGATCAACATCTTAAAAATTCTAAAATTACCACCATCTCAAACCACTATTTATAAAAATAATATACTACATTTATGTCAATCATTATTCATCATGTTAACACAGTTCAAGGCCAAATTTAAATAGACCTGGTGTCTAGCAGACTATTCAAGATCTGAATATAGACACATTTTCAAATATATAGCTCTTAGCTGTCCTACATACTGCAACTACAAACATTTGATTTGAAGAAATCAGCCAAAAATCAAAACAGAGAGAAGTTCCCCAACTCCATCAACACCAAGTTTTCCTTCTATTTAAAAATAACTTAGATAAAAAGCATGCCTTATACATCATCAAAGATCTCTAACCCATAAAAGATCAGCTTGTTCTTTCACACATTAGAAGATAAATGGTTACAAAGTACAAAGCTCTGGGTACGTTTCCTTAAGAAGTTAACTCTGTAAGGCTGTCCATGCAGGACATGAAAAAAAAAGGCATTTCTGAAGCATGGTTGGACTATTTTTAACTTTCAACTATTATTTTAAATATTAACATGCCAATGAGTGTAAACCAAAGAAAGTCTCTTCCACCATTCACAGATCTGCAGAGACAGGCATCATCAGGTACCTAATGAAGAAATCCCCAACTTCAGCTTAAAAGTGAAGACCAGCTAGAAAACTGGGGCTCAGCTTATGCAAAGTGGAACGATCCAATGCAAAACATAGTCTCATCACCTACAAAAAAGATAAAGATCCAATCGACTGCCTTTAGTATACCATTGGTGAAGGTAGAGACGGAAGGGTCACTAAATTTAGTATGCAGTATGAACTTTCAGCCCAAACAACTTCCAAGAAAAATGAGACAAAGTTACTAGACAAAGGCTTATCTTAATATTTGTTATATGAAAAGAAAAGAAAAGCTCAGGTCCGAAACAGTGTATCCTGATGTTTTTCTCTGACCAAATATGATTTCAGAAAACAACAGAAGCAAATTTAAGCAATTAAAAGCATTTGTGTACAGCATGGTCAAACCTGTGAAGGAGTTAACATATTAGACAGAGACGGGGGTGGTGAATCTACGTATGACCTTCACCTACACTTCAGCTGTCTTTGCGAAAACAGGCTTTGGCTTACAGCGAAAAAGCCCAGGAAAGGTACTAGCTGTTTCTAAACTGTATTTTCTCCCTTGCTAGAACAAACATCAAAGAACAACAATTTCTACTGAGCATATTCAATGACGCAGAACTCGATACGCTTCACATCTAAGAAGGGCAAAGTTTGAACAGCTGGAAATAAGAGTCTGAGATGGGGCACACACCCAGTGTGCTCCCATACCGTCTACAACTCTGTCTTCCTCAATTATGCTCTTACTAAAAAATAAAACAAAACAAACACAAAAACAAAATAACAACTTGAATAAGCACAGGTATTTAACAGCTTGAGCATATATACTCCTGTGAAAGGAATACTAAGTTCAGACCACCATGACCTATAGTTTAGCTCAAGAAATCTAGACTGTCACCCTCAGAAAGGACCAGGCATTTTGATGTTTAGCTCTTGAGGTTCTCTTGTCCTGTTCCTCAAGAGATCCTGAAAAGACCATTCAATGAAGAAGGCTTTGACAGAAACAGAGACTCCTGCAACTGCTGTGGTGTTTGCATGTCATGGGTTCATGTCTCAACCACAGTGGTGTTTGCATGTCATGGGTTCATGTCTCAACCACAGTCATTCACAGGCCTATGTATAAATTACTGCCACACTCTTTCCCATAAGCTCTTGGCCTATGCAAACAGTCTTCCTCAGGAGTGTGGCAACAAAACATGTCTTAGAGTATGCTATACTGTATTATTAAGCCCCATTCTTCTATAACTGGGTGTTATTTGTTTCGTTTCCATCTCAGTCCAAACCTACATTCACACCAAGTTCTCATAATAAACATACACAGGAGGATCTGGAGACGAAACAATCTAATAAAAAAAAAGACCCATACAGAAATTCATTAAAAATGAAAATAAAAGTTAACATCATATTGCCTGCCATCAGAACTGTGAAAACATTGCTACAACATGGGGGCTGGATATCTGCTTAGTTATAGTGTGGGAACAACAAGCTGACCTGCTGAGAGAGAGAAAGGGGGGGGGGGGGAGACAGAGAGACAGAGAACCAGAGAGAGAGACAGAGAGAGAGACAGAAAGAGACACAAAGAGAGAGAGACAGAGAGACAGAGAGAGACAGAGACAGAGACGGGGTTGGGGGGGAGGATGGGGGAGGGGCAGTCTCATCACAAATGCCAAGGAACCACAAAGGCTACTTGGGCTTTTCATTTGATCTATCTGAGTTACATTAGGACTGCTGGGTTCTGATACACCAGACGCAGCTGCTGGAGGATTCAGAGCAGCACTGACTCCTAAATGCTCTTAAGTCTTAATCTCATTTGGTTTTCTTTCAGGTACCTAATGATCACAGAAATCTTTATCAGGACACTGTGGAGGTGGGGTGCGGTGGCCTCTGCTGTCTTAAGAGCAGATATCAGCCAGAATCACTTTGCAGGAAATACTTGAAGCTATGCCATCTCCCTCCAAGATGTTTTCAGCAGGGATTCTGGCCGCTGCTTACCAGTCAGGGCTGTGGGGGCAAGGAAGCCATAGCAGGACCAGTCAGTCTCCCAAGTTCAGGCTCACATTAGAGTTTTTGTATCACCGTATGAACTGTCCTGGCCAGGCACTGAACTGCGCCCCACACCCCATCCTTCAGATACTAAGGACATTTCATGAAGTCCAATGTAGGAGCTTCATGGTTAATATTTACATATGAGCACTGGACCTCAAGATGTCTGAGGGCCTTTTGGATCTGAAACCTAAAAAAAATACATTTAATTCAATATGTAATTCTCACAAAAGGCCAATAGCTACAAAATATCACCAAATTGTATACATTCTATGTAAGCTTATCAGGTGACAGGCTGAGCTCTCATTATAGAGATTATCATAATTATACAATTTTTTTGCCAGATCTAAAATACATTTTCTTTTTACTTCTTTACATCCCTCCAAGGACAAAACAAGGTAAAACACACTTTGCTCAGTCTATTTTGAGGACTGATTCTAATACTTATGGAGGCAGCCTGACTGTGACAGCCCTGAAGACAGTACTTCAGGGCAAGTAGATCTGGCTGTGAGACACGAGCTCATCTTTCACACATGCTCTGAGGGGTATATGCAATGAGTATATAAGTTTCAAGATGCTAAAGGTTTGTTGGAAAGTATCAATTTAAGAGAATCAGAGCTGACCTTGGCACAGTTGAAAACACAGCTATCTGGACAGATCATTTGGACGAACTGTAGAAGTATCTCTTTAATCATCAAAACCTATAGCTACTGTTATAACTGTCCTTAGAAATCTCATCACTTTATGCATGGCTTATTAATCAGCACATGAAATAAAGTACTCGTGGAAGTAACACATCCTTAGTAGCATTTTTTAAACTTACTATAGTTTACTTAAAGCCAATAAAGTAAGGTTTACAGCAGGGCAGAGTTGAGTCACATCTGTCCTATGCTTATTCTATTTTAGGGTCTGTAGAGAACAAACACGGGCCACCTGCTAATTCTTGTCCTGAAGTTTAGGAAGTGAAGGGTGAGGGGTCGGTGAACAGCCCTCACCAAGAACCAGGACTCCTACTCTCCATTCAGCTTTGCCTCTAAATGGTGATTTCCAGAAAAATCTTGGTGTTTTGGATACTCCACCATAGAGCACATGAGCTAAGGTGTCACTCAGGTCTCATGTGACTGTGGTATTTTATGATCTAATACATATGTTTGGGTTTAAAAAATAAAAAAAAAAATTAAGATTAGTATTTTCCTGGTATGTTTCTGATAATCAAAAAAATAACTTTTAGAGTTTGTACAAAGGTCCTTTGAGAAAGCACAAGGCAGGGAAGTGATGGCCAGTGTCTGGCCAGGAAAGGCTGCAGGCTACCCACAGAGGAAAAAGTTAGGACCCCCCACACACACACACACACACAAATGACTGTGTCTTCCTTAAACTACTAGATGTATTCTTCGTCTCTTCCTTTTGTACCTATTTACTTCATTGTGCCACCTATTTAGGTCATTGTGCCAATCTTATTTTGGCTAACCAAAACATTTTATGTTTATGTATGATATAAAAAAAACTAAAAGCCTATTCGGCTGGGGGATGGATGTTAGGTCCTGGGCACGTCGGATCCCCTCTACATTTTAGCCTTCATCCTTCCAAGGCATCGTACATATTCTTCCCTTACAACCTTGACACACACTGGAAGCCCTCCTTTAGTACAGAATTTATATATTACGGGTTTGAAAAAATTTCTCAGGTACATAAGTTCTGCAGTAAAGTCAAAGAAGTCAAGATCTCTTAGGCATCTTTATACACCTGAAGCACTAGCATCCATTTCTATAAGATGGTTTGGCTGATTAGCTCACCTGAGGACTGCTGCAGAGGATTCACCACAGGGCCCATATTGTTAAGCTGCCTCTCAGAGCTGTCACTAAGTCGGAGGCCTGCACACAGCTCCTCTCTGTGAATCTTAGCTGCCTGAGACGATAAAGCCAAGGTATTCCCTTTATCAAACTTTCAGAATGGCTTGCAGCACGTTTAAATGGAAGACAGTTCAGAGAGTTCACTTGTATTCGTGATCTTTTCTTGCTTATACAACCTCAGCAGTTAGCACCGACCCTAGTGTTGACACTCTGGAAATCATGACTTATTCGTCTTTAGTTGAAGACAGAGCCCTTACAGATCTCCACAGCCTCCTTGCACTGGGATCCCAGAGTGAGGACCACCAAGGGGCAGGGAGCCAGTGAGCAGGTATCAGCCCTAAAGGATGCTGGTCCCTGGGCCAGCTCTCTTCAAAGGGTTGCTTTATTGCGTTGTGAATGTTCTTTTCCACACTAAAACCCATAAAATTCGCCTGGAATGTTAAGCTTTAAAATAAAAGCCTTTTTGTTTCAATTTGTCAAGATAACTTATCCTGCATCTGATCTTTGGGCAAAGGGCAAATAGTTAATATTTAACATAAACTGTAAACTATGCTGCAGCGTGCGCGTACGCACGCACGCGCGCGCGCACACACACACACACACACACACACACACACTAGTGCTAGTATAAAATGTAATAAAATGTATTTTACTCATTGGCCATCAACGTGCATCTTTCTTTATATCTCTGAGTCAACAAATAGGTCAGGAATGAAAAGCCTTCTCTTAAGAAATTAAGGCCGGGCAGTAGTGGTGCACGCCTTTAATCCCAGCACTTGGGAGGCAGAGGCAGGTTGATTTCTGATTTCGAGGTCAGCCTGGTCTACAGAGTGAGTTCCAGGTAGCCAGGGCTACACAGAGAAACCCTGTCTCGAAAAACCAAAAAAAAAAAAGACTTTCTTAAAAAAAAACAATAGAAAAAAGATTTTAAGAAGACAGCTGTGCCTAAGAGCTGACAGGTCCTAAGGCCTCATGTGACAGGCCCAAGGCAACCAGCCTGCAAACTCCATGCGCAGAACTTATGTTGTGGAAGACTTCAGTCTGAGAAGGGTCACTTCTTTCACTCAGAATGCCCCTTAACTTCAGACAAAGAAAAAGAAAATGTTCATTGTTCAAAGTAAATTACGGCCTTCACTCTCAGGTACACAGTAGGCTGCTCCCTTCACCTGCCCTCCCACCCCCCAAATCTTTTAAAAACTTGCTAATTAAAAAAATGAAGTAAAGAGAAATAGTGTGTGTTCCTAATCATTCCATGAAATTATTTCACTTCTTACAGTTTTTCTTAAAACCATAGGATAACTTGAGTACAGTTTTATGGAGATCAAATAAATATTCATCTGGCATATATCACAAGGCAGGGAAATTCCAGGATAAATGTTTTCACGATGTTTCAGGAAAGGGTTATGATAACATTGTGGGAATCTGGAGTGGGAAGAGAAATGACTACATCAAGTCCACCATTACTGGAATTAGTAGAGTTCACTCAGTGCATTTTGGTGGAGGCAATACCTTACTTCAGATTAGCAGCCTACCTCCCCTACGACACACTTATCAAAAATCCAATGTGGTACCAACAATACAATTACGTCATCGTTATAAAAACAGTGTAAATGGCTCTTGAACCAAATGTATAAAAGTGAAAGCTTGACTCAAATTCAATCCTGTAGCTTCTAAATTTTAACTATGAAAGTTTTAGTGCATTCAAGTTCGATGAAAGAACTTAAGTATAAAGACAACTAGATCATACAGAAACAAGGCAAAAGGCTAGGGGCCACGGCAAGTAGCCCAGAGTGTGGGAAGCAGAACCTCAATGTATGAACTTGAAGTCTAACGTGTCATCAACCACTTTTGTTCTCCATGACCAAATATCAGGTCCTTTAGAACCGAGTTGAGGGTAAGGGGGTGGAGCAATAAAATTTGTTATATATGTGTCCGAAGTCAACAAACAGTAATTTACAAAAGGAGACTAGCATGAGTGATTACTTTTGGTTTACAAAGGACTATGTTTGAACTATTCTAGTGGAAAACCATAATTCATCTCTCCCCTCATCCTGTTGGCCTTTGAATAAATACTGAAGCATATCATGCTGACAACTTAGGGTCTTCATAACGGCATGGAATTTTAAGGAACAAGTTTAGTTCTAACATTTTATATAAAACTGGGCAGTTTGAACTAGGTTCTAGGTGTTAGAACCACATGACGGATGCTACATAAATTTCCTTGACCTGGTAAATCAAGTTCCTTTGATTTAGAGACATAGATAAGGAAGGTCTAATAGCTAGTGGATATACAGACTGCCAAAATGCTGCTCTCAGGGGACTAATAGCAGGCATGGTGTCTATTTGAAACCCACTTTCAGTTATTAATGGTCAGCTTCTTAATGCTTTAGTGTTTACAATCCTTCTTCCTACAGCTACATCCCACATTAACTGGCCACTCATGTGAATTCAGAAGCATGCTATTCATGGATTACTCGCTTCAAACAGCAGCAGATACTGATCATTTGAGGGTAAATTTTCTAATGGTCTGGATTGATTACGGAGTCTAAGATTACGGGATGGGAAGACATTTAGATGAAGCAGAAGTGTGTCCCATTCTCTCAGAAAAGTAGGACTGTTGGGATTTCACAGAGAGGAAGAACTGACTGAGAAAGCAGCTCACGATGGCCAAATCCATTCCTCTACTATGTCTCTGCAAAGCAGAAAGCATGATGGATGATCAAACAGAGCCATGAGCCTGGACAGTTAAAGGCTCATCTCGGGAGACTGAGAGGGACCCAAGTCCACTTGAACTTGCTCAGTGACACCTTAGCCGATCTCATCTGGTCTTATGCACCTCCTATGGCAACCAACCTGCCTCCATCCTGTAGCCACTTTGCATCTCTTTACAGCCTCCACATTCTGTGTACTCCCTCACAAAGCCATCAAGACCCTTTCCTGATAATAGATCCCATAGCAAAACAACGTCCTCACAAAAACACTACATTCATTCATAATGGTTTTTAGAGGACGGATGCAGAGTTGGGATGCATGCTTTTCCATAGTTCTTCGAGGCTGGGTTCCCAGGAAAACACAGAGAAAGCAGCCTGGAAGGACACCTGTCCCCAGAGCTGGTGACTGGGAAGCTTCCGCTTCTTCATTCAGCTCTCAACTTGGTCACTAAGGGCTTCTTGAGCTGTAATTTCTCAGTCTCACCTTTGAAATCACAGCCTGAAAGGATTTCCTAGGGTTCCTTCGCCTTTAAGCTTGCAGAAACCAATCATATGTTACGAGCAAAAATAACCAGAAAGAAATCACACAGGATTTACCAAAGTCCATGTTTGCTCTAGATTAACTTTGTCACTGAGCTGCTGTGAAGGCTGACCTGTTGCATCACAGAGAATAACCCCCTTTCTGACAATGTTCTAGAAATACAGAAAACAGTAGATGTGTGTGTGTGTGTGTGTGTGTGTGTGTGTGTGTGTGTGTGTGTGTGTGTGACGTTTTAAATCAGTAAAAGACAGTATGTGGCCCATGACAGGAGGTCTCAAGTTTCAAGTTTACAGCCTGTTACACACACACCTGGCAAGGGAGGCCACATGACTGAACACTGGATGAGTTGGCTCACTGTTACAATCTTTGTATCATGTGTGATTGATGCCCTGTGTTTACAGTCAGCTTCAATTTCAAACCACCTGCAAGCCTCTCCAAGGAGGACGGCTGTTCAATACCTGCACAGTGACTGCAGCGTAGACTAACTGCAGCCAGCGAGGAGGCAGTGTATCACCTGTCCATGTATTCACTCACCCCTGCCTCAACAGGATTCAGCCTCAGATCCTAACTGGCCACGTCTCCTAAGGTAGTAAAAGGAAAACGTGCAGCCTTTGCAAAGGGTGGAAGCAGATACCTCCCTCGCCTTTGCATGATAACGGTGAAGCCCTAAGTTCCAACCATTTATCAAACCTCCCTGAAAACAGCAGCGTGAGTGGGATTTCTGGCAGGGTTTATTCACTCACCTCTTTGATCTTTGCCCTCTTCTCGCGTATGCTGGCGTCAGCGGGCTCCCGGTTCTCTATCCCGATAGGGGGCAGGAAGTCCACCTTGGGCAAGCCCCCAAACAGATCCTTGTCACGCAGCTGGTCCTGGGCCACCTTCTCCTTCTCCAGCAGAATGTCTCTTTGGATCTCCTCTGGCAGCTTCTGCAGGGTCTCCTTGGCTTCCCTGAGAGCCCGCTCGTGGTTTTCGCGGATCCTGGCTAAGTTGTCCTCCAGTCCAGCTCCAGGGTCCCCAGGCACGCCTTCCTCGCGGTGCCGGACTCTGCCCTCGGCTGCATCCTCGGCACGAACCCCGAGCCCGGGCTTGTGCTGCGCGGGCGGCTGCAAGGCTGGGTTGGAGTGGAACAGGACCCCGCTGAGCAGCTTGGAGGAGTCAGGCAGGAAGAAGATTGCCCCGAAGCAGAGCGTGATGAAGGCGCTGAACACCAGCAGCAGCACGAACTTCTCGGTGAGGCGGAAGGCGGCGGGGCCAGACCCCTTCCTCCCGCCGCCAAGCCCCCCACCCAGGCCACCGCCCAGGCCGCCGCCCCCAGGGCTACTGAAGAGCGGCAACAGACCCCCCAAGGGCATCGCTCCGGAGGTTGCAGCCGCCGGCTGACAGTCTGTCCAGGGGCCCGGCGCCGAGCCGCTCAGCAGCCAAACTTCGCTGCCGCCGGCCGTCAGCGGCTGCCGGGCCGGCTCTTGCGCATCCAGGCCGCCCAGAGCGCGTGTCTGGGCTGCGGGTCTACCCGCTGGAAGCGGCTCCCCTCCGGCGATCCTCGCCGGGGCGGCTCCTTTGGCAAACAGGCACGCGCGGCAAACCGCTGGCTGCAGCAGCCCCTGTTGGGGGGAGAGGAGACAGTAAAAACGCAGCGGTTAGGAAGGTGCTGAGAAAGTTTCCAGTGGGGTCCCCGCCCTCCCCTGGCTCCGTGGGCAGCAGGACCGTATCCCAGCAGGCAGCCCCGCGGTCCAGCCGCGAGCACTACCCTCAGAGCCCACTTTGGACTTGGGGTGAAGTTTTCCAGCCGCGGAGCCAGGGTGTCCCGCGCACATCTGGGTCAGGACAGCGGACTCCTCGGTGGCAAGGGCGGCGCACCTCTGGGCAGCAAGGGCGTCGCGTGCGTAGGGGGCTCGTCAACTTCTCCAGCTGCCCATCTCCGAGAGCGCCCCGGCGGGCGGTGGCGCGCGTACAGCCCGGGGGGTCTGCGGCCCCGGGACACCGCTCAGGTGAGAGAGCGCGCCGATCTGCAGGCGTGTGCCAGCGAAGCGAGCACCGTGCTGTCCTCCGCCGCGGCCCCGCCGTGCACTAATAGCACTGCCGGTCTCCTGGCGGTCGGAAACGAGGGCGGTGACGCGTCCGGAGAGTGACAGCGCGTCCGGGCCAATCTCACGCCTCCCAGGGTCCCGCGGGGGTGGAGCCGAGGCGGGGAGGGGGCCGCGCGGGGCGGGGAGTTTACGGGAAGCGCAGCCTCTCCGGGACCCGGCAGAGGCGGGGAGGTCGCGGCTCCCCTAGGCGCCCGAGGGCTGGAGTTGCGCCCGGGAGCCGGGTTAAGACTCGCCCGGAGGACCAGAGCCTGAGTTAGTCCGAGCTTACTCAGCCCTAAACCCATTCGGGCTGGAGCCCCAAAGGTGCGGTAGCGCCAGTATGCCCCCAGTACTCGCAATTGGCGATCCCGAAGAGAACGCAGTGGATTGCCGGGCAAGCTGTGGTTTTGAAGTCTTTTCTTCAGCCATCCCTTGCTACCCAAGACAGGGATTCCACGGTGCCCAATAACTTTCAAATCTAAAGTCTCCAGGCTCCTCCACAGAGCTTTTGAGCTCTCTGCTCTGCCTCACTAGCACCCTTTTACGTCCTTGGTGACTTGGGGTTTGGGGATTGCTTAGGGCTCTAAGTATACACCCTCTTCCCCTTACAAGAAACAATAACAACAACAACAAAGTTGCATGACTCCCCCACACTCCCCCCACTTTCGAAATTCATTTACCTCATCGCAGTTGGTCAAATTTTCCATTCAAAGAAGACAGTTTTATGCTGCCAGAGCTCCAAGCAATAAATTGAACCCTGTTGAAATTAAGTCTTGGATGCGACAACTCCCAGCGAAGACCAGACTTGGTCCAACAGAGATTGCTTTCAACACAGCCTTGCAGTATTCAGTCTCATGGAATGTCATGGAGACTGGCTCCACCTCCCATGACATCGATTGGAATGCCCTGCTGATATTGCATAGATCTACATTTTGACCTGGCTGGGAACCCCCTGCCTCGGGGTGAAAGGACAAGAAAACATTTCCCAAACTGTGTTATGAATCCCCTGTTGCTCCACAAAGAAACAGTTACCAGAGGAAAATTTGACTGACTTCCCACTCCTGAAAGCTGGTTTGTAGCAGCTCTGTTTACCCTCAACCTTCTCCAGAAACATGATTTTAGTTTGCCCTTCACTTGTCTTAAGCCAGAGGAAAACAGCTGGCAACTTCCAGGAGAGTGCCCACAGCACAGTTGTTTCCAGGTGTTGGGCTGTGTGCATAAAATAAAAAACCAAGTCAGAAATCCTAAGGTAGTTTTCGTTTAAATGTTAATTATTATTTTCAGCCATCATTATTTGTTGTGTATTGGGCTTGTGCAAAATGAGCCAGTAACACAGTCAGAAGTTCTGATTAATAAGAAATTATGGCTTGATAAATGTGACTTCAGAGCTTGATTATTTTGATACTTGCTATGAAATTCTATGCCCAGAAGAGTGCAGCATATCCAAGCAGGGTAATAGATTTAGCTCTAAAAATGAAAGCAATAGTTTTCTTTTAATGACGGAAAGGTAAATTTGTTTCAAAGTACATTTGTAGGTTGTGGGTAGACTGAAAACCTAATGACTGTGAAATAATAGTGTTTATTCTCAACTAGACCCTTGAAACAGCTACCTCACAGAAAAGAAAACAGATCCCTAGAAACGGGGGCTAACTCCTGAGGAAGCCAGTTGCTTCCTTTCTGGTCATTTGGTAATGGTGAGTGTGCAGTCATTATTTTTTCAACTATGTTTTTAAAATGGGATTATTTTTAAAGAGACAGAAATACCCACGAACTTTCACTTAAATTGGTATGTGTATTCCAGAAAGTAATAAAATCCAACTTTAAGTACATATACTAGGATATGACAGAGAAGTCTTAACTAATTCTGTTTCTTAACTCCTTAATATTGACTCCAAATCAATTTGAGCATTCAGGATACTGCCTGTAGTGGATGCACTGAAAATTTAGCACATCAACTTAAGGTTGATTTTTCCCTTTAGAAATTTAAATTTTATTTATAGATATTATTTCTAAATTTTTAAGGTGACCGGTTTTTTTATTTTGGTTCACTTTTATGAAACTTAATTTAACCCCCAAACCACCACCACCAGTTTATCATTAGACATGGGTTTATTCTAATCAAAGTTTGGTTTTGATAATTTACTCAACGAAAAGTTAACTTGTGTGATGGAGTATAAATTCACATTCAAGGATGCCCATCTGTGTGAGGCAGGTTGAGAATGTGTTGGGAATGCCCATACTTGGGCTACAGTAAGTTTGAAACAGACTACAGTGAAGTTATTTTAAGGCATATGCTAATGAAGCCTCTTTAAATAGCCACCCAAGTCCCATGTATGCATGGAAAGCAGGGGGGAAGCAGAGGACAGACAGCAAGTAGCAATGAGCATGATATATGGAAACAGGCTGCCACGGGGTCTTGATCACAGTGCTCAGAGTTCTTCATCTTCTCCCTTAGAAAAACACGGAGATGGCAAATGAATGAGACTGCTTCCAGTTTCTCAAGTCATGAATCTTTATTCTGTCCCTTGAGTGAAGACTGCAGCTTACCTATCTGAAGGAATGCCTTGATCTTTGTGGACTCAGTGGTTTTGACAGGACTACTGTTTACTCATCGTGAATGGGCTAGCATAAACGTGAAAACTTTTAACATAATATCTCTCTCTCTCTCTCTCTCTCTCTCTCTCTCTCACACACACACACACACACACACACACACACACACACACACACACATACACATCTGTAAAGCTCCCTTGTCCTTTTAGCTACTTACCTATAAATGGAATTCTCTCTCACTTTATCTCTCTTTCAGAACTTTTGCCTCAGTGTCTTTCTTTAATAATTTGTAGATACTTACGTTTTGAAATTTTAAAAACACTCAAAGCAATCTCTGATTAATATGGCTGCTTGAATTTCAGAGTTTTTTTTTTTTCAAAAATAAATTAACAAAAGGTAGATTTAACATTTACAGTATGATAATTGTGAGCATGACTCTAGGAAAACTGGCAATATTTTAGCAAGTTAATAATGTTGTAATAAGTAGTGAGTTTTTACAAATGAAACCACAAAAAGCTTTCTTGGGCATTTTCTTCAATCTTCAAGTTATAATTCTATGAAAGAATTTTTTAAAGGTACTAATATTTGTTTTGGATTCAAAAATAAAATACAACTCAATGAATAAGTAAATTTGATCTAGATAACAATTACTGAATATTTTTAACAAGTTACATCCCTGGTTCGTAGAGTTTCTAACTCACATCAAATCCAGGTCAGAATGGCTCTAGGGTTTTTATTTTAAAAGTGAAATGTAATATGAAGAAAATAACTTATTGTGAATGTTAATCTTGACATTTTAATACTTCAATGGACGACCTGAATTTTACATTAATTTTCACAAAACAATTAATTAAAGACTTAAAAGGAACTATCAGTAATGTTGGTACTTAAATTGGAGGCTATAGTCTATTTGTGATGCCTTGTTTTTTTCCTCCCCTAAATTTACTTTGGAATGGCTAAAGTAGTAGAATACTTTCATAGAAATCCCGTTACCCTTGCAAAGAAGAAAGGAAGGAGTATACAGGGTTGAATCCTTATGTCCACCTTGACCCTGCAGGACCACGTTAAGACATCTATTTTTGTTTCAACACTTTCTTAGAGATATCAGCAGTCCCCGATTTTAAAACATCCTATAGTACAAATATTTGTCAACTGGCTTTGAGGAACTTCCCCTGGAACTCTCCATAGAAAGGAAGTTGTGAATGATGCTCTGGCTTGCCAGTCTCCTCTATGAACTTTGTAGGGCTCTGCAGAAGTCTACAGAAGTGTTGGAGGAAGATACCATTGCAATGCCAATAGTCAATGTAGCATTATTACATTAAAAGTTTTCATTCATTTTGAACACTGGAGCTTGAAGCCAAAGTGCATTTACAGAAGAAATGCGATGATAGTCTCAGAGAAGTTCTAAACCAACTTCCAGGATGAGAATGATGTATGGAAGTTCTCAGATGGAATTTTCATGAAATTAACAAAGAATCTGAATAAAATAAGACTATGAAGTACCTGAGCAAGGGTTTGAATGAGGAATGTATTATTGAAAACCTTGTATGCCCTTGGGTTTGTGACCATGGCACATAAGTTGCCTGTGTTCTGTGGCTCTCATATTATATCTGCAGTACTGTTGTAGATTTTAAGCAAAATGTTTGAAATAATGTCTGGCATAGTAGGCACTGAAGGAGTTTAAATAAATTTCTCCCTTTCCCTTGTAAGGGAATTAAATGCTAGGACTGGAAAAAGAACAGTATGTGTTGGATTTACAAAAGAAAGATTCTAAAGGAGGGAGCAGAAAAGACATTATGAATGTGTTCTTCTTCAATACCTATCCTGCAGATAACTTCCACCAGAGGAAGGGATGCATGGGCACTTCCATCCAGCTCTGCACTGGAGAGAGCTGTGATATTCCCCCACTCTTTATATAAGCAAGATTAATCCTAAGGTCCCCAAAACCTTGAGAAAGTGTGAGTGATAGCAAACTCGCAAAATGAGCAAAATGACATTCAAGGCAGTGCTTGAAGAATCTGAAGCCAGGGGTTACTGACAGAAAATCTTCACAGGAGATGTTAACAGTAGCCATTAAAGACTTGAGAAGATACTATTTCAACAGAGTGAAACAAAGAACAAATCTCCCTCCAAGACTAGAGAAAGATAATTTTTTTCCTTTCTTAGTTTTGAATACATTATAAATATTTTAAAATAGGATTTTTTCCTTGAAAAATAACATTCACTCCCTTTTTTGTTTTGGAAAAGATCAGATGCTGGTTCAGAAAAAGGTAGAAAAATAAAACTCAAGATTGAAATATTTTTGATACTTTATTTTTCCCAACTGAAATATTTTTCATAAAATAAAGTGAAATAAAGTATGCCCATTCTTATTTTGAAGAAATTATCTACGAGCATGACACGAGAGCACTTGCCTTCCCTTTTTTCATTGAAAAGTAAACATGCTGTTTGTACAACATGTTCCGTCTTTCTTATTATCCTTGAAGGCAGAATCTTGACTTCAACCTGGGTCTCTGTGGCTAGAAATTCACTTGCCGTTCTTTGTCAATATAGCTTCTTTTTCAAGTTCATTTGGTTCACTCATGTCCTCTGAAATATATAGTCACTTAGAGACAAAGTCAAAGTGCATCTGTGTTGTAGGCAACATCTAAGCAGATTGTACTTGCTGAATGTGCGACTGGTAGCCTATTCATTTGGAGAAATGAAGACTGTTCTGGACTATGGTGATGTGTGTGTGTGTATGTGTGTGTGTTTGTGTGTGTGTGTGTGTGTGAGAGAGAGAGAGAGAGAGAGACACACACACACAGACACAGACATACAGAGACAGAGAAACAAACACAGAGAGACAGAGACAGAGAGACAAAGACAGAGAGACAGAGACAGATGGAGAGAGAGATAGAGACAGAGATAGAGATTGTCATAGGAAAACCAAAGGAAAGAAGTTCAAATCACTGAGCCATGTATCTCATAGACTTAATTAGCTGGATATGGCAAGGTCTTATGTACAGTTTCTAAAAATCACTGGAATATAAATATTACTCATTAGCTTATCAGGTACTCAAGTTTACCCAAAATATTAAATGGACATAATACATTCTATTCTTATTATATTATGATGTGCTCAATAGCAATCAACAGGAAATGAAAATAATCAAGTAGACCTAAATGCCATTCAATTTTCATCATTAATATTAAAATCCATTTATCTCTCTAGCAAGAAATTAACTTAATATACTTAAAGTAAGCATTATAAAGAATTTATTAATATTATTAATGTAGCACTAAGTTCATTTATTACATAGGTATTATAGAGTAGAGCAAGTTATGATAAAAGCAAGAAAAACTTGTTAGTAAAGATTCTCGGTTACTACAAAGTTCCATAGAGTGTGTCATTAAGCGAATTATATTAACTGAATGTGGTTTCATCACTTCCATTTTCTTTTAAAAATGTTTGAGGAAAGTAAAATGGTTCAGCTGCTGTGGAAAACCGTCTGGCAGCACCTCAAAAGGATAAATATAGAGTTACCATATGATCTGGCAATTCTACTCCTAGGTACACAGCCAAAGGAACTGAAAATATATGTGCACACAAAGGCTCTGTGTGAAATCTCATGGCAACCATATTCACAACAGACAAAATGTGGAAACTGCACAAATGTCCACTCAGTGATGAGTGGACAAACAAATGTGAATCCATACAAAAAAAGGTATTCAGCAGAACAGGACTGCAGTAGAGACAAACGATACCAGGACCATGTGGCCCTGGCCTATACTACCCTACAGATGCTGTTCACAGAGACCACAGAAAGTGTCTAGAGTAGGAGTGTACACAGGCGTGGGAAGCCAGTGCTTGGTTGTCTGGGGCAGAGTGGATGGAAAGGTGGCAGGTCAGCATGGAAGGAAGGAAGGAAGGAAGGAAGGAAGGAAGGAAGGGAGGGAGGGAGGGAGAGAGAGAGGGAGGGAGGAAGAGATTGTGGAAAATGATGGCTACCTGACAGTGAATACATTATCATTTCTATTTAATTTTAGGGATTTTTCAAAATGTGAATTATATAGTTCAATGGATATGTAAAATATTTTCTTTTCAGAACTGGCTTCGAAGAGTCTTTAGAACCATGATATATCTACTAACAAGATTAAGTTGACACACTAAATAGAGACATTATATATTGCAGTGCAAGAACTAATAAGTAAAGAAATATCTCCCCAAACAGAAGAAATTGCCATGTTCTCAAGTTGAGATATCTATCTATCTTATTGGAATAGTCACACCAAGGGGATGATTTAAAGTTGTGAGTCATTGCATGCTTACCTCTGTCCTTACTAAAGAAACCATGGGCAAATACTGCATGAAGGCTTACTATTAACTGTACCTTCCCACATTAGGGTACCAAGATGTTTCCAAAAGAACTTGATCGTGGTATGCAGCTTGTAAGCAAATTGTTGCAGAGATAGGAGTTGGGGAACCATCAGAAGACATTTGTTTTTTCTGCAATTACTTGGAATTCTTTCAAGTGAAATGATTAAGAAAATCAAAATAAGTATCCATGTATATTGGAGGTCAGTATAGCAGTGAAACATCACAATAAGTAATTGTTTTACCATGATAAAAAGCATTAATATCTCATAATATTATTATCTGTATTACTGGAGAGCACAGTGAGAATACACGGAGAAGCTAGCATCAGAAACCTGTGCACTAGTAATAGAACAAGTGGATAAAGTGTGTGTGTGTGTATGTCTTCAACATCCTAACATTGAAAAAGCTAAAATATTTTAAAGAATTTACTAGCCTATTTTAAGAGAAATATAAATATTTCATAGGATCTAATATCACATTTGAGCAGAACCTCTGTATCTGATTCTTCTGTGTTCAATTGATTCTATCAGAACAGAAATCACTGTCTTGCGATCCCTTGATAATATCAGTACCAGAGTATCCTGTGTTTTGATTCTGTTTTGATTCCTTCATGAAAATTACATTTCTTCTTCCTTGAATTGGTGTTTACATACCCTTTGTGTTTTAATTATTTTATATTCTTAGCATAAATGAATCATCTACATTTATCATAGAAAATTCAAATTACATAGACCTTGAAGAAGGAAACTTTAAAAATTTTTAGAATATTGTTTTGCATGTCTTTTAGAGCAGTTGCTTCTCTGTGCTCACAGGAACACTGTTTTTCTGGAATCCTCTTCCTGCTTCCCCAGTTCTTAAAAACAAAATTGTAATGAGTAATAGCTTGCTTCCCTTCCTGACCTTGAAGGCAGATGGGATGTGTAATCCTGTCTCTAAAAGTAATGTTCGCATTTTTACAAAGTGATCACCATTGGGAAAGGAGACTTTCTAGTCCAGATCTCCTTTTTCTAACCAAATGTGCTTATGTTTATTTTAACCGTCTCTTTCTTTACTTTACTGTGATGTTAGATCATTTGAAGAGAGTAGCAATTTTCTTCTTAATAAAGTCTTTGTAAAAATTTTGGATAAATAAAAACATTAAGGATTAGGAAAAGAAAGAATTTATTCCCACCTCTTAGAAATAAACAGACTATCTTTTGATATTTTTCTTGTCCTTCAAAATATTCTGCATGAAAAAATATCAAAAGACATAAGTATAAAGTTGTTAAATATCCAGGTATTATTCTTTTTCCAAGCATGGGAAGCTGACACAGTAAGCATCAGAACTAGTTAAGAGGATTTCTCCTCCTCTGCTTTGCTTTTTTTTTTTTCTGCTAGCCTATTCTGCTCTCCTCAACAGATTTAAATTTTACAAGTTTTGGGTGACCAAAATGATGTAGCTGAATGTCCTTTGTTGTTATGGTTTCTCTCCCCTTTGTTTGGCAGTTTCAATTCAATTAAGAATGTTTGGTTGCTTTCCCAGTCCGTTTGCCTTACCCTCCGCAAACTATATCCAGATAGGAGACACTGGATCATTAGTTCTTCCATCTCTCAAAATAGATCTGTTGATGTTAATGTCTCCCTTCAGCCACTGCCTTTTATAAAACACAAAGATTTGGGACTGGGGAGGTAGTTCAATAGAGTGTTTGCTCAGCATGCATAGAAGTATGAAGTTTAGCCGGGCGGAGGTGGCGCACGCCTTTAATCCCAGCACTTGGGAGGCAGAGACAGGCGGATTTCTGAGTTCGAGGCCAGCCTGGTCTACAGAGTGAGTTCCAGGATGGCCAGGGCTATACAGAGAAACCCTGTCTCAAAAAAAAAAACAAAAACAAAAACAAAAAAGAAGTATGACGTTTGCTCCCCAATACCCCATAACTTGGGCAAGGTGATACATGCCTATAATCCCACCAGTCTGGAGGAAGGGTCATGAATGCAAGGTCATGCTTAACTATACAGCAAGTTTCAAGACACCCAGACTACACAAGCCCCCATCTCAAGACCAAAAGATTCACTACTTACTTTTTCTGAACACTGCCTTCCAGGAGTTTATAGAACACTTAAGTGGACCTATATTTTAGTAAAACCACAGTGAGTGACTCACTGTTTATACATCACCTGCTACCATGAAGAGAAGTGGAGATCTGAAGTGCAAAGACAAACTCATTGCAACAGTTTTTAAACTTAATGAGAAACTACACACTATGGAAACAATGAAGTCTGAATTAGTCTACAAAATAAATAGAACACAGTGTTTTCTATTTCTCATCTTCATTTAGTGCAAAAGAAAAAGGAAAGCAATGTTATAAACTGTTTGGGGAAACAATGTATTTGTCTGTGTATGCACAAGTATCTGATAGATATCTGGTCCAAAGATTTATTTCTAGCTTTTAACCCTACCCTCCAACCTTCCTAGATTTTGTGGTTCATAATTTCAATTAATGCCTCGTCAATTTCAAAAAGCATCTTTCTACTGCCTTCAACATTTTGTTCCTCTGCCTTTTGGTCAAATCTATCAAGCAAAATCTCAATTCCTAGGGAGCATCTACCTTTTCAGTACCTTAGTTCTGGGAACCCAGCCACTGAGGCAAAAATCTCTTAAGTCAGTGAGAAGCCATTTCAAAGGAGGTATGTGACGTTGTTTCTGAAGATGATACCTAAGGTTCCCTTTGGCTACATGAACCCATATTCATCTCTCTGTCTCTGTCTCTGTCTCTCTGTCTCTGTCTCTCTCTCTCTCTGTTTCTCTCTCTCTCTCTCTCTGTTTCTCTCTCTCTCTCTCTCTCTCTCTCACACACACACACACACTAAAAATGAAGCAAAAATGTAATCAACCCCAAGCATGCTCTTCCTGTGTATGTGGGTCAGTCATTTTACTACTCTGCACAGTGCCACCTGTCTACTCTCTATATTCTAGTGAGCTGGGTACAATTATGTCCCAACACCCAGGGGACAGTTGATAATGTCAAAAGATAGGTGGAGACCTGATATCTAGTAGGGAAAGGTCAGGATAGCCCCACAATATACAACAGTCCAGCCCAAGATGGCACATAGGAAGGTTCTGATACCTTCCTTGGCTCTTCATACTTAGCATATGCCTGTCTTGCTGAACAGAGCAAATAGCAGCCCATCTTTTCTGCTTCAAATATAAAACACATGCTTCTACACTCAGTTTCACTTCCTCTTATAATAGCAGGGCTGTGCACTTCTGGACAAGGCCAAGCCTGCCTCCTCTGAGGCTGAGGGTTTTACTGCGTTTCAGTCTCTGTAATGTTATACTATGTATTATTCATTTTCTGTTTATATTCTGTCTTGTCTTTTGATTTTTAAACATAATAAGCTTTCTACTGAAAACAAAAAGACCTCTTTCCCTCCAGCTACTGCACCGTCCTCTTTTTACAAGTCTTTCTCCAAATAGTTGTTACTAACGACAGCTGTCCACCATTCCTCTCTTCTCACACAATCTCAGCTTAACTCCAGCCTGACTTCTGGCTTTGTCACGCCACTGAAACTCTAATAAAAATCACTTTTCCCCTTTGGGTTGTAAATACCTAATAATTTTAAACTTCATTAGACTTCAGCTTTCAATGACAGTGGTCACTACCTGCTTTCTGAAATAGTCTTCACTTAATGTCAGTGACCCAACAATCTTCCTGGTTTTCAAACCTCTCTGGCCAGTTCCTATGTTTCCTGTGGTGACTCCACAGTCAGCATTTAAATGTGTGCATTTCCTTAAGGCTCTGTCCTAGAGCTTCACATGTCAGTTTTCACTCTCTTCATAACCAATACTTATCCATTGCTCTATTTAGCACATATATGCAAACTGTTTTCATTTTCATATGAACAATCTGGTTCAGTGTTCTGGTTTCGGATCTACCTATCCAGTCACCTTTGTGTTTGGCTGTATGTCCAAACATCCATTTCTCAGCATAGGTCTCTGAGGGCCGCTCCATTCTCTTTTCATTTCCTTTTGAAGAGGAGGATACTTCTGCAGTTCTGGTCAGAGGGAGTTCTCAGTAGTTTATGACTTAATTAAGAAAAGCCTCTGGTCCATTTCTGGGGCCTAGGTGAGGTGCTTCCCTCATCTCAATTCTTTGAGAACAACTCTTTCACAACCAACTCACTTTCATTTAAAAACTATTTAGGTGAATATTTAAATGAGTCAACCCTAAACTGACAATGGGGGTGTGATGGCTACTGTTGACAGAATCTAGAATCATCAGAAAGATACCTGCTTGCCTATGGGGGATTAACTCTCTTCCACTAACTGTGGGTGGCACCATTTCTCTGGACCCAGGTGCTGTATTGTGTGAAGGGAGAAGTTCAGCTTAGATGGGTATTCCTTTCTCTCTGCTCCTCATCTATGAATACAATGTTGACTAGCTTCTTCAAGCTCCTGCCACTGTGACCACAGCTAGCTGTCTTTGTGTTCAGGGCCTCCAAACCATGGGCCAAGGAGTACTCTCTCCCTTTAGTTGTTTTTTTTCCCTCAGAGTATCTTATCACCACAACAAGAATATGGGGCAGGATGATGGTATGAAAATCTAATTCTGATTTTCCAAGAAAATCCTGTTAGCGAAATATCTGAAAGTTTTGTTTTTGTTCATATTGTGAATTATAATTTTAGGTACTTATTCGATAATCTTGGTAACTTTTTAATGGTACAAAAATAATTAATTTCTATTTATAGTCTGGGAGAAGATGTTGCTATAACGAGTGGAGAATTCAGTTTGGTGAGTATTCGCTGACAACAGTGAAGCTGGAACACCAAGACCACTGTGGAAAGGGAAGGTGGGGTTGGGGCAAATTTATGACCACAGGGAGTAACTGATAGGATGCAGGTCATTTCACTCATGAAAGGAACGCACTTCCTAGTATGACTAACGCATACATTATGTCAGGAAAAACACTCTTTGGGGGCGTGTGATTTTGAGACAATGCTTGTGAGAGACAGGGCGCATGTCAGTTTGGCAGAACGGTGGTGTGTATTTGCCATTTGACATTTTTATCAATCCAGTGTTTAAAACCATTTCTCTTTGGTGGCATTCTTTGGTGAGTATAGACTTCTGTGTTATAAATGCCCCATGTCTTACTAGTGACATTGATGATGTTAGAGTCTCTCTCTGACTGTTTCTTAGAGTGAAGAAGTAAGCATGCAGTATACTCAGTGCCTATTGTGAGGAATAGGGAACTTTGCTAGGAACTGTAAGGATGAAGATTGGATTGGGCTTAATCTTTGGTTTTAGGATTTTTTTTTTTTTTTTTTTTTTTGGTATGGGGAGTTCTGGCTAGGCATTTCATATGTCTGGATTTTACTGGTCCAGAGCTTGTGTTCCAGAAATCACTGATTTGCTCTGGAATGTCTTTTACTTGAATATTGTTATTACCTTGAGATAGTTAGAGGTAATTTATATTACTTACAACCTAATGGGCATGCAGTTTAAAACTATCCCCTAATTTGTTCTTCAGTTGAAATCTGGTGTCTCGGTCAATAGTGAAATACTTCCTCTAGTCAAAAGTTCAGGCTACATCTTTGACGATTCTGTCTGAACCTGAAATCTAATTCATTGTGTGAATTCTTTGGCTTTCCTCCTAAGTATTACTTGAATCCATCCACTTCTCGGCCAGAATCAGTGCCAACATCCTATTTCAAGCCACCATCCTAACCCACCAGCACTACAATACCCTGCGGGATCAACCTGTACTCCCCCCCCACACACACACACACGTTTTGTAATGTAAAATCTGCACAGCGGGGTGATTTCCTTACAGATCTGTGGCCACAGTCTTGTAGTTCCCGGGAAAGTGCTTGCTGCTCCCTACCCCCAGGCTTCTTTGTATTTTTCCTCTCCTAGCGGTGCCTCTTCCTATTTCTTTCATGCATTTATCTCTTTTCTGTCTGTCTATATCCTTTTTGTTATGTCTGTCTGACCCTAACCCTAATCCTGCTTGGATTTATAGGTTTGGATTAGTACTACGACTGATGATGATAATGATGATGATGATGAT
The DNA here is from genome assembly GCA_028551405.1 of Uromys caudimaculatus. Lineage (NCBI taxonomy): Eukaryota > Metazoa > Chordata > Mammalia > Rodentia > Muridae > Uromys > Uromys caudimaculatus. The sequence continues at coordinate 18,360,414 of CM052720.1, forward strand.
GATGGTGATGGTGATGATGATGATGATGATGCAGCAAAGACAAGATGGCCAAGAGGCAAAGGATTTGGACTGCTGCTATACTGTGCTCTGAATAAGCAGGTTTGCATCCCGTTCTTGTTAGGAATAACTTTGGGGACCAGTCACACACACACACACACACACACACACACACATATATATATATATATTTTTTTTTTTTTTTTTTTTAAATCACAGGGGTTTTCTAGCTAAGAGAACCGGCTGCTTTTTCAGAACACTCAGATTTTATTCTCAGCACCGTCTCAGCTCAATTGTCCATACAACAGCCCTTAGGGCTCTGTGCTGTCCTCTGGGTTCTGTGGACACTGAGCAAACACATATCCACAAACAAGCATGTAGATAAAACACCCATATACATAAAATTCTAAAAGAATGCAATTTTTAAAATTTCAAAAATAAAAAATAAAATGAAGGCATACTAAAAATGTGTTTCTCATAGTTCTGGATGCTGGAAAAAAAAAAAGCTTCTAATTTTATTTTAGGTGATGTCTCTTTTTTCTGGCTTCTCATTGTTCCCTGGCATAGTTATACCTTTTTCTAGTGATTTTTAGGGAGGAGAGAATATAGGGAAAGAAGAAAAAAAGTGGGAGAGACTTTCCTTTTATTTTTATAAAGCCATCAATTCATAGGACAATAGGACATCATTTGACCCTGCTTCTCTCCAAATATAGTCACATTGAGGTTTAAGACATAAGAGCTTTAGAAGGAATACAAAGAAATTCATTGGTAACTGACCAACCAACTTTCCAGGGAAGATTAGAAATCTGCTTACGTGTTCTTCTATCATCATCCTGTGCTTTTTCTTAGAAACCTTACCATGGGGGTACTTTCTCAGTATACTCATTTAAGTTGTATCGTTTGTAAGAAAAATGTACTTGATATACCTAAGTTATAAATATCCAAGCTTGGCCACTCAATGAGTTGTTAAGTATCAGTTGGCTACGCTCGTGGTCAGGTCACTGAGAACTGTGGTTCACAGGTACTGGGCATTATACAAGCACACGGAGATGTTCTCTTACATGATCTGAGATCAAAGCTCAAGTTCTAGTTTCTAATGGATGTATATATATTTTTTAACACTTGTCAAAAGTAGAAAAAAAACCTAAGTGAAGCCATTATGAACTGATGTGTGATCAAAGTCTTGTGTCTCAGAGAGTGAGCTCCGTGAGGGCAGGGCCTTCTTTTCCTTTGCTCACCAGTGCTTCCTGTTAAGAACTGCTCTACACCGATCTGGAGAAGCATAATGTTTAGGTTATGTTTTACTATAACAGCCTAGTTATAGTAATGGGTAGAATGGGATGTTTTGGGGCTCGTCCAATCTTGTCTTTATACGATGATGACAGCTTGTCTTAAATAAAAATTACCACTCAAATAGTAGTTCTTGAAACAAATATGGCAAAACTCAGTGTAGCTGACCAATTCTCATAAACCCCATAGAACTCTTGAGTTTTCAGATTTCTTATGTGCTCTAATTATGTTGTAGAGAACATTTTTACTGAAAGCATAGATACCTTCCTTCATGATTGGTGTCAGATGCCAGAATACTCAGGGTCAGCAAGTAGCTTCAAGCCCAGCTAGACATGGAACCTTCAGAGTCACTCACTCCTCAGGCTGACAGAGGAAAGATCAAATGCACTGTCCTCCAGATCCGTGTGCTTTGTTCCTGGAAACATGGGAACGGGATGCTGGAGGGTGCTGCTGAACACTCCAGTCTAGTCACACACTGTGTATTTCACTAATTTATGTCCATTTTAAATATCCATTATGCTGATTAAAAAGCTACTAATTTTGCTAGAGGAAATGATTTTATCTGTCATCATGCTAATTTGCAAAGAAGGCTGTCTCAGATATATTAGGGTGAGTATATGTTCATGAGCATGATTCAAGCACTTGTTCCGGTTGGTTCTAAAATGTGGCCTTTCTGAGCGTGTGTTAGTTGTTCCTCTGTGGAACAGAAATAGGTAGTTCCTGCTTATGAGGCCAAAACACACCTAGGGTGCAACTTGCAATTTATAGTCCCATCTCACTCACTCTGGAGTCTTAAAAGTCAATTAAAATGGCATTATCCAAGTACCTGGCATTTGGTCATTAGCAGCAGCAGCTCAGAAACAGAGATCAGTGAATGCTCACCAACTCAGTGGGTAGTCTGAGACAGAGAGTAGGTTGAACTCATTTTTGTGACATTAAAGGGAAAATTATTCTGTGTAGTCAACTGAAAAGAAAGCCAAATTTTCTTTTTTACTCACAAATTGACTGTCCCCAGCATATATATTTGGGTCTCCTTGTAGCATCAAACATCTTGATCCAGCCTGCTAGAGACCTTAAGAGACAACAGATTGGAAAAGACTCTCTTCAGGTGGCTGCAGGGCTGCTGAGGTCTAGGACTGGCTCTGCGGCCTTGGGGATGCGACTTCAGTATTAACTTTCTGTCCTCACTTAGTGATGCTCAGTGGATATTGATTACCAAGTGGATCAGGGAGTTCACAGACAAGACCCCATCCTAAGGCCAATGAAAAGTTATGTGACAATTTCCAGATGATGAGCCCTTAGGGCTGTTTTAGCGTTTCCTGAATTTGATTGAGCATAAGATTGATCAGGAATGGATGAATAATGACACAGATTCTAGAATCTAGACCAAGATCTATGAAGACAGCATTTCTAGATATGCTCTATAAATCTGCACATTTTATAAATACTCTAGGGCAATGGCTCTCAAGAAAGCCCTGGAGATGGGGGATGGGCATCACTAAAACAGAGAAGGGGGAGGCAGAGAGATTCTTCCATCTCCTCTCAGTTTCCATTCAGCAAGTCTCTCTGCAGCCTTCTAGAACTTGCATTTCCAACACTGAGAGTCATGGTTCTGGGCTATGCATGTGCTTCTTAAACTATTACATGCAGTCATCTTGGTTCCTAGTTAAGAGTAGATTCTCAGTCTAGAGTTCTGGGAGACAGGGGTTTGCATTTCTAGTAAGCTGCCCTATGTGTAGCAACAAGCTGCCAGCTGAGGAGCCTGGGCATGGTGTGGAAGCATCTTCATAGACAGCCCCCTGAATCAGAATTTATGGTTAACAAAGCATTTCAATACCATTCTGTGCTGAGTATTGTTTGGGAGGCTCCCTCCCTAATTGTTTGCATAATGAAATGTATAGACTGCACTGCCCTGAAGGATGCGATAGACTTGATTTTCAGAAAACTTGTGGCTGCAACATGGAAAGAGAAATGACAGACTGGGAGAAAATGTATGCTGTAGCTTATCTAATGAGAGGGTGCTACTTTCTGTCCTCATCTTGTGACCACATAGATGACAGAAGCAACTTTACCGGGGAAGGACTTATCTTGAGTCAGGGTTCAGGTTGTTAAAGGCCATCTGTGGTGCTGAAGGCATAGTGAGAATCCTGACCCAGAGCTCATCAGGAGGCAGAGAGCATGACTTAAGGTTGTGCTGAACTATAACCCACCAAGCCCATCTCCCCACAGTTATCAACTTCTTTCATCTAGGCAGCTTTTAAAGGTTACAAGACTTCTCCAAAGAGCATGTGAGGACCACTATTCTAACAAGGTCTTTAGGATGGTTTCACCCTCAAACCATAACAAAGGATTATTATCCAAACTATTAGAAAGGTCCTAGAACTAAAGAGAAAAACAACAACTAGCCCAACCTAAAAGTGGGATAAAGACTTAATAATCCCACCTTCTCCTTTTACTTCTCCTTCTCTTCCTCTCTCCCTCTGCAACTCACCCTTTCTTCTTGTCTTTCTGGCTAGTGACTCTTTAGTTCTCCCACAGCTTGGAGAAACATTGCTCTTTGAAAACATGTGTATTCAGGGAAGACGTGTAAATAGCCAGAAAGCATATGAAAATACTGTAACGTCATGGAACATCAGTGAAATAAAAATTAAAACACAATGATTGTGTCTTACTTCACACATGGCAGGGAGGGTAAAAAATGATCACAATAACTGTTGGTGAGAGTGTGGAGCAAAGCAGATAGTGCCATACTGTGGTTTAGAATGTATATTGGTACAACCTTTATGGTAATCAATATTAAGTTTTCTAAAAAATGTATATGCTGGGCTTTCATATGATTCAGTAATATCTGCTTTTGATATATATCCAAGAGATTAAGTCGGGATCTCATGGTGATATCTAGCCTCTTGTGTTCATTACATCATTCATAATAACCAACATAAAAGAACAACTCGAGTGTCTATCAACAGAGATCCTGGGAAAAATTATGATGTAGAGAAAATGCAACAATATTTTGTCCTTCAAAAGGAGATCTTGCTATTTGTAAAATCGTGGATGAACCTGAAAGACATTATTCTAAATGAAAGGAGCTATACACACAAGGAAAGGGATGTATGACTAAAATTATATGTGAAAAAAAATCTTTAAAAGTCTGAATATAGAACAAGGATTGGGGAGTTGGGGATAAATGGGAACATGTCCGTCAGAGGGTAAACAGTTAAAGTAATGTGATGCAAATGAATACAGAGATCAGATGCTGGGCATAACAGCTATAGCTAAAAACACTCGAGTGTACTGAACACTGGTAAGAGAGAATGAATAGTGAGAGCACATGTTAAATTAACTCAACTGCAGTATCATCTCACTACTGTGTACAGTAAAACATATTCTATACCTTAAACATATCCAGTTCTTATTTAGAAATAGAAGACCTGTAGACAAGCAGTCAGCAGGTGACACACGATGATGAGACAGTCCATTCACTAGTAACTTGCAAGGTTTATGTGGCTCTTCTAAAGTATATTATTTTCTTTGATGGCAACAGTGTTAGGCAGACAGAGGAAGAATTCTTATTGCCATCTAACAGTGAGAGATCAAAAATTAGTAGAGACTAATCAATCACCTAGTCAATGTCATGCAACTAATGTATGACAGGTCGTTTAAATCAAGTATTCTGTTTCAACCTCCAGTGTCGTTTTCATTAAGAAGCACTTGCAGATCTCATTACCTAGTTACAAATAGAGCAAGCTGGAAAATGTGTTATGTGGGGGAGAGAGAACTGATCTTTCTAATCAAATCGTTCCACATTGCTTGTCAGCCTGATCCTTCCAATTCCCTAAAAGGTGGCCTTTATTCTTAATACTATACCGTCTTCTTCCAACATGATCATTTTGAAATACAGGTAAAGCCAACAGTGGACAGCACAGACAGCATTGTCTCCCATAAGATTATAAGGGAGCTGAAAACCTCTTGTTGTCTGGTGATGTCACAGTAGCCCTCAAAGGTCTTCACACAGCACATTTATGTTTGTGAGGATGCTGGTTCACACAGGCCTCCTAGGGTTTCAAAGTCACCAGAGTACAGTACTTATACTTAAATTCCATGCATAATATCTAAGTGTGATATACAATAGCTATGTTACTTGTAAATGTGTTTACTATATATTAATATATAATATGCATTTGGTTACTCTTAAGTGTGTTTCTGTTTACATATAAAGAAGTCCTGTCAAGTCAAAACATATGCTGTTTTGCACTAGCGCAGACTCATTCATTTTTTCTTCTGCTTTGTTGTCTGAGATAGATTCTCACCATGTATCCTAGGCTGGCTTTGAACTCTTTTTTTTTTTTTAAAGATTTATTTATTTTATGTATATGAGTACACTGTAGCTGTCTTCAGACACACCGGAAGAGTGCATCAGATTCCATTACAGATGGTTGTGAGCCACCATGTGGTTGCTGAGAATTGAACTCAGGACCTCTGGAAGAGCAGTCAGTGCTCTTAACTGCTGAGCCATCTCTCCAGCCCCTGGCTTTGAACTCTTTATATTCCTGTTTCACCCTCCTGATTCTGGGATTACAGATATGCATCACCATGTTCCCCTAATATCATGCATCTTATATGAAAATTATATTATGAATACATGTTGAATGGCTGACCTGTGCCATTCAAGTTTATGTGAGCACATTCTGTGTATGCACATGTATGCACATGAAATTTACCTAAACGTGTTTCTCAGAACATGCTCCCTCAATACACCTCTACATTCTATGCGTTCAACATTTGGAATCTAGCTGGAAACCAGAAAGAGATCTCTGGATGCTTAAAGAAGGAAAAAGAAGGTCAAATGTAAAGTGTTTGAACTTTTTCCATAACTTTTCAAACATGTAGGAAAGATCCTAACTTCCTCTCTCAGATTGGGGACACATACTTTCAAACAACTCCTAAATAGTAGGAATTTCTGTTTTCTCTTTTTCTTTTATCTAAAACAATTAAAATGGAGCATGGAGAAGTGGTCAAGTTGTATACTGTCTTACTGAGAAATATTGGGGTTTGGTATACAATATGAAAACAAATTACAGTGTGGTGGAGAGAGAATCTACTGGAAGAATATCACAATGTAAAGAAAAGACTTAGCAAGAAGCAGGGATTTCCTCGCAGAGAGGAAATGAGAGAGAAATGGGTGGCTCTGCACTGAGGGAAGGGGGATGAAAACAAAGTGATGAGTGACAGTACAGAAGTACTGTACTTTTACCCCAAGACCAACCTGTCCTCTTTATAGGCTTTCAAGGGACATGTGTGCTGGCCCTAGTTGAAGGCATGCCAAAGTTTAGGGACCCTAGGGACTTTGGAATCCAAACTCTGATAAGCAAACATTTTGTTCCTATTGATTAATGGGATGAACAGTTTTGCTAATTGTCTATGAAGTGAAGAAAGAGAATCTTTTAGGTTTGTGTCCATTTCTGCCGAAGGCGAATAATAAGGACAACTGAGTTTTAACCTAAGTCAGATGGGAAAGAACATTCATTTCTTAGGACACAAAGGATGAAGGGGGACTTCTTATGTTTACTTGAAGCAAGCATCCTTCATTATTTTGGGGGCAAACAAAGGTACCAGGCTATCCCAAACAGGCATTCATATATTACTCCTCAAAGATATGCTAAATGAGGTTACCCATCAAAAAGAGTTGAAGAAAATCATCTTATGAATATTCATCAAATAGAATTTAAAACTGAGAAAATAAGACTTAATTTAGGCAAAACAAATTTTAAAGCAAAAAGTATGGATTATTAGTCAATGGAAAAATACCTACCAGGCATCTGTGCCATGTCAGATGCCAATTCAGGGGCCAAAGTAATAGCAATAAACAGGACAGTCACTGTCTTCAGAGGGATTCTGTTCAAATTCTAGACAGCAAAGAACCAGGGCTCAGAAACTAAAGGGCTCAACCTTAAAACTGAACACAACACAACACAACAAAACAAAACCCTTACCTGAAAGAGTTATCATTTGAACAGGATGGGCATTCCAGTCCCACTCTGTTGGATTAGCCAAACTCTATGAAATTCTATTTACCTCTCTGTAAGACAAGGATGAAAATAATTCGTAGTTACATTACGGTCATACGATGCTAAACTTAGAGGGGTTAGCACAGTGCACAGCACACAAGAAGCTGTGGATGGATGCCCACGGTTACTGTTACTCTTCCAAACTTGGAAGTAACTGACTTTTCTTTTTATTAAGTTATTTATTCACTTCACATCACAGATCCCTTCCTTTCTTTTCTCCCAGTCCCATCCTCACAAATGCTTCCCCTGTTACTCCCACCCTTTTTCCTCAGAGAAGGGGAAATCTCCCATACGTCTAACCTGCTCTGTCACATCAAGTCACATCAGCTCTGTGCACATCCTCTTACACTGAGGCCCAAGCAGGCAGTCCAACTAGGGGAAGAGGATCCAAAGGCAAGCAACAGAGTTAAAGATAGCCCCTGCTCCAATTGTTAGGGGACTCACATAAGCACGAAGCTGCATATCTGTTACAAATGTGTAGGGGGTCTAAGTCCAGCCCCTGCATACTCTTTGGTTGGTGGTTCAGTCTCTGTCAGCCCTGATAGGCTCAGGTCTTCTCTGCAGGTCTTCTTGTGGTGTCCTTGATCCCTCTGCTCTCTCAGTCCTATTGAGGGAGTACCTCTTAACCTTTACTGTTCTCCTGGAGCTCAGGTCCCAACCAAAGTTCAACATAGTCTATATTATACAAATATTATTATGTTGACTATTCTGTTTTGCTAACTTAATATATTTTCCAAGGCAATTTTAACTATGTGTAAAAACCAAGAACTTCAGAATCTACTTTCTGCTCAAGATATCTATATTATAATTATTAAATCCCTATAATGTTTGCAAATTTCCTTATTAATATTTAAGTTTCTTTAAAAGAATGCTATTTCCATATCTTAATATATAGGATATATATACACATAGATATTATATAGTATATACATTATTACATATTATTATTTATTATATATTTACTAATATGTATTAATATTATCACACATATATAATGTATAATATATAGTTTTATATATATAATATATATCATGTTATATATACATATAATATGATTCATAGCATAAAGTATACATATTATATATATGTGTATATATATTATACATACATTATACAAAGTCATATTGTTTCTTTTCTATTGAAGCCTTTCTGGACATAAACTGTCACCTGGTGGAGAGGGGTTGTTACTGTTCACACTTCTCAGTATTCATCACAGTTACAAGGCACTTACATCTTCTCATGATAAGAAAACTCAGTAGGAATGGGGCACCTGCCAGGGTCCTTGACTATAGTCTTGCCCCTGGTTTCTAGCAGATGTACAATTCATAATTGGTGAAAGAAAGTATTTGGAATAACAAAGTTACTGTTGCTCCTAAAGAAACGACTACCACTGTATGTCTTTCATTGTGGGTTATTTTGGTCAATCCACTCACTGTAATGTAATTTTGTAAAAACTGTACAGAAATTCTGGAGAACTCATATTATAGTATTCTGTAGTCTATATAAGTTAAATATTACAACTAATTGATAATATTATATAATATTTATCAAGTGTCTATCATATGTTAAGTATATGCTATATGCTAAATACTTCAGACAAATCCATTTTTTTTTCATTTTCAAAGCCATTTTAAGTGTGAACTCTGTTGTATTTGAATTGTTTGAAATAATTTATATACAACCACAAATTAGGAATAGTGGAACTATCTAAACTCCTATTGTAATCATAAATAGACCTGGGTCATAAAAATGCATTTTGAGCTGGGCATGGTGCTGAGCACCCTGTAATCCCAGGTATTTTGGTGGTTGAGTCAGGATGGCCATGAGTTCAGAGTTCGCCTGGTAATGTAATGAGACCTCATCTGAAAACTGGTTATAGAAATAAATATTTTGTGGGTAAAGAAATAATGAAGAGGAAATCGTTTTCATCAGAAGGAATATACATAACATAAAGTCACCTTCATAAGTCAAAAAGAACAGCAGCTGGAAGTGATAGTGGCTAAAAGTACTAACTGTCAACCAGGGACCGAACGTTGGAATAACTCTTATTTGTTTTAGCAAGGTAGCAACTACAGTGAAGCCATGTTTGGCCCTTTGGCTTTTTTTCCAATAAGCTAGGCTTCCATTTGCCACTCATGTTCTCATAACACTAGATTGTCTCTACAATCTGCTTCAACCTGTTGGGTCATGAAGATTGAGGTGGGACAGAGGTTCTTTCTTCTGCCACTGAACCATGGCACTTCCTCCTCTCCTTCCCTTCTGCTTTTGCCTTCCTGATGTCTTTGTGTGCTTGGCACAATGGGACTTGAGAAAGGACAAGGAAGGAAGAATCCACTGGAAAAGAGCCTCTCTTGGCCTTTGGCCTTTGCCCTTTATTGTTCCAAAGGCAGAACATTAATTGTAGCTTTGAAATGCAAGGCCAGCCGGGCAGTGGTGGTGCACACCTTTAATCCCAGCACTTGGGAGGCAGAGGCAGGTGGATTTCTGAGTTCGAGGCCAGCCTGATCTACAGAGTGAGTTCCAGGACAGCCAGGGCTATACAGAGAAACCCTGTCTCAAAAAAACAAAAAACAAAAAACAAAAAACAAAAACAAAAAAAAATGCAAGGCCAGCTCATTAAGAGTGGTGGAAAGGAACTGTTTCAGAATAAGCACAACTGTAATCATTCTGGAATCATATCCAGGATATAATTTGCATTTTACCTTCTTATTTTAAGTTTTGTTTAATATAAGATAATATTGATCATTAGAGTGAACTCAGATAATTATCAGAACCTTTCATTTTAAACTAGTTCTGTACACTGGACATGGTTCAGGACATGGGAAATACCTGAGCGAAAACAATAAAAACTCTTATGTTTTCTGGAGTCTATTCTAATGATAAATATAATAAAAGCATAATATGATTTCAAGGAGCCTTACGTGCTCTGACAGGAAACAAAGCAAGATAAAGCATAAAAATTATGGTGGATAATCAATAAAAGCATAATATGATTTCAAGTACCCTTAAGTGCTTTGAACAGAAGGAAAACAAAATTAAAAATAAAAATGTGCATTTGAGTGTATGATGTATATGTACATATGGATGTACTTGTGTGTGTGCATGTGTGTGTGTATGTGTGTGTGCATGTGTGTGTGCATGTGTGTGTATGTGTGTGTGTGCATGTGTGTTTGCATGTGTGTGTGCATGTGTGTGTATGTGTGTGTGCATGTGGTTGTGTATGTGTGTGTATGTGTGTGTGTGCATGTGTGTGTATGTGTGTGTATGTGTGTGTGTGTGCATGTGTGTGTGCATGTGTGTGCATGTGTGTGTATGTGTGTGTGCATGTGTGTTTGCATGTGTGTGTATGTGTGTGTGCATATGTGTGTGTGTGTGTGTGTGCATATGTGTATGCATGTGTGTGTATGTGTGTTTGCATGTGTGTGTATGTGTGTGTGCATGTGTGTGTGCATGTGTGTGTGCATATGTGTATGCATGTGTGTGTATGTGTGTGCATGTGTATGTGCATGTGTATGTGCATGTGTATGTGCATGTGTGTGTGTATGTGTGTGTACATGTGTGTGTGCATGTGTGTGTGCATGTGTATGTGCATGTGTATGTGCATGTGTGTGTGTATGTGTGTGTGTGAATCTTTTTTTTTCATTTTTTATCAGCTGATGCTAAAGAAGAGATTTGTATGAAGTGAGAGAGCAGGATGAGGAAAGTGCTACCCAAGTAAAGAGTAGCACACCAGGCACAATTAAGTCACAAAGGGATCTTGAATCTGCACATATACAATCTAGCAACTAATGAATGAAGGTTTTGAATTTTATGTTGTTGTTGATATCTACTGAGTAGTTGTTATACAAGAATCACACATAGATTTGTATAAGAAGCTTACTGGCAGAAAAAAAATGAACTGGATAAAAATTTGCATCACAAGTTAAGAGGGAAACTCTATAAATGGTAGCCAAATAAAAAACACTCTGTTAAGCAGGCATGGTGACAGTACTGTAAACGCTGAGGGAAGAGGATTGTGAGTTGAAGGTTAGTCGGGGCAAGATGGCGAGGTCTGTCTTACCAAATTAAATCAAATCAAGCACAATAAAACTTCTTTTGAAACCAAATGAAATAAAATAATCCACCCCAAAAGCAAATGAAACACCTTTATTTTCTATTTTCTTCTATACATTGAAAAGACAATGGACTGTTGAATATAGTTATATGTTGTATAGCTGTATGTATTTCCATTCATATGCAGAAATAAAATGCATATCAAGAATGGCATGCAGACGGAGAGAAGAGAAGTGAAAGTCTATTACATTATTAGATCATATGGTAGTTCTCAACCTTCACAATATTGCAACCCTTTAATACAGTCCCTCATGTTGTGGTGACCCCAGCCATAAAATTATTTCGTTGTTACTTCATAACTGTAATTTTGCTATGAACCATATTTGCTGTTTTGAACCATAATACAAATATCTGATATGCAGGCTGTCTAATACATGAAACTGTGACAGAGTTATTCGACCCTAAAACAATTATAACCCACGGGTTCAGACACTTCGTGCCGTATGTGGTGATAAGACTTTTAAATATTTAAAGTGATAATTTGTAGATATATGCTATGAAACACAAACACCCAGTAAAATAAAATAAAACAACTTTGGTATTTGCTGAAGAAGAAGTGCTTATGAAGTGCGTAACTCTACAGTGAGACAAGCTCACGCTGAAATCCAGTTACTTGAGAAATGTGCTCTGCTGGTTATCTAGTTCCATCTCTTCATGGTTTGACCTTCCATGTGACACTAGAATGAGAATTGACCTGCACCAAGTTCTTAGCTGTTGTGATCAGAATCATCTTCTTTACACATGAGAACTCAGCATAAGGCCTTGGACATCGATAATTCCACCAGTGTCTTCTCATAAGGCCATATATATGTGTATATGTAAACACACACACACACACACACACACACACACACACACACACACACAATCCTCTCTTTCTAAGTAAGACTAGCTTTAATGTTCACATAGCAACAGAACTTTTATGGCCCTAAACATTTTCTGAACTGCATCTCAGAAATCCTAGCCTTGAAGCACGCACCTCTGAGGGCCGAGCCTTTCACCGGGAACCTCAGCACTTCTATCCTCTAAGCATGGACCTCAGTGTCTGGGATGTCAGCATTACTCAGCTGCAGAGCCACTTTGATGATTTCACATTTGTTGTGACAGTGTTCCACTTCAGGTTACCAAAATCTGCCACCTGAGGCTATAAACAATCACATGCTTTGTGTCTCTGCCTTATCAAACATGTTAATTTTCTTATAGTTCTGTAGACTGGAAGGTCCAGGGAGAAGGTTGTGGTAGGGAGTGGCTCCTGGTAAACTCTGCTTCTGGCTTGGAGATGGCTGCAGTCTTGCTACCTGGGAGAGAGGTGGGTAGATAATGAGAGAAATCTTATGTGGACACTGATCACATTAAAACAGGGCTCTATCCTTATGACCTCTTTTAAATTTAATCTTATAAATTCTGCCTTCAAATACAGTCATACTGGGATTAAAGCTTAAACACATGCATTTTGTACAGGACACAGGTCAGAGCACAGCAGGCCCGAAAACAGGAGAGTCACCAGAGCTTTAGAGGAAAACCAAGCTGTCTGTGTGACACAGGTGTGGTGTCTGTGTGGCACAGGTGTGGTGTCTGTGTGACACAGGTGTGAAATGACTGAGGTGTGAACACTGGGAGACAAAGTCAGAGGGTGACAGAACAGATGGTTTAGGGCTTTGTTACGCATTACACAGACATGGAGTGAGTTTTAATGAAAAGAGGTTGATTTTGGCTCACAGTGCTGGAGGGCTGAGGTCAGGGCACCCAAACTGGTAGTGACATTCCCCTGCTGCAGTCCTGAGGCCAATCCAGGTCATCTTCTGGTAAGACAGGTAATGCCCATGAGTGAAAGGTTGAATCAATCATGCATACTTGACAAGATTTTTACCACCACCAAATTGCACCTTGGCCTCTCCTTCCTGTAAGGCCATCAGGATTTAATCATGGAGCCCCATCCTGATGACCCCATCCAATCCCAAGCACTTCCTAGTGCCCTGCCTCTAAATGCCATACTAAGCTTACATTTCCATTTAATTCTTCCGCCAGGGCTTAAGTTCTGATAGCAGTTTTAGAAGATGCAAACCATGTTCCAATCACAGCACCTTGATGTAACTTTACTCTGTACTTTTTTTCTTTCAGATATAGGTGTACATTTCATCAGTAAGAGATCAATTGTGGAATTCAAGAACAAAATGATAAGCACTTCTAGGCTGGCCTGGTGGCTTATGTACCCACAGCTCTTGGGCTCTTGATGCAGGAGGATTGCTCTTAGTTAAAAGGCAGATTAGAATACATACTGAAGCCTTGTCTCAGACAAATGAAAAAAGGAGGAATTTTTCTTCTTTTTAGAAAAACAACCAATAAGTATATTGATAAAATGAGTGTTTCAGTAAGTTTAAATTGAGAAGGTTTACAGACAGATTCATCTTTGTAAAATAAAAAAGGTATATAAAGACTTCCTTGATTTTCTGGAACACACTTAGTAAAATTGACAGCTCAGTTTGCTTTGTCCACTTGTGCTTTGTGTTTCCCCAAAGCAGGATTAAAATGCTGGCCTAGGCAGCTGGTTAGTTGATAAGCTTGCTAAAGACCTCAGTGGCTGCTTAAATATTCTCTCCTTACCTTTCTTTCTTCTCATGTAAGATACTAGAAAGACAAATCCCCTTACTTTACTCCTATGGGTATGAGAGAGAGAGAGAGAGAGAGAGAGAGAGAGAGAGAGAGAGAGAGAGAGAGAGAGAGAGAGAGACTGTATGTGTCTGTGTGTGTCAGTGTTTATACATACATAGATACACACACACAGACATACATACACACATACATATTCAGTCAGGCAGTTTCTGTAGAAGAATCCTGACTAATACAAATGGGATACTTTATAAAACTTTTCCTTCAATGAAACAAGATGACAAATGCCTCAGCCTTATTCCAATTAGTCATCGTCCTGTTCTGGTGGTATTTGATGCCTTCACTTTGGAGCTGGTCAATGCATCTCTCCACACCCATGTCCTTTAAGTGTGAGGGGTGACATGAGTGTGTGAGCTGAAGCAGAAAGAAAGGGAGAAAGAGTAGGTCAGCCCCGTCTTTCCATCTTGCTTACTCTCTAACCTGTACCTCTATCACATCCCTGATTCCTGAGTGTACCGCAAGCTACAATCTAATATGTTTCTGCCCGATTAACCCTTGATGGGTGAGGTCATTCTTTTGTCAGAAATACTTAGCTGAGGAAAACAAGGCAGGTAGGGGGGCAAGAAGTAAAGGCAGCTGGGGAATGAGACATGACTCTGACTCATGTCTGCTCTTTACTCCATTTATCTCTGGGCTTGGTTGGGACAAAGGTGACAGCAAGGCTCCTGATGTCTTGGAGTCTGGCTTATGTTGTGAAAGACTTTTTTTTTTTTTTCTCAATTTTAAGATCTTGTTTCACATTTCTTACCCTAGCAAATTTTTACCTTCATCTCCTTCTTCATTTATTTTTGCATTTGTTGACAATTGTCTGCATACTTATACTTCATTCACAGTATTTTTGTATTTTGCTTTATGTTATTCACCAAGGTTGATACTTCCCCAGGATTCCAGGTACATCAGTTTAAAGTGGAGAGCTGAGAACATTTAGTTTCAAGCATTTCTCCTTTAATTTGTGCTCTTCCAAAGCTCAGGACCCCTATTCAGTAGCTGTTCTTTCCTGAGCTAAGAGTGTACCCATTTTGCAGGTTAGGGAGACATGGTTGCCCAAGTCCCTGCTCAGCTACAGTCTCTCCCAGTGAACATGTATTGTAGCCTAGCTCACGACTTATCCAATAAATAATTAGACAAAGGCCTGATACAAAGGCACAATCTGTAAATCAGCCAGTGACCTTGAATGGGGTTCCACCCGACAGAAATGCTTCTTCTGGATGTGTTCGAATGAGTCCTAAGCAGTGCCCATCTCCAGAGAGAGTGGATGGAGTACACCTAGGTGGACAGAGGGGGTTGGAAAATATATGTGAATTCAAAGGAAGAAGCGGGAAGCCTTGAGTTGATCAAGGGACTCAGTATAGAAGGAGGAGGCAGAGGATGAGCAAAGGGAAGCTTGAGAGACCCACTGCAGCTAGTAATATCAGCATTGCTAGCAGGGAGCCTCTTTCTGTTTTTGTCTAGCTATGAGGCTTATGCTGTAGCTGTTAAGAGAGAAGCTGTGTGTACCCTGTTGTCCTCGGCAGTGCAAAAAACCTAGAAATTACAGTGTCTAATATAATTTTAACAATGCCACAAAGTTATTCCCGTTATATGAAGGACGAGACAAACATTCAGAGAAATGACCGGGCCTGACTGTGTCTTATGGAAACCCCCAGTAGTTGATTGTAATAAGCAGAAACAAGGAAGTGCTCAACAACTCATAATTCAGGGAGAGTAATATGGGATTATCATTCCTTTTCCACTGAGATTCCAAGGTAACTCTAATAATTTTCTTTCTCATTCTCTAAACTTACCATCCCTTCCTTTTGTTTCATTAATTGATATGGCCTTCAGATTACTTCACCAATATTTCGAGATTTGTCTTGATAAAGCTTTGTCTTGATAAATTGAGATTTTCTATATTTATATCATTTACAAAAGAAAGTTCCCAGTGTTCAATCAGGATGACTCTTGATGTTGGTTCAGAGTATACAAAGGCATAGGGTACTTTGGGTTTGGAAAAAATGAATTCTTCAATATATTGTGTTAAGTTCACTAGGGTTAAATATAGTCAGTTGCAATTCTTGGAACATTTTCCCATTTTTATTCAAGGAATTAGAAAATGGAAAAATTATTTGTGAAATATTATTGCCTTACATATTATTACCTCCTTAAGACAAAGTAGACTGTGTGTGTACATGTGTGTATGTATGTGTGTGTGTTTGTGTGTATGTGTGTATGTAGTGTGTATGCATGTATGTATGTATGTGTGTATATGTGTATGTATGTGTATGTGTGTATGTATGTATATATGTATGTATGTATGTGTGTATATGTGTATGTCTGTGTATGTGAGTATGTATGTATGTATATATGTATGTATGTGTGTATATGTGTATGTATATATGTATGTGTGTATATGTGTATATATGTATGTATGTGTGTATATGTGTATGTATGTGTATGTGTGTATGTATGTATGTATATATGTATGTATGTGTGTATATGTGTATATATGTGTGTATGTATGTGTGTATATATGTGTGTGTGTGTATATGTATGTGATCAGTCTCTCTTTCCTTCCTTTCCCTCTTTTTCCTCTCCTTCTTCCTTTTCCATACCGTTCCTTCCCTTTTTTTCCCAGATTCCTCTTTGTCTTTCTATAGCCTATTGTTTATACCCCATTCCATTTCTTTGTCTTCCTGTTTTCTCATTCTGTAGCTAAAGAACACTTCTGACAGGTGGCCATCTCCATTTCCCTCAGACTGCCACCCACTCCTCACCATTGACGTAGAGTCAATGTTTTTGTTCATCTCATGGCTTTTGCCTTCATGGCTGGTTTAGAACAATATCCTGTTTTTTCTCCAGAGACAAATTCTCCACGTTATTCAGAGTCCTGGGGCCAGTGCTCAGCTGATTTCATGCACTCTCATTATGTGTTGAGCTCTGTAACCTAACTTTGTACATTCTCTCTGTGCTCAGACACTAGTTTGAGGCCTCTTGGTCCAGCCAACTCTAAAACTTTGGTGACTTGTCTGATAATATGATGCTCTGGTAACCCATATCACCACTGCTGTTTCAATTCTGCAATTCAGTTGACAACTGCTGCCTTTGTAATATGGACTCTCCAATTCTGTCCTAATGTGCCTTGCAATACCACCAGATGGACTGTCCTGGAGGAAACATGGCCATCCCAGTCAGCCATTTCCAGCCTGTCCCCTGCCCCCCTTTCACATATGGCTAGGAGGATTTAACTGTGTGAGTTTATAGCTAAGGCTGTATGGCGGTGGAGAAAAAACCTCACACCCCATAATTCTTCAATCCTCTGTCTCCTCTTTACATTTCATACTGTCTCATTCATGAGGCAGAACTACCGAATCACTAGCACTTACAAAAACGAGCATCCACAGACACAGCCTAGACTTTGGCTATGAACATACTGATCTCCAGTGAATATTTCCAAATATATTTTTGTGTGTATACATGTGTATTTATGTATGTATGTGTATGTGAAAGGTACAGGTGTGTGCAGGCAAGAGGTCAACACCACATTTAAAAATAATTTATTTTGACAGTTCTGTCTGTATTCTCAGAGGCCTGCTGACATCAGGGACAACCAGGTGAGACCACTTCTCCTGAATGTCAGGTCCTACTCTTTACCCCAAGCTGGGCCAGCAGCAGTAAGCTATGCATGCCATTTTTTTAGATCACATCTCTGCTTATATTCCTGGAGGCCTTCTGGCAAACAGGCAAGACCCTTCTTCCCCTAAGCTCCTCCCCAACCCTTTGTCTCCTGTGTCCCCCTGGGGCAAGATCAGCAGCATCTAGCTGTGCCTTGTCCCTTGTGTACTTTGTTTCCCAGCCTACAAGCTCTGTCTGCATTCCTGGAGGCCTGACAGCACCTGGATCAACCAGGTAGGACACTGCCCAAGGCCTCTTGTCTGACAGGCTCTCTTAGGGTTGTTTTATAAAAACAAAATTCCAAAGATTCAGTTTACCAATGAAGACTCTGGAGCCAGAATCAGAGGTGAAAGCCTGCTAGCTAACAAAGATAGAGAAAGCACCTAGGTAACCTTCCTACTCCATCTACATCCCAGAAGGCTGAGCTCTTCTCCTTCTCTACTCTTAAATACCCTTCAACACAATGTCTCTCCATTTTATTTCCTTATTTTTATTCCATGTCAACTGGTTGCTTGCTCAGCCTTTTGGCCTATCATTGACTTTATTTAGCTCTTATTTATTGAAAGCTCTTTGGATTAAAGGTATGTGCTAGGGCTGAGCCACACAACAACAAGATTTTTCCATTTCATAATCCTGGGGTTCACAATGTGATAAAATATTCTGCAACACCTTATGGCACACCCAGCAGCTGCAAACTCAGCCCCACTTGCTGCACTCCATTTTCTGTCCTCCAGCTCTGTCTGCATTCCCAGAGGCCTGCTAGCCAGGGACAGCCAGATGGCTAGAGGCTAGAATAAGAACACAATTAGCAAGAGGCAGGGCAGCATAGCACCACCAGAGCCCATCTATTCTACTACAGCAAACCCTGGATACCCTAACTCAACTGAAGCACAAATGACCTTAACTCAATCTTAAGAAGATGATAGAGGCATTTAAACCTCTTTATTTTTAATATTTTATTTTTTTTGATTTTTTTTTTTTTTGGTTATTTTATTTATTTACATTTCAAGTGTTATCCCCCTTCCCAGTTTCCCCTCCGAAAACTCCCTATCCCATCCCCCCTCCCCCTGCTTCTATGATGGTGCTTCCCCCCTCCTCCTGTGTCACTACCTGCCCTAGAATTCCCTTATACTTGGGACAGGAGCCTTCACAGGACCAAGGGTCTCTTCTCCTATTGATGCCCAACAAGGCCATCCTCTGCTACATATGCGGCTGGAGCCATGGGTCCCTCCATGTGTACTCCTTGGTTGGTGGCTTAGTCCCTGGGAGTTCTGGGGGTCGGGTTGGTTGATATTGTTGTTCTTCCTGTGGGGTTGCAAATCCCTTCAGCTCCTTCAGTCCTTTCTCTAATTCCTCCATTGGGAACCCCGCGCTCCGGCCAATGGTTGACTGCAAGCATTCACATCTGTATTTGTCAGGTCTGGCAGAGCCTCTCAGGAGACAGCCATATCAGGCTCCTGTCAGCAAGCACTTCTTGGCCTTAGAAATAGTGTCTGGGTTTGGTGACTGTATATGGGATGGATCACCAGGTGGGGCAGTTTCTGGATGGCCTTTGCTTCAGTCTCTGCTCACTCTTTGTCCCTGTATTTCCTTTAGACAGGAGCAATCCATGGTTAAAAATTTTGAGATGGCCCCATCCCTCAACCAGGTCTCTACAGGTCCTCTCTCCCCTTTGTGGGGTATTTCAGCTAATGTAATACCTGTTGGGTCCTGGGAGCCTTTTGCTTTCCTGGCATCTGGGACCTTCTGGTGGCTACTCCCAGTTCCCCATCCTCCCTTGCTATACACCTCTGTTCAATTTCCTGACCCTCTGTACATCTCCTCATCTCCTTCCACACCTGATCCTGTCCCTCCTTTTTTCCCTTCCCTCTCCTCTCTTCCTCCCAAGTCCCTCCCACCCTCTACCTCCCATGATTATTTTTTCCCCCTTCTAAGAAGGACTGAAACATCCACACTTTGGTCTTCCTTCTTCTTGAACTTCATATGGTCTCTGAGTTGTATGGTAAAAAGCATTTTTTAAACATTTATATAAATAAATAAATGTTTAAAAATGTTTTTTAAAAAACATCTAATCAGGTGAGTGAAGAAGGTGGGTCAAAAGGAAATTTTAACCAGTACTGGGAAATTTCCGAATTTGATAGGCAGGCAAAGCTAGCGCGAAAGAAGCCCTAGAAAGGCTTTTGGTCGGGTGTGGTGTGGCAATCCTAATCCCGGCATTGTGGATTGAGGTGGAGGCGGTTCTAGGTCATCCTCCTCTACTAGTGAGTTTGAGGCTAGCCGGGGGCTTCTTAGTTTAACAAGATCTCAGTATAAAGGGGGAGGAGCTGGTGGGGGGGAGGGGAGAGGGAAGCCTGGGCACAATGGCCCACATACTTAATCCTAGCAATCAGGAGGATCTCCATGAGATCCAGGCCAGTCTGGTCTACAAAGTGAGTTCCAAATCACATAGTGAGTCTTTTTTCATTGTTGGCTGATAATTTCATTTTTCTTTTTTTTTTTTTTCCTCCTTTTTTATTTTTGATACTTTATGTACATTTCCAATGTTTCCTCTTTTCTGAGTCTCCTCTTTGGATACCCCTCGTCCCCTCCCCAACCCGCCTCTAGGAGGGAATTCCACTTCCCACCCCCACCCCACCCCCCCGTCCACCCATCCCCATATTCCCGCCTTGACATTCCCCTTTACTGAGGCCTCTAACATCCTCAGGCCCAAGGGCCTTTCCTCTCTCCCTGATGGCCATCGAGGTCATCCTCTGCCTCATATGTGGTCCAAACCATAAGTCCATCAATGTGTATTCCTTGGTTGGTGGTCCAAACTCCAGGAGGACCGGTGCGGGGGGGTCAGGCCCGTTGACTCTCTTGCTCCCTCCATGGGCCTGCAAATTCCCTCAGCTCCTTCAGACCTTCCTCCAACTCCTCCATCTGGGACCTCACTCTCAGTCCAGCGGTTACTCTTAAGTGAAACTTGGGCGTTCTGAACTTTTGGGCTAATATCCGCTTATCAGTGAGTACATACCATGTTCCTTCTTTTGTGACTGAGTTACCTCGCTCAGGATGATATTTTCAAGTTCCATC
>CM052720.1:18381774-18411323 GCA_028551405.1 Uromys caudimaculatus
CAACCCCACTCACGGCCTTTTCAGGCTCCTGGGAAGGCACCCCTCTCCGGTGCTCATTGGCTACCGACTCCTGGCGGCCCAGGCAGAGGTTTCCACCCGCAAGTCTGAAACCTCTTTAAATGAATACATCCCTTAAAGAAATATAGGGAAATACAACCAAACATGTGAATGAAATGAATGAAACTGTTCAAGATCCGAAAATGGAAATAGAAGCAATAAAGAAAATACAAACTGAGGGAATTCTAGAGATGGCAAGCCTAGAGAAGGGAACAGGAACTAAAGATGCAAGCATTACCAACAAAATACAGGAGTTTGGAAAAGAGACTCTCAGGCATAAAACTTACAATTGAAGGAATCAATACATTGGTCAAAGAAAATGTTAAATCTAAAAATTTCGTGATGTAAAACATCCAGGAAATCTGGGACAATATGAAAGAACCAAACAAACCTACAAATAATAGGAGTGGAAAAAGATTCCCAGATAAAAGTTCCAGAAAATATTTTCAAAAAAATCATAGGAGAAAATTGTCCTAACCTAAAGAAAGAGATGCCTATAAATATAAAAGAAGCTTACAGACACCAAATAGATTAAAAGAGAAAAGAATCCCCCCCACACACACAATAAACAACACACTAAATGTACAGAACAATGATAAAAGCTGCAAGGGAAAAAGACCAAGAAATGTATAAAGGCAGACCTATCAGAAGTACACGTGGCTTCTCAACAAAGACTCTAAAAGCCAGAAGGGCCTGGGCAGATATCTTGCCCCACAGATCTCATTCCAGACTATTATACTCAGAAAATCTTTCAATCACCCTAGAGGGAGAAAACAAGATATTCCATGACAAACTCAAATTTAAAAAATACCTATCTACAAATCCAGCTCTGCACAGGATACTAGAAGGAAAGTTCCAATCCAAGGTGGCTAACTATACCCGAGAAAACAAAGGAAGTGAATAATTCCATACCAGCAAAACCAAAAGAGGAAACACACACACGCACACGCACATACACAACCACCACCACCATCATAGCAGTAATTAACAATCATTAGTCTTAGTATCTCTTAACATCAATGGACTCAATTCCTCACTAAAAACACACAGACTAACAGAATGGATACAAAAACAGAATCCAGCATTCCTCTGCATATAAGAAACACACTTCAGTAACAAAGATAGACAATGCCTCAAAGTAAGGGGCTGAAGAAAGATTTTCCAAGCAAACAGACCTGAAAAGCAAGCTGGAGTAGCCATTCTAATATCTTATAAAATAGATTTTTAGCCAAAATTAATCAGTGCAGATGGGAAGGGACACCTTATACTCATGAAAGGAAAAATCCACCAAAATGATGTCTCAATTCTTAACATCTATGCTCCAAATGCAAAGGAACCCACATTTGTAAAAGAAACATTACTAAATGTTAAATCACACAACAAACACCACACATTAATAATGGGAGACTGCAATATCCCACTCTCACCAATGGACAGATCATCCAGACAGAAACTAAACAGAGTAATAATGAAACATATAGATGCTATGAATCAAATGGACCTAAGAGATAGCTACAGCACAGATCACCCAAACACAAAGGAATATGCCTTCTCAATACTTCATGGAACCTTCTCTAAAATGGATCATATACTTAGACACAAAGCAAGTCTCAACAGATATAAGAAAATTTAAATAACCCCTTGTCTTAGTTAGGGTTTTACTGCTGTGATCAGACACCATGACCAAGGAAAGTCTTATAAAGGACAATATTTAATTGGGGCTGGCTTATTGGTTCTGAGGTTCAGTCCATTATCCTCAAAGCAGGAACATGGCAGCATCTAGACAGGCATGGTGCAGGCAGAGCTAAGAGTTTTACATCTTCATCTGAAGGCTGCTAGTGGAAGACTGGTTTCCAGGCAGCTAGGATGAGGGTCTTAAAGCCCACACCCACAGTGACACACCTACTTCAACAAGGCCACGTCTACTCCAACAGGGCTATACCTTCTAATAGTGTCACTCCCTGGGCCGAGCACATATAAACCATCACACCCCTTGTCTCTTATCAGACCACCATGATTGAAGCTTGACTTCAACAACAATAGAAACAACAGAAAGCCTACAAACTCATGGAAACTGAACAAATCTCTACTCAATGACCACTGGGTAAGGGAAGAAATAAGAAAGAAATTAAAGACTTTCTAGAATTCAATGAAAATGGAGGCACAACATACCCCAAACTTTAGAAAGCAGTGCTAAGTAAAGTTCATAGTACTAAGTGCCTTCATAAAGAAATTGGATAGATCTCATATTAGCAACTTGATATCCCACCTCAACGCTTTAGACATAAAGAAGCAAATACACCCAAAAGACAGAAAAATAATTAAACTCAGGGCTGATATCAATCAATTAGATACTAAGAAAACAATACAAATAATCAAGGAAACCATGAGTTGGCTCTTTGAGAAAATCAATAAGATAAACAAAACCTTAGCCAAACTAACTAAAAAGTCAGAGAGAGAAAATCTAAATTAACAAAATTAACAACAACTTAACAAAATCAGAATTGAAAAGGACAATAACACAGACATTGAAGAAAGGGTTTTACTTTAAAAACTTATACTCCATAAAATTGAAAAATCTAAATGAAATGGAATGTTTCTTGATATATACCACTTATCAAAGTAAAATCAAGGTCAGGTAAACAATTTAAATAGGCCTATAAACCCTTTGGAAATAAAGGTAGCCATTAAATTCTCCTAATCAAAAAATGCTCAGGCCCAGACAATTTTAGTGCGGAATTCTATCAGATTGTCAAAGAAGAGCTGATACCAATACTCCTCATACTATTCCACAAAATAGAAACAGAAAAATCATTGCCAAACTCATTCTATGAGGCAACATTCACCGTGATACCTAAACCACACAAAGACTCAACAAAGAAAGAGAATTTCAGACTAATTTCGCTTAGAGACATTGATGCAAAAAATATTAAATAAAATATTTGAGAACTGAATCCAAGAACATATCAAAGATGTCATCCATCATGATCAAGTAGGCTTCATCCCAGGGATCTCAGAGATGGTTCAACATATGAAAATCCATCAATGTAATCCACTACATAAACAGACCGAAAGAAAAAAAACACATGATCAGCTCATTAGATTTTGAAAAAGCCTTTGACAAAATCCACTCCTTCATGATAAAAGTCTTGGAGAGATCATGGATACAAGGCAAATGCTTAAATACAATAAAGGAAACATACATCGAGCTAACATCAAATTAAATGGAGAGAAACTTAATTTAATTCCTGTAACACCAGGGGCAAGAGAAGGTGGCCCATTCTCACTGTGCCTGTTCACTATAGTACCTGGAGTTCTAGCTAGAGCAATAAGACAACAAAAGAAGATCAACGGGGATACAAATTGGAAAGGAAGGAGTCAAAGTATTGCTATCCATAAGAGGCCTCCCTTCTCTGAGTAGAAAGGCAGGGGGTTATGAAGGGAGGGGATGTGAGAAGGAGGTATGTGTCTGTGCTTGTATGAGTATTGGCCTTGCATGTATGTGTAGGCAGCCTCAGAGGCCTGTCTGATTCCCCTGGAGCTGGTGGGACAGGCAGTGAATTGCCTAATAGGAGTTCTGGGAACCCTAAGGGCTTCTGGAAGAACAAGAAGGGCTCTTAACCTTTTAAACTCTGTGTCATCTATCATGCATGGTAAACTGCTTTTACATGTGTCCTGGGAATCCAGGCTCAGATCCTCACATTTGTGCAAAAAGAACTTTACCTATTGAGCCATCTCTTAAGGCCCTCTAGGAACTTTTAAGAGGTATTCTCAAAAAGACTGCCTGTTATGGGGCAGAAAAGATGTGGACATGATCAACGTAAATTATAAACATGCATAAACCCACTATTTTGTATAGCTTATAAATTTTAGTTTAAAAGATAATGGTGAAGAATTTTCCATTTATATATAGAAGGTGCCAAGATACTATCCTTCAAGGATCCATCAGAAAGAAACAGAATCCTCGACTTCTCACTCTGAGCAGATGATTTTGGGTCTGATCTCTTAGGGATTTTGGGAGCTTCCTCTTGTGGTGTCTTAGGGCTTCCAAAGCCTCTAGGAGTGTCTGACTTATGCTTTACATGGAATAGCATTTCTCAACCACCCAGGACAGCAAGATTTGCAGGCTCCTGTCACATAGGGCCTCACATTTGGAGGATGTCAGTCTTTGTTCTGTTACCACCATCACGTGATGAAATCCCCATTGTTATTAAATAGTGAGTTTTACACTATGCTTTCTGCCAGTTGTGACTTCAGTCCTGGTCTCCAGATGTGTGCCTCAGAGTAACTTGGTGCACCAATGCATACTGGATTTCTACTGAGTTAGATCCTGAGGGCAAACATTCCCTGAAGCAGCATTCTGAAAACTGTCCCATTAATTCTCGGACAGTTTGCACAATGTGAGAACCCTGGGATGGCAAGCTAGGATATCAAATGTTTTGACATGTTTCATTGATGAAAGATTTAAACAGAAATTGTGGCTTTGATTTCAATCAACGGTGTGTGTATAGGGGGTTGGGGGTTGGCAAAGGCACTAAGAATGCATTAGGATTTTTCTTATTGCCAGGGTAAATATCTGGAAATAATCCTGAATTGTGCATCTGAGGATTCTCACACTTTTTGTTTCTAGCTTGGTTTATCTGCTCCATTTTTATTTATTTATATTTAATTTCTTTGCCATCATCTCAAGCAAATGTCCCTTTTTTGTTAACTTTGAGACCTGTTAAAAGGCAAACAGAATTGTTCTGATAAGAGGTCCATAGCCCAGAAAGTCAGAAACAACGATTTGTATATTTCTGTAAGTCTTTAAAAAGGATCCTTGACAGTCCTGCAGGTAGGCACAGTGTCTTGGTTTTATTCCAAACTTGATCCTAGAGAGGAAAGAACACTAATTTCTAGATGGCCCCACCACAGTTATGAGCCTGGCTCTAGAAAGTGCTAGACTGAGAGCAGAATGTGTGTGTGTGCATGTGTGTGTGTGTGCGTGTGTGCGCGCGTGCATGCACATGAGTGCAAGTGCGAGTGCACCTGTCTTTCTGAGATAGGGTTAGCTGCTCTAAAAATGTAGCATTAAATATTTAACCTGAGCAAGCTATGATAGAGTGTCAGGAGGACCCCATTTTCACACAATGAACATCACATTTTCACCAGCACCCCAGAGACAAGAATGCACTCCAGAAAGCCCCTGACTTATCTGTCTAGACCACTCTTTGCTTTTGAGGTTTGAAATTTCCTCTTTTTTGAACAAGTTAAGTCTGTGATACACACAGGTTCTCCCACAGTGGCTTCAGGCAAATGTTCTGCCATGGGATAATAAGTTGTACTGCAATAGTTTCCTTAGTTGTTAAAGTGAGTCAATGGAAAGGGGTCTAAAAGATATGAAGGAAAGGAAACCTCAAAGATGTCATTGAGTAGAAGTCATAAACTGATTTGTGCATGTGCTCATTCCTAATTTAGTTTATGTCTTAGTCTCTATAAAACATCTTTTTGATTATTAGAGAGTAAATTTGACATTCTCTCTAAACAGATTTGGTGTTGTTAGTAATTATTTGGCACAAAATAGTCAACACTTATCAGGTCTGAAGAGGTATCTACATGGCCATAGGGTGCTTCCATGTTGTTCAGGGCATTGGGAAGAAGTGGTTGATCCATCCATGGATGAATGGACCAAGAAAGCATAATGTCAGCCCCACGCTAGACCCCCATCTCTCTGTCTCTGACTCTGTCTCTCTCTGTCTCTGTCTCTCTGTCTCTCTGTCTCTCTGTCTCTCTCTCTCTTACACACACACACACACACACACACACATTATTTGTTTGTTTTTGAGATATAGTCTGATATAGTGCAGGCTGGCCTTAACCTTATCAAATAGCCAAAGCTGACGTTAAATCGATGATCCTTCTGTCCCTACCTCCTATGCTTGGTAATATAGGCACATGTCACCACTGTAGGCTCCATGCAGTGGAATAATATCCAGCTTTAAAGAGGGATAACTGCTTACATGCTGCAATATGGCTAAGCTTTAGGACATGATATTGAATGACATGAAAACCAAATGCTATAGGGTTCCACTTAAGTTTCACATGCTCAAAAAACAGAGGGAGAATATCTGTTTTCAGGGACTGGGGAGCTCAGAAAAGGGTATAGTTGTCAATAGGTTAAAGATCACATAGGTGTCATTTTGGAAAATAAAGAAGGCTCTACAGCAGTGGTTCTCAACCTTCCTAATGCTAGGACCCTTTCATACAATTCAAGTTGTCATGACCCCCAACCATAGAATTTTTTTGCTGCAACTTCATAATGGTAATTTTGCCAC
This sequence comes from Uromys caudimaculatus, assembly GCA_028551405.1. Classification (NCBI taxonomy): domain Eukaryota; kingdom Metazoa; phylum Chordata; class Mammalia; order Rodentia; family Muridae; genus Uromys; species Uromys caudimaculatus. Next base: position 18,388,146 of record CM052720.1, read on the forward strand.
TGTTATGAATGGTAATGTAAATATCCAATATGCTAGGTGACTGCAAAGAAACATTTGTAATGTTGAGAACCACTATTCTACAGGGGTGTTGGAGAGTATAGTTAATCCTCCTAAACTGTATACTGAAAGATGGTGGAGGTGCTAGGGTCACCAGTTGTACTTTCTACTATAATTCAACAATTAAACTATAAATACTCTATGGTGCCTACTTAGTTTGATGATTTAGATCAGCCAATAAAATGTTAGTCGCAGGCTGAGGAGGTGACTCTGGAGGAGAAGTGCTCCATAAGCATGAGCACCCATGCTCAGGTGACCAAAACCCAAGGAAAGCCAGGTGCTGTAGCACACATATGCAATATAGTATTCCTGTGGCAAGATGGGAGATGGTAATAGGAGACTCTTTGAAGCTTACAGCTCAGCTAACCTGGTACATATAGCTGACAAAGAGGCCCTTTTAAAAAACAAAATGGCAGCCAAGATTGTCCTCTCACTTTTACAAGAGTGCCTTGGCACCCGTGTTTGTATGGAGGGAGGGAGAGAGAGAGAGAGAGAGAGAGAGAGAGAGAGAGAGAGAGAAAAGAAGAAGAAGAACAAGAAGAACAAGAAGAACAAGAAGAAGAACAAGAAGAAGAACAAGAAGAACAAGAAGAACAAGAAGAAGAACAAAAACAAGAAGAAGAACAACAAGAAGAAGAACAACAACAAGAAAAAGAACAAAAAGAAGAAGAAGAAGAAGAAGAAGAAGAAGAAGAAGAAGAAGAAGAAGAACAAAAAGAAGAAGAAGAAGAAGAAGAAGAAGAAGAAGAAGAAGAACAAGAAGAAGAAGAACAAGAAGAACAAGAACAAAAACAAGAACAAGAAGAACAAGAACAAGAACAAGAAGAGAACAAATTTGAATTTTAATTAAAAAACTTACTACTACTTGTCTTTCCTTGAGCCTCTTTGTTTTCCTCTGTGACATGTTCTCTTACTTCATCCCTTTAGCTGACTAGTTCTTCCCTGAATGCTTGTCCAATGTTTCATGACATCATTACTGTGCTGAGAATGTAACCAGAGTGTGTTTACAATAGATCTGTTACCGTGAAGGACAGTCCGTTTTTATTAAGGGGCATACACAGTTACTGAGGCACTCGCAGGCTGAGGAGCTGACTCTGGAGGAGAGGTGCTCCATCAGCATGAGGACCATGCTCAGGTCCTAGAGATGCATTCCCCATTCTTCTTTCACTCTCACTTTCAAAGTTTCAAGAAAAAATTTTCATTTTAAAAACATATGGCAGTTATAAATACAAAAGCAATGGAATTGAAGGGGAGTTTTAGGTGTAACTAAATATTTTGCTTAAGATGTGCATTAGTTTTCGGAGGCTGAAGTACATCAGTTGACTGCCCATTTTACAATTACTGGCTCTTTTTCTATTACCAGAGACGACATTGTAATTAGGAGATTTTATGTGTAGGCTTTCTGTTCACAAATCTAGAGCAGTTCTTATAAACACTAGAAAGAGATATTAGATTAAATATTTAGAAATTTCCCCCCGTGACTAGTTCTTGACAGCTGTAAAAGGAAAATGGTTTGTATTGAAGCTTGAAAAAGTCCAGTTACAGAAGGACTTTGGAGAGAAAGCAGCAACCTCAAGACGGTATACTTATCAGAAGGTCTGTTTGGCCTGCCTCTATTTGTTGATCCAGTATTACTCTGGTTGACTAATCTTTTATCACTTAAAGTAGTCATATGTGATTGATGGGACGAAGCTTAAAAACATATTGAGCAAATTTATCTTTTGATGAGATGTCTAGATTCAGGGTTTTTTTTTTGGGGGGGGGGCAAAGTTAATCTGCAGTTTATGGATTGTAATGAATTATTGGGAGAGTTTCACCCAAACATTTTTTTTCTTCAGATATAGATAATTCTTTTCACTGAAGAATGTTGTTCCTTAGGAACCCCCAAAACAAATACAGAGGAAACACAAAGTAGATTTTTTCCCTTAAAAAATATCTCACCATGTAGCATGCTGAGGTCACCTCAATTACACATATCCTCAAGCTAGGCTACATTACTGCAGTATCTAAATCATTGGGTCTTTTGTTTTACTATTTCTTTGTATATAACAAAAATCAATTAAAGGAGAATTTAATGAAATAAAAGGTTAAGGGACAACAGGAGAGGTGGAAGTATGTCATAATGCAGGTCTTTGCTAAGGACTTAGATATCGTGCTTATATTGCAGTAGCCTTCAGTATAGAAACTAAATATATAGTTTTTCTGTTACATTCTTGGGCATGTCTTCCATCTTTGATATTTGAAACGAACCCCATTGTCCTGGAAAGTGCTCCAGTGTGGTAAAAGATGGGAGATGTGTAGGGCCAACAGTTTCCTATGTTTGTTGAAACAGTGTTGTTATTTGTCTAAATGAAAGCTTAGTCTGATTGCTTAGAATATTTTAGTGCTGGTGGCCTTTTGACTAAACTAAAGTTTGGAAATAAAACCACTTCTAAGCATTGCTTTAACTTTCTTATTTTGACTAATGTTTTTACCTATGACATTATTTCTTCCTCTAAGCACATGCATGGATATGTTAAACTATTTCTGACCTTTAGCTTTCTTCCTTGAGCAGATGTCCTCAGCAGATGGCTTTTTCGATCTCTTAAGACAGAAAGTACAGAGAGGAGCAGTCTGTGGAGATGCTGTTCCCAGCTTTCTACTTCCTCTGTTGCCCCTTTCTACTAAGATTGTGATGTCTAGACCAGGTCGCAGGTCTCTATAAGAGAAATGTAGAGACACTGTTTCTTTGTTGAGATGGTAATCGGTAATCCACATACCTTCTGCTGGTCCCATTCTTTTCATATTCCAGTATTGTGTATAGTTTCTTTATCTGTTCTTTCAGCTTCCTCCTGCAAATGCATGCAAACACGTTGAGAATTGACTCATACCCCTGCAGACTTCTACAGACTGCAGCAGCCCTTTCTGCTCACTACTCTATTTTTCTAATTCATTTAAACCTAAAGTCCTCCCTTTATTTATCTGCACTTCTTCATCCTCTGAACTTACTGCCATCTGTGTAGGAAGTTCTACATCACACAACTTGTTCGATTGAAATTACAGAGATTATTGTCTTGGGCTAAGATCCACTACTGGATCCCAGATGACTAGGCTAAGCATCAAAATAGAGCTAACTTTGCTAAAGTCTACCAGATTGTTGCTCTCACCTTTTGAGAAATCAACTGCCAAGATCTCATAGCAACCAGTAGAATAGTTTTCATTGGCTTGCAAGGGCACACTCTTAAGCATTAATCCTTACACAGAAAAGGTAACCTGAAATCTGTGTTGACTGATAAGTTACTTTTCTGCTGTTCTGTCAGTTTTTCCCCATTTCACTAAGAGTCATTTCTTTCTCTTTCTTTATGACAGTGTTATACTGCATATATTGTTGCCCTGTTTTTTTCTCAAACTCCCAACCTTAAGTGATCTTCACTGCTTAGCTTTCCAGGTGACAGAAACTATAAATATGTACCACCACATGCTTGGCACACTTTGAAGTGACCAATCATGTTTTGTTGTTTATATCATCATTGGAGTGCTCTCCTCTCTCTGTCTCTCTCTGTCTCTCTCTGTCTCTCTCTCTGTCTCTCTGTCTCTCTCTCTCTCTCTCTCTCACACACACACACACACACACACACACACACACACACACACACACACATCCCCTTTTCTCAGTTCACCTCTATTTCTGCCTTTCATTTCCTTGAGATAGCATCTGGTTATGCAGCCCAAACTATTCTAGACCATTTGATTCTTCCACCTCAGTGCTGGGATTGTAGGTTTGCATCACCATGCCCAACTAACTCAGTCTCTTTTTACAGTATAGACTGAGATCTATAAACTAAGTTGTCACATCTTGGCTAAATTAGATGGTTTTCAGCTTTCTGCTCTCCCCTTAGGACATTTTTCTCTGTGTATGGCATTATTGGTCATTGTGTCTAAGAAACATTACTATTACCTGTGTTTTACTGAGTTAGCTTAGTGGTTTTCAGAGTGTTGTTTGGCTCCTTCCTCCTTCCTCTGTTTTCTGAATGATTGGCACACTGTACTAAGCCCACTACTTACAATGTTCAATGTCCTGTGAATGGCCTGGTTTATTTTGATGGCTTCAGGTGAGCCCTGCATGTCTGTATAACTCAGGTGCACATTTAAATCTCAGGTGTACCTTCCAGACTTTGTTCTTACCTACCTCTCAGCCATGGTAGGCCTGTCTTCCCAAGATGGGAGCCTCTGCTGATCCAGATAATTTCTTGTGTCTTTTTGTTCAGTGTACCCATTAGTCTTAAACTCCCCTTCCCCTTTCACACTTGGTTCAGTCAATGCCTGGTCCTGACTCTTTATATCTCTAATAACTTCTGAGTTCATTCTCTTGTCCTTGGCTCAGTTAAAATCAGTCACTCCATCACCGTTTTAACCCAACTCCATCTCCTAACAACATTCTTCACCTTAAAAAAGTCCCTATTTAGGCCAAAGAGATAGCTTAATTAGTTAATTTCTTGTCTTCAAAGCGTGAAGACCCAAATTTGATACCCAGAACTCATCTAGAAAGTCTGGGTGCAGTAACTTACACTTGTAATCCCAGAACTGGAGAGGCAGAGAAGGGTAGATCCTTGAATCTTGCTGGCCAGTCAGTCTCCCTACTTGGTGAACTCCAGGCTAGTGAGAGATCTTGTCTCAAAACTCAATATAGAGAGCACTTGAGAAATGACACCTATGGCTGACCCCTGGATTCTACATGCAACAACACACAGAAACACATATATACTCCCCATCCCAGATGCTGTCTTAGTTTCATTGCTGTTGCTGTGATAAAATACCAAGATAAAAGTAACTTAGAGGAGAAAGGAGTTCATGTAAGCATACAATTAGCTCATGGAGAAGTCAAGGCAGGAACTTCAGCAGTTTCTCACATCACATCCAAAGTTAATAGCAGAGAGAAACAAGTGCAAAGATGTTCCTTTAATTGCTTGTGCTCAGCTACCTCTCTCCAGTTTTATACAGTTCAGGAATGCTTGCCAGGGAATGGTGCTGCTCACAATGGGCTTCTCGTTCCACCACAATTAATGCAATCGAGACAACCCCACAGGCCAAACCAAGGGAGGAACTCTTTCATGGAGGCACTCTTCCTAGGTGATTATGTCAAAGTTGACAAAGCTAACCATCATATATGTACTTCACACGCCCTAAACACACACACACACACACACACACACACACACACACACACACACACACACACACACAAATTCATAATTTTTCTAAAACATTTATCAGGTAAAAGTACTAAGTTTCCAGTGTACATTGCCAGTGGTCCTCCACTGTCTCTAATATTAGCCTTACCATAGCTAATATTAACCACAAAGATGGCTTTGTGGTTAAGGATACTTGTTGCTCTTGGTTTGGTTCCCAGCACCCACACCATCTCAGAACCAGAACCCAGACTAGAACCATCCATAACTCTAGTTCCAGAGGATCAGACACCTCCTAATTTCCTTGGGCACTAGACTCACATGTGGTGCATATACATACATACAGATAAACCATCCACTACACATAATATAAAAATAGGAATTTAAAAAGGAGGAAACAAACCAACTTTTAGTCATTTGACACTTAGAAAAGTTTCATGTAATTGACTGACAATATTCTGGCATTTATTTCTTAAAGATTTCACTCAAACTGCATTAAAACAGTTTCAGCGGGTAGAAGGGCCAGTCCTTTTCTTCTGTGTCTTTGGATATTCTGTTCATAGTCTGGTAGGATGTCTGTGCCTCCTTCACACCTCAACCTGGACAACAGCTCCTTAGAAAAAGATTGCTTGCTTTGTTGTTATTGTTGTCGTTGTTTTTGAGTTTATTTTCAAACCTGTGCTTGGCGCTCACTGCTTTTTCATTTATGTTGAAGTGATTACCTTCCTTCAGCTCCTAAGATGCTGAGATCTTTATCTATGATTCCTGTGACTAGAAACACAGCAACTGATAGGATGGTTGGTATTCAATAAATGGAAAAGGAGTAAATAAAAATGGTTAGAAAATTAGCTGTTGTGTTAGAGGCGGAGAAAGAACTCTGACATCCCATTTTCTTCATATTGTGAGTTAGTAAAGCATTCAATTTTGTTAGTCAGAAGACAGAATCAATTGTGAAAATGATTTGTATTTTCCCTTCTGGCATGTATTGAAAGTAGAATTTTCTAAGTACAGAATTTTAGGATAAGAAGACACTTTATAAATTACAGCTATATTTTCTAATCACACATATTTCAGATTTTATAATGTCAAATATGCAAGTCTATCAACATCATTAATAGATTCAATGTAAAGCTGATAATTACTCTTGAAGCAATATGACTTATTAAGGCATTTTCAGTGGGGGTTTACTTTTTGTAACGAATCTTTTGACTTTTTTCCAATTTATTCATTTTATTTTATGTGTATGGGTGTTTTGCCTGCAAATACACACACACACACACACACACACACACACACACACACACACACACACACATACACACACACACATATATATATATATGTATGTCCCCCTACGTGTAGTGCCAATGGAGGTCAGAAGAGGCCCCTCAGTCCTCTGGAACTCAGTTACAGATGATTGTAAGCTACCACATGAGGCTTGAAAACAAACCCAGTTTCTCTATAAGAGTCATAAGCTCTCTTAAGAGCTGAGCCATCTCTCCAGTCCTCCTCCACAGGAACCTCTGGAAATCCTTGCAGATCTACTCAGAAGCAAGGCTCGACAATTGCTGAGTCAGATCCTTCTCATTCTCTTATCTACTCCCCTGCCTCACTGCCCTTCCTCACTCAAACTTACTTCCCAGGTTTGTGTTATCTCAGCCAGTCTGAGGAAATAGACCCTGTTTGTTGTGTTGTAGTAATCAGTTAGAAAGCTTCCAAAGTACCACTGCCTCATGATCTAATGTTTAACATGGTTTTGAAGCAAATGGTTTAGAAGTCATTGCTGATGGCTTGTAGCCCCAGTTTAACATTGGGAGATTTCCCCATAAGTTTTTTTTTTTTTTTTAATTTTTTTCATTTCATGTGTGTGAGTGTTTTGCCTGCATTTATGTATGTGTATCATGTGTGTGCCTAGTGCCTGCAGAGGTGGGAGGAGGGCATTGGACCCACTGGAACTAGAGTTAAAGACAGTTGTGAACCATCATGGTGGTATTGTAAACTGAACCTGAGTCCTCTGGAAGAGCAAAAACTCTTAAGTCCCAAGCCATCTGTCTTAGTCAGGGTTTCTATTACTGCACAAACATCATGAACAAGAAGCAAGTTGGGAAGGAAAGGGTTTATTCGGCTTACACTTCCATGCTGCTGTTCATCATGAAAGGAAGTCAGGACTGGAACTCAAGCAGGTCAGGAAGCAGGAGCTGATGCAGAGGCCATGGAGGAATGCTGCTTACTGGCTTGCTTCTCTTGGCTTGCTCAGCTGGCTTTCTTATAGAGCCCAAGACTACCAGCCCACAGATGGTACCACTCACAGGGGCCCTCCCCCTTGATCACTAATTGAGAAAATGCCTTACTGCTGGATCTCATGGAGGCATTTTCTCAACTGAAACTCCTTTCTCTGTGATAACTCCAGCTTGTGTCAAATTGACATAAAACCAGCCAGTACACTATCTCTACAGCCCACAAATTCTTGAATAGAAGAATAACATCTTATATGAGTGTTGGGTAATATAGTTAATCTTTACTTAAGAAAATTCTTTTATTTCCCCATAAAGCATAGTGTTGTGGTCTTGAAGGTACATTCAACAATTCTTGGAAAACTCTAACATACTTATGAAAGGGACAAATGAGAGACAGGACAGTGTGTGTGTGTGTGTGTGTGTGTGTGTGTGTGTGTGTGTGTGTGTGTGTGTGTGTGTGAATTCTCTGTGTGAATTCTCCTCAACGTAACCATTATGTTTTCAGTAATAAGGAGCTTGGAGAATTCTGAAGTATTTCAGCTTGACTGTTGATTACATCACTGTTTTAATATTAAGCTTTTAGCAATCTTAATACTTACATGGTTTGATTTATGTTCATAATAATGAATGAGGTAATTCTCCACTAGTGTGGCCAGCGTAGGCATCACCATAAGTCAATGGTAAAGTCTCCCACTGTAGCTTCTTTAGTGGAGGCAAATCTTGCATGGAGATCAAAAGAGGTCATCCAGTTTCCTGGAACTGAGTTACAGATGATCGTGAGCCACTGCATGAACACTTGCTTACTCTGTTTCTGAAACTGGGCCATCTGTTTCCTGTTTCTCCCAGTTGATCTTCTTCCTTGATCTTCCTCCTTGAGCAACTGCTGCAGTCATGGCCACTGAATGAGTCACAGCTTCCTTGAGGGTGAACACGCAAAGTCAGCTTGTCAAGTACGTGTGGGTGTGAGGAGACCCTGGTGACTCTCAGCCTAGCCTGCTCTCCTCTATGTATTTTGTTCTCAGTGTCCTTTCTCTCTCCTCTGTTATTCTGCACCTGGCTCTAGAACAGCAAATGAGACATTGTTTCTCCAGTTTCTTTCCTAGAATCCCTGATGGGTTTCAGCCAGAGTGTTTTCTTTTTAAAACATGATAGCTTTTAAACATTTATTTCTTTATTTCTCATTCCATGCTTTCTAAGTGGAGTGAGGATCCTCAACCCTTCTAATGTTCCTTCCACATCATCATTTCCGCTCAGGAAAATCCTGTTGCTTCGAGGCTGATCCTTGCCCTCTAATCTAATACCTCAGCTAGCGTTTATTGAACATTGCTTCTGAGCCAGGCAATGTGCTGATCATTTTTAATCCATTGTTTTTTGAAAACTCTCAATAACCCTTACAGTAGAAACTACTGTTATCATATCCACGGGAGGTTTATGGAGACCAGGAAACTCATTCTTATCCATGTAACATAGCAGAAGAGAGTGTAGCTACTTGAGTTGTTGTGAGCTATCAGTAAACATGAGGTGCTTACTAAATTTGCCTGACCATTTACTGTTACTGTTGTTCCTGAGGGCCTTGTGAGAAAGTGGAGACATGGCCTTTAAGCTTTAGGACATCTAGCTGTGGAATTCCTACCTGTAGTCATCAAGTGGGGCCAAACAACATTCCTCTGGCATCAGTTAAGAGGGCTCTGAGTTACAGCTCAGAAGCAAATTCTTTGTAAGCACACTTGAGCTATTCTATTTCACAATGTCTCTTTCTCTTTCTTTCTTTGTCCTGTTCTTTGTAACTTCTTCCCTTTGTCTTATTCACTCACTACCCTAAAGTTTCAGTGTCCCATTCCACTCTTGCAGTGCAGCCTAGCACACCTTGTCATTATCATCACTGTCACTGAGATGTCCACCACATCCTTTAATGCCACCAACAGTTCATTATCTGCCTTCTTTATAGGTTCCCTGTTTGGCAGATTGCTTTGTATTCACATCACAACTCTTATTCTTGTAGACGCTCTCAGCTCCTTTATTCACCTATCAAATAGTGGTCACCCTCTTCTCCCCTACTGGAACTTTAGCTCTTGTAGAGTTAGCCTAGATTCTGGATCTACATCTTAACAATTGTGGATGGATGAAGAAAAATTGATAGCCAGACTCCTTAATTGTTACATTGAATACATCTATCACCCTACTTAATGTCTTTAAACAGATTATTGGCATCGTCTGACAGTGTTTTTTTTAATAAACTTAGCCATTCTCAAGGGAACTATTTTATACTTACCCTCTTATATTGCACACTCTTGCTGCTGACCTTGTGGGTTGTATTATTAAGAAAATGGAAATACAGTGGTAATAGGGGAAGTCCATCTCTCCATTGGTGGGCTGACAGAGGTACCTCGAAGTTGCTCCTGCTCCTCCAAGTTTCCTCTTCTGGTAGAGGAACCTTTTCTTTAGTTAAAGATTACTCTTGCTTTCTGTGTCTGTAGAGGAAGTGCCACTTTCCCCATTGAAGCTCATCTTTGCTTGTGATCTGGATCTGCGTCCTTACTGGCTCTCAGCCTGCTCTTAATTTCAAACACTCATTTCCTTCCTTCAGCATTGGGCAGTGTTCTGGGATAGTCTATCATCAAAGAACTGCTGCCTTTGAGGCCACCCTTTCAATTCCAGGGACCTCGGATCTGAAGTGGCCTGTTCGCTTCTGTTCCCTGCTTCTTTCATCCATATTACATTGTCCCCACACCATCAATCCATCTTTATCTGGTATCTCTGTCACCTCTATGCTAAACAGCTTTTGCTGCTGAAATAACCAATGTGTTCTGTTCTGCCCATCCCAAAGGATGGTATCCAGTCTCCACTGTGATGGTTGTACTTGTTCGTTCAGCATCATGTTGCTTTGGAGAGACCATCCTTTAGACTCAATCTGAAGCAGTCCTTCCCTTCCATGACAGTGGCACTATGGCATTACTTGGTTCTATTTTGTTCATAGGATCAATTATATGAATTTATTGTTTGTGTATTTGCTCATTTATTCTCTGTGACTCTCCTGCTTCTACCTAGAACTGAGCCTAGCACATCACAGACAATAACAATCTCTTGAGTGACGAGGACAAGGCTATATTTAGAATCATGTCCTCTCTCACAACTAGGTTTTAGTTAGCTGGGTGATGCTTTTCTGCCTGTCTCTTTCTGATATCAGGATAAGCTTGCTTTCTCAAAGCTCCCTCCTCCTCTAATCAAAGAGAGTTCCTGGTAGGCTCAGCCTTGGTCAGACCAACCACAATTTGGATCAATGGTTTCTTCTCTGTTACCCCTGCTCCCACACCTAAGTCATTATGGCCACACATTTCAAGACCCTGAGTTATAAAACCTTTTTCCTAAATGCTAGGAAGCATTTAGGGTCAGGGTTAGGGTTAGGGTTAGGGTTAGGGTTAGGGTTAGGGTTAGGGTTAGGGTTAGGGTTAGGGTTAATCTTTCTATCCTGATAAGAGTTTTTATTTTCCTTTTTTTTTTTTTGGCTAAAATATCAATTGTACAAATAATGGGTTTCATTATGGAATTTTAAAATGTTCACATAACATTCATTTTATCTACTCCCTTATTTATGATAAGAATTTTTTTTTAAAGAGCCAGTAGAGCAGGTGACTCCTACTGTTACTTAACCCCAATTATGACCCTTGAAGTGAAATCCTGAGGCTGGCCGTGGGCAAAGATGTCAGTGCTACTTTTTGGACTGGCTTTAAGTTGTGACCAGTCAACTGTGAAAAAAAAGCTATGAATACTGACAGTTTTAGGATGCTTGGAAGAATCTCGTTTCTGAGGTGGCTCATGAAAAGTATCTTATCATTTCAAAGCTGCTCATATGTGTACAAAGGATTGGATTCCACAGGCAAGATGGGCTTTGAAAGTTATGAATCTCCAGTGGCTTTTTCCTGGTACCTTCATTAAAGATCAACTGATCTTGAGCATCTCCATTATTAGTGAAATTGCTGCCTGTCTCTGGACAGCTCTCTGACTCCTGCCTTCTTTAATTGCCCTGAAATCTGTCATAACAGGTGACCAGTCTGCTTTGCCTGGATTTCCTGTTTTAACACTGAAGAATCTGCACCCGGGGACAAAGCTGAGCCCTGAGTAGTCAGTGCAGTTGGTCACTGACTCCAGATTTTGTTTTCTGGCCTGGTTTTCTATCTTGGGCTACACAAAGACATCCTATTTCTGTTTTCCAAATGACATCCATATTAATAGATTGAAGGCACATTCCTCTGGCTCCAAGCATCTGACATAACTTTTGATGACTTATTGTCCACATGATCTGCTGAGAAAGTGCAGACTTCACTAAGCTTTCCATTCCTATCTGTGTATCTCTACAAAGGAAGACATTCTACTTCCTTCATGTGGAAGGCAAGATGGGTATGAACATTTTCACTTCCAACCCACATTTTGTTTTCTACCATTCTGCTGAAAAGAAAAGTTTCAGCTGACCTTATTGTTGAGAACCCAACAAATTTTGGATCAAAGTTGTTCCCATGGCAGGAGTCATTTATTTCAAAGGTGGTGAACAGAGTGTGTCCTGTCCTTTTTCTTGCCAGGTTTACATCATGGGTACACACAAAAGACTTGGTTGCTTTATTCTTCCTTTCTTCTTCAGGGCAGCAAGCACACCCCAGGCAAGAAGAAGTCTAGGCTCTGGAGAGGGCTGTGTCTAGAGTTACTTCCATGCTTTTGATGCTTTTCAATTTCAAATTGCTGTGCTTCATGAAGAAATAGATCAGATCAGCCTTGTCTTGCAAGCCCGCCTATTTTAAATTAAAGGCAGGTGGCAATGGATAACCAACCGGGGGTCCCTTCCCTAGAGACTATTTCTCCTGGTCTCAGTGTTCCTCAGTTGCCTCTATTTCTTTGACTAGGGTTGCAACTGGTCAGACCTGAAATCATACCCATACAAGTAAGATTACACAGGCTGAGCAGGTTGTATTTATATATTATAGGAACATGTGAGTGTGTGTGTATATGTGTGTGTGTGTGTGTGTGTGTGTGTGTGTGTGTGTGTGTGTGTAGCAAGTCAAGAAAAAGAGGTCATAAATTTGAGAAAAAGCAAGGAAATGTATATGAGAGGGATTGGAGGGAGGAAAGTGATGTCACTGAACTACATTTTAATTTCAAAAATAACAACAACAACAACAACAAAAGGCGATAAAGAGAACACTGTCATGTTCTTCAGTTTTCAGCGAGCCCAACACATTGATGATTACTTTGTCATACAAATACCACTCATTCTTTGTTCCTTTTCTTCTTACACCTTCAAGTCTTGTTCTTTAAAAATTTAAAGAAAAAAAAATTTGCCGGGCAGTGGTGGTGCATGCCTTTAATCCCAGCACTTGGGAGGCAGAGGCAGGCGGATTTCTGAGTTCGAGGCCAGCCTGGTCTACAGAGTGAGTTCCAGGACAGCCAGGGCTACACAGAGAAACCCTGTCTCGAAAAACCAAAAAAAAAAAAAAAAGAAAAGGAAATTCAAACTTTTAAAGACAAGCAAGCTACTCTTTAAGACACTGTACCTAGTACTGAATTCAATAATGGCAATGCAAGAATTTCTATTTTTTAATCTTTACAACAGTAACTGTTATTTTACTGACTTGTTTTCTAGATTTCTAGTTTCTGTACCAATAATTAAAATCCTGGTAAGACACAGATACCCCATTTCTACAATGGCTGTTTGTACCAAATCCAAAGGCTTGAAAATCTTCTTACTGGCCATGCGCCTCAACTTACTACTGTGAGGGTCCTAACTTCCAGTATCCCAATGTAACTATAGCCTTTATAATTCAAGGGGTCGCTCTATCAACTATGATTTCCATCCTTTGTTCTATGCCTTACGGATCTTCAGTTAGCTAGGGTGATTTCCTTTCAACCATTGCCTTTATCTGTCATCTGTAGACAATTCTTAGCTCTATATCCATACCTTAACCCTCTCTTATAGGCACCATATGTCCACAGAGCAACTCTATATATCCTGCTTGTATGTCAAATTAAGCATGGCCAAGTTGGATTTATCATATAAATTCAAGATTCTGATCTACACCATTCCTTATTTTAGATACTGATAGCACTACTCATGCATCATCATCCTAAACTAGAACTTAATCCCTGATTCTGTTCTTGTTTCTCTTTCATCAATCAGGACTGCTAATTCCACCCATTGATTCTCATTGCATCTTCATCTCAGTATCGTAACTTATTCTGTGTTTACTCATTGGCATTACTTTAGGAGCTTCAGCTCTTTTCTTCCCACTTCCTGTTCAGCTAGCCCTTTGTCCACACTCTTTCCAGAGTAACCTTTCAATCAGGTGAATCATAGGAAGGCATGACCCTGTTTTGAAATCCTTGGATAAGCTCATCTGTTTTTGGGAACATAAATCAGGTGTCTTTAGGACTACTTTGTCTCAGGTTCATCTCCTGCTGTCTTTCTTACCCCATCCCCTCCAGGATCCCTCCTCTCAATAGCAGGAAAGAAGTTGCTTCTCCATTAATTGGTCCCTGTGTCATATCCACACATTAGCCCCTCTACCTGGAATGCCATTTGTCTCTTTCTCATAGCCAGCTCCATCTCTCTCGACTTTTAGGATGTGAGGGTTCACTCTTTCCTGGCCTCATGCTTCAACCCTATCATTAGCCAGCCTTATTTCTGATTCTTCTAAAACTTAAGACTCAGTGGGTGGCCATTAGAAAACTTTACAGTGAGATATATGAACGATGTGTAGAATGTTCTACAGATCAATATATATCTGGGGTATTATCAATAACAGAAGAATGCTCAACATCACAAAGTTTTATATTATGGAATGGTGCATATGCACACATACATGCATACACACACACACACACACACACACACACACACACACACACACACACACACACATACACCACATCACTTATTTGATGAACTGTGGATTGTTTTCAAGAGAACAGTTGATACCTGTTTGTCGTAGTCACAGTGGGTCCTTTATAGTTCATTCAGGAAATATCTGACTTGGTGAAATTGACCATCAAAGCTTCCCATTGTAATTCCTGAGGTCTTGATTTTTTTTAGATACAATTATTAAACATAGACTTATTTAACTAGATACAAGCTAAAAATGATTTTTATCTTTAGAATTATTGGTTTTAACCCATTCTTCCTAACACCTAGATGGAATAACTAACTACCTGTCTATTTCTGTCATCTTTCCTGGCAATAAAACTGCCATCCATATGTGGCAGGGATAGATTTTTTTTCCTATAGGAGATATGCTTTCAGATGTCTTAGTATGGTTTTATTTCATTAGCACACACACACACATATGCATACACACACATAGATATGTGTATATACATATATATACACACACATAAATACATCTCTTTCTCTACACACACACACACACACACACACACACACACAGACATGAAGTTTAAAGTGTGGCTCGATTATTTTGAAGCCTTCTAATGATCTCAATTCTTACGGTGATGTTAAAGATATGATATTATATGGGGATTTCCAGCTTGGGGATGTGTTGTTTAACACTCCTGGCCTGTAGAGCTAAAGACCAAGTAAGAACAGTCAAAACAAAATGAGGGTGGTTGATGCTTCTCCTTTTGTCTTGAAGGATATTTTCATGAGATGATGAAAATTTCACAGCGAAATAGGCAAGTTCCACTTATGATTTTTAACTTAACATTTATAGACAGAAGTGCTTATAAGAGTTGGATAAAAATATGACTGTAATTCTTAAAAACTAAAGGCCTATTTGTCTTTACAAATAAGATATGCTTCATACCAGCCAGAATCACACTTAGATTTAATGAAGAACAAGTTTGCAAGAACTAAAAACCATCAATGAGAAAAAATATATTGAACATGGTTTGTAAAATTGAGAAAAATGAGTCTTTTAGGTTCTAGTTGAGGACTAGACTCATACAAACTTGATAAGAGCCACTGTAGATATGAATTTATCTCCAATCTACATGTCAGTATTTCTGATTTAAATGAATAAATGTGAGAAAAGTTGTCAAAATATTTAAGAAAATTTTCACTAAAATATGTTTCATGGAAACAAAATATTAAAATAAAACAATAAGAGCATAAACATTTAAATCTTAATTTTAATCAAGGAATATTTCTATAAAATATTTGGATAAGGTTTATACAGATTGATATTTGTTGACTTTGAAGAGTTAAATGAACTCTTACACCATTTGAAAATGTTTCAATATGTATCCTAAGAGGACAGGAACAAATGTGTGGGGGCCACATGTGGGGCTCCTTAGGGATGGCTATAAGAATGAACATTTTCTCAATCTTCTCTCATAGGCTATATAAGTTTCTGCTTTTGGTTACTTGGGATAAGGAATTGTATGTATTTATTGACACTACTGACCTTGCAAGACTTGCAGCAGGTGAGCCCAGCCCTCAGCTACATCGACCCTGGCAGAGCATGGTACCCTGTGGGGGATGAGTCTGCACAGAATGGTTTTCTATTGTACTTTATCTGTTTGCTTCACTGTACAGTTTGTTCATTATTTGCAGATGGGTGTGGATCTGGGGAATGCTGAACTATGGGCTTATATGTGGAAATTCCCAGGCATAAATATGTACCGTTTTCACTGGAGGGAGGGATTAGAGTTGGTCTGGGGAGATGAACAAATGTTCTTTCCTTTGCTCCTCTTGCTACCACATGATCTTTGGGCATATGGAAGGAAGCATGGCTCTGCCCAGCATCACTGTGGGTATGATAACAATCTCTTTATGTGCATCTATGTAGACTTGGTCTCATGAGTGCATTCAGAGGTCTGAGTAAGATGTAATTGCTTGATTCAGGTCAAAAGGCTTAGATATAGTGGGTAACAAAGGCAGGCTGTTTGGTCCCTGGAGGTAGGGGCTAATGACAGACTCTGTTTATCCAAACATCAGGCAACATAGAGATTACAATGGCTCCAAAGATAGCCCTTCAAGATTCAGAGTGAGTGATAGAGAAGGACTAAGTATGTCTCCACCTTCTATTAGGGTTCTTGTGAATAGGTCCCAGCTAATAAAACAAGGCTGTTCAAATCTAATATAATTTTCAGACTTGCACAAAAAGGAAGCACATGCTCAGCTCTTGGGAAGTTCCTTTGCTTTTCTGATTCTGATACAGCACAGTACTTATTGTTCTCAGAACAACCCTGAAGCCTTGTCTCTGTTCATCTTCATGGAAGCCCCTCCCTCCCTTTTTAAAAAGTAGAAACATAATTTTGAAGTCGAGTTTCCCTTTTCTTCTTTAATAATTCTAGAAAAGACTTTACAAAGTTAAACAGTTACTGATAGACCTGACAGCAAAAGGCACGACATTGTTTATAGTAAGTAATGGAGGCTTTATAAAAACATCACAAGGCACATACAGTGGTTTGTGCACCAATCAAATTGTATGCTTTCAAAATATAATTGATATTCTTTGCTGGGATGATGACTTGGAGCCCTCAGTGTTCTGAGAGGGCTAATGTCAGCCTGTACGGGATAATGATTAAATTAAAGAACAGGTACAAGCTGAGAGGGACAAATGAACTGCATTAGAATACAGGCCCAAACTTGAATTTGGGAATTATTTATAAGCTTGATTCACAAGGAATGACCAGGGAGTACACATGAACACATACAAATGCTTCATCTCAGCATGTAATAGAAACTTTGCTCTTCAGTTGTCTGGGAAAATGGCAATTTTTAGGTGGAATTGTGTATCTGTTAGGAAGATTATGATAATTTTGTCTGGTCTCAGAAATTGTATGAATAAAAAGCACAGTTTATAAATGGAGGCTCCCCTTCCCCTTTGACTTACTCTGAGTGTGCATATTTTAAAGGCACCATTTCAGGAACAACGTGGACATGATTTATGGGTAGAACATGTTGCAGGAGAATCTTTCCTTTTGAGTTTACAGATACAGTGGGAAGGAAGGCAAAATTCTTCTAGCCCTTCAAAAGCATTGGGGTGTGATGACACAGCTTAAATAATGTCTTTTTTTCGGTTGGGGACAAGGTTAGTTATATCCCTCACGTACTGCCATGAAAACAAATGCAAGTGAGCACATGACATTGAGCTGTCTTTCTCTAAATGCTTTTGTTCTATGAATGGTGTAAAGAAAATAATGCCAAACTCTGTAAGTCATATAAAAATCATATTTCTCCATTTCATTTCAAGTACAAGTTTTGTTCCAGAGACATATTCAAAGTGGAGGATAGGACAGAATATATTTATGTTCTCACCCATCATCTGAGTGGTCTGTTAGCACTGTTAACTTGCAACTGGACAATTACTTGCCACATAACCCAAGAGGCAGGAACCTTGACAGAACATGTCCCCCAAGGCTGACATAGTTTTGGAACAATTCACTGGAAGTTTTAGACACTAATCTCTCCCTTTTGGTCTATTTCCCATGCATAGTAATCTCCTAGCTCTGACAGTCTCCGATTTGTAGCTGCTTTCTCCTGTTTCCTGTTCTACTTCCTCAATGATCCTTTCCCCATGACTCAGATCTGTAAAACAGAAGTTGGGATTTTTCATGCACATGAAAGTCAGCTCTCTTCAGGGCATTTTTCTTGGAGTACTTGTGTGCCATTAGCAATAACCTACATAATTTTTCAAATGTCATAAACTCCATAGAGAAATAAAAGTTCTCAATTCAGCTCACTTTTTGGTTTGTACATAGAACAAAAACTTCTTTGAGCATAGATTAGAGACATTAAGGAATAGGATTTATTCCATCTAAACTTTTGACCCTTCATGGTCAAGGTATAGGATGAGTGACTTGCCCACTTGCAGAAAGTGCTGTCTTTTTGAAGCCTAAAGACACAAACATTTGAGGCACAAACATTCTTCTACAGACATATAAACACACATGCACACACAGACACAGAGGTGGGGACACACATACAAACACGTACACAGAAGAGATAGAGATAGAGATAGAGATAGAGATAGAGATAGAAATAGAGGGGGGAGGAGGAGGAGAAGGGGGGAGGAGGAGGAGGAGACAGACAGACAGAGAATAGTTGATGATAATAGTCCTGTATATGGAGAGCACAGACACGTAATGCTTGAGTCTCCCCCTGAATCATAATGCTTTTACCTGCTTCCACTTAATCTCTTTCTTAAGGAAACAAACAGATAGGTGGATTTTCATGTTCTTTCCTTGTAGTCTGGGTCAAGGGACAATTTGAGCTGGACATCCTGAGCTTCCATCTAGTTTTTTTAGACCTGAGCTTCAGATCTCATTTTTCTTTTCAACTTTGGCCTTGGAACACTCAAAATTCCCCTCCTTTCAAGCAGCTCAGGTTGAAGGTAACTGCCTCTGATTAGCTCTGCTGTCTCCACCTTTGCAAGGGTCCTTGCTCCCCATGCAACAGCTAGTCAACTGCTGCTACCAACAACCAGTCACATCTCCAGGAGTCTATATGGCCGGGTCAGAGACTCAGAAAGCGAGGCTGTGGAGAAAACAAGGGCTTACTTCCTACTTTTCTTTTCATCATGGCTATGAGCATCTGTGAGCTCTGTGTGAGATCCCAGCAGATTGTGGGAGCCTAAAGAAAAAAAAAATAGAAGTATCTTAAGATCCATTTTATGGCCACTTCATTTTATTTCATGAATGTAGAACTCTTCATGCTGAATCTGTACACTGACCTTTCACCCACTCCCCCATGCATTTGTGGCTTTAGCATCCCACTGACAATTTGTGAAAGACTGAACTAAGGTCATTGCTCTTACCCCATTGACTTTCTATTGGCTTAGCCACCTGATTATCACCCCCAAAGCTCTCTGAAATTAAGAGGGGAGCCCAGATAAGCACAAGCTGCTTGACATGTCTTCTGGAGGTTCATATGGTTCCTGACTATACTCTCTTGAGTTCTATGTGTGTGGAGTCCAGGAGATAGGCAAAGAAACGTAGGAAATGCTCACAGTCACTCTAAAAGTGAGGATCCTGGCTGTATGTGCCAACTGTTACTACAGAGTTGACTTTTAGCACTCTATGTCTCCAAAGATTAACAAACAAAATATGTTGCCTTTGGCAATGTTACAATAAGCTATAAACTTTTGTATATAATGGGAAATTTTCATCATTAACACTGACAATATGACCATTGCCCTGGTAGTTTGGGCTTTAAAAATCTAACAAGTGTTGTTACATAGTGTAGATGGGAATGAAATCCACTCATTTTTGCAGCAAAGGAACCAGAAAGAATTTGTTAATGCCTTGCTAAACATTATCACTAATAACAGTTTTAACTGAGGCTTAATGTATTTAATTGTACCATCTAAGCTTTCGGATTGATTTGCTTTGGGAAAACCTTTTAGGAAAGCATTCTTTAGAAGCTGCTGATTGATTCAAAAACTTTTTTTTAACTTCTAAAGGTATTATCTTACTACATGCCCATATGATTATTATTCCTATTCCCATGCACTGATAGTAAGTGTTAGCTATATATTTTTTGACTTGTTTTGTGGTGTTGGGAACCTAACAGAGGGCCACATGCATGCTAGGCAAGTGCTGTGCCACTGAGTTGCGCCTTCATCCCAGTGGGAGGTTTTCAGTGTTAAACCGGTAGTCAGGCAAAATACTTTTCCTCACACTGCAAATGAAGGAACATAGTAAGTTGATGTCATTGATAGAAGACAGTCCCTTAGTCAAAGGGCTGACCCAGTACTGCATTATAACCTGTGTTCTGGTGTTAGTTCTCTAGATAATTTCTTAGCATGGTGTACCACACCCATGATGATCAGTTAAAGAGTCGAAACACACTGATGTATGAGTGATTCCATACTAATTTCTAGTAAATCATTTCCTACATTCAGGAACTGTGCAAAGCCCCTGGGGATAGAGCAGTGAACAAAGAGAAAAATCTGCTCTCTTGAATTTAAAAATGATAGACCTGGAAGGACCAAAGCTGAGACTCAAACTCTCTTGGCTAGCTCCAAATATTTTGTTCACACTGTTGGTGAACCACTTCCTGCTTGATGCTTTTCCAATTTCTGCTGTAGGTATTTGGATCTTTGCACATCAGCACTGTTGGCTTTACTTTACCTTTCATTATTTGCCTCTGCTTCCATCATAAGATTTGGACTTCTTCCTAGCAACCTCAACCACAAGAGGTATGCCTGATTTTTTTCTCTCAGCAATCAATCAATCAATCAATCAATCAATCAATCAATCAAGTTTTATTTTGTTATTTTAAAACTATGTGTCCATGTGTATTGGAAGGATGACATGTATGCAGGTGCCCTTGGAGAACAACAACAACAAAAAAAATCATGCTGGATCCCCTGGAGCTACAGTTGCAAGTAATTATGATCTGGGAACCAAATTCAGGTCCTTTTAACTGCTGAGTCATCTCCCGGCCTTATTTGTCAGCTTCCTCTGATTTCCTGAAAGTCTTAGAGACACCCAGAAATCTGTGGTGTTGTCTGTGCAGATGTGAAGAATGTTTTCTGTGACCACAGAGTCTGCTTAGAATTGATATGGCTGTAGTTACCTTCTTGACCTCAAGAAATCAAACATGGAAAAATTTTCATGGGAGAGAATGTGAATATGGTGAGATATTAATCCAGGGCAATAACAAATTGAGAGAACACTTGAGAAATGTTTGATTTGCCTTCTTCAACATGCAACTGCCACTTGGAACCCAATTTCAATGAATCTAGGCCAAAGGAATTGCTGAAGGGGAAGCTACATTTGACAATGTATTCTGGGCCAGGGAAGAGAACATTAACTTCTAGGAAGGAGTAGGTTTCTAGGTAGCATAATTCCTAAAGTGAGTGTTCCAGAAAGGATAAGAGGCATAGCTAGATCTCAAAATAAAATAAAATACAAATAAATAAAGTGAAGGAAGTTTTGACATCTGGAGAAAGATAATTCTAAAGAGGGAGGAAAGGCATCTAAAGAAACAGGGAGCTCTCCAGTGAAGCCACATTTCAGAAGGATGCCCTCCAACATGGCAACCCTTAGAACACCAGCGTGGCCATGGAATCTGGGACATGTCAAGGGTGTGTAGGTGTTTAATTCAGTCTTGTTCTGTACATCTTGCTTACCTCTAGTGCTTGCTCTAGTTGTGAACTTCTGCTTATGAATTCACTCATGTGTTTCATTCCTTCATACCACCTGCCCCCAGCTCTTCCATGGCTGGGTGCTAACCTATTTCATTCCACACTTGCAGATGGTCTACTACTTCTCTGAGTCTTATTCACCTCAGTTTCTTCTTCCTATTTTTGGGCTGTGCATCCCAGTTACAATCGCCAGAGAGCCTGTGCTCTAGTGAAGTCCCTGGTTAAAATCTCCAGTGCATGTCTTCCTGTCATCTGGGTCCCTCCATCCTTACTCCAGGTCCCTCACAGTAGCAGAGCTCTTAGTGGAAAATTGAAATAAAAACTCCAGGGTGACTTCATTCACATTATACAAGACAGAGGGATGAATCCCTTTATGTAGCATCTTCTTAAATGCTTGTTTATAGATCATTAAATATTTACCTTACTGAGAAACTAGAAGCAGAAATGTTCCAAAGCATTGCTGATTAAATAGCAATCTGGAATCAAGATAAGTCAACTTTAAAATTAAAAGAAAATAAAATTCAAGTCTTCTTGTTACCAGGTAAGTAGTTAAAATACTCAACTGTGTGGTTCAACAAGAGATGGGCAACAAGCTGGGTCTTCCTTTTCCAGCAACGGGGACCCTATGCTCAGCTTTTGGGTCCTGCTGTTCCTACCTTGCTTCTTCTGTTTGGACTGCACAAGGGCATAGACTCCTAGTTTTCTTGAGTCTCCTTGCCACCACTGCTTCTCTGATTCAGGATACAAGATTGAAGAGGGTCCTCCTTACCAAGGATTGCTGTACTATCGTGCTGAGGGATGGAAGCAGAAAGTCTAAATATCAATCAGATAAAAACACTTTCACTAACTTCAAAAAATGTTTGGAACTGTGATGTGAACCATGGCATCAGGAAGGATACGGCTTGATGGAGCGATGACATATATATTATTCATGACAGGAAATAGAACTACCCAGCTTTGACTTCATCTTGGGTTTTCCATCAGGAAGAATGAGTTTCAAATGAGCAAGCACAGCACATACACACTTTAAAATGGCACAAAAACTCAGATAGAGAAAACCTAGTGAGAAAACACCACAATGTCCTTAGAGTTGGTCAAAACTTGGGCAAACTATTCCAGAAAAATCTTAGTGCTGGATGGTATCATTGGCCAACTGTTTTGGACTTTCAAGGATTTACAAAGAGAGATGCAGAAAGCCTGGGATATGTAAAAGTAATAATTAGTATTGAGGAGAGATGGTAGATTTCAGAGATAGAAGACTGGCACATTTGAAGGTATGATTTAGAAAGGGAAATTACATCTACACCACTATAGATTGAGATAACCAACAGCTATCTAATTGGACTTATGGTCAGCTCAACAGAAGGGGATTCAGGGTGGGTACTGTAAATCTAGCCAACTACCCATGGCTAGTGAGGCCATGGGACCTCGAGGAGAACCCATGATCACCACTTTCCCAAACCAGTATAATCTCTAACTGTATTCTATTTTTTTTTTCCTCCTTTTTTATTTTTGATACTTTATATACATTTCCAATGTTTCCCCTTTTCTGAGTCTCCTCTTTGTATACCCCCCATCCCCTCCCCAACCCGCCTCTAGGAGGGAATTCCACCTCCCACC
>CM052720.1:18411823-18449027 GCA_028551405.1 Uromys caudimaculatus
TGGGTTTGGAGAGCTGTGGCACCAGGTCTGATCTTGGTCCTGGACGTTGCTGACCTTCAGTCTCTGTGGCCTGGTGAGCTGTGGGGCGTGTCTTTGGCCCTCTGCTGGGTCTTGCGATCTCCTGCGAGGGATCTTTGGCCCGGCGCTGATAAGCTGTGGGGCCCTGTGGCCCAAGCTCGGCCTGGTTCTAAGATAACATAGAAGTCACGTAAGCTGTTGTAAAGTGCAAATGCCATCTCGTATGTGTAATGCCTGTGGGAGTCAGGATTGGTTTGGTTATATTTGACATAGAAGTCACTTAGTCAGTTGTAAAGTGTAAAGGTCATCTCTCACAAGGAAGAGTTTTATGGCCTGGAAGTAATGCTGAAGGATTTACCAGGAAAGAGTCTGGGATAAGTAAAATGTAAATTCTGGAAGATACAGGGCGAGCCTGGATCATCAAATAGCAAAGGAACACCAAGTTGTAAACTACATTCATTCTCACATTGCAGGAGGAGGAGAGGTTAAACATCACTTTCCTTTGAAGGAGGCCAGTTTAACTTTCCTGGCTTCTCCAGGGCTTATCTGTGTGCACAAGCACCCTTTGCCCTTTGCAGGGTTGATACAGATGTCTCAATCAGAACTGAACTTTCACAGACACTTTTCTCATCCCTTGAAATAATCATGTGTCTATGTATTAAGCACTATCCACTGGAATAAGAAGTGTCTCAAATCTATCCACAAGTTTATGAATAAACTTTGAAGGCAGTTCAGCAACATGATCATTAGGAGAGTAATACCAAGAGGTTCTCTCTAGGACTTGTGACTTTTCTACCTATGAGTTTTAACCATGCTGACAGTATGAGACAGAAATTTTCTCTGTGAAACAAGCCTCAGATCTAATGAAAATAGTTGGTTATCACCATAAACAGTCTTGTCACTATGTAACTTTTTCATCTTCGTTGGAAAGTCACCAGTGAAATACGCAGTGTCCCAGTGGTGGGTAAGTCCAAAATATACCTCCTACTTCCCCCAAAATCCTGCATAACACCTTCCAGCGCCATGAAATCTAGTGATCAGAAGTTTCCTAGTCAGTCCAAGAGGGAATAGTGTCTTCATCAATAGCATCTTACCATACAGTTATTGTGTGTGACCAAGAGCAATAGAAATAGCATTTGTTTGGGGTGCTTATGAGGTCTCTCTGGCCAATAACTTGTAAAAAGGGAACCTGTGCCTGGCACTGACATTTTCTTTTTCTTTCTTTCTTTTTTTAATAAATCATAAAGAAATTTATTTTAAAATTATTCTTTGCTGTACATGTGATCTTAACATTTATTAAATATGAAAGCAAATTTGCTTACTAATGAGACATGCTTATTTATGTTTTTGTACTGGCTAGTTTTGTGTGTCAACTTGACACAAGCTGAAGTTATCACAGAGAAAGGAGTTTCAGTTGAGAAAATGCTTCCATGAGATCCAGCAGTAAGGCATTTTACCATCTGTGGCTGGTAGTCTTGGGGTCTATAAGAAAGCAGGTTGAGCAAGCCAGGAGAAGCAAGCCAGTAAGCAGCATTCCTCCACGGCCTCTGCATCAGCTCCTGATCCCTGACCTGCTTGAGTACTAGTCCTTACTTCCTTTTGTGATGAACAGCAGCATGGAAGTGTAAGCCGAATAAACCCTTTCCTCCCTAACTTGTTTCTTGGTCATGATGTTTGTGCAGGAATAGAAGACCTGTGGTTGGAAATATATTTTAAACTTACAGAAGTTAATGCCATTGAGCATCTTGATGAATTGGGTGATTGTGTGCTCAAAACTCTTTGCAATATGACAAAAAATTTGAAAATGACTTTGGTGGCCGGTTGCTTTTAGTATCTCTGTAAAAGATGATGAAGGAAAAGAAGGAGTTGCATAATAAAATTGAATGGATCCAGATGCAAGTGAGCAATCTAAACATTGCTAAGTGTGTCCTTGAAGAGAATCTTCTCTCCAGCAGCCAAAGAGCTCAGGTTGCAGAAAATCAAACTGAAGCCCTCATTATAAGGTTGCCCCAATTGCAGCAAAAGTTCAGGTCTCAGCCTTAGAGGGTGTCAGCAGTTAAAGTAAGGGCACTAATTGGCAAAGAATGGGATCCTATAACTTGGGATGGGGATGTGTAGGAAGACCCTGTTGAAGCTGAGAATTCTGAATCTTCGGATTCTCAATGGTTTGCCCCACCTGAAGAAGTAGTATCCTCAGCCCCACCCCTTCAAATAATGCCTTCTCCACATCAGGAAATCAATACCCCAGAGTCAGATAAACCATCAGTGACTTTTGCTGAAGAAATGCCAGACAAGATAATATTGATGTTTCTCAAGGCCCACCAATAGTTTCTTCTAGAGCTATAACCAGACTCAAAGCAAAACAGGCCCCTAGAGGGGAGGTGGAAAATGTAGTCCATGAGGAAGTGTGCTACACTACTAAGGAGCTTAATGAGTTTGCTAATTCATTCAAGCAGAAGTCTGGAGAATATGTGTGGGAATGGATTTTAAAGGTGTGGGATAATGGTGGAAGGAATATAAAACTAGATCAGGCTGAGTTTATTGACATGGGTCCTCTGAGTGGAGATTCAAGATTTAAAAGGTGTTAGAAGTTTGTTTGAATGGTTGGCTGAAGCATTTATCAAAAGATGGCCTACTGAAAAGGAGTTGGAGATTCCTGATATCCCTTGGTTTGGTATTGATGAAGGGATTTTAAGGCTCAGGGAAATTGCAATGCTGGAGTGGATATGTTGTGTAAAACCTAATTCTCCACAATGGGAAGGCCCAGAAGATATGCCCTTCACCAATCCTATAAGATGCAAACTGGTGAGAGGGGCACCAGCACATTTGAAGAGTTTTGTTCTTGCCCTTTTCCTTGTGCCAGACATTAGGGTTGGAGATGCTGCTGCTCAATTAGATGAATTAAATGCAATGGGTTTAATTGGGCCTCGAGGTAACAAGGGCCAGGTGGCTGCATTGAATCACCAGAGACAAGGTGGTCATAGTTATTATAATGGACAGCGTAGACAAAACAACATTTATAATGACATATACCTTGATGGTCAGCACAGGAGAAGTGAAATATATAATGGCATTACTCGTTCAGAGCTTTGGTTTTGGCTAATCAGTCATGGTGCTTCCAGGTATGAAATACATAGGAAGCCTACTGCCTATCTGATCTGTATAAGCAGAAAAATTCTCAAACAAATGAAAGAAAGGCTACATTGGATCCTGACAAAAGGCAATCTCGGCCAGTGAATCAATTTCTAGACTTGAGCCAGTTTGCAGACCCAGAACCCCTTGAATGAAGGAGTGGCCGGGTTCCCCTGAGGAAGGATCTTGATAAGACACCTAAAAGTTTTGTTGTTAGCCTTTCTCCAGTCCTTTCCCAGAGGGATCTACGGCCTTTTACAAGGGTGACTGTACACTGGGGGAAAGGAAATAATCAGACTTTCAGGGGTCTATTGGATACTGGCTCTGAATTGACGTTGATCCCAGGAGATCTCAAGAAACACTGTGGCCCTCCTGTTAAAGTAGGGGCTTATGGAGGACAGGTGATTAATGGAGTTTTGACTGATGTCCAACTTACAGTAGGTCCAGTAGGTTCCTGAACACATCCTGTGGTCATTTCCCCAGTTCCAGAATGTATAATTGGGATAGATATACTTAGAAATTGGCAGAATTCTCACATTGGTTCCCTGACATGTGGAGTGAGGACTATTATGGTTGGAAAGGCTAAATGGAAGCCGTTAGAGTTGCCTCTGCCAAAGAAAATAATGAATCAAAAACAGTACCGTATTCCTGGAGGAATTGCAGAAATTACTGCCACTATAAAGGACTTGAGAGATGCAGGGGTGGTGATTCCCACCACATCTCCCTTTAACTCTCCTATCTGGTCAGTGCAGAAGACAGATGGATCATGGAGAATGACAATTGACTATTGAAAACTAAATCAGGTAGTAACTCCATTTGCAGCTACTGTACCAGATGTAGTTTTGTTACTTGAGCAAATTAACACATCTCTTGGTACCTGATATGCAGCTATTGATCTAGCAAATGCCTTCTTCTCAGTACCTGTCCATAAGGACCACCAGAAGCAATTTGCTTTTACTTTGCAAGGCCAGCAGTATACCTTTACAGTTTTGCCTCAAGGATATATAAACTCTCCTGCCCTGTGTCATAACTTAGAAAGGATCTTGATCATTTGTCTCTTCCACAAAATATCACATTGGTGCACTATATTGATGACATTATGCTGATTGGACCAAGTGAGCAGGAAGTAGCAACCACTTTGGACTCATTGGTAATGCATATGTGTATCAGAGGATGGGAAATAAATCCAACCCAAATTCAAGGACCATCTACCTCAGTGAAATTCTTAGGAGTCCAGTGGTGTGGGGCATGCAGAGATATTCCTTCTAAGGTGAAAGATAACTTATTGCACCTGGCCCCTCCTACAACCAAGAAAGAAACACAGCGTTTAGTGGGTCTATTTGGATTCTGGAGACAGCATATTCCTCACTTGGGTGTGTTACTCAGGCCCATTTACCAAGTGACCCAGAAAGCTGCTGACTCTGTGTGGGGTCTGGAACAGGAGAAGGTTCTTCAACAGGTTCAGGCTGCTGTGCAGGCTGCTCTACCACTTGGACCATATGATCCAGCAGACCGGATGGTACCTGAGGTGTCAGTGGCAGATAGAGATGCTGTTTGGTGCCTCTGGCAGGCTCTTGTAGGTGAATCACAGAAGAGACCTTTGGGATTTTGGAGCAAATCTCTACCATCATTGGCAGACAACTATTCTCCCTTTGAAAAACAGCTCTTGGCCTGCTATTGGGCCTTAGTGGAAACTGAATGTTTGACAATAGGACACCAAGTTACCATGTGACCTGAACTGCCCATCATGAGCTGGGTGTTATCAGACCATCCAAGAAATAAAGTAGGACGTGCACAACAGCAGTCTATTATCAAATGGAAGTAGTACATCCGTGATCAAGTCCGAGCAGGTCCTGAAGGCACAAGCAAGTTACATGAAGAAGTTGCTCAAATGCTTATGGTTTCTACTCCTGTAACAATGCCATCTGCTGACAAGTATGTGCCTATAGCCTCATGGGTTGTTCTCTATGATTGGCTGACTGAAGAAGAGAAGACTAGGACCTGGTTTACTGATTGCTCTGCATGTTATGCAGGTACCACTCAGAAGTGGACAGCTGCAGCATTACAACCCCTTTCTGGGACAACCCTGAAAGATACAGGTGAAGGAAAATCTTCACAGTGGGCAGAACTTCGGGCAGTACACATGGTATTACAGTTTGTTTGGAAGAAGAAATGGCCAGATGCATGATTGTTCACTGACTCATGGACTGTAGCCAATGGATTGGCTGGACGGTGCGGGACTTGGAAAGATCACGTTTGGAAAATTGGTGAGAAAGACGTCTGGGGAAGAAGTATGTGGATAATTCTCTCCAAATGGGCAAAGAATGTGAAGATATTTGTGTCCCATGTAAATGCTCACCAAAAGGTGACTTCAGCCGAGGAGAAGTTCAATAATCAAGTGGATAAGATGACCCATTCTGTGGACAGTTAGTCTCTTTCCTCAGCCATCCCTGTCATTGCTCAGTGGGCACAGGAACAAAGTGGCCATGGTGGCCGAGATGGAGGTTATGCTTGGGCTCAACAATATAGGCTTCCACTCACCAAGGCTGACCTGGCTATAGCTGCTGCTGAATGTCAGATCTGCCAGCAGCAGAGACCAACACTAAGCCCCAGATATGGCACCATTCCTCGAGGTGACCAGCCAGCAACCTGGTGGCAGGTTGACTATACTGGACCCCTTCCTCCGTGGAAAGGACAACGTTTTGTTCTTATTGGGGTAGATACTTATTCTGGGTATGGATTTGCTGTTCCTGCATGTAATGTTTCTGCCAAAACCACCATCCGTGGACTTACAGAATGCCTTATTCAATATTGCTTCTGACCAAGGAACTCATTTCACAGCCAGAGAAGTGCAACAGTAGGCCCAAGATCATGGAATTCACTGGTCTTACCATGTTCCCCATCATCCTGAAGCAGCTGGTCTGATAGAAAGATGGAATGGCCTTTTGAAGACACAATTACAGCACAAATTAGGTGGCAGCAGCATGGAGGGTTGGGGCAGAGTTCTTCAGGCGGCAGTATATGCTTTGAATCAGCGTCCAATATATGGTACAGTTTCTCCCATAACCAGGATCGATGGGTCCAGGAATCAAGGGGTGGAAAAGGGAATAGTTCCACTCACTATCACTCCTTGTGACCCTGTAGAAAAATTTTTGCCTCCTGTCCCCACAACCCTAGGTTCTGCTGGTCTAGAAGTTTTGGTTCCAGAGGGGGGAGTGCTCCTACCAGGAGCTACAACAAACATTTCATTGACCTGGAAGGTCAGACTCCCCCCTGGTCATTTTGGGCTTCTAATGCCCTTAAACCAACTGGCTAAGGAATAACAGTGTTAGGAGGGGTGATAGATCCAGATAACCATGGGGAAATTGGATTGCCTTTCCACAATGGAGGTAAGAAGGATTATGTCTGGAGTGCAGGAGATCCATTAGGGCGTCTCTTAGTACTACCATGTCCTGTGATTAAAGTCAATGGGAAACTACAACAGCCTAATTCAAGCAGGATGACAAAGAATGCAGATCCATCAGGAATGAAGGTATGGGTCACTCCTCCAGGAAAAGAGCCAAGATCTGCTGAGGTGCTGCTTGCAGAGGGTGGAGGAAATACAGAATGGGTAGTAGAGGAAGGTAGTTATAAATACCAGCTAAGACCACGTAACCAGCTTCAGAAACGAGGATTATAAGTAATATGAATGCTTCTGTTGTATTTTGTTAAGAACACATTTGTCTTCCAATTTCT
Source organism: Uromys caudimaculatus (assembly GCA_028551405.1). Lineage (NCBI taxonomy): Eukaryota > Metazoa > Chordata > Mammalia > Rodentia > Muridae > Uromys > Uromys caudimaculatus. Next base: position 18,418,709 of record CM052720.1, read on the forward strand.
TTAACATCAGTTGGTATTTAAGTTGAGATACTAAAGGAATGTTCCCAAGGGACTCTGCCCCATTGTAAGTTTATAAATGTCTTTGTGATTGCATGAGGAATAGTTATATCATGTTAAGTGTATTTATGACCTTGTTATTGTTTCATGTGGATATGAGGTATTATTTGTGTCAAGTTGACAAGGGATGCATTGTAGTGGCTATTACTGATTGTCAACTTGACTATATCTGGAGTGAATTATAATCCAGAATTAGAAGGCTCACCTGTGATCTGGATCATGAGACTGGAGGATACAAGTTTCAGGTGTGGTGGTATGCACACCTTTAATCTGGGCCACACCTGCTGCTGGAGAGCTACATAAGGACATTGGAAGGAGGAAGATTCAATCTTCTTGCCTGCAAGCCTTGTGGTACTAAGAGACTGCTAAATCCTCGGGTTTTCATTCACAGCTGCTGCCCACCATTGTTGGGGAGTTTGACTATAGACTGTAAGTCATCAACAAATTCCCTTACTATATAGAGACTACATATAAGTTCTGTGACTCTAGAGAACCCTGAACAATACAGTTTTATATAATTAATCTTGGCTGTGGACTGTAGAGTCTCTTTATGATTTCAGAGTCAATTGATGGAGTCCCCTGGTCCTGGTTCTTGTGGTGGCCGCCTTGTCCACGTGCCAGTTGCTGGGCCATGGCAGAAGGAGGGAGTGCAATCGAGGATGGGAGTGTGGGCCACCTCTGCTATACTCCCGCTGTGAGCCTGGTCCTGCCCGTGGTTCGACCCCCACCAGACCAGCCTGCTGTCAGCATACGCCCTGCCGCTTGGCCCAAAGAACGGATCTCTTTCGGGTCAGAAGTGTTACAGCTCGTGGGATAAAGGCTCTTGGACACCAGAGCAGTTTTGCACCTTTATTGCTTCTAGATGGTGGGCGGCTGGCAGATGCAGGAGCGGGCAGGGCAGGCAGGTAGAGGAGGGGGGGGAGAGAGCTACTCGGGTCAGGATGCTCTAAAATACTGTTTGGGAGGGGTCAGGGGTTTGGTAACCGATACTTTCCATTGGCTTGGTTTGTGGTGCCTCATTTGCTTGCCCAGGACTCAGGTTGCTTTCTACGTGACAAATCTCACACGCCAGGCCTCTCTCTATACAGGGGTTGTAAAGGCTCTGGCTGGTTTTACAGGAGTCTTCCGGGAGCGTTGACTAAAAACATTGTCTGGTCCCTCGTAGAAATTCCACAGCTCATGGATATTTCACTGGGTCTCCCAGAATTTTCAGCCTGAGCTCAACTGGGTGTCAGATTGCCTGCCACAGACCACTGCCCCACAACCGATGATCTGTTTTTAGTTTTATAGCTTCCACATGTAGTTAGTATCAAACACATAGAACAAGACATTTGAAGCTAGGACCTGCATATGAGAAAGAGAACACATGGCGTGTATGTGTGCCACACTGTTACTGTGCACTTGACAATTGATAGATATTCAGGCTGTGCTCATTTCCTAACTATTGTGAATTTAGAAGAAATGAGTATGGATGTGTGATAGAAATATAGATGTGGGAAAGAAAATCCTTTGGAGATAAACCCAGAAGTGGTCTAGCTAGGTCATATGGTAGAACTCTTCTAGTTGTCTGAGAGATCTCCAGACTGGTTTTCAGTGTGACCACCAGAGTGAACACTAATGTGTAAGCCTCCCTTTCTCCACAACCTTGACAGCATTTGTTATCATTTGGTTCTCATAATGGTCATTCTGATTGGGAAGAGCTGGCCTATTCACATAGTTTTAATCTACTTCTTTCTAATGACTAAGGAGGTAGAAAGATTTTTAATGTGTTTCCAGCCATTTATGATTCTTCTTTTGGTAACTTTTTGTTAAGTTATTTAGCCCATTTTTAAATTGGGTTGTTTTCTTGGTGTTTAGTTTTCTGAGTTCTTAGTATATTGTAGACATTAATCCTCTGGTAGATGTATTATTTTTTTCCATTCTGTAGTTTGATTCTTCACTAAATTAACTATTTTGTTTGCCTTTTAGCTTTGTGGATCTCATATCAATTGCTGCTCTTATTTCCTGGGCCACCTCAGTCTTTTTTAGAAAATCCTTACTTGTGCTAATAAGTTGTAGTATGCACCTTGCCTTTTCCTCTAGCAAGGTAAAGGTATCACGTTTATGTTGAAATTCTGGATCCATTTGGAGTTGAATTTTGTGAAAGGAAAGGTAAAGATATAGCTTATGATTTGCATATTGAAATCCAGCTTCCCAGCACTGTTTGTGATGATACTGTGTTTTCTTCAAAGTATATTTTTGTTATCTTTGTAAAAATTCAGATGCTTATAGTTACAAGGGATTATATCTGGGTTATTATTTTAAGATTTGTATTCAATTATTTTTCTTCATGTATATAGATATTTTGGTGGTGGTGGTGGTGGTGGTGTGTGTTACACTACGTATGTATAATGTCTGTGAAGTTAGAAAAAGGTGCTATGTTCCCTGAAACTGAAGTTCCCGTTTTGATTGTGGGTGCTGGAACTTGAACCATGGTTCTCTTGAAAGCAGCCAGTGCTCTTAACTGCTGCATTCTCCCTCTCACAACCCGCCAATCCTTTATTGGATTCTATTGACCAATGTGTCTACTTTTTATGGTTTTTGTTTTTTTTGGTTGCCAGCCCCATGCTGTTTTTATTACTCTGTAGTGTAATTTGAAATTGAATATGGTGATACCTTCTGATACTCTCTGAAGTATTCTTCTCATTCAGGATTTATTTGGTTCTTTCTCTGTCTGTCTGTCTGTCTGTCTGTCTCTCTCTCTCTCTCTCTCTCTCTCTCTCTGTGTGTGTTAATTAGTTAATTAACTAATAGTATGGGCTAAAGTAAATGTGTCAGTGGAGTTTCTTCTTGGCATTCTTAGAGAGAACGTATCCTTGCTATTGTACTTTCAGAGGCTTCCAGCATTCTTTGGCTGATGGTCTCACTGGCAATCCTATTATTTCTATCTTTGCTTTTGTCACACTTCATTCTCCAACACTCCCAGTCACCATAGATGGTGTGATGCTTGCAATAACGGCACCACACATACTATTTTCAAATGCATAGGAAACGTTTATGAAAACTGAGCATATGATCTACTGTAAGGGAGATCTCTATGTATTTCCAAGGATTACAGTCATCGAGAGCTTGAGGACTGGTCACACTGTAACTAAGTGTGAAACCAATATTGAAGCTACTGCTAAATTCCCTAAAATCTAAGAACTAACTCATCCTCAAGGAGAAAATAACAATGATAATTAGAACTACTTGAAATGGAATGAATCTAAATATGCCATATTGAAATTATGGGATATAATAATGTGAGCTGAGGGCAGATTTACATCCTTGGTGCACTATTGTAGGGGAAGGAAAGCAGAAAGTCAGTGTATAAGCATCCATTGCAAAAATAGCAAGCAATAGAAACAAAGTAAAAATAGTAAAACAAAGGCAAGATTAAAGATTTAAAAGAGAGAAAAACCATCTGGCAGAATTTTGTTCTTTGCAATATTAGTAGAATTGATATCCTCCTAATGAAATGATCCTTTGTTTACTGCTGATAGGAGGGCACATTATTAGTACAGCTATTATGAAAATAAATATGGAGTCTACTCAAAAAAGAAAACACACACACACACACACACACACACACACACACACACACACACAAACAAAAACAAAAAAACCAAACCAAAATCCTACAAACTGAACTACCAATGATCCAGCTTTACACTCTGGAAATATACTCAAAGAAACTTATTTCTAACAACAGTGATTCTTGTACGTCCATGTTTACACCTATTTTACTCATGATGATAAGGAAATGGAAAAGCCTAGATGTCCATCAGCAGGTAAGAAAAATATCACACACACACACACACACACACAGAGAGAGAGAGAGAGAGAGAGAGAGAGAGAGAGAGAGAGAGAGAGAGAGAGAGGTGTAAAGAATATGTAAAAATCATGAAATTTGTTGTAGGAAAATGGATGGTACTGCAAAGTATAGTGTTAAGCATTGTGACCTAAAGTCAGAAAGACAAAAGCAGCATGCTCTTCTTCATGTATGGATATTAGCTTTAAAACACACACACACACACACACACACACACACACACACACACACACACACACACACACACACAGAGAGAGAGAGAGAGAGAGAGAGAGAGAGAGAGAGAGAGAGAGAGAGGAATGTGTGTGTGGAGTATAAAAGACTAGAGTGGACAAAAGACACATGGAGCATGAAAAGGAAGAGGACCTTGGTGCAACACACTACAAGGAAGGAACAGGGACAGCAAGGGTGAAGGATATGGGACTCAAACAGGGGGAGCTGGAGAGAGGTAGGGGTGAATGGATATGATTAAAATACATTGTGTAAATGTATGAACATTTACATGCAGAAGACTTTTCTGCAGAAGATTCAGAAAAGTTTTTCTTTCTTTTTCTTTTTTCTTTTTTAAATCAGACTTAACTCTCACTTCATGGTTAGCAACAAAACTGACTCTCAGCATATGGGTATGGGAAAGGCAATTCTTTAACATGCTAAAGGTATATGACATGACACTGCACAACTGTCCCACTTTCTGTTGGAGTAGTGAGAATTTCTGAGAGACTGGAATGATGCAAATTCTGCCATTCCATGTCATTCAACATTGTAAAAGATGGCATAGCCAGGGCACTAAAGAAGCAAAATGGTATTAGAATAAGAAAGAATAAGATAGAATTGTTTTTATTCTTGGATGGCACATACATATAAAGCCTACAAAAATATAAAAGAACCCACAACCCAAGTATCTAAATAAATAGGAAAACTTAAATGAGCATTTAAATTCAAAATGGATATATATTGTCTGGCCTTGCCTGTCTTCAGTGGGAGATGATGCTTCTAACCCTATAGAAACTTGATGCCCCAGGGGAGGGGGATCCTGTGGTGGGTGAGGTGGGGGTGGGTAGCAACCTTTCAGAGGCAAAGGGTAGCAGGGACAGGGTGAAGAAGTCTGGGAGGAGGTAACATTTGGAATGTAAATAAATAACATAATTTAATTAAAAAAAAACAGAAAAAGTGGATATATTTTAAACTTCTTTATATTACCAAAAATAACTCAAAATGTAATTTATATTGGTGAAGAAAGTATCAAATACCTAGAATTAAATCTAACAGAACACATAAAGATTTTGTGCAAACTATTGCTGAGAAAATCAAAAGCAGACATACATCAATAGAGAACCATTCCAATTTTGTGTTGAAAGATGTTAGTTTAACAGACTCAATCTATAGATTCAAGATGTTGTTTTCCTCAAAATCAGTAAGTTGAATCTTAGTTGTGAATGAAAAAGAAAAGAGTCAAGAATATTTAAAACATTATTCAAATTTTCTTATTGGAAACAAAACCCCGGGAGACATACATACTACCAAATTTTACATGTACTCCAAAGTGTGTTGTTGTGGCTGGAGGACAATGAATAAGTAGTAAAATGATAAAATCCAAAAGGCCTGACCAATGCATGGTCACCTGATACAAGACAAACTGAACCATGGAAAACACGAGAGTTGTGCTGCATGTTTCAATTGGATATCTTTATGGGGAAAATGGATTTGACCTCATTGTTATGACACATAGAAATATCAGGTCTAGGTGGATTGTAATGTCGGTGAAAACAGTAAAACAGTAAAGCCACAGAGCTCACAGGAGAGAGCATTGGATGATGTCCATGGCTGTGGAATAGACAGAAATCTAAGGACACAAAGGCAATAGCCCACACATGGAGATTGATAAATTGGAATTCATTAAAATGAGAGCTCCTCAGAACAGGGTGTATTGAGGAGAGTGAGGAGACAAGTCTCTGTGGGAGCATGCATTTGTGTTTTACAGCCTCACAGCTTCACTAAAAAAAAAAAAACAATCCAGAAATTAATAAGAAAATAATGGACAACACACTTAGAAATGTGCAGAGACTTGGACATGCGCTTGGAGGGAGAGGGGGGCTATCCAAACAGCCAATCATCAAAGTTATGAAATGAAGTGTCAGTAGCCATGAGGATACAGCAATTACTGATATGTGCAATAACAGTGATGTAATTCCTAAACACAATGTTGCTCAGAAGAAGTCAGACAGAATGTTGTCTACTAATGGGATCATCAGGAGACATTCAAAACAGATGCAGAAATTGCTAAGCAGCTGCAGAGCAAAGGTTCTTTTGTGTCGTCATACTTGTCCTCCTGAGGAGCAAGCATGAGGCAGAATTCTGAGGTGCCAGCAACACTCCTTGTTATACAACGTGCATACGTGTTCAATTGAGGAATTTGTGGTGGAAACATAATTGGTAGTATTCTTTTGGGGGGTAAATATGTAAACCTTTGATAAAAAGAAACTATAACATTCCAACATAATGTTACATCTAGATTAGCTCCTGAAAGTTTGAGGACAATTGGGGAATTTGAATATTATTCTGCCATTGGGAGACATTAGCACACTTACTCATGTTTTGAGATACAATGGTTTTGTTGACATTAAGAACAGTGTTTCAATTTTAGCAGAGGGAGTGATGATGAGCAAACTGTCATGGTGCTGGCCACATGGTCTCAATGGCGCAGTAAAACAAAGATGTACACATAGAAATACGTATTTACTTAGTATAAACACAGATGCAGCAAACATGGGACAGCGCTAACTACTGTGCTTCAAATTATTGTCAGGCTTAGAGAGGGGGAATATAGTGTTGTGATCACTCAATACTTCTGTGTGGTTAAATATATGGCATATAGGGAGCTGGAGAGATAGCTCAGTGGTTAAGAGCACTGCCTGCTCTTCCAGGCGAACCAGGTTCAGTTCCCAGCATGCACCTGGCAGCTCACAACTGTCTATAACTCTAACAGTCTCATACCAGATGCACATAAAATTAAAAATATTAAATTGGAAATATGCAGAATAGAGAATTGAGGGAACTTTTAAAGCATTATAGGATGTGTTTAGTTTTCCATGCCTGTTTCCTAGAGCTTTGCACAGGATGGATCATTCAGAATGGCCGAAACATCCCTTTGCCCACCCCCTCTAAGACCTCCTCAGCTCATTCTTAATCACCTAAGTCAAGAGCCAGGCCCAGGCCAACTGCTGCTTTAAGTAGCCACTGATGCTACTGGTTGCCCTTGGAAGACTTCTCCTTTAGCATCTTCTCCTTTTAGTCACTGCCTTATTTTCCTTATGGCACCAACCACTTCAACTCTCCTATTGAAAGAAGATGAAGAGAAACAGGGAAATCAAACAAATCCATCACCTCAATGCACTGGAGGAGCATCTAATTGAACAAAATGAAAAACAATTTCTCTGCAGCCAGCACCACAGCAGGAGCCAGTCTTTATAACACATGCCAACAACTCAGTGTGTAAATATTTTCAGATTGCCTTGGTAAAAGCAAGAGGAAACCCATGCCAAGTCCTCCCTCATCCAGATTACTGTGATCAGAGCTCCTCTGTAGAGGACAAAGTGCAGCATGAGGCCCGTGTGCATGGATGACATCAATATTGATGGATCACTCCTGAGGAATGAATAGAAGACTACAGAGAGCAAGCAGAAAAGCCCACACCCCACGTGAAACTGGGGAGAGAAGAGGAGATGGCTTCTGCATAGCTATCACAGAGTTCACATGAGGCTGGCAATCCAGTGCGAGCACAAGCTTCTTCATCAATTCCAAAGTCCTTTTTGTATACCACAAAATGTGACAAAACTATTGTGGCATGTTCCTTATTGTTTTCTTGTTCTCTCTCTCTCTCTCTCTCTCTCTCTCTCTCTCTCTCTCTCTCTCTCTCTCTCTCTCTCTCTCTTTTCCTCCCTCCCTCCTTTTCTTCCCTCCCTCCCTCCCTTTCCGTCCTCTCCTCCTTCCCTTTCTCTCCTCTCTCTCTCTCTCCTCCCCTCTCTGTGTGTGTGTCCATGTTTTTCTGTGTGTCTGTGTGACAATCTCACTATAAATTTCAGGTCATCCTAGAACTTACAATCTTGCTATCTATATCTTCTAGAAGCTGGGATTGCAGGTGTGAACCACCACATCCGGTCTTCTTTGACACAGTTTAATATATTTCCAGGTGGCCTCAGAACTTCAGATTTTCTAAGTTTTCAATTTAGTCTCTACTTCTTTCTGTCTTCTGATTTCTGGCCAGCCACTTACCCACTATGTCTCTCTTTCCTTCCTTATAAAATGATCTCATTGCTACCATGCCCCATTTGAGTTTTCAGTGTGTTAAATTAGTTCTGTGTACAAATGACCTAGAATCATGCCCAGCACAGCCTAAGCTCCTCTTTGTAAACTGCTAACGTTCCTGTGGTGATGAGGAGATGAAATCTTCGGAATGGGGAGGACTTTGTAGTCACAGTGTTCTCTTTAACCTCCTTTATTTATGATTTCTGTTTCTGAAATTACTATTTTAGCCTCATTTTCCTAAACTCTCCAAGCCATTGTCAGCTTCTCATTTCCATGTTGATTTCTAACTTTCAGCCAATTAGGTGACAGTGTTTGTGGATTGGCTTTCTTGGGTTTCTAACATTTCTTACTCTGTTGCATTTTCAAAAGCTTCATTGTGAGTTGCTCCTTATCTAAAACTTGGCAAAGGCTTCTTGTTCCTAGTGATCTTTTGGTTCCCCAACTCCCTGATGTCTCCACAGTGCTGTCATCTTGGGTAATGTGCAAACATGTACAAACACATTAGTGGCTGTCTATTACTTGCCAATCAGCACACGGTCTGGAAGTAAGCTCCAGGAGCCCTGGGAAATCCTGACCTGCATTTCTAGACTTAGCCCTTTTTATTTATTGATATGCACTGAATTCTCATGGTCTGCATCTCACAGTCACTGGAAGTTCGCCAGTTTCAGATTCTCTTATTTTAGCTATGTGCTTCTGTTCAGCAACAGTTTCAGATTTGTCTTTTGCAAAATGGAGACACACAGGCTCTCCTTGCAGGGTGGTTGAGGTAGCAGAAGTTGATATGTGTAGAGAATTTAAGGCTTACCATAAAATAAGATCTTAGTAAATGCCAGTTATCATGTGTCCAGTTGTTTATATTGCTCTTTCCATGTGACAAGAAGTAGCCATTCTTCAAATCTGGAATTTACTCAAGGCATGTCTATCAGGAGTCTTTGCTAGTTTGTCCAACCAGATGCCTTCTTTCTCTCATATGAATTCTTCTATCCTGCCTCAGCATTTGTAAATGCCTATACTAAAAATACTTTCTTGCAGCCATCTTTGTTTAAAACTTTTAACAAAAATCTTTTAAAAAACAATTTTATACATTTATTTAGTGTCCCTCTGTGCGTGTGTGTGTGTGTATGTATGTATGTATGTATGTATGTATAAATGTGCATGCACAAACAGTAGCACATGTGTGGATATCAGAGGACAACTCATGGGAGTCAGTTCTCCCCTCCCTCCATGTTAATCCTGTAGGTTGCACTCAGGTCATTAGGCTTGATGGCAAGCACCTTTACCCATTAGCCATCTTGCCAGCCCCCAAAATTCTTCAATAGGCAAGCCTTGAAAGTCTAGACTACCACTTCCCCCATCTTTGTATTATCTGTCATAGGGCCATATGAAAACCCCTTAATGACTCTTTAATAGGTAATATAAATTTAGTAGATAGGTAAATCATCAAATTTAACCAATAAGGCTGTTTTGTTGGATTAACTATTACATCTCAGGACTCTTGCGTTCTGAGAGGATTACCACAGGACTAGAGGTTACCTAGTTCCTACTGTCCACATTTCTAGAACGAACAGCTTTTTAAGGAATGTCTGTCTTTAGGACAACCATACAACTATGCTAGCCAAAAGTTTTCCAAAAATGTTCATATTTTATATATTGCTGTTAAGAACTTGAGGCCAAAGCAACACTGTTTGCACTTGGTCACACATACAAGAGGAGGGCAGACTGAGCCAGACAATGTTTTCAGTATGGAGTGCTGGAAGATTGTTAATCTGATCTTTAGCAACAGGGACATTTTCTCAAGTTTGCTTTTATGGTTTCCCTAGCCTGTACCCACCTGTTTTCTACTTCTTTGTGGGGTGATGGTAGGAAGCTTAAAGAATGAGGGGGAAGCTTCTCATGGCAAGTCTTGAGAGCCTACATTTTCTGATTCCCGTTTCTTGGCACTCCCTTCTCGGGTAGCCCTCTGCATTCTGCCAGAGTGCCAGCTGCAGAGAGCTCAGACCAACAACAACATACTTCTCCAACACAAAGTAGGGATGACATTGCTAATTTCAGACACTGGGGTCTTCAGAATTCTCCTGAATAGGCCAGACCATCTTAGGCAAGATTCAGAAAACCTAGAATGGTTAGCGCACAAGTGCAGTTTGCTTCAGTTTTATATGCTTGTTTGCTGATGATTTTCTATAGACAAGTCTAGCCAAGCACTGTGCCTCAGAATCTAGGTGAGGACAACTCTAGGTCAACATGAGGCAGTTATTTTGGATTCAAGAACTAGTTCACAGGAACTCTTTATATCAGGGCCAATGGTTTGTGTTTGCTTACTGATACTGTTAAAAGGCCACAGGCCACAGTGCCTCTTACCTTTATTTGCCCAAGACTTAGGATTGAAAATTGTGGCCCCACACAGGTAATAGAATCACTTTAAAGATCTCTCTATAATGTATTTACTTTCCAGACAGCAAAATGCCAGGCTGCTAACAGATAAGTTGTTTGTACTCTAAAAGTTTACTGTTCTGGTTAGGACATTCTTGATGGCGTTTTATATTCTCTGTGCAGTGCAGTCAGCTGATTCATGCTGTATTCTGAAGGTTATGAGTCTCCATGTGATGTTAAGAACTATACGTCTAAACCACTAAAGAAGAAGTGTATAAAATGCAGGCTCTGCTCAGTGGAAGTATATGAAGCAGAAGTATTTCATTTCGTGCCACGGTTCTCGTTATATTTGTAGCTTTTGAGCACTGGAAACTCTTCCACTCTCTTTCACTTTTGGAATTATAGCTGCTCTTTCTGTCCAAAAACACAGTGCAAAGCTATTCAGATACATTCTTTAGATTTACTATATGCATTTTAAATTCATCTGGGACATGCCATGGCTGGCTGAGTTATTATACATGAGAGTTTCTGTAAACTGTCCAGAGGACTCATGATCCCTGATCATGGGGGATATTCTCAGTACACCATTTCTGAAATACAAGGAAGAATGTCTTAGAGATAGTCAAAAAGTGCAAGCATTAGAAAGGTTCAAGAAAAGAGAAATGCATGTTTTCGGGAGACCTGGATAAAACTATGAGAAAATACCTTTTAAAATATGAATTAAAGATAAGTAGGGTTTCACTAGATGAAAAAATTTTACCCCAAGTTCCAAGAGTTTCAGAGGGAAAAAACAAAAAAGAAACCAGAAACCAGTTGTAAGAGACTATGGCAAGAAGTCATGGTGGGCCATGGGGGCTAGTGCAGGAGTAGAAGAAAGCTTGCCCACTAACATCCATGGCTTCTTTTTCGGGCTAGCATGTTGCTGCTACTGGGGATCAGAATTCAACTAATGATATCCTCTTGGAATAAGGGTAGAAGTGGTGAGTCATTTCCAGAACTTACTTAGGTTCCATATTGATTTGTTATTTTGATCTTGAAAGTATCTTTAAAGTCTTATATTTCAAAAGTAGATACAGGTTGGATGTAGGTTGTTATGGGACTCACAGGACATTTTACCTCCCTGTAAGTGGATAGACAAGAAGCATTTTAGTATGTCAAGCCACTGAGATTCAGTTTTCTAAGATGGATAGTGTTTACCTTAATGAACCTGACAATTAAAAGCAGAAGGTAGATGTGGCTCACGGGTGTGAATGACAGCATGATGTAGTAGAAGGACTCTGGACTGGAAGGCATGGCTCTCACTTATTCATTTATTTGCCTTTTTGCTCATTTGTGCATTCATTCATTTCATACTTATTGAGAGCTTTACACCCTGTCATAGCTTGATCTAAATGCTGGAAGTGTTGTGATTAATAATGCATAGATCACGACCCTGTGGAGCTTAGAGCCATGTGAAGGGGGTGAGACAACAGCAGGCTAGGCTAATGTATCGGAATGCCTTCTTTTTCTGAAGTGTAAGCTTCAGATCTGCAGGATCAGCAACACTCAGGAGCATGCTAGAGATATAGGACCCCGGGCTCCATCCTCAAATGAATGGAATAATAATCACTGTCACAAATCTGAGCTGGTTTGCACAGTAAAGTTTGGGAAGCATGGGTAAAATGAGAGCCGCGGTTAAACATGTAATCAGTCCAGATCCAAGAGGCTGCTGAGATGACACGAGGGCTGAGTTGATTTCCGTACAATGAACTGTACACACATGATTCCAGAAGGCCAAGGCAGGCTGTATGCATTCAGCTTTGTGTTCTTTGTCTCCAAATGCAGGAATAACATTCCAAGGTTGTTTCCATCCTGAAGACCTGCCAAGGGTGCCTTGAGGCCTAAATCTGTGAAAAGGTTTCTTAAATGTTCAAAGCTATACAAGGATGGAAAATTTTACTCAAACTGCAGGATGTAGGAAAATGTGTTTCTTGGTATAGTGATGCATTTTAAATATTCTTCAGTAAGAAAAAGCCATCTAAGATGGACTCTTTCTTTTGATTAAATATAGAATTGAAAGAATTTTGCCCTCTTCTTAGTGTAGAAGAGGTTAACATTTGAAAAGTAAGTCTATTCTGTTGGTCAAATACAACTCCTTGGGGGGTGGTGTGGGTGGAAAATGAATTCTCCAGAGGTGGGCTGTGAACTTCAATCATCTGTGTCCTAGAAATGTGTCCATGAAATAGTTTAGTTCCAAAACATAAATAAAGATGGAGGGGACAGGATACCTTCTAGCTAGGACAGACAAACAGATAAATAGAAATCAGTTTTATTTTAGATGAATAGAACTGTAGAAGATTAATGAGAACAGTAATTAATTAGCCATGGTAGCAGGCTCATGATGTCTTCTTCATGTGCAGTTTTCTTCACTATCAACAAGGGTTTCCTGCATTTACTTGGTTTTAGATGAAGTCAGTGGCCCATGGCCTAGTGGCACAGAATGACATACAGGTTTATGTGTTGGTCCTATTGCATGCATTTCTTCCTTTGCTTTGAGTGTTTCTCCTTTTCTAAGCCACTCGAGTCATCCAAACTATCTAAGTCAGTGGTTCTCAACCTTCCTGATGCTGAGACCCTTTAATACAGTTGCTTATGTTGTGGTGACCCCTCAACCATAAAATTATTTTCATTGCTACTTAATAACTATAATTTTCTACTATTGTGAATCCATGAATGTGAATATCACTTTCCAATATCTTAGGAGATCCCTATAAAAGGATCATTCTACCTTCAAAGGGGTCACGACACACAGGTTCTAAAATGCTTATCTAACAGTTGCCTGATAGATCTCAGGTATCATGGGTCAGACAGTATGGTGCCATTATTGACCAATTGTGATCCTCCCTTCTTTCAAAGGTTTCTTGCAAGCAAGAAGAGAGTCACACCATGTTCATCACTTGGTGTGTTTAGCTCACATCTGAGTCTGAGCTCTTCGTGTGGCCTACTCATCTTCTATTGAGGTACATGGCACTCTGCTCAGCAAAGAGTATGTCCTTAAAAATTGGTGAGATTAATATGAGAAAGATCAGCAAGTTTAAAAATGAATGAAGAAATGAAATTTTTATAGAAAAGTGAACAGAAACTTTACTTGCTCTGTCTCTCAGAAAAAGAATCCCTCTAAATCATCCTCTAAGATGGTGGTCCTCAACTTACTGGAGGTCAAACAAACCTTTCATAGGTGTTACCTAAGACCATTCGCACGTCAGATATTTACATCACAATTCATAACAGCAACAAAATTATAGCTATAAAGTAACAATGAACAGAATTCTATGGTTGGGGGTTACCACAGCATGAGAAGTCACAAGCATCAGGAAGGTTGGGAACCACTGACTTAGTTCACTGAATAGTTCATGAAGAACTATTCATAGACCATAAAAGATCTAACTAAAATATGTTTAGATATTAGCATGACTATAACATTGCAAATGGTTGAACACCAACAATACCTTTAAAGAATAACTCTGAGGATATGATGAACACAAAGACACCAGCTTTATTGTTTATATCAAGATTCATATGTGAGCAAAGTTCTTAACAACTGTGGGCTATGTAAGTCAGGATGAACTGTGATGTAAAATGTGTTTATTTACGTAGAAAGACATTTATGTGATGTCAAGTATAAAAGGCAGGTTTCCAAGTACAATATTCATTAAACTCATTTAATTTAAATGAAAACATAAAATGTTTATAAAGGAAGCTTTGGGAAGTGATAAACACTAAAATGATTGGAGATTTTCCTCAGTTTGATGAAATTTTGCATTCTTTGAATTTCCGGTGTCTTTGCTTGTTGTCTTGTAATTTTGTTTAACATTTTCAAGCTAAACTATGAAAGAAACTTTTAAATTGGAACAGGAACAATAAACATCTTCAGAAGAAAAACATTCTTTTTAAGACATCTAGAAAGCGCCACAGCATGCATTCATATATGCATGTATTTATGTTGCCATTAGCATATATTTATTATGTAACAATATGGTTTTTGTCATGTTATTTTCATATATGTACATCATATTCTTTGCTCATACTTTATCCCTAATTACCATATTACCTCTCCTCTTCCCACAGGTCCCTTTCTCCTTCCCACAGAATCCTCCTCCTATTTTAATGTCTAGATTTAAATCTAAATTCCACATGAGAGAATGCATGCAATGTATTTATTTATTTAGAATTATTAATTAATTTAGAATAATATACTTCAGTTTCACCCATTTTCCTTTAAATGAGAATTTTGTTCTTATGGCTGAATAAAACCATGCCTACATATCACCATTTCTTCATCTGTTTATCTGTCAATGGGCATGTAGATTATCATATTTTTTCATCATAAACTATCTTACAAGGAACATGGATGAATAAGTATCTCTGTTTTATAGTGACTTAAGAATTTTAGGTATACACCCAGAAGTGGTGTATCTAGAGTTGTGTTATATGGTAGTCTTATTTTCATCTTTTTCTTCCAATGTAATATTTTTATTAATTATTTAGGAATTTTGCCCAGTACACCTCAATCATTCCTCTCAGGTCCACCTTCCCACCCTTGTTCCTTTCCCCCAAGCCCACCAAGTACAATTTTGTTCCCTGTATATTCACTGGAGCATGGTCAAACTCCCGGTGGGCAGCCTTTAAGAAAAACTGAGCCATTCTTTATCCCTCCAGCAGAAACCATCAACTGTGAAGAGCTACTTTTCAGCATCTTTATCATAGTTTTAAAACACACTCTTCAATAGTTATTTTCAGAAATTCTCTATACTGTTTTTGTTTTTGCAATGGCTGTACTAATTTACATTTGTACCAAGAGTATATAAAGAGTTCCTTCTTTCCGTGTCCTCAGCAGTGTTTGTTGCTTGTTGTTTTTCTTGATAATAGCTATTCTGACTGGGGTGAAATGGAGTCTCAATGTAGTTCTCATTTGCATTTCCCTGATGGCCAGGGATGCTGAATATTTTTTCACATATTTATTGGCCATTTGTACTTCTTTCAAGAACAGTTTGTTCAATTCATTTGCCACATGCAGAAGAATGTAGTCAGACTTTGGTTCAGTGTGGCTTTTCAGCATTTCTAATATTCTCTTTTCCAAATCTTACTTCAGTGGAGTCTCAATAACTTTACAGGATTGTGAAGAGAAAGGATGGAGGTCTAGGAAGCTTAACTCCATCAAAACTGTACAATTTTAGGTGTTCAATTTCAGCACTAGAATTCTGTGTTTGGGCTGGATGCAATGTCCTCTGGGATAAGGATAGAAAGATTCAAGGAGGAGATGAAGCTGTGAACAAAGCTCCAAAGATGTGGCCAAATGAGCATGCATGATTCAGCTGTTAGATACAGAAAGGAGCAGAGGGAGAGAATGGAACATCAGACTCTCATAATCTATACAAGAACACACTTTCTGTTCTTCAAGAGAATGAAATACTGTGCTTTTCAAGACAGCAGTGGGGTTGGGGGAGGCAAATACCAACCAATCTATGGATTCTGAGATACACAAAACACAGAGAACAAATGGTATCCTAAGAGAGGACCAGGAATCTATGAGTCCCAGGGGCAGTCAGATTTCACTTAAGGGTAAATGATGTGGGCATCAGATCACAGGAATCATGCACTTCAAGGATACGTGGAGGTTGACACCTCAGGAGCTTCAGACCTTCATATGTTACTCACAGGGTAAGTTATTCCTGAGGAAAAAGTTCCAAGAATGATAAAGCATAGTTCCTGGGTATGCTTTGAATATGATTTTTTTTTTGCATAGGCTCATATTTGATTGCTTGGTCTTCAGTGAGTGATAATTTTGGAGGCTGTGAAAATTTTAGGATGTGGGGCATCCTTAGAGGGAGAAGGTCACTGGATGTATGGTCACTTGGAAGGTTATGCCTGGTCCCTGTGCATTCCTCATGTTCTGCTTCCTGTCCATGGTAAAGTGAAGATGCTCCTTTATATGTCCCTGTTGCCATGGTGAGAACTTCATGTTCCAAGTACATGGACCAACATGGAGTGAACTTGGGAAATTGTGGAGTCTTATCCATCTTTCTACATTAGATTGGGATAATAAAAAATCTACTGGCATTAGGTAAGTTATGTTAGTGAGGAATTCATACCTAGGATATTTACCTCCCTCCCCCTAGATATTTAGATTTTAAACTTTAGCACTCGACTGTCAGCTTTTGTGAGATTCTGTCCAGCTAAGCTTTCAACTTTCCAACTCATCATTCTTGAACACAATTACTATGCCTAAGTCCTTCTTAGTCTCTACCTGGCACTGAGCCAGTAAGCTGAAATTCCATGTCACAGAGACTGTGACTCTGATGCAATGAGGATTTAGAAAGGACAGGTGAGTGGCATGAAACAGAATGGTTGGCATGGCGGTGATGTGTGAGAATGGCTGAGGTAGCTCTCACCAAATGGAAAAGTTTCACTTTTCAGACCTCAGGTACAACATGAGCAAAGGCCCAACAAGGAAGATGACAGAATAAGAGTGTAATAATATTTTTATATAACATATTTATTTCTAATCTCTCCAATTCTTTCATCTTTGATGGTTCTGGGAATAGAATTCAGAAGCTTGAATGTGCTAGGCAAATACTTTACATCTGGGCTACATTCCCAGTTCTCCTAGTCCACTGTTTTAAAATTAATTTTATTGAGATGTAATTTACATGACAAAATTCAGCCATTTAGGGTAAAGCTTGAAGACTTGTGTTGGTATGTAGTTGCATGTTCAATATGAAAATGAAAATGCAGAATACATAAATATAACAGCAGTTATAGAAAAAAAGAGGCTATGAATTTGAAGGAGAACAAGATGGGTTCTATGGAAGGGTTTGGAGGGAGGAAGGGAAAAGAAGAATTATTTAATTTCATGATAATCTCCAAAATAAAATAAAAATAATAAATCAAATGCAGAGCATTATGGTTCAATAGAAATACAATAGAAACCATTTATATACATTTTTAATGTTCAGAAGCCACATGAAAAATACACAAGTAGGTTATGTTTATTTTAGTAATATATATGATTTAATCAAATATGTAGAAATATGTAATCAAAGGAGTTGCTGAAATAGTTTTTTTTCATACATCTTCAATGTCTGGTTTGTGTTTGATACTTACAGTGTATCTCAATTCAATACTCACATATCACATGCTAAATAGTAGATGTTTCTAGGGGCTATAGTGCTAATTTGCCTTGAAGAAATATTTAACTCACTGTATTTTATAACATCCATATGGCTGCAACTAACAGAAAAACTACGTTAACAGAACAAAATATATTGTTTCAGGTATGGAACTTGGCACTTGTTCAACTGAAAAAACATAAGGAACTAGACTTCCTCCCTCTCTCAGACTTCAGCCCTCAGTGTCTTGTTTGCTCCCCCAGGCTAGTTTCATTTTTGATCACAAACCAGCTGTGAGAGTTGATTCCATACAGATGTCATGTCAGAGAGAAAAGATGAGTCTATGTATAGTTAGGAACTGGGATAATTCCAAAGGCCCACGTTGGAGGGTTGGCGCCCAGCTTTAAGAATGATGTGGACATGGTAGAATCCTTAGTGGGTGAGGGTAGGTCCCTGCTGATGGCCCTTGAAAGTGTTGTAGGAAGACAGTCTCTTTCAGTATCTCTTTCTTTCTGAGTGTTAGGTGAACAGTTCCTTCACATGCTTCTACCATGAAATGATGACTTTCTGTCCTTTCATGCAAGGGGGTCATCTGACTATGGTTTGAGCCAACCTGGTACCCAACCTTTTCCTTTCTAAGTAGACTACCTCTGTCATTTTGTTATAGTAATGAAAGTTGGCTCATTTTTTTCTCCTTCTGAGGGTTGATACTTTCCCATTAATCTCCCAACAGATTTTCTTATCTCACTACTCATTGCTTAGAATTCAATCCATTGCCTAGATTTGCATCAAATAACTGAAGAAACTAGTATTTAAAGATGGCCAGAAACTGGATTGGAACATTCAGAACCTGCCCCTTTTAGGGGCCTCATCCAGTTTCCCCCGTGGCCCATGGTAGTGCAGAGAGAGTCAGGCACCTGAGCACAGTGTTGGGTGGGGGCTGCCAGGAGGGAAAGGAAACCTGCTACATGCTGCTTTTCCCATGATTGCTCCTTGAGGGTGCCACTTTCCCAAACACTTTCACATCTACATCCCATTTTCATCCAAAGGTCAGCAACAGCAAAAGAAACCCCAATCCTGTCCTTTAGAATGGGGGAAAAAAACTTGAATTTATTCCTTCTTCAAGACTGGGTTCAAAATTACCCCAATCTTACCTTCAACAACAATCTGCTAATACACCTATTCTACAGAAGGCCTTGCTGAGAAAAATAAGTAAGGCCTTCTAATTTAGAACTGTTAGGATACAGAGGTAAGTTATGAGTTCAATAACCATCGGAGACAGGACTTGCAGCTCTACACAACTGTACAGAACTCTCACATCAGGATAATGATTGGTGGTAGAATTATAGCAGCAATGAAGAGGTTCAGAGCAGGGCAGGTACCCTCGATCACACAGGCTTAGGAAGCTTTTGAGAAGAGAAGAGATCCTAGATAGGTTTGACAGAGAGTCCCTGAATAGGCAGGCAAGGGTGAGGTAGGGCCTGTGTCATAGTATCATGAGTGATTGCAACAGCATGTGGGGAGCAGCGAGACATTTGCTTGTACCCAGGATACAGTGTTTGCTCACTGTTCAAGTAGGTTGTGATCCCACCCACTGACAGATATTTTCTGTTTATCCATTATGTCTTTGTAGTGTTCTAAGCAAAACGGATTTGACAGTAAACCGAATGAATGAAAATTCCTGTTCTCATAAAGCAGAGGAAGGTAGAGAAGGAAAAACATACCTGGCATCAAATATACTAGAGAAATCTCAGGAAATGGGGGAGGCAGAGCGATGAGGGGCTGTGATTGCAGGGGAAAGCTCCGACTTCCGGGTTTGGTTTGTAGCAGGAAAGGCCATGAAGCTTGTAGCAGGAAAGACCATGAAGCGGGAATTGGGTATTGGCAGGAGCGTGCGGTGATCAAGGTCCCTTCTCTTCTTGCCAGCTGTGGGAAAGAAAGGCTCAGAATTATCCCAAGCTCATATGGAAGGAGTAGTGAGTTTACTTTTATGAACTATAGAAGGCAAGGCTAGAAATAAAGGTTTAGAGCCATGCTATTAAAGACTTTAATAATGGGAGCAAGGAAATTAGATATGGTTAACTTGTGGTCTGGTTGTTAGTGTTGCCCTTATTTGTTTGTTTTGAGACAAGATCTTATGTAGCCCATTTGACCTTGAAGTTGCTGTGAATGCCTGATTATCTTATTTCACTCTTCGTATGCTGGGATTGTAGGCATGCAGTAGTTGTTCTGTATGGTAGATATACAGCAGTCTGTTAGCATGATAAAGGCAGTGCACATGACGAAATACTTGCTCCCCCTGGAAAACTTGTGTGAAAGTCTTGCTATGTTCCAAGGCAAAAGAAAATCCAAAGGTGGCTAGTAATATTGCTTTAAAAACATTTACATTAAGTAAATTCATGCCTTTACTGAGTAATAATGCAATTTTGCTTTTCATAGGGTGTATTAGAGTGATTAAAAGTAGTTTAAGATGCATTTTCAGTAGTAGGTTCCAATCATGGGAATTCTCAGAACTATGTGTGTTTTCTTTCGGTTCTCTCTCTCTCTCTCTCTCTCTCTCTCTCTCTCTCTCTCTCTCTCTCTCATTTATTACTTATTGTTGGGTATTTTCATTATTCTCTGACCTCTGTCATTAGTTTTCCTTTAAACTTTTTCATTGTTTAATGACTTCTGACTTGACCTCTTGCTATTGTGACCCTATTTGATCTGTATCCCAGTTTCTTCGTTTTGGCTCCTTGCCTGGTTTCTCTGACCTGCTGCCATTCACAGCCTAGTATGACAGATGGCCATAGGCTAATGGCAAGGGCACTTTGGCACTGCAGTCATATCAGACACGTGACAGGCAGCAGAGAAGAAACATGAACAGGCTGATGCTACTTTCCCTGGGCCTGCACTGGAATCAATTCTTGGATGGACTCTTTATTATCCTCCTAAGCAAATGACTATAAATGAAGCCATGTGTAAATAGACTCTTCCTTTCTATCAGATTTTGTATTGTATTAAAGCAGTACCCCATTTTTAAAAGCCAATGGTATGAAAATGCATGCTGGGTTCTGTGGGGCAGGGGTACAAAGAAGACAGGCATAACTCAAATGATTTCCGTCTCTGAGCTTATCATCTCAAAGAAGGGAGATCCTCATATGAGCCCTAAATCTAGATGTAGCAGTATCTAAACCATCCTTCAGGATGCACACAAAGCCAGAAACTTGACCATGGGGATGATGTGAGGATGATTTTAGATTGCAGCTCTAGTTTGGGGAACATGTGATTCTGGGTCTTGAAAACTACAGGTGACCATCCATTTCTGACATTCACTTCATGTTCTTTAGCTGCCTTGTGCTTTCAGCTTTCCTTATAAGCACCATAATAAGGAATTATAAGAGGAATCACTTCTATACATAGGATTCAAAAGTGAGTTAGATTTATAGAAGAGAGGTTGACAGTCTAAGAAGGGTAAAGGAAAAAAATGGCTCATTGTGATAAAATTATAGCTTATATTAATCAATATATGTAAATCTCCAAGGTCAAATACTATGAAGACCATTTTGCTCATCCCATTATCAGGGACTTGCCATGCCAACTTCAAGACTTATCTGTCATTTAAATATTTAGGTTGTAATTCTTTCACCTGAAAATGAAAATTTCTGTCCTTGACTTCTATGTGGCCAAGATTGATTAGGAAAAAAAATCTCTTCAAAATGTTTCAAAGCTGTGAAAAAGACTTTTCCCATTTGGAAAGATACTATATGAATTATTTGAAGTGTTCCAACTGATATTTCTAATATTTATAATTTATAATATTAGATTATCAAACCAAACCAAACTATCCTTAAAAACAAACAAAACATAATGACAACTTTTCATTTCATTATAACAAGACAAGTAGATTTTCTTTGAAACATGTAGGTTTTAAAATATCAGATTCTTTGCATTTTCCTTGTTGCACTTGCTCAAGGAAAGAATATACACAGATGAACTCCTGCATGTATAAAACCGTTGGCACTAATTGTTATGCTCCTGGAACTCCTGTGTACATGCATGTAGAGAAAACATGTCATCCTTCTATGTTCTTAGCCTCAGTATGGAGCCTAGTGAATTGACCAATGTCTATGTCACCAGTGGTTTTGTTTCTAACACTGTGATTTCCGTTTCAAGCACCTGGCTTGCTGAGTCAATGTAACTTTCCTGTTATCAGTGTGGAGTTTCTTCTGTTCCCCTCAGGGCCATGAGTAGGAACTAGAGGTCTCTACTGAGATAAAGTATTATAATGTAGTTTCTCTAGTCTTAGATGCTGTCTTTCCATTCATAAAGATATAAAATGATCTCCCTTATTGTTGTTCTTAAATATCTTAAGGAGCCAATTAACATCTTAAAATGTTCCAGCATATTAATTTATGGTTTTTCTTAATTTAATTCTTTTAGGTACCAAGTATTTATCCAGATGTCTGGTTTATATGTGATATATCCATAAAGCAAAAGTGAAATGGGTAAATTCAAAAGGAATATCATTTTATCTTTAGATATATCTGACAGATCATTGGAAGCAGACATAGATAGATATAAATAAATAAAAAACCCATTAGATGCTTAATGAATTTTTAAATTTAGTTTTTATAACCTTATTCTTTTGCAGCCAAGATTTCATGAAGGACCAGAGACCAAACGTAATATATAAGAGAAATATATAAAAATAAATCATGTAATAAGTTTATGGAACATTGCTAGAACAGGGTTGCAAATTGAATTTAGTTTTTTAGTGGTTAAAGCAGAGGAGATTACAGTTTGAGGACACATTTATACTTTAGTGGTATACTGTTCTCAGATAGCACAATTTGTCCCACACAGTGTCCTTAGAGGGCTCTCTGGTGAACGGTTATGTGTGAGACCTTGTGATTGTACAAGCAATGTCTCTAATGCTATCCTAAAAATGACCTACTATGATTCCTGGAAATGATTCTTTAATAATGCCCACAGCTTGCTCTGCCACTCAGGTACTGAGTTCTCTGCTGATGTGGAGCAGTGACAGTACTTAAAGCACAAAGAGAAACAGGAGTCAAGTCATTTTTCAATTGAATTGAACACTTCAATCTGATTGAATTAAGGTTAGAGGTGGGTACTCAATAAGGGCACAGAGGCCCAGTGTTGCTGTTTAGAGGTCTCGCTACCATTAATTGGAGTCTTGTTGCTGACATAGTTTGTGTGGAAAAAACATAAACTTATGACCTTAGGGTTCAGAGAAGAGCAGTTTCTGAACCTGAGGCGAGCAGAACGCGGCACACTCATCACCTGTGTGACTGACGAAGTGGCTTTCAGACAGCGCTATTATCAGTAAGTGCCATCTGGTCGTCGCCTAATTTTACTAGTTATTTTTGCAGAGATGTGCTGAGCTCCTTGGTTTCTCTGCTGCTGAAAGGGAGTGTATACTGTAAACAAGTAAATGTCATATATTTTTAAAGGAAAGCTTTAAAAATACATTATCATTTGCTTCTGTGTTCTAAATTTTAGTTGTTTGAGATGCTAGCACCCTGGAGCAACCTCCCAGAGAACTTTCCTCAGATTGGGGAATGCCACTTGAGATGTAGCCTCTTGTATTCTATGCTTTAAAGTTCTTTCTAAATAGCAATACCCACAATCGTGCAAACATTTCCTTTTTGAGACCCAAACCAAATCATTTGACTTAGCTGTAGGGTTAAAATAAGTTAATTTTCAGGTATTTTAATATAAGAAAGTGCAGAGACTAATTCTTTATCACTCGTATGTAAATGAACATTAACCAAAAGATAAGTCTGTCATAATGTTTTCAGTTTATTTGGAGGGGGGATTATTATTTACTTTTATATAAGAAAAATTATTTATATTTAAGAAAGAATCCTAATACAAGGTTTTTAATGTGAGAAATTTTGGCAATCACTTCAAACGTGACTGTCCCAGGTGTCAGCATATTCTCACATACCACTTTCTGCTCTGTTTTTTACCAAGAGACAAGTGTTTTCTAATTCCTTGTCATTTGCAGATGAAATCTGCTTGGTTTTGGACTTCCTGTAAGTTGGCTCTGCTAATGTGTGGTCTTTTGGGTCTTACTCCTTACATTCAGAGTATTTCAGGCACAGCCATATTGTTTCACACTAGAGTCAGTTGCTGTGCAGCCTTCCATGTTCTCAGCTCGCTCTCCCTGTTGATGTGCGACATCTGAACGGTTTCTATAAAGGCTACCCTCAAGATTCTTGGATAGGTCTCTTGGTGGAAACATGTATTTTGTTTGTGTTTGTGTGAGTTGTGGTGGCAGTAATGTAAATCCTTAGAAATCGATTGCTGGGCCAGAGCGTAGATGTATATTTAATTTTACAGAGAATGTCAACAGTTTTCCAAAGTGACTGTAGCATTTCACAGGCCCACCGGCACCGTGTGGGAGCTCAAGTTGTTCACATCCTCCTCAACATTTGGTATTGTCAACGTCTTTTCAATTATAGCCATTCTGGCTATAATTTTAATTTGTGTTTTGTTTTATGACTAAGGATGTCAAGTACCTTTTCATGTGCTTACTGTACACTTGTGTCTGTAGTTTTCAAAGTGGCTATTTAAGTCTTTTGTTCCTTTTTGTTGGTATTTCTGGTTTGTCCTTCATATTCTGGATAAAGATCTCCTCTCAGGTATGTGCATTTCAAATATTTTTTTCTCAGCCTGTAACTTGAGATTTTTATTTTTGTCTTTGTTGACTTGTGAACCAATATTTCTAAACAACTTTAAATTTAAAGTAAAGTTTTAACCTTTACTTTTAGGTCTGTAAATCGCCTCAAATTATGATTATTAAACTAACCATAATTCAAAGACTATTTAACCTTCTTTGTCTGGGTATCTGATGATCTCATAACCATTTATTGTGATTTTCTGTTCCCAGTAAGTTACTTTGGCATCTTCATTGAAAATCAGTCTACTGTTTAAGTGTTTTATTTCTATTGTTCTAACCTCTACCTGTGTGTTCCTTATGTGACTAACTTGATTTTGGTTACTGAAACTCTTGATGAGGTTAAGACTAAGTGAATGAAGCATTTGTCCTTTCTGTGTTAACTTAGATTGCCTTGGCTATAGAGGACAGTCATATATTATATAAATTTAAGAATTGATTTGTAAAGATCTATAAGAAAATTTGGATTAAGAAAATTGTTTGGATTATGGTTCGGATCATGTTAATTCTATAACGTAATTAAGGACCACAAATATGTTGATAATAATGGTTTTTCTAACATACTATTAAGGTATATATTGTCACATATTTATATAAAATAAGTATTTCCTCAGTTTTTTTGCTATCATAACTATAAAGATTGTCCTTTTGATTCTATTACAAATATTTAAATTTCTCTATCCATTTGTTTACTGCAAATGGATAGAAAAATGGCTTCTTTTTTTGATATTGACCTTGTATCTTATGATCTTGCTGAATTTAGTTGGACTTGTAGTATTGTAGATTTCTTGGGATTTCCAACAAAACAGTCATTTCATTTGAAATTAAAGGCCATCTGACAAAAATCTTTTCTTAATATATTCATATCTTTTGTTTATTTCACGTGTATCATTTCATAAATAGTAATTTAAGCAATATTTACTTCAACTCATTTTTGTAATTTTTTCCTCAGAGCTTTCTTTGCCTTTCTTTACCCAATATACACACAAACTCCTCTATGTTCTTTTCTAAGCTCTAAAACTATTTATTCTTAAAATGTTCACATACTCATTTCTCCTCTGGTTAGTCATATTCTCATTTATAATCAATTAGCACCTTCAAGTGTTCATGTTGATGATGCTCAGTGAAGTGCCCTTTCAGCTATGACTAATAGGACAAAATTAAAATACACATTGGGGGAAGGCTACACCTCACAGCCAGGAAATAACACAATTCTAAGTGGGTAGTGAATTCTAAAGCAGGAAATTCAGTACAAAATTACTTGAATAAGAGAATTGTGAATAAATCCAGATTTGACCATTTATTACTCAGAAATGCTAGGCTATTTCTAAGGGCGCCTTGACATTGCCTAATTGTGGAGATTTAAACATCCTATAAATTATAAATCATTGACATAATGGCTTATTTGGTTCATCTGAAACAATAAACTATATGAAATTTTGTTCACTGTAGGAGATGCTCCCTCCTATTATGGAAATTGTAAGGAAGACTTGTCAATTCTTAGTTAAAATTATAAAGCTGGTCATTTAATTCAACTTGTAGGCATAATTTTACCTTAAAATTCATAATTGATCTAATTAATCAATTCATTCACAAGGCTATATTTTCTCTAAATTGATGCAGATTTTTTTTTTTTCGAGACAGGGTTTCTCTGTATAGCTCTGGCTGTCCTGGAACTCACTCTCTAGACCAGGCTGGCCTTGAACTCAGAAATCTGCCTGTCTCTGCCTCCCAAGTGCTGGGATTAAAGGCATGTGCTACCACTGCCCGGCTCAGTTTTTTTTTTTTTTAATAGAAATAAAGCCATTAAGTGGTAAACTGAAATTGCTTTGTCAATATGTAGTTTATGGAACAAATAGAAATCACTTTAATGAGAAGAAAATACTGAAAGTATGCAGAAATCTCATTTTTTGGGGGGGTGAGGCTATCTATTATTTATCTAAGACAGTTTATAGTTAAAATAAAAGTAAGTGGTATTGGTATAAACACACCAAAACTCAGTTTTTAAATCTAATTTAATTTCTTGAAATTAATGAAAGACAATGACATTAGCGACAAGAGGGAATGTACTCTACCACATAGTAATTCAGTTTCCAATTATTTTGGTATCTAAAAGTATAAGGAGTGTAGCTTGTACATAAGCATCCAGAATGTCTGTGACACAGTCTTCCATCATGGATGCCATGTTTTCGTCATCTGTGATGCTTCTACACATCCCAATTTTGAGATGACACCTTTTGTTTTCCTAGTTTTAATGCACTGAAAATTATGTTTCTTCCTATCCAGTTAATATCTCCATGTTAAGACCAACTGATTAATAAACACATGCACACACACAGACACACAGACACACAGACACACATACCACCACCACCACCACCACCACCACCACCACCACCACCACCACCACCACCACCATAGAATGCAACGTAATAGTATCATACAAGTAACACTAGGCGTGGGAAATAATATTAGGGAGATCATCAGGACCACTTTATTATCCCCATGTCCTTCATCCACTGAAGGTTTGAATGCTAAATATCTCAAATAGACTCATGTGTTTAGAAACTTGGTTCCCAGCTGATTTAGGAAGATTGTGGATAGAATTGCTAAGGGCCAGAGCCTTGCTGGAAAAAGTGATGTATAGAGGATGAGCCTTGGAGTTGTCTAGCTTGGCCCCACTATCTGTTCATTTCTGTTTTTCCTGACTGCCAATGCAAGGTGATCACCTGGTCTCCTATTCATGACCCCATGCTTTCCCTTATGTGAGAGAGTGTGCCTCTCACAATGTAGGATGGAACAAACCCTTCTTCCTTTAAATTGCTTCTTCTTAGGTATTTTATCACAGCAATGAGGAAAGTAGCTAATACAAAGATTGGTATTAAGAAACGGGACTGTGATAAACCTGATTATGTGGTTCTTAAATATTTTGGAACTGGTTTGTGGAAAGGATGTGGAAGAGTTTGTGAATTTGAGCTAGGAAAGCCCTTGAATACTGCAAGAAGAACTTAATGGTATAGTCTGGTGGGAGTTTGGAAAACCAAAATAAGGAGGAAAATGTCTTTGGAGGTCCAGTTCATGGAGTTTCAGAGGGGACCAAGGGCTCTATAGGAATTTTATGGCATTCATGTGAAATTATAGCAAAGAATCTGATTGTATTCTGAGAATTTTAGTTAGGTTGTATTTGAAAATAATGGACTATTAAGGTTTAGTAGAAGAAATTGGGCTTTGAGTGTAATATTCTAGCTCTGTCATGGTTATTGCTTGCCACTTTTCCCCCAGTTCTACAGTGAAAAAGCTGTAAGTGGGAGAGAAAAGCATGAATATATTCAGTTTGTTCAGAAAAGAGTTGGGTAAGTTTAAAGTTGCAGAGAGAGCATGCATTTAGAAAAGGCTTTAACTGTTAACAAGAAAAGTCCTGATGTGCACTGGGAAACTAGAAAAGCTGCTACAAGGGTAATATCCCACCCATCAAAGGCTCAGATTCCTGAAATGCAAATTTATTTAAAAGAGAGATCCTGAACTGAGAATGCAGTTTAAGGGGTTCAGACTTAAAAACAACTGCATAGCAAAATGTCTTCATGTATTTACCAAGCAAGGAACACAGATACCACTTTAGCATTGGTCGAAAGGGGTGAGCCTGCATCCTGAGCTGGCAGTAGAACTTAGCAGCATCATTCATGTGAGACTGGTTTTGCAGATATAAAAGATGCATCATAAAAGAGGTCATGGAATCTTGCTCCACCATTTCCAAGAACTGCTAAAGTCGGGTAATGTGCTGTGTGTGGGATTACATTCACAAGAAAGCTCTGAGAGGCCACTTTTTTGAAGCTGTGAAAGTGAAGCCTACATGGAAATGGAGAAGCCAAGATGGGTGGAGATGTCAGGGCCATGGAACATCTGCTGAGGATAAATATGATCTTTGAGACCCAGATGATTCCATGATGGTAGATATAGTGCTTTGTATTTTGTTCTTTGCTTTGCTGCATTTCAGCCCTGTTTTAAGGGTTCTGGAGGGGAGACCTAGAAAGGTGATAACATTTGAAATGTTAATAAAGAAAATATCCAATAAAGGAAAAAAAAAGTGTTTGGTCAGTTAAAGATTGTGGGTGATTTTTGAAGTTGGAATGAGTGCATTTTGTATTATGAGGTGGCCATGAGCCTCTGTGGGTCTGACACAGATATGATTTGAATGTGAAATGTCCTACATTGACTCGTGTGTTTGAACACTTGGTCCCCAGATGGTAGAACTCTTTGGGAAGGTTGCAGAACCTTTAGGAATTTTGTTGGAAGAAGTAGGTCACTGGGAGGAACATTCAGGTTTCACAGCCTGGTCCCACTTCCTGTTCACTATTTGCTTCCTGACTTCCAATGCAATGTAATCATCTGGCCTTCCATTCCTGCCATCACGGCATCCCAACATTCTGGCATGTATCCCCTCAATTGTAATGCTTCTTGTCTCATGCTTTTATGAAAACAATAAAGAAAGTAACAAAACACATGCCATCCTTCAGTCCATCATGCCTTTGTAATAGAGAATGACTTCAAAATCAGACCAATGATCATCTCTATTAGGTCATAACCCCAAATATTCTGAGGGAACTTCAGCATTTTTGAAGGGACCACTGTTACACATAAACATCCATCATGGTTTGAATGAGAATGGCCTCCACAGCCTTATATATTTGAATACTTAGTGCTCAGTTGATAGAACTCCTTGGGAAGGATTATGAGGTGCGGCTTGGTTGGAAAGATTCATCACTGAGGATGGGTTTTGAGGTTTCAGCACTTTCAGTATCATGCTTGTATCTCAAGATGTGGGCTTGCAGCTACTTCTCCAACACCATACTTGTATGCTTGCTACTATGCTCTTTGGCCAGAGGATCAAGAACTCTAAACCTCTAAAATGGTAAGCTCCAAATAAACTCTTTCTATAAGATGCTTTTGTCATGGTGTCTCATCTCAATAGAAAAGTAGCTAAGACAACATCCATTTGACTTGTTCAAATGATATTCTCTCCAGACCTTTGTCAACATTCAGAAATTCTGTATATCTGATACACTGGAGCTGTTGACTACCAAGTCTGAAGACTCCGGCTTGATTTTAGGAACCTACATGGTAAAAAGAGAAAAAGTAACTCCTGAAAGCTGTCCTCTGGTCTCTACTTGAGCTTTTTTGGCACATGTTCAACCCATCACCCTCTTTAGGTCCATCTCAAATAAACAATTTTATTTTATTTTTTTATTTTTTTTCATTTTTTATTTTTGATACTTTATGTACATTTCCAATGTTTCCCCTTTTCTGAGTCTCCTCTTTGGATACCCCCTGTCCCCTCCCCAACCCGCCTCTAGGAGGGAATTCCACCTCCCACCCCACCCCCCGTCCACCCATCCCCATATTCCCGCCTTGACATTCCCCTTTACTGAGGCCTCCAACATCCTCAGGCCCAAGGGCCTTTCCTCTCTCCCTGATGGCCATCGAGGTCATCCTCTGCCACATATGTGGTCCAAACCATAAGTCCATCAATGTGTATTCTTTGGTTGGTGGTCCAAACTCCAGGAGGACCAGGGGGGGGGATCAGGCCCACTGACTCTCTTGCTCCCTCCATGGGGCTGCAAATTCCCTCAGCTCCTTCAGACCTTCCTCCAACTCCTCCATCTGGGACTTCACTCTCAGTCCAGAGGTTACTGTTAAGTGAAACTTGGGCATTCTGAACTTTTGGGCTAATATCCGCTTATCAGTGAGTACATACCATGTTCCTTCTTTTGTGACTGAGTTACCTCGCTCAGGATGATATTTTCGAGTTCCATCCATTTGCCTGCAAATTTCACTGAGTCATTGTTTTTAATAGCTGAGTAGTACTCCATTGTGTAGATGTACCACATTTTCTGTATCCATTCCTCT
>CM052720.1:18455755-18480587 GCA_028551405.1 Uromys caudimaculatus
CATAGTGGAGCATGTGTCTTTATTACATGTTGGAGCATCTTCTGGGTATATGCCCAGGAGTGGTATAGCTGGGTCCTCAGGTAGTAGTATGTCCATTTTTCTGAGGGTCCGCCAAACTGATTTCCAGAGTGGTTGTACCAGCTTGCAATCCCACCAACAATGGAGGAGTGTTCCTCTTTCTCCATATACTCGCCAGCATCTGCTGTCACCTGAGTTTTTGATCTTAGCCATTCTGACTGGTGTGAGGTGGAATCTCAGACTTGTTTTGATTTGCATTTCCCTGATGACTAAGGATGTTGAGTATTTCTTTAGGTGCTTCTCAGCCCTGCGAATTTCCTCAGTTGAGAATTCTCTGTTTACCTCTCTTCCCCATTTTTTGATGGGGTTATTTGGTTTCTGGAGTCTAACTTCTTGAGTTCTTTGTATATGTTGGATATTAGCCCTCTATCAGATGTAGGATTGGTAAAGATCTTTTCCCAATCTGTTGGTTGCCGTTGAGTCCATTGATGTTAAGAGATACTAAGGAATAGTGATTGTTGCTTCTTGTTATTTTCGATTTTATTTTTATGTTTGTGTGGTTATGAGTTTTTTGAAAGATTACTTTCTTGCTTTTTCTAGGGTGTAGTTTCCCCCCTTGAGTTGGAGTTTTCCATCTATTACTTTTTGTAGGGCTAGGTTTGTGGAAACATACTGTGCAAATTTGGTTTTGTTCACAGAATATTTTGGTTTCACCATCTATGATAATTGAGTGGATATAGCAGCCTGTACTGGCATTTGTGTTCTCTTAGGGTCTGTATGAGTTCTGCCCAGGATCTTCTATCTTTCATAGTCTCTGGTCAGAAGTCTGGCGTAATTCTGATAGGTCTGCCTTTATATGTTACTTGACCTTTTTCCCTTACTGCTTTTAATATTCTTACCTTATTTTGTGTATTTGGTGTTTTGACTATAACGTGACAGGAGGAATGTCTTTTCTGGTCCAATCTATTTGGAGTTTTGTAGGCTTCTTGTATATTTATGTTCATCTCTTTCTTTAGGTTAGGGAAGTTTTCTCCTATAATTTTGTTGAAGATATTTACTGGTCCTCTAAGTTGGGAATCTTCACTCTCTTCTATACCTATCATTCTCAGGTTCTGTCTTCTCATTGTATCCTGGATATCCTGGATGTTTTGGGTTAGGAGCTTTTTGCATTTTGTGTTTTCTTTGACTGTTGTGTCAATGTTTTCTATGGTATCTTCCACACCTGAGATTCTCTCTTCTATCTCTTGTATTATGTTGGTGATGCTTGCATCTATGACTCCTGATCTCTTTCCTAGATTTTCTAACTCCAGGGTTGTCTCCCTTTGTGATTTCTTTATTGTTTCTATTTGTAATTTTAGTTCCTGGATGGTTTTGATCATTTCCTTTATCTGTTTGATTGTGTTTTCCTGTAATTCTGCCCATTTGATTGTGTTTCCTGTAATTCTTTAATGGATTTTTGTGTTTCCTCTTTAAGGACTTCTAGTTGTTTACCTGTGTTCTCTTGTATTTCTTTAAGAGAGTTATCTATTTCCTTCTTAAAATCTTCTATCATCATCATGAGAAATGATTTTAAATCTGAGTCTTGCTTTTCTGATGTGTTGGGGTATCCAGGGCTTGCTGTGGTAGGAGAGCTGGGTTCTGATGATGCCAAGTAACCTTGGTTTCTGTTCCTTATGTTCTTGCCCTTGCCTTTTGTCATCTGGTTATCTCTGGTGTTAGCTGGTCTTACTCTCTCTGACAGTTGCTTGTCCTTCCTGCAAGCCTCGGTGTCAATACTCCTTGAATATCACTTCTCTCTGAGAGGAATTTGGGTTTGGAGAGCTGTGGTTCAGGGTTAGCTCTGGGGTGCAGACAGAAACCAGAAGGATCTTGTCCCCAGCTGTCCCTTGGTTCCTGTGTCCTAATGGCTCTGCAAGGGTCCTCTTGATCCAGTGAATTTGAGCAGAAGTGATGGTCTTGTCTGTGCTTGAAGTGTATTGACACTCTTGGGATACCAGCTCTCTCCTGGCACTATTTGAGTATAGTGCCCTGTGTCACAGGATCTGCTCCCTGGCCACCGAAAGAAACCAGAAGACCACTCCTCAGTCCTTGTGTCCTGGGGATTCTATGTGGGTCCCTCTGAGCAGACAGGCTTGCCCACACTCCTGGGAGTCTAGCTTTCTCCTGGCACTATTTGGCTATGGGAGCCCTGGTGGTCCAGGCAGAGGACTCCAGCCACAGATGAAAACCAGAAGGCTCCTTTCCCCAACTGTTCCTCAGTCCCTGTGTCCTTAGGATTCTGGGCAAGTCCTGCTGAGCAATGTTGCTCCTCTTAGCCCCTCTCACAGGCTTTTCCGCACTCCTGGAAGGCTAGCTTTCTTCCAGCGCTATTTAGCTATGGAGCCCTGGTGGCCCAGGCAGAGGACTCAAACCACAGATGGAAACTGGAAGGCTCAATCCCCTGGCTTTCCTCAGTCCCTTTGTCCCAAGAATTGCAGGCAAATCCTGCTGAACAATGATGCTCATCTTACCCCCTGTCACGGGCTTTTCCACACTCCTGGGAGGCTAACTTTCTCCCAGCGCTATTTGGCTATGGAGCCCTGGTGGCCCAGGCAGAGGTCTCCCACCATAGATCGCCTTAAAGGATTTGATGAGCTGAAATTTCTACTGCTGAATACCAGCAAGTTATAATACAATTAGCATTAAAATAAATATGTATCAGAACTGAAATGGAATTTGCCTGCATTTCTTCGATTTCTGCTTGAGCTTTTATGATACCAGAACACATAATATCATTTGCCATTGAGTCTCCATGATAAGAAGAAAGTGGATGAAATTTCATGAAGTTGTATGCCCATGTCTATATGATGCTGTCCTTAATGGGATTAAGGACATGTTGCTTTGGAGTTTGTTGGTGAGCATGAGAAACATAAACTTATCCATTGATATAAGTCTAAACATGTGCTAAACTTCCCAGGTATATTTACTGATACTGTTTTGTGTGGTTTTCATTGGGAAACTGTGAGTGGAAGGCTTCATTAGGCAGTGTTTCTGAGATGCTGTGAGCATGAACATCTCCTTTCAGAACACAACATAGGAAAAGTTGTTCTACCAAGTAGTAGCCTATTGAGCTCACAATTCTGTCACTTGTACAAAAAAAAAAAAAAAAAAAAAAAAAAAAAAGAAGCTTTGCCTTCTTGGTCTTTAATTGGATGAACTGTTGAATAGTCAACTATAAAAGCCATATCAAATGCCCTTCAGAGGCTAATAAATACCAAAATGCATCACCATGTTTGTCCAAGTTTCTCTGCTATAATTCAAAATTTCTATTCTCTTTTATAAAATGACTTCACTCAAATTAATAATGCTATACATCACAAGAGAAAAGCACATGTTGTCTGATTTATTATCATGTGGTATATTTTCCAAGTGTTAGGGAGAGATTACAAATTGGGGACTCTTATTAAAATTTTTTTTAATGCCTGTCAGTGCTCCTTGTCATTGCAAATGCTGTTTACTGGGCCACTAATGGTGTAATTCTAGGTTCTTGGCAGAGACTTGATGTGAACAATACAGGGAAGAAAAAGGAGGGGAGTCACAGGCTCTTATGAAGAGAGCAAAGCAGGAAGAATAGGCTCTCAACTGGAAGTAGGTTGTGACTATAGCAAGGTCTGAGCAAGGTCTGTGGTTGGCTGCCACTGCTCTTTGCTTTAGTCATCCTCTTGGCTACAGCCTTATTGATTCCATGTGGCTTTGTATGTGGCTGCCAATAGCTTATTGCCTGCCTGACATTTTTCTCACTTTGACCCCAGAGACCCAATGACCCCATTTTCTTTGTAATTTAGAAAATCATGAAAAAAGATGATGACTGGTCCAACTTGGATCACTTGCCATCTGGATCAACTACTATCATCCTAAGGAAGTTGTCAATTTTGGGGTGAGAACATCCCAGAGTGGGATGGGGGAGAAGAACTGGAAGTGCCTTGTAGAATGAGGATGTTAGTCTCAGAAGAAGCAGGGAATGTGAGCCTCACCTTTGAATGTCAGCTTTTTTTTTTTCCTGGCTAACTTTAGTGAATTCCTATATCTCTCCATGGGATTTGAATCCCAGAAGCCTTAATGACAGTCTCTTGACCCTCAACCCAAACAATGAGAGAGTTAAGGAGAAAGTAAGGATACAGGCAAGGTAAGCAGAGCATCAGTGGCTGCTTATTAGCATGCTTGAGATCAGCTATGCTTTGGGAAGTCCTCTTTCTGGTGTTGGCATATGTTAAACAGGAATATCTGTCCCATACCCTTGCTAGTTGCAAGGGAATAAGTTCACCAGGGTGATCTGTGTAGGCTTGCAATGATTCCTTAAACCTCTTCCAGTCCAGTGAGTCTGGTAATTGTCCTTGTGTCCAATATCCAACTACTTGTAATATTCAAGCTCAGTTCCAAATTAGTCAGTTCTTTCCTCTTCTGGAAGAGGGAAGAAGAGAACGGAAGGAGAAGTGGTTTTCTGTGTCAGTTCTGTCTGGTCCTTGCAAGCATGCATCTCTCTGTAATTTCATTGAAATTCTGAGCAGTACAATTCTGCTGCCACTGAAATTCTGTTAGCGTTGTCTAATATCTGTGGGTGGACCAGACTTGTATAATTATAATAGATTAGAAATGGAGTTATGAGATTTGTTTGAGATGATTTAGTTCAAATTAATGTACAAATCAGATGATTTTTATATTTTATTTGTACTAAAGTCTTTAGTGGGGTGACATTGATGAGTACTTCATAAAGTTTCACAATGTTAGAGGCATCTGATAGTCTGAGTCAATAATTTGGTGATGAGGATGATGGTCATTGTGATGGTGATATTAGGTGCACAGGGGCTCAAACCCTGAGCCTCACACATGCTAGGAAAGTTCTCTATATCCCAGATATAAGCCCAATACAAAACGCCACAGAGATGAGAATTTAGATACCAAGATTGGCAAGATTTAAGTCAGAAAAGTATCTTTGCTCCCTGTAGACCAAGCAACTTTTGCGTTTCTACCAATGTTCCTTAAATCTTAAATCAAGGGGTATCTATAAAATTGTATGTTATAGAGACAAAGTGTGGAGCAGAGACTGAAGAAAAGGTCATACAGAGACTGCCCCACCTGGGAACCTGTCCCGTAAACAGTCACCAAACCCAGACACTATTGTGGATGAGAAGTGCTTTCTGATAGGAGCCTGATATAGCTGTCTCCTGAGAAGCTCTGCCATAGCCTGACAAATACAGAGGTGGATGCTCACAGCCAACCACTGGACTGAACACAGAGTCCCCAATGGAGGAGTTAGAAAAAGGACTGAAGGAACTGAAGGGGTTTGCAACTTATAAGAAGAACGACAATATCAACCAACCAGACCTCCCAGAGCTCCCAGGAACTAAACCACCAACTAAAGAGCACACATGGAACAACCCATGGCTCCACCTGCATATGTAGCCTCGTCGGGCATCAATGGGAGGAGAGACCCTTGGTTCTGTGAAGGGGAATTCGAGGGCCAAACAGCAGGAGTGGGTAGGTGGGGGAGCACCCTCATAGAAGCAGGGGGAGGGGGATGGGATAGGGAGTTTCCTGAGGGGAAGCTGGGAAAGGAGATGACATTTGAAATGTAAATAAAGAAAATATCCAATAAAAGAAAAGAAAATAAATAAATTTATTGTAGTAGTATGAAGATGTGTAAGTTACTGTATTCCAGGCTTACCAGCATTAAATAGAAACAGAATATTTAAAAACATGTTACCCTGAAATTTTTCTATCTTGAAATTCCTCTATTATATAATTTTAAATCTACTTCTCTTCTATCCTTCTTTCCTCTTTTTCCCCCTTTTCTCCAGATCTCCCTTTTCCCCTATAGTGTTCATTGCTTGAAATTAATCATGCTTTTTCAAGAAAAAATTTGATGAATTCAGAATAAAACAGTATCATGTAGCAAGCGAAGTCAGAGATCCTGACAAGCAAACATCTCTCATTACTAATTTCAAATCTCCTATGGACTTATCTGATAACAGAGCTTACATCTGCTTCTACTTTTACAGATGGTAAGGCACTCCCATCCATATACAACTTTACTAGCTTGTTAGGTTTAAAAAAATAAAATACTGAGTTAAATTTGAATTCTAGGCATAAAACAAATAATGTTTTAGTATTTAAATATTTTATAATACTTTGTAAGACACACACACATATAAATCCAGACATATATACATAATAAAATTATCCATTGTTTCTGAAGATATAGTTTATTACTTTTATTAACTTAATACAATATATTTTGAACATATTTACTCTCAACTACGCCCATAACTCCTCCTAGATACTATGCATCTCCTCCAAATTGTGTGTCCTCTTTTTGTTTTCATTTTTAAATGACCTACCTCATCCTCCTGTACTGCCCATATTCTCATGGGAACTACCTATTAGACTAATTAGAGACCACATCCTTATAGAAAAATGAGTCTTCATTTTCTAGAAGTCATACATATTCCTCAGTTACAGGTCAAGGCTCATAAACTCCTCTTGTCCAGGCTTGGACGTTGGTTAGCTTGATCTTATATAGATCTTGTAAAGGTAACCATAACTACTATTAAGTTCATGAGTGTAATAGTCCTATGATATCTTGAGGACACTGTTTTACTCCACAACTTCTGGCTCTTATGGTATTTTATCCCACTCTTTCAAGATGGTTCCTGAGTCTTAGGGAGTAGTGATGAGGAAAGAGATGTTCCATTGTTGTTTAGCTCTCAACTGAATTTTATTCTCTACACATTGATCAGTTGTGAGTTTCTTTGTTAACCACCATCCACTACACAGATTTTTTTTTCTGAAGATGTCTGAGTACTTTACTAATCTATAAATATAGAGATAGGAATTTAGTGATCAGTTTAATATTATGTCCATTTAACAATCATATTAGCAAATTTTTTCCTTGGTCTTGTGAGCTCCCCCAACCCATGGATACTTGGCCATATTTACAGTGCTAAGAATGTGTTCCCTCCTGTGGAGTGTGACTTAAGTTCAACTAGAAAACTGTTGGTTAGTGCTATATCATTTGTAACACTACTGCACCCATAATTATTTTTCTATGCCAGTTTATGTTATATTTTCAATTTAAATTTAACTGGCCATTTTATGCTTTAACTGGCAACCTTATATTAGATTTTTCTGATATTATAAGCAGATAAAAATTTTTGTTTTCCAATCCTGGATATTGAACTGGATAAGCTCGTTCATGTTCTAAGGAAACACTCTCCTACTGAACTATATCCCCAACTCACTTTTGCCTTTTCTTTTGAGATATGGCCTCCCTAGTTTGACTTCCTCTGTAGGTCAGGCAGATCTGTGAACTTCCATAGCTTAAGTGACTGGGATCACAGGACATGGCAAATAAGTATCTTGAATGTGAGAATGGTTTGTGTCAGATCCTAGGTTATTCTCAAGCATAATATGATGAAATTATGAAAGTTCCCTTTGAGGAAAGTACATTCTCTCTCTTAGTGAAGTAGATACAATTCATTAAGGAATCCTATGGAAAGGATACCAGACTAGTGTTGACAAGTGAGAAATTTTCCTATGTTAGGGTCATTGATATTAAATACAGAGTGCTGAATAAGAATTTAACATGGAGAAGGAAGGTAGAAAAGGTACTCTGGTATCACTTAAGGAATTATTTGCTGTTCTTTTTGTTTGTTTGTTTGTTTTTGTTTTTTCGAGACAGGGTTTCTCTGTGTAGCCCTGGCTTTCCTAGAACTCACTCTGTAGACCAGGCTGGCCTCGAACTCAGAAATCCGCCTGCCTCTGCCTCCCAAGTCCTGGGATTAAAGGCATGCGCCACCACTGCCCAGCTTATTTGCTGTTCTTGTGATTAGATAGAGAAACATTTGACTTGGGAAGTCATGATGGGTGAGGCTGGAGAGGGGAACAAGTAATCTCATATTTCATTTTAAGAAATAAAAAATTTGTATTTATTATTGGCGTGTATTCTGTGTGTATGTGTGCATGTGGGCTTGAGCACAGCGGCAACATTCAGGAGTCAGTCTGTCTTTTCACTGTAGGTCCCAAGTATCGAACTCTGGTTGAGAGGTTTGCATTGAAAACAGTTTACTCACAGAATTATCTCACTGGCTCTCAATTCATATTTATCCCTTTTCCTTGTGGCATTAGTAACCCTTCAATGTGAGATAGAATAAGCTACTATAGTGGAGTTTAGGCAATGGATAGAAGGGGAGAAAGACCAATGAAAGTTATTCATGGAT
The DNA here is from genome assembly GCA_028551405.1 of Uromys caudimaculatus. Lineage (NCBI taxonomy): Eukaryota > Metazoa > Chordata > Mammalia > Rodentia > Muridae > Uromys > Uromys caudimaculatus. Next base: position 18,464,029 of record CM052720.1, read on the forward strand.
TCAAAAAATGCTCATCTGATAATTCTGAAATAGGCCTGTAACAAGACATACACAGTATATCAGATGACAAAGGCATAACAGACTGACATTCCCAGTGATGGAGTGAGATGGATCTCTGGGAAGTGACCAAGGTGTTAAAACAATAGAGATTGATTACTTTCAGGCCTTGGTGTGATACAAAGAGACAGGGAAGTGGGTAGAAGTGGGTGCGTGAGTCGCATCTTTGCTGATGGGGAGCATATGCCCACATGCTGTGCATGGAAGGAGCGAAAATAATCTTCTGTTTTGGATCTATTCAGTTCCATGTATCTATGGAGCTACTAAGGAGAAAAATTGAGGAGGACAGTTTCTAGAAACATAAAACATTGAAGAATACTCAGTATAAGAGATTCTCAAGGTTTATGAGCCAGGACTTATTAGAGCTTATTACTGGAATAGGAAGTGAGAATGAGATCACCCAGGGAGTAATTAAGGTCAGGGTTCTCTGCCAGAGAGAACCTGGATGAGAAATCTACATTTAAGATAGGACACAGTGCATTCAGCAAGTGAACAGTGAAGTAAAACCAGCAAAGAAAACTAATAAGAATATCAGGAAAAGCAGAAAAACAAAACCAAACAAAAGCAGAAGCAGATCCTTTCAAAGATGTAAAGTTTCAACTTGTCAAAAGCTAAGGGCAGATATTGTGATATGAGAACAATAGAACACTCCATCTGTGGCTATGCTGTGATGTCCCCACAGGCTCATGTTTTGAATAGTTACCCTTCAGCTGGTACTGTTATTATAATTTGGTAAAAATGGAAACTTTGTCAAGTAAGACCCAGCTGGAGAAAGTAAGTCACCAAGGACATGTTCTTCACGGTATCTTGTCACTAGCAGTGTCATGGATTCCCCTCTCTCTCTATCTCAACCACCCTGATGCTAGCTGAGCTTCTCAGACACACTTGACCTGCCACAATGAGTAGAATCCAATGAACCAAAATAAATCTGTCCTCCCTTCAGGTGATAAAGACAGGTTGGGGGGGGGGGGTCAGAAATAATAAACATATCAAGGGGCAATTGTGTTGAAGGCTAAGAAATACAATATTAAATTACTAGCATCTCCTGAGGGATTTCCTGCAACTTCATCTTCCTGTGGCTAAAACTAAGAGGGTGAGAGAGGAAGAGGGAGCTTGAGTGGGAATGAGAGAAGGAAAGAGGAACAGGGGAAGAAACTGGAGCCCATTTCTACAACAAGGGCATTAATCCATTCATGAAGCCAGGCCCCTCATGACCCATTTACACAAAATTTTCATATGAACATCGGGGGGTACACTCAAATCATTGCAAAAAGGGGGAAGGTGCTTATAGAAGATGAGCTGAATTGCATTACAGCAGAATGAAGTGAACTGTGCCTATAGAAGGTGAGGTGAACTGTGCTTATGGAAAAAGAGGTGAACAGCATAGCAGGTGAATTGAATGGTACATATAGAGCATGAGATAATGACATGTACTGAAGATAAGGGGAATCTTAACAGCAGACAGGTGAACCACTTCTGAAAAAGGAAACAGTGTACCAGAAGATGAGGGAAGCCACACCTGCAGAGGATGGAACACACCATATCTACCAGTGGCCCCTACTTAAAAATAATGGAATTTATGAATATCAGAACAGGTCACAGTGCTTATTTAACTTTATTGCTTGGATCACACCTACAGTGGGAAAGCTTCTTTGAAAGATTAGGACAAAGTAAAAGGAACTTAGGAAACATAAATTATATTAGTAAATTTCAATTTTTGAGAAATTTAGAAGCAATGGAGCTTAGGTGATTCTGGTTTTCCTTTTAGTGTACCATGTAGGCATGAGGCACCTCATCTGGTTTGTATTATCTGCAGTAAAAGCTTCAGCTTCTTGTTCACATCATATATTCAAACACACACACACACACACACACACATGCATGTGCACACACAGGCACACAATCTCATAAAAGCATCCACATATACATGCACACAAATAATCTCATAATATGTGCATGCACACGCACATACACATGCACACAAATAACCTCATACATACATGCATGCACATGCATGTGCACACACATACTTTCCCACACACTCACATTGTTTTCATATGGTTTTATTTTCCCCTTGGTTGTAAGAAGCAGGACGGATGGACCAAAGGAGATAAACATCTAAAATCATTGCGTGGATCGAATCAGAAACTGCTATGAAAGGATATGAGCTAAGAGCCATGGCTTCCAGTTTTGGGTGTGACTGGGAGGAGGAAGGGTCAAGAAGATAGGGCTACTTTAAAAGAAGCATGCCATTGTGGAGTAAACCTTTGAGTTATATTTTGGGGTCCTTCTCTGTCTCTATCTGGATTTCTGACTTCTATGAGGCAGGTGTATGCTGCTCTATGGTGTGTTCCCCACCGTGATGTTTCTCCTCATCATAGGCCTTAAAGCAATGGAGACAGCCAATTATGCAACGACACTCCCTGGAAACCTTTAGCTCTTTTAAGTTGTTTTGCTTGAGTATTTTTGTCACAGTGCTGAGATGCTGACTAAAACACATGTACACAATGACAAATAACTCCTGTAAAAAGTCTATCAATCTGACTGCTGTCTAACAGCTGTAGATTATGTTAGAATATTTACCAGCATAACAAAATAAAATGATGTATGAATTTTATGTCTTTGACTAGTGATGGAATTGAATATTGTTTTGGATGTCAGGAAGCTCCATTTCTTTATTTGCTTTGTTGGGATTTCTAACAGGTTTTCATCATTTTTCTATTGCTGGGTTTGCAATTCCCTTATTGATTTGTAAAAGCTATTATTATATTGAAATATTAATCCTCTGCCCAGTATAGTGCTCCAAATGTTTGTTTTTTTACTGGTTTTCCATTTTCCTGTAACTTTTTTCATTATTATTCTTACTGTTTTATGCAACATATCCTCTTTTCTTTATGACTTTGATGTTTTATTTTAAATTACATGAAAACCCAGGTCCATAGTTACAGAAATATTGACCTACATTTTCCTCTAGTTCTTTTATCTCTTTTGTCTAACAAGCCTTAGGCTCCTTGATTCCCAGCTTTGCCAGGGACAAAGTTGACAATAGAAGCAGACTGGAGATATCATTTAACTTAGCAACTGATTAAAACAAAAAATATTGCAGTAATGATGCTTCTACATGTCCTTGTCATCGTTTTGGATTTAACAAGTCAAATTCTTTTTTGTTTAATGGGGTTTTCAATTTAATTGCCAAAATGTATTGTTCAGGGTTAAAGACTTTTCCTAAGGCGATTTGAACATTTTTATTATCAAGTCTACGGAGCAGTAACTGTAATCAGTATTTCTCCATGCATTTGACTCTCTCAAATGATTTCAGCTTCGTCGATGGTCTACAACACTAATGTTTTGTACCATTCTGATGGAGAAGTCAGAAAGCAGCCTTCTGTGAGCCAGAACTCCTCTGCTGTATATGTGACAGGAATTAGCTCCTATGTGAGAAGGCAAGAATGAACAACTGTTTCTTTGGTTTGCTCACCATTACCAACTCTCACCACCACAGCACCGATTTTTCCAGTAATGTCTCTCCGCAATGTCTTATAGTTTTATGGGAACAATGCAAGATGAGTCACTTTTCAGTGTGTGTGTGTGTGTGTGTGTGTGTGTGTGTGTTGGGGTAAGGACATGAAGTGGCTTTATTACTGGAATGATCAATGAGATGTTTCTTTATGTTTCTCCCATGAGTTTTAGTGATTATGTAATCTCAAATGGATAAACTGTCTCTAAAATGTGAATTATGGGCTTTTAGGGGAAAACAGGGAGGGGGTATTACATAGGCCTTTGGTCGATGCACTGTAGTGCAGTTGGAATCTATGAACCTAGGTTTTTGTTTCTTCTGTATAAGAAATTGAGGTCAACATGCAAAGAAACAGAGAAAGGAGGAATTGAAAGACAAGTCTAGCCAAACCAGCACTCAGAACTAAATTCTTAACTAGTTACTAATGAATTAGTGTCTCTCCTTTTAGATCTAGGTTGAGTTGCTGTTATGATTTTGTTACTTTCCACTGACATATTGTGAATTAATGCCTTGCTGTAGTCACAGTACTGCAGACACTAAATTGTTGTTGCATGGAGATTGATTGCTAGATTTTAAAGTTGATATTAATCTGGAAACAGGTTTAGAGTGTGAATGGATACAACTTTGAGCAATGAGACAATTCTTCCCAATAAAAGGGCCCTGAAAATTATTTTGAGATTTGTCACTGACTGATTATCTGTCTTTCCTCTGAAATGGTTGCACTGTTTTTAAAAACAATACTACTGGAGGGTTGCTTGAAGATGCTGGTAAACAATCATAGATGGTTCTTTCCTTGTCCCATTACAGAAACAGTGACTATTTACCTTGCATAAAATAAAGCAGAGGTGTTGTGATAAGGGCTGATTAGATGGTTTTAAGTTGCTAAAATTCTATAGAGAATTCAGCCATGAAAACATAGATGGTGTTATTGCCCATATTTAATGAGTGTTTAGAGGTAGGTTGGTATTGCTGTATGGTAAAGACTGGCTCACAATTGTAATGCTATCTAGGACACATAAAACAGATATATTTCTTCATTATGTTGTTCAATTTTATTTTATAATAATTTGTATTGTCCAAACAATATACATTTAAAATCTAAGTACATTGGTGCCACCACTTAAACATGGATGCTGTTACTTTCAAAAGAAAAATACTCTGCCATGTTATTTCTGTTTAACATAATAGGATGCTTGCTTTGCTTCAAAAAGTGCGCAACAAGTTAGGTAATTAAATGGCTTTTGTTCTTTCTGTCTCTGTCTCTGTCTCTGTCTCTGTCTCTCTCTCTCTCTCTCTCTCTCTCTCTCACACACACACACACACACACACACACACACACACACACACACTCCAAAATGGAGTATCTGTGAGCTAGGCTGTATGGTTATTTCAGTTTTATTCTTTTTTGGTTTTGTGACCTTTTTAGTTATCATCAACCTACTTCCTTTTCTTAAAATATATCCTTTATTATAGAACTCCACTTCAAAATGTAAAATAGTAGGCAAGAGGATGACTTTGACATATGATTTGATTTTTTCCTAAGTTTTCAAGTAAAATAATGGTGATTTCAGTAAAAATTCACATTCATCTACTCAACGGGACACCAGAGGCAAAGTAGAAAGGTGGGAACATGCTAAGACACACAAGTGTATGAACAATTGATACGGGGATGATTGACTGTCCTAAGGAATGTTGGGCTGGTAAGATGGCTCCGGGAAAAAGGGTGCTTATTGCCAAGCTTGATCCTAGGACTAACGGAGTAGAAGGAGAGATCCCACTTTGTCAAGTTATTCTCTGACCTCCATGTACATTCTGTGACATATACATTCCCAAGTCTATATAAGGAAATAAAATGAAAGTTTTTTGCAAAAAATTTGAGGCATATAACATAAAACTTTTTTTTGATATTTTATTTAAAATACAATTGTTTCCCCCTTTCCAGGTCTCTTTGGAACTCCCCTATCCCTTCTCCCCTCCCCTGCCTCTATGAGGGTATTCCCCCACCCACCCACCCACCCACTTTCATCTTCCCTCCAAAACTTTTAGTAGAACTGTGTCTTAGTTAGAATTTCTATTGCTGTGATAAAACACTATGACCAAAAGCAAATTGGGGAAGAAAAGGTTTATTTCAGTTTACAAATTAAATGTTCATCACCCTGAGGAGTCAGGGAATGAACCTGGAGGCAGGAACTGGAGCAGAGGCCATGGAGGAGTGCTATGTACTGGCTTTTTTTCTCATAGCATGCTTACCCTGATTATACACCCCAGAACCACCTGCTCTATGATGATACCATTCAAATGGACTGATTCCTCCCACATCATCAATCAAGCCTCCTGTGAGGCTTGCTCAAAGCCAATCTCCTGAGGGCATTTTCTCAATTGATGTTCTCTCTTCTAAAAAGACTCTAGTTTGTGTCAAGTTGACACAAAACTAGTTAGCATAAACTGATTCATGTAAATTGTTTTCATATGTTCGTATTTTCAAGTAAACCTTACCAAGAACAGAATAGACAGAATATTTGTGGCACATAGGGACTTGACTCACATTTTCTTCAAGGTTGCTGCTGCTTTTGTGGTAAGTTTGATTCTGGTGTTTATTATCATAGGTTGATGTTTTTGTGTTTTCTCCATTTTTCTATAAATAGAGCCACCTAGAGTATACTTTGTGGGCTTAGGCTATTCACATTTATTCATTATTTTCTGGGAGATGCACCATTGTGGAGACAAGCTATATTTTTTCCTCATAAGAATAAAGCACCGTACTCATACATGAATATTTGGAGATAGGTGCCTCAGAAGAGAAAAGACATGTGGAATTTGTCTTTCTAAGTCTGTTTTACCTCAAACAATGATTGCTTTCAGTTCTGCCCATTTAACTGAAAATTTCATTATTTTAATTTTATTTATAATGAATACTTTTCTGTAGTATATACCATATTTTCAGTATCCATTTGTTGGTTATGGACATTTTGGTTGCTTACATTGGCTAGTTTATTGTGAATAGAACTGCAATGCACATGGCTGAGCAAGTATCTGTGCTTGAGTGTTGAGCTGTTTGAGTATATGTCAAAGAATGGTACAGTTGAGTAACGTGGCAGATTTAATTTTAGCTTTTTAAGGATTCTCCATGCTGGGTTTTTGAGTGGCTGGTCCAGTTTGCAATCCCACCAACATGCATTTGCTCTTGTTTTTATTGTTATTGATGATCTTTAGCATTCTGGTTGGAGTAAGATTAAGTCTCAAAATTGTTTTGATCTCAACTTACCTATCTGCCAGGGATGATCAATATAATCTACAATGACTGCAGAAACCAGGAAAGTAAGAGGAGACCACTGGGAAGGGGAAAAATAGAAAGGAATATCATGGTACAAGTGATCTGAAGAGGGAATTGAGAAAAACTAGGGGAAAATTAGGGAGAGGAGTGCTCAATAAAGAAGTAGGAGAGAGGAAGGTAAAATAGCATTGAAGCTATCTGAAAAACTCATAAGGAATCATATTGTCAGCTGCCTAAAAGCACCTGTATTATATGTAAGTTGTTCTATAATATACACAAGAGTTTAAGTGAAATTTCCCCATCTTGGCTGATAATGCAATCCATCCTCCTCCCCCAGTCACAGGAATCATAGACTATCTAACAAAACCCTCAACACCGGGCATGAGAAGCTCTCTTTTGCATGGTTGGCTAGGATTGTATGAAACTCCCAAAACATTATAGGCTATTGCTACTACCCTTGGTTGCTCCTCCGAGGTGGAAGTTAAATTGCTATTGCTGAGGATGTACTTAAGACACAAGTCCCAGATGCCTCTGAAACTGATTCTGACCAGAAAGTCTCCTCCAATATGATTATCTTTCATAATACTAGAAGGTGGCATTTAAGCTTACAAAGGAGGGAAGTGAAAAACAACCCACCTAGTTATGATGCCTATAAACCACACAAGTGACTAACATGGTCTTATAGGTGCAATAGTGGCACACAAACTTGGGAAGTAACCAACAGCTCTCTAGACTCAAGACCTGCTCAGTGAGACGGAAATCACGCCTGTCACTGGAAACTTAGTCATTGAGCTAGCCATAGTGAACTCATGGATCTTTGATGAGAACCTACAACTGCCACCTTACTAAACTAGCATAATCACTAATGACATCATAAACATTTGTACTTATACCCACAGATATGCATAGTTCTTACCCCTTTCATTAAGGATTCTTCTCTTTGTAGCAGATATAGACCATTACAAAAAACCATAACAAATCAAAATGCAGAGATGTGGAGCTCAGTCCTAAATGATACACTTATAATCCTTCACCTAGGGTCGAGGGATATTTGCAAAAGAGGGATAGAAAGATTTTAAATGCCAGATGAACTGGGAATTTGCTGTATGATTATGTCTCAGGAAGTGAATCCATGATGTCTCAGAAGCATGCTTGCCTAAATATGACCCAAATAAGAATGGTGTGATAACATGGAGGGGAGAGGATTCAGGAGGCTTCCATCTTAGAAGACAAATAACTATATGTAGCTAAGAAGTGCTGAGAGAGAGGTGTAACAGTCCCTGAAAACTTATATACATCTAAGTAACATTATACTGACTGTGTCTATTTTCTTTATGAATGAACAAATATATGCATATACATATATAGAAAAATATAAGCATATATACACATATATACATATACATACACACTCACACACATATATATACATGTACATATATATACATACAAATATACATAAAGAAGAAATGATTTGAAAGAGAACAAGGAAGTTACATAAGGGAAAGGGGCAGGTGAAATGATGTGATTATATTATTATCTCAAAAATTACAATATTATTTAGAAAGGATGTAGCACACCTTGCTGCAGATTTTTACAGTGAATCACAATTAGACACATCTGTAGAGAAATAGAACAGATTAGAGATTCCTGGGACAATGCTTCTGTCCTGAGAGGGAGTGAAAGTGTTCTAAAGCTACAGTGTGGTGGTGGCCGTGCGACTCAGTAAGTTTACTAACTATCAGAGAATAGTACTTGTTAAGTTGGATGGTGTAATGACATGCAAATTGCATCTCACTAAAGCTGTTGAAATTACAATTTATTTATGCTTTCTCTAGTAAATAGGCATTTAGATTGCTTCCAGTTTTGTGCTCATCCATGTAGGGGCACAGTAACATTTTAGAGTGTGTTTTGTTGAACATATGCATGCATTTAGGCTGAAGTGGAATTGTATGCCCCACACTTATTACTTTTTAAAGTATTTCCTGAAATTCAGTACTTGTTTATGATTTGCTTTCTAATGGGAGAGAGCAAGAACTGGTATGTGGTAGAGAGGTGAGAATGATCTGGATGGAATAGAAACAACAATCAGAATATATTGTATGAAGAAATTTTTTTTCAATAAATAATTTTTAAAAGCTCACATACACAAATAAGAGAAAACATAAAAATTTATATCTTTTGTTACGTTATTAACCTCTAAAGAAGTGAGCAGAACCCAGGAAGAGTATACTTGCCACCTAGAACTGAAATAAGTTATCACCTTGTCCTTTGTTTCCCTTTGTATTTAAATAAATGGAACATGGGAATTTCAGCTTCTTTCTAGTCTTTCACAGCCTCATTCAGTGTTCATTCCCAGAAGCACTTATTCTCATGAAATTGGTGTGATGGTTTGGTAAGTTGTTAGAAATGTGGGAAATCACTTTCTGGGAGACAAGTTTTCTTTGTTTCTTTCTTTGAGCATAGGATTCTCAAGCAAATTCCAATTTTGTTGGGACCCATGGTTTCAATAGCCTGATAAATTGAGAGGCTCAAGTGTTTCTGTGGAATATCTTTGTTTCTGCTAGGCTAGTTACAAATCTCCATGTTCTGTTTCCACATCTCAGTTCTGAGGTAGAGCATGTCTGAAACAAATATAGTAAACCGAATACAAGTATGGAGCAAGATTACAACACATTTAGCAGCCATGTTCTTATGCAGCCATGAATAAGAACAGTTTTATAACTTTTGGAAGGGCTGGCACAAAAAGCTCCATCTTGTTAATTTGAGATACGGTAATGTCAGGAAGCCTAGGACGGACTTAAACTTACATCCTCCTGTTTCAGTTTCCAAGTGCTGGGATCACAGGAACATGCTGCCATGCCCAATGTCACTTTATTTCATTTATGATAACTTCTGCTGTTCCTGATGCTGCAACTTTTCTAGTCACAGATATGTACTGTATTAAATGTACTCATGCAAACTTTGAAGACATTGCTGATTAACCATCTGGTGGTTTGTTCGCCATTGCCCTTTAATGTCAGGGAACGATTCATCCTGGTGGTTCTGATATGGTCCTACGTTGGGGGAAGGAAAGACAAAGCACAGATGACAATAAGTTAGGTCCGATACACCCTTTTGACCCAATTTAAGCAACTGAGATAGGAAGTGGTTCTTACGTCAGGCATATCTGAGGTCTGTTCTGATTGTTCTGTCGATGATGACCTAGCATATCCGAAATGCTTTTCAAGTTCCATTCTCAGAAGCTGTCCTCTAGAAGTTAACAGAAAGTTTTACCAAAAGACAACTATCAAGTAGCAGATAATAATTCTCTTTAAAGTTTTGCAAAAACACAAACAAAATAGTAGAATAATTTTGAAAATTAAGTAAATGTGCATAGACTTATAAATATCTACTACCTATCAATCTTTTAAAGAGACAACTTATACATAGAGACAGCAACCGTTAGCATGATGCGGGTGGATCTGGGTTGTTGTTTAAAATATCTGTGTGCTTTGTGTAACATTTTTCTGTTAGAGAATATCATCTATTTTTTTCTGTCTCTCTGTCTCTCTTCCACCCCTCCTCTCTCTCTCTGTCCCATAAATGGCTGCCTATATCTTTGGACAATTTAAAAGCAAAATCATTTAAGTGCTGAGCCTTTCTGTATTTAACTGTTTCTAAGATACACTATACTAAGGCTCAAAAGAATGCAGGAGAAAAATTAAGTCTTCATCCAATTACTAAAACTACAGTTTGAGAATTAGGAAAATTTATCTATTTCAATAGTGTTAACGTTCTAAAATAAATATACCAAAGTAAAGCTAGAACCCAATTCTTGTGTCTAGTCAAGAAGCTATTAGACTGTATTGCTCTTTGTGACAAACTTTCATATTTTGTTAAGAATTTTTATGTCTTCCACTCTTCAGGTTTCAAAATTTTGACTAATTTAGGAAACAGTTTAACAAAATCAAAGATTGTTTAATGAATGGTTTGTGTCTTTTAAATGACTGCTTTGTAAGTAAACATTATAAATTTGTATTGGTACATTTACTACAGTATACATCTGTGACCAGAAAAGTTGTAGCTTCATATCTAAACTATATTACACAAAATTTACAGACTTTCAAAGCATGTAAGGTTCACTTACAAACTAAGCAACAGGTGCTATTGTCCAACACAGTGTCTTCTCAGCAGCCGGGGCTGGGCTAAACAGAAGCAGCAAGAAGCTACAAACAGCCAGAACCAGACTGAGCAATGGCACCATAGGCCAAGCTGACCCTGCTTGCTTCTTCTAGGCTTTGGTTCAAGCTAAATAGCCTGTGCTAACTCTACTGAGGATGTGGAATAGACATAAGAAAATACCATGACAGCATCTGGATGAGAAAGGGAGCCAGCGCATGGAGACTGTGGGCTGTGGAGGCGAATAAGAAAATTCTCCCATCCACACAGCTTCTCCAAACTTGGTTTCTTGAAGGAACAAGTTATACAAACGTTGGAATCGCTTTACAGACCTTGCTTACATTTTTATTTAGTCTGCTTAGGTACTAGCTCCTTAAAACAACTGTACTTGCATAAAATTCAGGAACCTTTCCACACTCTCTACAAATATGTGGCCTTTGGGGCCTCTAATCCTCTCTACAAATGAAGGAGCTGCAGGGTCCCTCTCATCCTTTGTATAAACATATGGGCCGTTGGGGCCTCTCCCACCCACTCTACAAATGTTCCATTTGTATGGTATAATGATGAGTTCTTAGATTTAAAACAGCATCAAAATTTGTCATTATTGACAATTTTGGTAATTAAAACCTGCATCCCCCCTTTCTCTTTATATATATATGCAGATAGATATAGAGTATGTAGATATAGATATATGCATACTTACTCTGACAATGTGGATTTACTGTTGGATATATGATACATATTTATGCATGCCTGATGTCTGTAATAACTAGCACTGTTCTCCAACTTTGTAAGAGATTTAGAATTTCGATTGTCAGTGATATAAAGACTCATTCTGCCAAACATTTTAGTTTTTAAACACATACACTACATCAGTCAGTATTTAATGTGATTAACTTAAATCTATTCTCTTAACATCTTTCAAATACTTTAATTTATCATTAGAAAGTATCTACAACCTAAGTGAATTTTAAACCTGCATTTTAAAGAAACAAATCCAAAGGCATTCCTAATTTATCTTTGGACTTTGAAGATCCCATTAGAGAAAGCCCTGGAATGAAAGCCGTGGAGTAGGTAAACTGAGAGCATTGCGGTTTGTTTTGCCACAATGAACTTCATAGAAATTGTCTTCTTTTGGTTTTTACTAGTCACATGAGACTAACTTAAGACACAGAAATGAGTTTTGTCTCACTATAGAAAGTATAATTCTTGTGAAATAGCTGTCCTGAAGACTTTCAGGCAGATGCTACATCAGCATCTGTCAGGGGTGTTGGAAGGAGACTCATAGTGGGTGGCAGTTGGTCATAAAGTTTAATAGTCTTCTCACCACTCTAGTTTGTAAAGTCACTATCACAGGTTACTTGTTCCTCACTGCTTCCTTCTCTAAAACAAAGACTTGTTGATCTTTATGCCAACATTACCTTCTAGTTTCTATTTACAATTCTTATTAGGTCCTCTGTTTGCATATCAAGTGAATAAAACAACATCTCTTCATTATTTTCTTCATTAAACAGCTCTTTCTAACAGGCATCAACACTGTATCTATGGAAAAAAAGTCTCATGAGAAGTAAAAAATGCCTCTGCCTTATTAAAGCTAGTCTTAATTTTTTATGTGCTGCAATTCAGAATATAATGTTAATACTTGTTTTCCATAAACTATAATCTCCCCAAGAAAGTTCTCTTAAATATTCATAATGAGAATAAAAATCTTAGTAATGAAATTAGAAAATAGTATGCTTGAGTGAACTTCATAAGTGTATTTTCAATGTGCTCTTTCTCTATAGTACTCTGAGATCAGCATGTTCAGCTATATTCTAGGTTAATACACGATAAAGTGTTTCATCAAAGAAATGACTACTTCATAATTAAGTTACCATTGACCACAGGGGGAGTAGGGTTCATTTTTGTGAAAATTATTGACATGGATATTGTGTTATAAAATCATGCATATATAAAATGTACATCAATGTAAGTTCTTTGTCTTTGAACACTGTACAATCAATATTCTATTACCACAGTGCTGGGGTTGTTGCATCGTAGCTAAATTAGAATGTCAGGTATGGAGATACATCTATTAGACATTCAAATAAAGGGAACTATACAAGAATCCTAATTATTTTCTTACTTAACAAGCATTTATCTTTTCCCCCCAGATCTTTTAGAAATAGCTCTCAATTTAAATGTCATTAAGATATTTATAAATATCTAAAGAAACTTGCTATTTTGTACTATTATAAATGAAGTTCCGTGACAAAATCCTTACCAGAGTTGAAGTATTCATGATATTTGAATAAAGCCTATAGTTAATTTCCAGTGTGTGCTAATTGTCAGCTTGTTGTATATGTAAAACTTTTAAGTAGGTTATTTTAATAAATGTAAATAGAATATAGAAAGGCTATGGAAATACTGACAAAACTATAAGCAAGTCTATACATCTATAAGTGCAATTATCTGTAATTGTTTCTTTTGAAATTTATTGGGATAAAGAGAAAACAGTTTATACACATGATCTAATGTTTAGCACATACCACACCAACCTCAAAAGGTCATTGGATATCAGCAGAACTGCTAAGTAGTCTTCCATCATTGTAATATTTCTATTAAAATAAAACACAAATTACTAATGACACAGGCAATACTCTAGTGATATGTGTATGTGTTCACTTTAATTACTTCACAAGGAATACATTTGTATGTTTTTTTTCTTGATACCTTTTCTGGTGGCTTTCAAGCATGTCTTACAATTTAGCCTACAGTTTACAAACTTAAGTTTTTTATTTCATGATTGTAGAATAACTTTAAGAATTGACATTTTGTGCCTTCACTTCTGAAACCCTGGAGTGAAGAGGATCAAGACTAACAAGCAGCATGTGTAACTGTCCAGGTGTAAACTTGCACAGCTTTCTTTCCTTTTCAGTATCAAACAGAATGGTTTTGTTGAAACTGAAATATGGCAGACTGGCTAAAGAAAATAGCCGAAGGATTAGAAACAGCTTTCCAAATTTGTTTCTTGGTTAGGATCATCTTACACCATCGCTGGTTCTTAGAGACACCTTTACCTGGCTGGTCTTCTACACAGTTATGTGGGAATGTGGCTGGCTGTTTTTGAACTGCTTTTCCCAGGGTTAATAATATAACAGTATTTTTCTTTTCTTTCTTTGTGGCTGCAAAGAATAGAGATCTATGTCGTCTCAGCTGGATGACTGAATGATGACTCTAAGGCAGTCCATGTGACTTTACTCAAGAAGAGCAAGTTAGGGAGGTTATAGAGGCATCAGCAGCATCACAGGATGCCTAGGTCAGTCTCTGCCTTTCGCTCCACTGGTTATGCTTCAAATCATTTACTTTTTACTGTCTGATCTACCAAAAATTGTGTTTTATTATGATATGCTTTCATCCCAATTTCTATACTTGACTTTGGCTAACACACAGGTAAGCAAAGAGTAACCTGGCATATCCCCAGTATTGAGATGAACAGAGCTGTGACTGAGGAATCAAATCTAAAAGGAGACTATCATGGGGATGTGGGGAGAAAGAACAAAAGTGAGACCTGCATAGTGGAGGTCTTACAATGTCTGGGGCTTTATGTGTAGTGGACTTACAGAGATGCGAAGAGAAATGGGCACTTTTATGCACAGTTGAGTCACACAGCTCACTCTATAAAATGGGAATTCTATGTCTACTAAACGTAGACTTCCAAGAAAGGACCATTTATCATGTGAAAGAAAGTATTAAGTATTCACCTAATCTATGAGGACCCATATGAACCTTGAATGGTCTGCATACAATATTAAATCTCATCAGACATACTCTTTTACTTTCAATTAGTAAGTTGATTTGTCTGCTCCATAATGGTTCTCTATTTTCCATTTAAATATCTAGAGTATGGATACCTTTTCTGGAAGCTTTCCAAAAATGTATTATCTTATTCTTTATTCTAAAGTGCCCAGGGCATCAATTAACTCTCAATTAGCTCTTTAATAGTCTTCTCAGAACTCAGTGACTATGTATATCATGCTAATATAACAAAAACACTTTATTATCATGGTAAGATCTTAGATGATCTTAACATGAAGGGCTGGCCTGTTTCAAAAAGTCAAAGTCATTTATGTTTTCATCTAAGAGTGAAATAAACATATATTTTTAAAGAATAAGCAAGGAAAGGCTTCATATATGAATGAGAAGGCAAGATGAACCAAGTAAATGGTGGGATTGAGTCTAAAGTGGATGTCAGAGAACAGAGCCACAATAATTACTTAGGAATATAAAACAATAATTTTGCATTTTGACAGGTTTTGAAAATTGTACTGTATTAACAGCAGTGTTAAAATCTCTGCATCAGGAGGTTGCTCTGGAAATGTGGCGCTATGGAGCCTGGCCTCTCGAGAATTTGATTAATTATTCAATTGTGATCTCCCTTAATAACCAAGCATCCGATGCATAGATGGGACTATTAAACAGGTCACATATGAATATTTACAGTTCTATTTTGTAGCAAAAATGATCAAAATGCTCAGTTTAGCACCTTTTCAATTCTTTTCCTCCTGAGCAAGATTCTCCAAGCCAACATTTTCATTCTTCAGCTGCTTTGGCTGAACACAATTTGAATATCAGTATGAACAGAGCAAGGTGGACTGAAAGGGAAAGAATAGCTAGACTCGTTTGCAGTTTACAAATCCTTATATTAAAATATTTACGGCTAGGGAGACTTCAGTGGTGGCTCTGCAGGTGATGTTTATGCAAGGATGAGGTCCTGTGTTCAGACCCCTAGCATCCACATAAAGTGCTGGGTGTAGTATCAGACCTAAAATCCCAGAGCTGGGGAGGCTTGCTAGCCCAGCCAGGCTTGTTGAATTATTGAGCTTCAGACTTGGTGCCAGATCCTGTAGAACCTGCCTCACAAAACAAGGGGGAGAGAGCTGACATCACTCTCTAGCCCTACCCCTTCACACCCCCTCACTCACCAACAAAAACACATTCATGTTCCTGCTCCTACACATTCATTTTGAATATCCGCCAGGCATCATTGATTTCTGACACATATTGTCTATCTATTCAGAAAAGTTACCTTGACCTTCTTTGTTTTTTTGTTTTTGTTTTTGTTTTTTTTTTTTTTGAGACAGGGTTTCTCTATGTAGCTCTGGCTGTCCTGGAACTCACTCTATAGACCAGGCTGGCCTCGAACTCAGAAATCCACTTGCCTCTGCCTCCCAAGTGCTGGGATTAAAGGCATCCGCCACCACTGTCCGGCAACCGTGACATTTATTTATTTATTTATTTATTTATTTATTTATTTATTTATTTATTTATTTATTTATTTATTTATTTTTGATACTTTATTTACATTTCCAATGTTTCCCCTTTTCTAGGTCTCCTCTTTGGAAACCCCCATCCCTTCCCCCTCCCCGCCTCTATGAGGGAATTCCACCTCTACCTACCCGCCCACCCATTCCCATATTCCTACCTTGACATTCCCCTTTACTGGGGCCTCTAACACCCTGAGGCCCAAGGGTCTCTCCTCTCCCTGATGGCCAACAAGGCCATCCTCTG
>CM052720.1:18481087-18507741 GCA_028551405.1 Uromys caudimaculatus
AAAAAGGTCAAGTAACATATAAAGGCAGACCTATCAGAATTACACCAGACTTCTCAACAAAGACTATGAAAGCTAGAAGATCCTGGGCAGAACTCATACAGACCCTAAGAGAACACAACTGCCAGCCCAGGCTGCTATACCCAGCAAAACTTTCAATTAGCATAGATGGTGAGACCAAAATATTCTATGACAAAACTGTGACTTTCTTAAGCAAG
Organism: Uromys caudimaculatus; assembly: GCA_028551405.1. NCBI lineage: Eukaryota > Metazoa > Chordata > Mammalia > Rodentia > Muridae > Uromys > Uromys caudimaculatus. The sequence goes on from CM052720.1 coordinate 18,481,303, forward strand.
AAGAAAACAATGAGACCCATCAGCAAGTTAGGATCTCCCATCATGACTGATCTAAGCTTCATTGTCTGAAATACATACCCTCTCATGTGTGACAAAGTGAAAACCTATTCTCAGTATGACTCAAACTTTGTAGGGACTGAATAAAATCAAATAGGTATGCTTCCTCTCCTGAGCCAGTTCTTGGGATCATGAAAGCTGATCTGCTATAAAATTATATCAGTACTTTTGGGTCAGAGAAAAAGGTTGTGTTAGAGTTCTTCTTCATGACAAATCACTTGGGGGATTTGCTCTGTGAGAAAGCTTAACTATTTTCGCCAATAAAAAAAATTCTCTCTAGCCCTCTTGCTTGTGGGAGTGAGAGGAGTGGGAGATGTGTGAGATCATCTAGAATGTCCTGCAGGTTTCTGGGATGAATATAAAGCCATACAGTACAAATCACCCTTTCCCTCCCACTAAACACGTAAAGATTCTCTTTTAACATTTGGGGGCAATGAGTGCTACGCCATATAAAATTCTTTACAGAGCTACCTCATCCTTTTTCTTCTCTCTTACAGTGGGGCAGGGATTTTATTTTCATTTTTCTGTCAGGCAATATGATACCCAGAAAGACTCTGGGTAGAAATGTAGCAATTTTCCCATTTATTGGATGGTGAATTAAAACAAGTGTTTGTATTCCCAAAAATCTTGATCTCTACACATCTAAAAATAGAGATAACTGTGCTTGTTTCAGAAGTCCCTTTTGTGAGGAAAAAGCAAGATTTCATTATGTGAGATATATTGTAAACTGTAAATTCCATGTAATTATTATGGGGCTGGCAAACAAGAGGTTGGTAAGCTAAAGTGCTATTTAATGATTGTGGGGCTGGACTAAGAAGAGTGGTGTGCACTTGAGCTCTTTTTAGGTGGCCACAGTAAGACATTGTACACAAAGTTTGACGGTGAATAACATGGTTAAAACAACTTCAGAAATCTGCTGAAACATAATTCCAAATATTGTGGAATCTACTATCAAAATAAAAACACCCCCTTTAAAATAAAAATTGAAGTTTGGGTAAAAATTAAATTGTCTGGAAAGTGCAGACCCAATCCCCTGAATTCTTTAGAAATTGTCTTTATATTATCTTCTTCTAGCCCTTCCACCTGCTCCTTCTCCCATCATATGCCAGAAGACCCTGTGCCAGATACTATACTTAGAATGGAGGGTGAGAGAAAGCACATTGGTTGATTACCACATCACTTTGGTCTCCAAAGCTGTTCATTGACCTCTTTCTCCCCTGACCTGTCTGCTCACCATTCTCCTTCTCTTATTTTGTCTTTTGATTGAATCAATTGTTCTTAACCTTCATTAACCAATTCATCTTTTTTTTTTTTTCTCCAGCCTCATCACTCTAGCATTCCCCTACACTGGGGCATCAAACCTCCACAGGACCAAGGGCCTCCCCTCCCATTGATGCCAGATAAGGCAATCCTCTGCTACATATCCAGCTGGAGCCATGGGTCCCTCCATGTGTACTCCTTGGTAGATAGTTTAGTCCCTGGGAGCTCGGGGGGGGGGGGGTTCTGGTTGATTGATATTGTTGTTCTTCCTATAGGGTTGCAAACCCCTTCAACTCCCTGAGTCCTTCCCCTAAGTCCTCTACTGGGGTCCCCATACTCAGTCTGATGATTGGCAGCAAACATCAGCATCTGTATTGGTCACACTGAATCTAATAGAAGAGAAAGTTAGAGAGAGCCTCAAATCGGCACATCGGCATAGGGGAAAAATTTCCTGAACAGAACATCAATGGCTCAGGATCTAAGATAAACTATAGACAAGTGGGATCTCATAAAATTGAAAAGCTTCTATAAGGCAAAGGACACTTCAACAGGACAAAGCGGCAACCTACTACTTGAGAAAAGATCTTTACCAATCCTACATCCAAAAGAGGGCTAATATCCAATACATACAATGAACTCAAGAAGATACAGACTCCAGAGAACTGAATAACCCTATTATAAAATGGGGAACAGAGTTAAACAAAGAATTCTCAGCTGAGAAATCTTGAATGGCCAAGATGCACCTAAAGAAATGTCCAACATCCTTAGTCATCAGGTAAATGTAAATCAAAACAACCCTGAGATTCCACCTCACACCAGTCAGAATGGCTCAGATCAAAACCTCAGGTGACAGCAGATGCTGGTGAGGATGTGAAGAAAGAGGAACACTCCTCCATTGCTGGTGGGATTGCAAGCTGGTACAATCACTCTGGAAATCAGTCTGGTGATTCCTCAGAAAATTGGACATAGTACAGCCTGAGGACCCAGCTATACCACTCCTGGGCATATACCTAAAAGATGCTCTAACATATTACAAGGATACATGCTCCACTATGTTCATAGCAGCCTTATTTATAATTGACAGAATCTGGAAACAACCCAGATGTCCTTCAACAGAGTAATGGATAGAGGTCTCTTTTTAAAATTAAACATTTATTTTTATTTTATGTGCATGAACATTTTGCCTCCATTAATGTCTCTGCATCATGTACATGCCTGACACCTGCTGTGGTTAAACGAAGGCACTGGATGCTTTGCAACTAGAGTTACTGAAAGTTATATGAAACCTATGTGGGTTTTGAAAATGGAGCCTGAGTCTTCTGGAAGAATAGCCAGTACTCTTAACTATTGAGCCGTTTCTCCACTCTACGTAGTGGTAAAACCTCTCATACTGTACTTACCCACTTGCCATTTTGAGTTATTGCTAGTGATTTACTTTAGTTTGCTCCCTTCCTCCCCTTCCTACCTCCTTTGCTTCTTTCCTTTCCCCCTCCTTCCTTCCTTCCCTCCCTCCAAATTACGTTTGCCCAACAAAACATAATTATGTCCCCTATATCAAACTATGAAGTAGGCACACAAAGATATATTTGTAAATCTTACCTTTTAATTAGTATTCTCCTTATTTAGAATATTCCTCAATAAAGTCCCATCACCAAATCATTGAATTTATAAGTGAGACAAATGATATTTTCTTCAACTATGCCTATTCAGCTTCTATCTCATGCCATATTTTGGTGACATCAGAGTTCCAGAGAGTTTAACTAGAGAAAATCAAGAATATGGGTGTACTGACAATTCTGGAATTTTAATTTATTTTAAAATCACAGAAATATTATAAAAACATGTCTTAATTTGAATTCCAGGTGTAGGGATATAGGGATGCTTTAGACTGTCAGCAGCAACTGTGATTCATACTATAGCAGAAGTATGGTTTTGTCATATGCAGATAGTTTCTGAGATTGTGTGATGTCTGGAATTCTGGGAACTTTTTAGAGGGTATGCGAATGCTAGAGCCTCGATACATTAATATGTGGTTGCTGTTTGTTCAAGGGGCTTGGGTGAGGTTTGTTAGTAGCCATGGCCAAAGAACAAACAAAAGAAGAAATAAATTAGGTTCAGAGTCTCTTTCTCTCCTCTCTCTCTCTCTCTCTCTCTCTCTCTCTCTCTCTCGCTTTGTCTCTCTCTCTCCTCTAATCTTTCTCTTCTATCTAGTGATAGGGGATGGAAGAATTTGGGGATAAAGGGTGAGAAATAAAAATACACATGAGTAGTAAAAGACTAGCTATTGCTGGGTGAGAAAGAAATTGCCACAGGTCACTGCTATCACTGGGAGATACAGTAAGCAGGTGAAATAGTCTTTGCCGCATCAGTTGCCCAGTCAATTGTCCCCATACTGGAATGTGGACTGCCACATTTTGTTTCTGCCACAGGGCTCTAGAAAGTCTGAAGATTCCTTGGATACTCCCTCATCACTTGAGAGTTTAGCAGCTCATTACATGTCTCATTGCTCAATAGAGACTAGATGCTCCTATGGTGCCAGGAGACCCTATCTGCTTCCATAGACAGCTACCATGTGCATTTTCTCTGGCATTTCATTGGAACATAGTAGATAGTACTTCTCTCTTGGTTCCCATATCTCTGTCTTTTCTTATTTTTCACTGTTCGTATCTGCTTCTGATCAACACAATTGAAACCATGTTTAGAGGTGCAATTTGATTTTTTCTGCTGTATGTGTTTGATCAGGAAACTATCACATAGCCAAGACAGTGAGCATAACTATCATTCCCATGTTGTGTCTTTTGTATTCTTCAAGTTTCTCTTTTCTCTGACTCCCATGAAGCACTCTCTTTTCTACCAGCTTGCAAAGCAGGCATGAAACTCTTTGTTTGGGAAACACTGTCTACTCATCTTTAATGTTTTATTATTTGACTTGACCCCCTTGCTCCAGAGTGGGAATCCTCTTCTTTACCTGCGAAGGGCATAGAGAACAAAGTCTTGGGCATCGTGCTTCCTATTACATTTCTCTGGGGGCATTGATGTATCATGCTACACCTTTGTGCATGTCTAAGGTGGGAAGGAACAGGAATGAGCAAAATATTGAGGTTAGAATTATTGTTTTTTTCCACAGTGAAGCCATGAAACATATTGTACTCTATCTCACCTCAGAATCAGTACATAACTGGTAAACAAGGCATGGATTTTCAGGGGTCATCCCAGATACCTGACGTACATAAGAACTGTATGGTGGCCTTGTACCAAATAGATGGTACAATGCAAGAGATAAGGGTAACTGGAAGAAATCAACAGCAATTTAGAATGTACGATCTATTGTTTTGGTGTTTAAGAAGCTTGATGAATTCGTTTTCCCTTTAGGAAGATGACCAATGCTGTCAAACAGTTGCCTTGAGCAAGATGAATGTTTAGGCATTTCTTCCTAAAAGCAAAAGATCCTGCCATCCTACCCATCAGTAGCAATTTAAAATATATGATACCTAAAATTGCTGGCAGTTTTGTTTTGTTAATATGCAGAGTAGACAAAGTGCATTTCAATGTTGGCTGTAAAGAAATATGTGCATCAAATTTGTGATTAAATTCAGTAGTGAAGTGCTTACTGTTTTGGAGGATGGGACAATGGCCTTTCTCAAGCAACTAAAGCAGTAATATCTACAACTGGACCCTATTTACCAGACCTCCTGCTCCCAGCCATGGCCCTCTCCTCTCCTCTCCTCTCCTCTCCTCTCCTCTCCTCTCCTCTCCTCTCCTCTCCTCTCCTCTCCTCTCCTCTCCTCTCCTCTCCTCTCTTTCTTTTCTCTTCCCCTTCCCTCCCCCATTCCCTTCTCCCTCTCCCTCTCCCCTCCCTTCTTCTCTTCTTTCCCCTCATCCTTGGTCTTCTCTCCTCCATTTCCCTCACTCCTCTTTTTCCGTTTTTCTCTCCACATTCTCTTTTTTAAATGCCTATACTTGTTCATTTCCATATCTTTTATCTTTTTGAGACAGGGTGTTATTATTTAACCAGGCTGGCCTCCAACTCACAGTCCTCCCAAGTACTGGGCTTATCAACATGTACTGCTATTCACCCCCATTTAGCTTGCAATGTGTTAACTCATTTTAATTTTTAAAATAATCCCCGGAGTTAGGCATTATTCTCCTCAGAAACCTACACATTTTAGATGAAAACACAAAACAATCTGAATCATAAAGATATAAAGCCAAGAACACATAACTTGTCTTTGGGTAAATTGTGATTTAAAACCAGATTACTTGAAGCATTAGGCCATTATTCCATGTAAGTGTTTTATATCATTTCCTTCTGTTAGAACTGTACCTTGTCAAGGATGATCCATTTTTTTATCAATGACAAAATATCCCATCAGGGACAGTAAGTTCATGAGTATCCATCTCATATTTTTGATGGAATTAATAATCAATCCATGGTATATCTGACGTTAACAGTTTTTTGTTTCTGTACCATAATATACACGAAGAATGGGGGAAAGTAAAGAATATTGATCTGCTAACTGGACAATTCTATCATTATTATTAGAATATAACCATACATTTTGATAAATTTGGGTGCACAAAGTTTTTGTATACGAAGTGAATTGTCCACAGTCTTCTAACTGAGCAGGTTTAGGTAAATTATGACCACATGAATAGTATTACAAAATTATTGTAATTATGTTTACAAATACTTTTTATACATGATTTGAAGAGTGTTCAGGTTATGATGATAGATCTGAAAGCCTAGTCTATAAAGTCAGATTGTTTCAAATATATCACATATTTTCAAAAGGGAGTAAAAAATGAAATAGTTAAAAGTTTTGGATGAATAGATTATGGACAAGTTTAATTTTGTAAGTCACTAGAAAATGTGTCTGAGAATGTAAAGATTACTGATGAATTTGCATTTTATACTTGCTTCAGTGTAAGTTTCTTATAAAGTACATTTGTTTTTTTGGTTAGGGATCTACTCCGCTATCAGAGTGCTTGCATCATACACAAAGCCCTATATCAGGCACTGGACAAACTCGATGTGATGTTGCACACTTAAAATCCCAGGACTCGAAGAGGTAGAAACATGAGGATCAGAAATTCCAGGCCATCCTGGTACATAGGGGGTCCTCTCTCAAACCAATATGGAAGTAATTTTGTCTTTAGAACAACTCAAAAAATTTAGCATCAAAATATTCCTAATAAGTTTGCTTAAATGCAGTGAGTCATTTAAATTTGTTCATTACAATATTCTTAGTGGCTAAACACAGCTTTCTCTATATGAACCATCTTGTGGAAGCAAATTAAATTTAGTATGTGATCTTTTCACTATAATAACATTTGATCTACAGCTGAAGAAAGAGGAAATGTAATCTGTTTTGTTTAGGGACAAAGTGCATTGAATTCTGTCCTGTATGATGGTATGTGTTCATCTGTTTCTGTTGGTCAATCCCAGTGATTGATCAGAGCAGACAGGTCAAGGTCAGACTTCTATGTGATGTAAAAGTGTGGCCCCTTATTGTGGATCTGCACTCGGGTCCCAAAACTAAATAATACTGTACAAAACTGCCAATTCTAAAACCAGTCTGATAGTTTTCATTGACATCTCTATTTTTATTTTGTGCTTTGGGGAAAATCGCTCTCTTCTGAAAATTTCCTATGAGCAAGTTTGCTGGAAGGATTATAGATACTTTATTAGGAGCATTGAACATAGAGGAAATATTTTCTGTCTTGACAGAACCTTAGGGATTAGCTGGAAGAATGCTGTTCTCAGGTGAAATGCAAAAGAGACCCTTGGAGGCAGGGCAGGGCTGAGTAGGGCCCTCAGCACCTCTGCTCCCTGAACAGTGAGGGGTACTGTATTATAAACATTACCTAGAATTTTAAAAACAGCCTTTTGATTAGCTGTAGATTGTTTCTAGAAATGAATCACATGACATCTGGGAATGTGCATGAGCAATAGAGCGATCTGTAAAACCACATCTAGAGAATTAGCTTTCAAAGACTCATCCGTTTCACTTTGCTATCACCAGGTGCTGAGCCAGGTGTTTTACATAGATTATCTCATTTGTTTTCTTGGGCTGTGTTAAGGTGAGTATTGTTAATCCCATTTTATAGATGAAGAAACAGAGACTTAAAATGGATAAAGGGTTGCCTAGTATTCCATAGATACGGCCACATTCTCTCCCCCAGAACAGAAATCTAGGGCATATTTAAAGGTGAAACATGAGGGGAATGATAAACTCAGACAGTAGTTACTGTGCGGCTGGAAATGAAAGACCCAGAGCAGCCTGAAGTATGGGAACATTTATGGTAATGATACATGACAGAGAAGTGGAAATGCAATGGGTGTGTGTATTGGTTGACAAGGCTGCCTGGACAGAATGATATGGAAGAGACTAGACAGGCAGTACATATGCTGTTAGGTAAATAGGTGGATCTGGGAAGGTATAGTGTGGCTTAAGGACTGCCTCGCTGGCCTAATTCCTTTTGATGGATGTAGTTTCAAGCACATGCAGGTTTAAAATAATTTAGCTTTGATTGCCTGTGGATGGAAGTTGAGTTTTTGGAAAGCAAATGTATTTTCTTCCCTCCTGGGAGCCTTGTGTACTGCATCAAAAGCCTAAATTAAAGGAATTGAATTGGCTTGTGTGTGTTGATAAAGTTACTATTTAAAGCAAACAGAAGACTTCAATTTTTCAAAAGAGGAGATAGTTGGACGATAGAAAATCGGTAAGCTTGGACACCTGCTCTGAATCCTTCTTGGTGTTTAGAAAGGGAATGAGCTATGTAAAAGTTGTTTGAAATTTTTTCCTTTGATAGATGGAAGATATTCATACCATAGTCTATAAACAGGGATGTGATGAATTGACTAAATGATGTGATAATTTCTACACAGTACAGAACCAGGAAAAGAAAGAAAAGATATTTTACTGGGGTTTCATTGTAAGGCGATTCAGAGAAATAGACTCAAAAGTATGTGGCAGTGTTGCAGACTGAAGATGACTCCTGTTCAGAGGCTCAAAGATAGGCCTAGGCAGAGCATGGGATCTGAGGTAGCAGCACTTGTTATGTGGGAAATCCCATTCTTGAGGAAGGAATGTGACTCCTTTCCTTACATGGGGCTGAGAGTGCAAATTTCCAAGGTAGCACCAGGAGGAAAAGCAATCATCTGCAGAATGCCTGTGGGCTGGAGTCTGGAAGGTTCTTTTTGACTGGTAGCCAATTCTCGGTGATTGGGTGTTATCAGTGTGACTACTCCAGTTTAAGGAGTAAAGGTCATAATGACGGCTATTGGGTTGGTTTTGGAATCAGTGGGAAAATATAGGAAAAAAAAATTAGCTTTCTGACAGTACTGTGGTCTCAGGACGATGCAGAGCAAGGTAATTCAAGAAAGAGGCTGCCTTTTCTTTTCAGTAACATCACCGTAGTCATGGAAACAGCCTTGATTTGTGATTGGGACAGCCCCATTCTCAAAGTCGACTTGTTACCCAAGTGTTGGTGGAAGTTAAAAACATCTGGAGCCAGGAAATATGCTCTGACTGGGGAAAACCCTAGGAAAGAAACTCAGTGGGTCTCCTGCTGGTTCACTCCAGCCATGACTATAGGAAACACCGTGTGTTTGGAGGAGGCCTGTACTAGGTGAGGTGACACATCCTGCCTATCACTATTTTTTTTCTTTATAGGAAAAAATTATGTACATGTGGTCAAACAACACGAAGTCTTTAAGTTTTGTGTTTTGCAATTTGTGTAGCCAAATGAACAATTATATTCTTCTTCCTCCCTGTTTTTTTTTTTTTTTTAAATAGGTTGCCATATTTGTTTAATGGGAGGAAGATTACAGAAAGTTAAGGAGTTAAGTTTTTCTGTAGCGCCTTAACCTTGATTCCAAATGCTATACTTCTGGCTAATAGTCAAAGTCTTGAATATACAAAAAAAAAAAAAAAAAAAAAAAGTGCTCTGAGAAGCATCATGGAATCCTAGCCATTTGGAAGACACAATGTCTTAATAATGGGAGAGATACTTCCGATATAAGCAGCTTCTTATGGGTAATTTCCTCATTTCTTTCTCTCTCTTTTTTTTTCATCCTGAAAACTCCTTTGGTACTAGTGTTGTAGAAAATATGTTGCATATAATAGATGAGGATAACAGTTTTATGGACACTGACTTTACTGGGTAAGAGAAAAAAGAAGCTTTACTATTCAGTGCTAAAGGCACACTCTCCCTCTCTCCCTCCCTCACCCCCTCTCTCTGCCTGTGTGTGTGTGTGTGTGTGTGTGTGTGTGTGTGTGTGTGTGTGTGTGTGTGTGTTTGTTTGTTTGTTTGTGAAAGAGGTAATGATTCATTCAGCCTCCTGGGGAGAGGAGGGATTATTAGAGGTCAGAATACCAATTGGTCAGAGGGAAAAGATAGCACTCCAACCACAAAAGAAGTCTAAATTACATCCCTTGTGTGGGACCAGTGCTCTCAAAGAGAGCATGTTTGTTTGTTATATTATTTGCGAGAGAAAATCCTTCCTCCTCCTATAATAGCAGTGTAGCACAGACCTGTGAGTTTTATAACTAAGCTGTTATGAGCTTCTCTCTTCCAGCACTCTCCAAGATCTTTTATTTGAATAGCTTCACAATGATTTTCAAAATTTATAAACACTCTCATGCATTTTAAATTATTATTTGAAGTTTTCATTTGAGTTTTAGTAGTTTTAAAGACTAACTTTTGGGACACATAAGAATTGATGTATTTGTGAGCATGGGAGATTTTTCTATCTTCTGTTATCTTCTTCAAAGATTTGAAGTTATTTTCATACAGATTTTTCACTTGCTTTGCTACAGTTGCCCCAAATATTTAGTATTATTTGAGGCTACTGTGAAGGGTATCTTTGTTTCTCAGTCCCTTTAGTGGCTTTTTTTTTCTTTTAGCTAATCTTATATCCAGATACTTCACTGAAAGTGTTTATCAGTTGTAGACGTTTTCTGGTGGAAATTTTCAGGTTGTTTATATATGCTATCATAATAAATAAAGATACATTGATTTCTTCCTTTCCAGTTTCCAAGATATTTCCTTGATCTCCTTCATTTGTCTTATTGCTGTAGCTAAAACCTCAAGTACTTTGTTGAATAGATATGGAAAGTGTTGACAGCCTTGTCTTTATGTTGCTATAGGTTTGCTGAAAATTGTCTTCATTATATTTAGACATGCCCCTTGTATCCCTAATCTTTCTAGGACTTTTGTCACGAAGGGATGTTAGATTTCATCAAAGGCTTTTTCAGCATTTAGTGAGATGATCATGTGTCTTTTTCCTTTCAGTTTGTTTATATGGTATATTACACTGATTTTTGTGTACGAAACTATAACTGCATCCCTGGGATAAAGCCTACTTGATCATGGTGGATGATGTCTTTGATGTGTTCTTGGATTCAGTTTGCAAGCATTTTATTGAGTATGTTTGCATTTGTGTTCCTAAGGGAAATTGGTCTGTAATTCTCTTCTTTGCTGAGTCTTTATGTAGTTTGGGTATCAGGGTGACCGTGGCTTAATAAAATGAATTAGGCAATGTTCCTTTGATAGATGGAAAATATTAATACCATAGTCTAGAAATGGGTATATTGATTTTGACTTAATGTTGTGATAATTTCTATACAATACAGCTTCCAGGAAGTAAAGAGATACTTTACTGGGGTTTCATAGTGAAGCGGTTCAGAGATAGGCAGAGATAGGGCATGAGATCACGGGCAGCAGCAGTTGTATGTGGGAAACCTTGCTACTCTGTTCCTGAGAAAGGAATGCTGACTTCCTTGTCCTACTGAGGAATGAACTGGATTATAGGTCTATTTAACTTGTTTATCTAATATTGATTCAATTTTGGTAAGTGGTACCTATCAACAAAATTATCCTTTTTTGTAGAAGTTTAATCATTCTTCCTCCCAGCCTCATGCTCCAAGAAATGAGACTCAGACTCAAAATATATTTATAAATACCTCGCCATATAGCTAGGATCTTCTCTGACTTGATCATAACTTAAGATAACCTATTTATTCTAGTCTACACTCTGCCATGTGGCTGGTTACCTGTGCTCAGGTATCATGTATCTGACTGGTCATGTCTCCCTGGGAGAATCTCTCATGCCTCATACTATCCAAGAATCCTTTCTGCCCCCTGGATGTGCCACCCCTACTTTTTGCCTAAGTCATAGGCTATCAAATTTCTTATTGACAGGTGCAACATCCATAACTACATAAGATATTTTCTCTATACTTTCTTTTTGTTCCTTCAGATTTTCCAATTTGTTGGAGTATCAAGTTTTTAAACTATGACCTTATAATTCTCTGATTTTCCTCAGTGTCTATTGTTATGATCTTCTTTTCATATATGATTTTATTAATTTGGATATTCTTTCTATCTTTTACTTACTTTGCATAAATGTTTTTCTATTAATTCACTTTAAAATATGTCCAGTAGAATCTTAATATGGTTGAGATTTGACCTGCTGCCATCCAATTAAAAACGTTAGCGAATTCTTCTTAAACATTACTCCACAATATTTCTTATTTTTCCAAATTTTATATTTTCTCTGTTTCTCACAATAGATTTTTAATTTTCTCTGTGATAAGCATCAATTACTTAGGGTTAAAACACAAAATTATTTTATAATATTATTATAAGTACATAGTTTTATGTACAAAGTCATAAATAAAATAATAATAATAACAATAATAATGGTGCTATGCTTGTGATGGATTTGAAACTTCTCACAGTTGAAGAAAGCCAACATTTTAATAGAAACTGATAATAAATCTGTCCAACTTTTGTCATGCAGGAGACAGATATTATCTTTATTCTTCGTTGGGGTTGATCTGGTGTGACTAAGTTTTCAAACTCAATTCTGTACCCTTAGATGAGAGAATCCTCAGTTACACTAGATTTTTGTTATGCAAACCTTGATCTCCAAGTTAATTAGTCAATAAAAAGCTAAAGCCTGTGGTTGGGCAGTAGAGAGGAAGGTAGGACTTCTTGGGAGGGAGAAAGAACCAGGAATGTGCTTTCAACAGGAGACATGGGAGGAGATGGAGGTGACCTCAGACCTGGAAGGTATAGCCACATGGCTGGATGTGGCTAAGTGGTTGGGTTAACTTAGATGAGCTAGTTGAGAGTCTACCCAGCTGAGGGCTAAACTTTGAAATATTAAAAGGTCTCTGTGTGGTTATTTGGGGAGCTAGCTGGTTAAGGAATAACTGCTGCTGTATTAATTTCCAGCATTAATTAATTTATACAGGATATTAATTTTAATCATTTTACAATTGCTATGTAGGTCATGAGACAAATCTGTCCCCAGAGGAGATATTATTTGTATCTCCTGAGTTTATTTGCTATACAAACATCCTTGAAAAGATAATATGAAACAAAAGCTGGAATAAAAAGTACAAAATGTTTGATATTATAGAGAAATTAGAATTCTGGATTTTTCGGTTTTGTTAATATACACAGATTATCAAACTTAGATATTTAGGGTCTTTGCTTTTAGATATTTTACTCCAATCTACTTTCTTCTATTGTAGGGGCTGCACCATTATGTATATGAAAACTTTCTTAATATACTATAGATCTCTGACATAGAACAGACTCTGTTAACACTTTTTCTTAGTGGTGGTGTTTTGTTTTATTTTTCTTGACCAGCGAGATGGCCTTTTCTAGCAAGTCTGATTGATGACCAGAGTTCAATTCTCAGAATCTACATAATAAAAGTAGAGAACCACTCCCAGAAGTTGCCCTCTGACCTCCATATGTGTGACTTCACATGCATGTATGTACGTAAAATAGGTAAATAAAATGTAAAAGAATACCCTTTTCTTTACTTTCTATAGATTTGGTAGTTTCTACTGATTTTTCTTTAAATCCACTTAAACTTCCTTCTGTTGTTTACAACTTCTTACTGAAGCTATTGAGTGATCTTTAAATATTTCCTTTCTAGCTAAAATATTTTCACATCATGGAATTTATAAAGATTCTTATCTTTTATTACATTTAGAATATACTATTATTCTTACATTTCAAATGTACTCAACAACATGGCTATCATAACTACTTAAAATTTTTGCCCCATAATCAGACTCATATCTCCTTTTCAGTATGATGCCTATTTGTTTTATTTTCTCCTGGGAATTGTTCTCCTTTCCCTAGTTTTGGGCATGCTGTATAATTTTGGATAACATCCTGAACATATAAATGTTGTATTATGTGATTTTTGGGTCTGGTCATGTTCCTTTGGAAAGGCTAATATTTATAAGGAAACTATTTGACTAATGCCAAGTGTTCTGTCTTCTTTGGCTGCAGCTCCTATCTCAATACTTGCAGCATTTTCAATCCTAGTTTGAGTTTGTTCCATATGTGGATAATGTTCTGTTGACTTCTCAAAGTCATCACTATACTTACTGATTTAGGCATCTTTACCTAGTGTGCCTGAGATGTAAGCCTGATGCTCGCTTAAGGCTCATGATTAGGGAATGTCATTTGCTAGCTCTCAATCCTTTGAGAGTCCCATACATTTTCTAGCACAGATAATCTATTTCCTTTGTTTCTGTGGTTGGAGAAAAAGAAGTTTTATTTCTGCTGCCACTGCTAAGCCATTGGTGTGGCTGGAGCTCACCCTATGGGGAAAGTTGTGAGGAATTTAAAAGGAAGCCATTGCCCAATCTCTTTTGAAGGTTCCAGCTTTGTGTTCAATCTTTATGCCTTTGTTCACTTTTCATAACCCTCAATAGTCCCAGATAACAGAGAAGGCCACAGTAAGTTTGACAACATTCATAATGTTAATTAACTAGAGGGATGAACTGTGGGGGTGTCTGGATCCAGTGCTGGATCAAGAACAGTGGCCATCCTCTAAATTGCCTTAATAAGAATAATAATTATCTTTGTAAGATGTACCCCAAGAGAGAAAATTTGGGGTCAGATTAAAAAAAAAAAGGAGTTCATCTCTGTTTTTCTTTTTTGTTTCTTATCTTATTTCTGCCCCTATTTCACATAAACAAAAACAAAAACAAAAACAAAAACAAAAACAAAAAAAACCCCACAAAAACCATGGCTGCTAATAAAAATCTTACCAGTCCAGTTCTCTTGTCTGTCTGAGGGTTTTCTCAACTCTGTTAAAAATCCTATTTTCTCGGTAACCCACTTGAACTTAGTTATCAGGTAAAGAACATTTGATAAACTAATTCTCTTTAAGGTGCTGTTGTGTGATAATGCTTATCTCATTCCAATGCCTGCTTTAAAGTTTATTTTGGAAGGAGACTTTCTACCAAATCTAAAGTCCAATCTTTAGGAGTAGAGTTTTTAAGTTTTAGCATTAGGTAATTATAGAGAGATTTTCCTAAGCAGGATAAAGAGAGAACTTTTGCCCAAACACAAGGACAATCATGGCTAGATATTTATATGTGACAATTTATATGTTCCCATTTTTGTAAGAATCTGTATAATAATTACAAAATTATAACAGCCCTAAATATGTTTAGTTTATATTATAAGCTTTCCACTTAATTTTTACAATTTAGCAATAAAATAGAGAAACCTCTCATGACTAGCCAGGACTATGAGCTTTGTTATTACATTCATAGTGACATTTAAGATGTTATTAAATATTCCTGTTAAAGGAAAAGAGAATAGTAAATGTAATGAGCTGTAAAAATAGATGAATGCTTAAGTACAAACTTAAAAACATTCCAAAAATTACACAGATATCTTTCCTACCTTTGACATTTATTTGAGCAACATTTCTAAAATATATAGCTAATCTTATACATCATTTTCTTCATATAATCTAGAATGCATGAAAACACTGATCAATAGCTTAGCAGTTTTGGAAAACACTTAATAGTTCTTAAAACTTGGTGTATTGTGTGGGACTGGAAAGATGGCTCAATGGTTAAAAGCACTGACTGATCTTCCAGAGGTTCCGAGTTCAATTCCCTGCAACCACATGGTAGCTCAGACCATCTGTAATGGAGTCTGATGCCCTCTTCAGGTATGTCTGAAGAGAGCTACAGTGTACCTACAGTAAAATAAATAAATAAATCTAAAAATGAAATAAAACTTGGTATATCATCTTTATATTCTTTTGAATTCTCTAAAAGACTCAAATAGTTTCCCGTGTATATATTCTGAAAGTATCTGCCATACAGCATCACCTGAATAGCTTGACTGTAGTCTGCTTATGAGTTCCTTCCATGCACCGTCTTTCTTAGTCTTTGCTTCCTCAGAGGCAAAGCATATCTTAATTTAATTCCCACCTAAAAGAAACAGGGAAAATGAAGAAAGAAGGCAGAAAAGGAGAGCAGAATGATAATTTCAACAGGAAATGTCCCCCACGGGCTCATTGTCTACTTGGCTTTTTCCCCAGCTGCTATGCTATTTTAGGGGGCACTGTAATCTTTATGCTGTAGGCATAGCTGAGAGAAGTAGGTCACTAGGGGTATGGTTTTGAAGTGGGGTCTCAGCATCTTATACATAGACCATATGTTCTCCTTCTCCCTTCCCACCCCCTGACTTCCTCTTCTCCTCCTTGTCTCCCTACTTCCCATCTGCCTCGAGGTACAAAGCCTTCTCCCCCATATATTTAAGTCCCATGGTGCTAACCCTTCATTCAGGTCCCACAATAATGAAGTTAGCTGACCACAGAATAAAACCTTTGAAATCATGAGCATATCATCATGAAATAATGAAATAAGCATTTTCTCATTTTTACATTGTTCTATTAGATATTTCTCCACAACAACAAAATGTCTGACTAACCCACTAAGTCAGGTATGGTCCATAGAAACCATAGAGGAGAGAGGCAGCTTAGTGTGGGTTAGGCATTGATGTGATCATTGGAGGCACAGGGTCTGTGCTGTAGTAAGAGGACCCTAGCATGATGGAGTTTAGTCTTCAGAAGGAACAGAAGGAGTCAACCAATCAAGGCGAGAGGGTAAGCCAGGCCACAGAGACTATTCACCACAGGACACCTGGCTTGAGGTGCTGGTGGCCAAAGGACAGAGATGAAGTGGGTACTCTCTGCAGACAACCATACTCGGAGCACGCACTCCTCAGAATATGATGCTAAGACCCAGTTGTTGAGGACGATCAGTGGCTGTCGTCCTCTCCTTTTGGTGCTTTTTTTAGAAAAACAAAAAACAAAAAACAAAAAACAAAACCCCACAGCCTTTAAGAATTCATTCCACTTGTAGTCTTGATCTGTTTGAAAGGCTCTCTCAGGACAGTAAACTACTTAAAACAGTAAGTGCTTATTAAGTGCCCAGGGTGTCCAGACAGCTATGCAAAAAGCTGTGGACTGTGTTAAGGGAATGCTCAACAAACAAAGGCTCTGCTTTAGGCAAAAGTAATATGTCCTTTGTGGATATGTGTCCAAGACTTCAACTGGGCTGAAATAATGTGTTTGAAGCTTTTCCTAGAAGAAATCCATGTTGTGAAAAAGTCTTAAATAATATTGGGGGGAAATTCAACAAAGACTAGAAAATCAATCAAGGTTTCGAGGTTAGGGTAGGTGAAGCATTTTCCCTTGTGCTTTACGCGTTTTTCTTTTATCCATCAAGATGCTGGGCTGGATTCTACCATACAATAAATAGAAAATTGCCAACCTCCTTTGGGAAACTAGCCTTTCAATCAGTTCAGTTAAATGAGGATTTTCAAATGGCTTCCATGTGTTCAATCTTGTGCCAAGTGTGTGGAGGATAAAGGAGAATTCTTGGCATCATCTTGCCATTGCAAGTTTACTGGAGGAGAACAGATGAGTCAGTGTTAAGAAGTAATGAGAAGACTTACAGTAACTACCCCCTGCATTCATTCATTCTCAAGTTAGACCAGCCATGGGATAGGCAAGGGCTTGGGTGACCATTGCAGAAGCTTTAGAATCTTAGCCTCTCATGGATTTGTACCTGTTCTTAAGAGCCTTATTTTTTCCCCTTGTGTTTCTAGAAATCCTTATTGATTTGGTGTCACTAATGTTTGTTCTCATGTTGAAGTTCTTACTGTGGTAGAGTTGGGCCGCTGGACTTCTCAGGTAAGTCTGGGTTTCTCTTTATTCAACAAAAGGAAGGTAACAGAGCTGTCTCTAAGCCTTGAATGACTGTGTCTGAAACAGCTGGAATGGGCACTGGCAAGAATCACATTTTTAATGCAGGCAGAACTGTTACAATTGGTAGTTTGTTTTGAGGTCGAGAGAAGTTTTGTTCTCTAATGATAGTGGCAACCTCCCAGCCTAGGTGCCTTTACCTTAGGTAAACCAAGTTTTGGCACCTCAGTTTCACAAGGAGAGCTATCAAATGTCTCAGCATGTTTCTTAGGCATGTATGTGTATTAGACCTTTGATTGCAAGGGGCAAAGTTGAAAGGGGACAGATGCGTGAAATTTATTTAATACAATAAATGTGGGAATAAATTGGAGAATGAAGTTGGCAGCAGGAAAGCTGAGGAATGGAGACTCTAGCTCTCTGTCTCCATCTGCCTCAGGCTTCTTGTTTCTCTCTGAGTACTCAGTGTACTCAGTACTCAGACAGGAACATCTTCTTCACCTCTGCATGGACTTTCAGTAGAAGCCTCCATCATCTGACACTCATTCTAGAAAACTCAGTTCAAAATCTCAGGGAAGAATCAGTTTTGGAGACTGGTGGCCCTATTGTCCAATCACCATGGCATGGGGACAGGGTCATATATAAATAACATCTCCATCAACCTTACCCCAACAGTAAGTGATCAATAATAGATAAGATGATGTCAGCTACATAGGGATCTCCAAAGGTACCCATAGAGCTGCATGCTGGAACCAGGCTATGGGCACCTTTTCCTGTCAGTCAAATCACTTTCTTGGCTCTTCCAGAAACAGGGTGACTCATTGCATTTGTTGAGTCCACAGTTTGAGAGTTCTCTCTTTTCTCAAGGGCCTTGGGGATCTTCCTGATGAATTCCAATGTTACCTTTGGTGTCTATGTTAAGAAGTTTTGTAGAAATGAGTTATAAACTGAAGCATGGTAGCCTGCTTAGGTACCCCAGGATTCTGAGTAAGCTTATATTGATCTGGATGACATCATAGCCTGGGCACACAGGTAGGGCTGAGTAACATCATGGTTATTTAAAATGGCAGGAGAATATGGTGTAGTTATATGAGAAATAGTTGTCAGTAGGAAAGACTTTTTAGACATCCCCCACATGCATTTTTCTTTTTTAAAGGCAGAGTCTCATGTTGCTCAGGATGGCCTGAACTCAATATATAGTGAGGCTAAACTTGAACTTCTGGTCTTCTGATTTCTATATCCTGAATGCCTAGATTACAGCTGTGCACTGCCACAGCCAGTGTTATGTGGTGCTGGTGGTCAGACTAAGGCTTCCTACATGATAAACTCTGAATTGACTAAGCCACCTCCTCAGCTTCTCTCCATACATCATGTGGAAAGCCAGTTAGAGTGGACAAAGAATTATAAATTGATCTGTCTTGGAAATGAGGGAGTGATTTTGACTTTATTCTTTCAGTGCACATTTTTTCTTTGCACAGTCTACTTCAGGCACTGTGATGATCCTGCAGCACAGGAGTGAAGTTCTGCATTTTAATTAGTTGCTCTGTGTACCAGCTTGACCACACAATCTGAAGGGCAGCATGCAAATTAAGAATACAGAGTCTTTCTTTCTAAAACTATTAAGAGTTTTCAAGGTGGTGAGAAAGCCTTTTGAAGCATAGGTCTTTGCACTCTGTCCAGCTTGCATGAGGATAGAGTCACCCAGGTTGAGGGGCTTAGACAGTCCAGGTATGTGTACCCTTCGACATCTTATAAAGTTGAGAGGGGAAACCTGTTTCTAACTATGGAGCGGATATTGTCATGGTCCAGGAGTTTCCACCCATTCTAATTATACCTCTAAGAAAACAGCTCACAATTTATAATATTGTAAAGGAGGAAGCTATTTGTAATTTAGATATGTTGTAACTCTGTTGTAGTATTGGAAGATCTTCAGTCACTACATCTTTATTAAGTATATAAAATTATTCCAACAGATTTAACATCAAATCCCCCTTTCTTGTGTTTTCTTATTATTATTTAAAATTCTCACGTGGTAAAATTTAAAACCTTCTTTTTGTAGTAGATTTTACACCTATCTAATTTGGGATGACTTTATATCCTGCACTCTAGTAGTGTGAAAACAACAGCTCAAAACTTTTAACCAAGAAAGACATCTAACCAGTGGTGCTTCAAAAGGATGCACTGATTTATAATGCCTGAATTTATTATGCAAAACTAGAGAGAAGTGGTGTATCCTGAGGGGAAAATGGCAGTTTACTATAAGCCATATAATGTACCTTAAAATAATTTAAGTAATATGTTTCATCCCAGGATTTTCAAGCAGCATGTATTATAAAAATATATCCAACTGACTTATTATAAAAATTCTGAAAATTTTAAAGAAAGGGCATCTATAAAACACTTGTATGAAAAACTGTTTTAAAAAAACTTTTAAAAAGAGAATAGAAATTTTACATAGAGAATTTATTAGTAAAATCATGATAAAGTCATTTGTTGCAATTTCAATAATTGGCCTGAATTTTAATAATGCCATTACACTGTGTCTTACTTAGGATTTTATTGCTCTGAAGAGATACCATGACCAAGGCAACACTTATAAGGGAAGACATTTAATTGTCGATGACTTACAGTTTTAGAGGTTTAGCCATTATCATCATGGTAGGAAACACGATATGATGCACGCAGCAGGAAAAAAGTCTGAGAATTCTACGTCCAGATCTGCTGGCAGTAGGAAGGAAGACTATGTGATACTAGGTCAGGTTTTGAGCTTCTGAGACCTCAAAACCCAGCCCCTGGTGATGCACTTCCTCCAACAAAGTCCCACCTACCACAACAAGACCATACTTCCTGATAGTGCCACTGCCTGTGAGCCTATGGGGGCCATTTTCTTTCAAATTACCATATACTGTGATGATCCTTTTCTTTTCAAAGCATCTGACTTGGTATATCAAACTTCATGGCTCCCATTGATGCAGATCTTTTGGGGGTTTATCTCCCACTTCTCTCTGGGACAAGATCTTCCTTCAAGTATCCTGAAACTCAAGTATCCTTGGATTTCTGGTGTATTCTGAGTCTGTCTCCAACCTAAACTGGGAAACTTTTGCACTGACAGAACTCTTTTTTTGAGTTTAGTTTATATGCATATACATGCATTTGTGGGTATGGTCACCTACATATATGTGTAGAGGGCAGAGGTCAATATCTGGTGTTTTATTTTGTCTTGATTTTTCCATTGCACTCCTTATTTTTTGAGACAGAGTCTTTCATTGAACTTAGAGGTCATATTTCAGCTGGAGTGGCTGGTTAACAAGCCCCTGTGATCTGCATGACTTTATGTACTCACCCTTAACACTGGGGTTACAGGTAGACTGGGCGGGGGGGGTTGGAACTCAGATCCCAAACTTGCCCATCAAACAATTTCCCAACCCTCCTATCTTTCCAGCTTGTAACTGGAAATTCTTAGATATTTTTCTGTGAACTTTTCTTTGCCACTTGGAATGAATGTATGTTACAATGTTGTAACATACCTACTTTAATCACTGTTCTATTGCTATGAAGATATATCATGACCAAGGCAACTCTAACTGAAGAAAGCATTTAATTGGGGACTTGCTTAGAGTTTCAAAGGCTTATTCCATTATTATTCTGATGGGGAGCATGATGGTACATAGGCAGACTTGGTGCTAAAAAAGTAGCTGAGAGTTCTCCATCTTGATCCACAGGCAGCAAGCAGAAGGAGAGACACTGGGCTTGGCTTGGGCTTTTGAAACATCAGTGCCCACCACCAGTGACTCACTTCTTCCAATAAGACCACACCTACTCTGACAAGGCCAAGGCTTCTAATTCTTCTCAAATAGTGCCACTTCTGATATCAAAGCATTCAAATATATGTCCGGTGGGGGCCATTTCTTCTTCAAACTGCCACAATTCCCAGGCACATTTGCATTCACTCTGCTGCAGTAAGTGGTGGATCTCTTTTCATATTGGCTTCCCCTTGTTGTTAGAACAGATTTTGTTCATTTGTTTGTTTTGAGCTGGAAGGCCATGAAATTTCACCAGGGCTTTTCCAACTATATCAGGAATCAGAAGATTGATAAAGACTTCTATAGTGACTTTTCAGAGTACTTTGTGATCTGAGTTCAGTGCCAGCAAACAAGGTTATGACAAAATGAGATGTTTTCTATGTGTTTGTGGGAAACCACTGTGGATTAATAAAAGGTAGGGAGTGCAGGTAAGTGGGTTAGAGACACTGTTTGATCAAGCTGTGCCTGCAAGGCTATCAGTAGTATCTTACTAAACAATATATAAACAGCAGTAGAGAAAAATAAAAGTTTCTTCATTTTGGAAATGAACCTTTCCAGGTTTCTGTGACTCCCATTCATGGATTGGCCAACATGATCAGGAGCGACTAAATTTTCAGCTCTCATTTAAGACTCCCCTGACTCCAAAGGACCTGCTCTCCCTTGTCCCTTTGTTTTCCACTCCAGAGTTGCTTTGAACCAGCATTCTTCCTTGACTAAGCTGACTGATGATTAATCTCACAAAGCATCTACCTCTTCTCCTATACCTTTTTCATGTGCTGACTCATGTTTCCCACTTTCCCTAGTACCTACTTCCATGTCAAAAGACAGTCTCAGGTCCCATGTGAGAAAAATTAAAATACTTTTATTGTAAAATATAAATAATATGCCTTATTTTATTATACATATATATGTACATGTATAATATATAAACATATATATCTCACTATATCACCTATATGTGTATTACTCGCAATCAAAAGGAACATCAAGTTTTGTTTTAATACCAGACACAAACGAAAAAGTATTAGAATTATATTGATAAATAAAGATATAAATTATGATATAAGATAACATGATAATATTGAAAGAAGGTTTTTGTTGCATGTAATTTTAAATGCACACTACTGCCTTTCCTGGGACTGCAGTACTCGAGGCTTAGATCTGAGATCGGCCAGTCCCACCCTCGACTTATATCTCTGCCCACCTTTGCTCCATGGGGGAAAAAACCATTCAGATAACTTTATTATTTTAGAATTTGTGAGATAACACAATTTCTGGGCACAGAATCTCCTGCCTTAACCTTATCAGCTAGCCTGTAACAGTTAGCCTCCGCTGGTGGCAGAGGCCACAGCTTCAAGCTACCCCAAGATCTTACATGGTTGTAGCGTGCTTCTCATCCTAAGGCCTGGTGGACAAGAGCTCTTTCCTTTCCTTGCCTCTCTTCTTCCTCCTGAGACCCTGAAGTCTCACCTTTACCCTTCACCCAACAATTGATCAAATCAAGAACCAATTAGGGAACCAGATTAATACCAGTACCTTCCTCTACAGGTTTTGACTAGAAACATTGGATTAAGAACATTAGGTGAAACTAAGAATTAATTTTTCCTAAGATTTCTGATATTCCAAAACCAAAATGGCATATCTAGGTTCCTAGATCTTAATTTTCCTTATCAAAGGAAGTGCACACTTTTACAGGAGAAGTAAATTGATAAGACATATACTCTCTGCACTATGAAATAAATTTTCTCATAAAACCTTTGTAAAGCTCAATTACTA
Organism: Uromys caudimaculatus; assembly: GCA_028551405.1. NCBI lineage: Eukaryota > Metazoa > Chordata > Mammalia > Rodentia > Muridae > Uromys > Uromys caudimaculatus. Next base: position 18,504,247 of record CM052720.1, read on the forward strand.
TGTATAAAATAATTCTACATGTAGAATACATTTAGAGAACATATATTTAGTAACATATACTTATTTATGCCTATCTATTTAAATCCACACACCTGATTATATTTTATTACACTTAGTGGGGAAAGATTGTTCAGTTTGATGAGAGAGTGTAATAATATTAAGTAATGTGAAGTAATGACTCTTGTTTGTAAGTATGGCTATTGTTCTGGACATTGTCATTTTAGCCTGGATTTTATACCTCTTCCTAGTCATGCAACCATAATGGCTGCTGTTGTAGAATTGTTATGATGCATTTTCTACTCAGAGTAAGCTTCCTCACCAAATGGATTTTCATTGGGTTATTATTAACCTCAGAATGATAAATTAATCGTGGCAACTTTAAAATTATTTTCTGCTTGCTTTAATATAATACATCATTAGGGATTTCTTTGTTTACTCTTTTTTTATCCTTCTAGTAGTAAGACATCACTAGCAGAATTGATTTTCTGCTAGAGCACATTTAATTTATGTATACACATGCACATACATCCCTTCTTTTAAAAAAAAAGAAAAATATACATTCATTGGAATCCAGGGTTGCATGAAAGTTTAAAGAAGAGTGAAAGGCCTATTCATTTTTTTTCTTCTGAGAGATAACAGAATCCTAATATCAAAGAGTTTCAGGTAATTCCTAGAGATAAACGTCAGTGGTATTCTGCCTATAAGAATTTTCTATTTAATTATACTTATCAAGAGTTTGATAATTGTATTCAGCCATGAAGAAAGTATTCAAAGAGCTTGGACATTTGGAAATATTTAGCTTAAGATTAATATGATGGCTGGGTACCTCAGCTTGGGCCACAGGGCTCCATAGTCAATTAGCACCAGGAGAAAACTACCCTCCCAGGAGCTTGGAAAAGCCAGGGGTGGGGCCAAGAAACACACTACTGCTCACCAGGAACCGCCCCAAACCTGCAGGACACAGGGACTGAGGGAGGCGGGCATAGGAACCCTCTGGTTCCCATCTGAGGCAGGAGACCTCTGCCCGGCCACCAGGGTTCCATAGCCAAGCAGGGTCGGGAGAAAGTTACTCTCCCAGGAGCGTGGAAAAGCCATGAGTGGGGGCAAGACAGCACCACTGCTCACTGGACTCTGCCCGGAAACTACGGGCCACAGAGACTGAGGGACAGGAAACTTCCTGTCTCCATCTGTGGCTCGGGACTTCAGCTTGGGCCACAGGGCTCCATAGCCAATTAGTGCCGGGAGAAAGATACCGTCCCAGGAGCTTGGAAAAGCCAGGAGTGGGGCCAAGATGAGCACCACTGCTCACCAGGATCTGGCCCGAACCTGCGGGACATAGGGACTGAGGTAGGCGGGCATAGGAACCTCTGGTTCCCATCCGAGGCAGGAGACCTCTGCCTGGGCCACCAGGGTCCCATAGCCAAACAGCACAGTGACAAAGTTACTCTCCCAGGCCCTCAGGACACAGAGACCGGGGAGGAAAAGTAAGGGACAAGAACCTTCCGGTTTCTATCTGTGACAGGAGATCTGTGCCAGGGCAACCAGGGTTACATAGCCAAGCAGTGCTAGGAAAAAGTCACCCTCCCAGGAGGGTGGAAAAGCTGTGAGTGGGGATAAGACAAGCACCACTGCTCACTGGAACCTGGAGACCTCAGCCTGGGGCACAGGGCTCCAGGAGAGAGCTGGTACCCCAGGAGTGCTGACACACCTTCGAGCATAGGCAAAACCACCACTTCTGTTCAAAGTCACTGGATCAAGAGGGACCCTTGCAGAGCCATCAGGACATAGGAACAAAGGGGCAGCTGGGGACAAGATCCTTCTGGTTTTTGTCTGCGCCCCAGAGCTGACCCTGTGCCACAGCACTCCAAACCCAAACACCTCTCAGAGAGAGTTGGTCTTCAAGGAGTATTGATACAGAGGCCTGCAGGAGGGACAAGCCAAAGCCAGACAGAGTAAGATCAGCTAACATCAGAGTTAGCAAGATGGCAAAAGGCAAGGGCAAGAACTTAAGGAACAGAAACCAAGGTTACTTGGCAACATCACAACCAGCTCTCCCACCACAGAAAGCCCTGGATTCCCCAACACACAAGAAAAGCAAGACTCAGATTTAAAATCAGTTCTCATGATGATGATAGAAGACCTTAAGAAAGAAATTAACACCCTTAAAGAAACACAAGAGAACAGAGGTAAAGAACTAGAAGCCCTTAAAGAGGAAACACAGAAATCCATTAAAGAATTACACAATCAAACAGACAAAGGAAATGAACAAAAACATCCAGGAGCTAAAAATAGAAATAGAAACAACAAAGAAATCACAAAAAGAGACAACCCTGGAGTTAGAAAACCTAGGAAAGAGATCAGGAGTCATAGGTGCAAGCATAACCAACAGAATACAAGAGATAGAAGAGAGAAAGAATCTCAGGAGCAGAAGATACCATAGACAACATCGACACAACAATAAAAGAACATGCAAAATGCAAAGAGCTCCTAACCCAAAACATCTATGAAATCCAGGACTCAATGAGAAGACAGAACCTAAGGATAATAGGTATCGAAGAGAGTGAAGATTCCCAACTTAAAGAACCAGTAAATATCTTCAACAAATTCATAGAAGAAAACTTCCCTAACTTAAAGAAAGAGATGAACATAAATATACAAGAAGCTTACAGAACTCCAAATAGATTGGACCAGAAAAGAAATATGTCCTGTCACATTATAGTGAAAACACCAAATACACAAAACAAGGAAAGAATATTAAAGGCAGTAAGGAAAAAAAGTCAGGAAACATATAAAGGAAGACCTATCAGAATTACACCTGACTTCTCACCAGAGACTATGAAAGCTAAAAGATCCTGGGCAGAACTCATACAGACCCTAAGAGAACACAACTGCCAGCCCAGGCTGCTATACCCAACAAAACTCTCAATTAACATAGATGGTGAAGCCAAAATATTCTATGACAAAAACAAATTTATACAATATGCTTCCAGAAACACTGCCCTACAAAGGATAAATGGTAAACGTCAACTCAGGAAGGGAAACCACACTCTAGAAAACACAAGAAAGTCAACAAACTGAAAAACGGCTGGAGTAGCCATTCTAATATTGGATAAAATTGACTTTCACCCAAAAGTCATCAAAAAAGACAAGGAAGGACACTTCATACTCATCAAAGGAAAAATCTACCAAGAACTCTCAATTCTAAACATCTATGCTCCAAATGCAAGAGCACCCACATTCATAAAAGGCACCCTACTAAAGCTCAAAGCACACATTGCACCTCACACAATAATAGTAGGCAACTTCAACACCCCATTATTATCAATGGACAGATCTTGGAATCACAAACTAAACAGAGACACAGTGAAACTAACAGATGTTATGAACCAAATGGATTTAAAAGACATCTATAGAACATTTCATCCTAAATCAAAAGAATATACCTTCTTCTCAGCACCTCATGGTACCTTCTCCAAAACTGACCATATAATCAGT
>CM052720.1:18508241-18563860 GCA_028551405.1 Uromys caudimaculatus
GCAACAGTGTCAACAGGCCTGACCCCTGCACCCCCTTCTGGTCCTCCTTGAGTTTGGACCACCAACCAAAGAATATACATCGAGGGACCCATGGTTCGGGCCACATATGTGGCAGATGATGGCCTTGTTTGGCCATCAGGGAGAGGAGAGGCCCTTGGGCCTGAGGGTATTAGAGGCCCCAGTAAAGGGGGAATGTCAAGGTGGGAATATGAGAATGAGTGGGCAGGTGGGTGGGAGGTGGAATTCCCCCATAGAGGCAGGGAGGGGGAAGGGATAGGGGGTTTTCAAAGAGGAGACCTAGAAAAGGGGAAACATTGGAAATGTAAATAAAGTATCATAAAATAAAAAAAATAAAAAAGAAGATTAATATGACATATTAGTGGTTTCAGCTTGTTTTATGCTCTGGAGTGCATATGCTAGTTTCCCTACGCATGTCAATGTGCATCTCGGAAACAACTCCTACCTGCTGTGTTCATAGCTGTTCCCATTATACACCTTGCTAATCATTCTACATTCTTACTAGATCTTTTGCTCCCTTGGATCATATTGCTGCTAGCTGCTAAATTTCCTTGTCCATTTCAGATATTGTTAAAATGATCAATTAATGCAATCACCATTCATTATACCTCAGATTAAAAACTTGTATTTGCATGTCATATTTATCATAGCAGTAGTCAAGCAACTTTCTGAGTAGACTGCTTTAATTTAAAACCCATATCGAGGTGGGGCCGTCCCTACTTCCTTCTCTCCAGGCAAGTAGAGGTCATTTTAGAAATATCTTTAGTTTATCCCATTCCCACGGCATCCTTCTTGGAATGTCTTACAGATGTAAACCTACCAGCTTTTCTCCAGATTCTTGATTCTCCTTTAAGACTCTTAAGTTGAAGAACAAGAATGTTAATCACATCATTAAATAGAAGATGTATAAGAAAGACATTTCAAAAAGTACTACATGTTGAGTTAAATCCATCCTAGGATACAAATACCTGGTGCCTGTGTAAATAATGATGATAAGAGAACGAGAAAGAAAAGAAGATACCGAGTACTTCCAGAGTAAAATTGGGGACAGTATGAAGGAAGAAATTTGGAAGATGATGAGAAACAGAAGAACGCAAAAGCTGAGAAAGTTCTTGTGTTCAATCTACTTGAAAATCATGTATTAGCTGAATGTTGTTAGTACATTTCTGCATTTGCAACTCCTAGGAGGGTGATGCAGAATGATTGACAGTTTGACTAAATAGCAGGATCTACTTCAAAATTCTCCTTCTCCCTCACCCATAAAATGTTTGAAATAAGCTCTACATAAAACCTAAGTAGGCTTTAGGATGCTGTCCTCACTAATTGTTTCCACTGGCTGAGATGATTAGAAGTTGATTGCACATCTAAATCTGGGAGGAAAATTCTAAAGGGAAGCCAATTCAATAATCACTCTGCAGTGTTCTGTCCTCATTCTCAATTTCCCCTTCCATCTCCACCTTAATACAGTTTACCATTCATTTTCTTCATTTCTGTAAATGATGTTATCATTTGTTTTCAAAGAATAAGGCTGGAAACACTGTAATCTCTCTGAGTCTTCTGCTTTCCTTAGACTCTGGTGCCAATATAAAATGTAAATTCATTCCTATAAACTATGTCCCTCAGTGCCTGGCTTCTGGGTGACTCGTGGCATTGTCTTTCTCATTACTATACTCTATTTCCATCAGCTTCCAGCTATTGACACATGAATCTGTGATCTGCTCCACCACCAGTCGTTGGCATCTGCTGATCTTTCTTTTCTCGCTGCCCCTTCTCCGCATTTCTCTCTGACTTACCCCATTTTGGTGAATATCTATACTTCAGTACATTAGACAGGCCTTCCCTGCCTGCCCAGTCAAAAATAGTGTTTCTTATTACTCATTATTTTGTTTTACTTCTTCAATTTTAGCCCTTACTTGACATGATAAAAATAATATATAGTACTTTGTTATGCCGAGTATTTATGTAATGGATTGATTTGTGGTATCTTTACAACTGAAAATATTATACCTTATTTATATCTGTTATTTCTCTGTCTTTTGCAATCTCCATATCCATATTTATTTCCTGAAAATAAATCAGCAAAAAGATAGCAAGCTGCTTAGAAAATACTAAGACTGACAACAACATATATTTAAGTAGTTTTGCAGTTAAGGTTAGATTAAATTCTTTTCCAGGCATTAGATGTAGAACTCACTTCTGACCCAAACCTCTGTACTGTCTGCTTTTGGTGACTGAAGAGAGCCTCTACTATTTATGGGCCAGAGGCTGGAATTGTATTGTGTTCCTTCTCTGTGGGAGGCCAACTCTTCATACAGAAACTGATGACTATAATTCCCTGGGAGTTATTTGTAAACTTCTGAACGACAGGTTTTTAAGGAATAAGATTCCTTTGCAGATAACTGCATGTGGAAGCTCATATAAAAAGCACTTAAAATAACAGTAAAACTACCCATTTCAGGGGAACTATGGGAAAGAAAGGTAAGTTTCTAGTACAACTAAGTCTTTTATAACTTGATCCAAAAAAAAAAAGAAATCACAAACTGTGGTTATGACTGATGAGGGCGTGATATAGTTTATGTTGTTTGGAATGAAGATATGTTTGCTAATGATAGAAAATATTTTGAAATAATTTACTTGTAGAAAGTTAAATCCACATGATTCTCATGAATAGTGATGCTCTGTCCTTGTAGAGGACAGACCTTAAGTGAAACAATAGAGTGGTATATAGATTTTAAGAGGCAATGATTGTCAGAGTCTTGTTTTTAGAAACATAATAAGTATAAACTTTAAACTTGTGATGAATTTAGAAGACACAGGAGGGCTCAGCCACAGCTGAGATGAAAGAATGAGAAAACACAATTCTAGAAGAAGAAAATTGAAAACTGACTCTGTAGCTGTTTTTAAATTTATAAAGAGCTCTTTTACAGAGAAAAGGGCCTGCTGTTTTCACCCCTTTTCTTTGGAATGCTCTTCACTGTCTACCCCTGTGAAACTCATACTCATCGCTTAGACAGTTTGTTAACTATATAGTACTCCAACTGCTTCCTGCAAAGTCCTTCATCTTTCTTTGTTCTGTGGTGAAATTTATTTCTCTCAAGGGAGGCACATCCCAAAACTTTGCAGGAAGACAAAGGCCCTGTGTTCTTTCCTTTTGTGTGACTGTGCTTTGTTTACATTGTGCCACATTGGTCCACTGTAGGCATCAAGACCTACTCTTCTGATAGAAGTTTGTTCTTCATAAAGGGAGGTGTTACCTTATTCATTCCTGTCTGTGTGTGGTACAGAGTAGACTTTTCAATAATTTTTACTTTCTTTACAAATCTTTACTCTGTGTCAATTTAAAAGTATATAATTGGTGAAATGGAGAGATGGTTCAGTCAGCAGTGTACCTACATGAACAAGGGAAGCCTAATTCAGTTCCCAGTAACCACAGAATTACTGGGTACATCAGTAGCCCCAGCACGAGCAGGGTTAGAAGATCTCCAGAACACACTTTGTGAGCACTATTCAGAAAGGGATTCTCTCTTAGAGAATAGAAGAAGACATGGATGTAAATGGATGTAAACCGTCTGACCTCCACACATTCATGCAAACTTGTGCATGTGTCCCTGCATGCTCATGTAAATTCACACACAAATCAAACACACACACACACACACACACACACACACACACACACACACACACACACGAAAACACACAGAGATAGATAGAGAGAGAGAGAGAGAGAGAGAGAGAGAGAGAGAGAGAGAGAGAGAGAGAGTGTGTTTTGGCATCCTGCTGAAATTTTTTGCACTTCTGTTCTATTTGTTCCACTGATTGTTGTTTTAAAGCTTCTTGAATTGATGTGGGTGCCTCTTGAGAAAAGAAGATATGTCTAGTCTTATATTCCCTAATAGATCCAGGACAGAGGATGATCCTTAATGGATACTCAAGACTAGTTTTGAGATTGTACTGACAGAAACTCTAATGTATGCTTACAAGTAAAAACATCCTTTTAGGAGATAAATGACCTGCTTACTTACTGTCCAGTTTATTAATTAATAAAGATTACATGCTTAAGACTATATAAGTTATTAATTAATTTAGATTAATAATAAAAATGGAGGGGTTTATGACTTTGAAGAAGGAGAAATACATGTCATATCATTATTAGAAATCCTATTTTCTATAAAGTTTCAGTAAGTTTCCTTTATTTTCATTTTAATTTTCAACCATCTTTGAAGTCTTTCTTAACTGACATTCCTGTGAAATTTCATAAACGGAGATTCACATATGTTAAGGGTTCTTAAAAACCACAAATTGAGCAACAGAAGAACATGGTATTCTCAAAATCAAAATATATAGGATTCTTTGGACTCAACTGCTGATATGAGATTTTAGGCACATAAAGGGGTTGGGTGATGAAATGCAGCCATTTTACATTATACGATGGAGACATATACAATTTGTGGAACTAAATTTAGAATTTTTATTCATAAGGCAGATATAGCAATGACTACAACAACAGCATATGAACAAGACAACCAAAGCAGAAAAACTTAGCTATTACTTAGAGGACTAGAAGAGTAAGGAGGATGGAGAGATAATGAAAGGTTGTTCAGCAAGCACTCAAGCAACAAGCCTTCTCCCTGGGCATCTTTGTAGCTCTAGTTATCTAGAAACAGTTCTATTTTGCACTTCCAGTGGGCACATCTGGCACAGACTCAGAAGACTTCACTACCAGGCAACCCACAACCACCATATACTCAAAAAACCCAGATAGGGCAACAAAACAAGGAGTGAAATACTCACCCAACAGAGACAAGACCAGATATCAGCACCTAGAATTATAATCCTCCCAAACTCAGATATCTAGACACCAGTTTAAAACACAGTAACAGATTTGATAATATTTCATTTAAGAAATATATATCTACAAATCCAGTGAGAGAAAAGGTGCTAGAATGAAACTTTCAATCTGAAACTTTCAACCCAAGAAAGCACAAGTAATTAATAATCTCAGACCAGAAAATCAAAAGAGTTGGAAAAACCCCACAACACAATGACAACAAACCTTGACATTGATAATTTCAACATCAATGGTCTTAATTTTCCAATAAAAAGCACAGAATAACAGAATAGATATGTAAACAGATCCATGCTTCTGCTATATCTGTAGAATACACCTTACCATCAAGAATAAACATTAGTTTAGGGTAAAAGGGCAGAAAAAGATATTCTAACAAATGGGCCAAAAAAGAGCAAGATTGTATAGCAATTTTGATATCTGACAAAATTTATTCCAAGCCAAAGCTAATCAGAAGAGAGGGAAGGACAGGATATACTCAGCAAAGGAAACTTCACTATGAGGATATTGCAATTCTAAACATCCATACATCAAACATGAGGGAACTTAAGTTCGTAAGAGACCTAATACAGCTAAATCACATACTGAACCCCACACTGTGATGGAGGGTGACTTTAATGCCCCTTTCTCACCAATAGGTATGTCATCCAGTCAAAAACTAACAGAGAAATGCTGGAGCTAAGAGTTATTATAAACCAAATGAACATAATAATTATTTACAGAACATTTAACTAACACAAAGGAATATAACTTCTTTTCAGCTGCTCATGGAACTTTATCCAAAACTGACCACATACTCAGACAAGAAACAAATCTCAGCAGATTGAAGACAATTGAAATAATGCTCTGCGTCCTATTTTGACCACCATAGATTAAAGCTGGATATTGACAACAAAAGAAACAACAGAAAGCTTACAAATTTATGGAAACCAAACAACTAACTACTGAATAAAAAATGGGCTAAGACAGAACTTAGAACAAAACTTTGAAACATTTTGGAATTGAATGAGAATGGAAAACCAGCATACCCAGAATTATGAGATATAATTCTGAGATGCAAGTTCATAGCACTAAGTGCCTATGTAAGAATATTGGAGCCGGGTGGTGGTGGCGCACGCCTTTAATCCCAACACTCGGGAGGCAGAGGCAGGCGGATTTCTGAGTTCGAGGACAGCCTGGTCTACAGAGTGAGTTCCAGGACAGCCAGAGCTACACAGAGAAACCCTGTCTCGAAAAAACCAAAAAACCAAAAAAAAAAAAAAAAAAATATTGGAGAGTTCATATTAATAAATTAACAGCATACCTGAAAGCTCTAGAACAAAAGGACTGAACACCCAAAAAGAGTAGACTACTGAATAAAACATGGGCTAAGACAGAACTTAGAACGAAACTTTGAAACATTTTAGAACTGAATGAGAATGGAAAACCAGCATACCCAGAATTATGAGATATAATTCTGAGATGCAAGTTCATAGCACTAAGTGCCTACATAAGAATATTGGAGAGTTCATATTAATAAATTAACAGCATACCTGAAAGCTCTAGAACAAAAAGACTTAACACCCCAAAAAGAGTAGATGGCAATAAATAATCAAACGCAAGCCTGAGATCAATAAAATAAAAACAGGCAAACAAAAAACAAAAAAAGAAACAATAAAAAAAAGAATTGCTTTTGTGAGAAAATCAATAACATTAACAAACACTTAATAAATTAACTAAAAGATGCCATGGATAGAGATTAACAAAATTAGAGATGAAAAAGGAGATGTAGCAACAAATATTGAAGAAATTCAGAGAATCATAAGGACATAGTTTAAAAACTATGTTCTCCAGCATGTTAGAAAAATCAAAAAGAAGTGGATCACCTGCTTGATGTATACTACTTACCAAAGTTAAGTCAAGATCATACAGACCTATAACTGTTAGTGAAATAGAAAGAGTAATCACAAACCAAAGAAAGCTCAGAGCTCCTGGGTGGTTTCAGTGAACTCCAGAATTTCAAAGAGTTAATGATAAAATAATTCTGACTAATAAAAGAACTGTGGGAGATATCACTATCCTTGACCTCAAATTGTACTCCAAAGCTATAAGAATAAAACCAGCATGGTATTACTATAGAAACAGACACATTGGCCCATGGATTCAAATTAAAGACACAGACATAAGTCCACATATTTATGGACATTTGATATTTGATAAAGAAGCCAGAAATACACATTGGAAAAAAAGACATCATCTTCAACAAATGGTGCTGATCAAACTGAATGACTGTATATAGAAGAATCTAAATAGATCTATACTTAGCACTTTGCACAAAAATTAACACCACATGGATCAAAGACATCAATGTAGAGCAAAGTCTATTGATTCTGATAGCAGAGAAGGTGGAGAACAGTCTTGTACTCATTGGCAAGGAACAGACTTTCTGAGCAGAACAGTGGGTGCATAGCCCCTAAGAGCAACAATTAAAATAGGACCTCATAAAACTGCAAGACTTCTGAACAGCAGCGGACACCATCATTAAAATAGGACCTCATAAAACTGCAAGACTTCTGAACAGCAGCGGACACCATCATTCAGACAAAGGCTCTAGAAGAGGAAACAATTTTTACCAACTACACATCCAAGAGAGCTAATCGCTAAAATATATAAAGAATTAAAACAACAGCAAGAAAACAGATATCAAGAAAACAAATGTTGCCTTTATAAGAAGAAAAGCTATTTGCTACAAGTGATAGAACCCCTCCTTGTCCGTGATGAAGCTTCTCCTCTAAAAATGTAGCAATTTATACTTTTTTAATTAATAAAAAAGAAAATAATCAACTCAATTTAAAATGGGATGCAGATTAAAACAAAGAACTCTCAAAAGAGGAAATATGACTTAGAAGCACATGACAAAATGTTCAACATCCTTAGCTGTTAGGGAAATTCAAATCAGCCTACTGTGTGATTTCATCCTACACTAGCCAAAATGGTCCAAATCAGTAAAATATGCGGCAAAACTCATTCTGGTTAGGATGTGGAGTAAGGGGACTACTCATTCATTTCCAGATGGGAGTGCAAACTTGTACAGTCGGTATGAAAATCAGTGTGGTTACTTCTTAGTAATATTGGAATAAATCTCTCTCAAGACAGAGCTATACCACTCTTGGGCATATACCCAAAAGGACTGTGCATTCTACTTTAGAAACACTTGTTCAACTGTCTTCATTGCTGGTCTACTCATAATAGCCAGATTTTAGAAACAAACTGTTGGTCAAAGATGAGTGGGTAAGGAGAGTGTGATTTGGTTATTACTCAACTGTTAACAAAAAATAGAGGTAGAGAAAAAAATCATCCTGCATGAAGTAACCCAGACTCCAAAAGACAAATATAGTATGTCAAATGCATCTTTCAATACAGTATTCAAATATAGTATTCAAGTGGAAAGGAGACTAGGTATACATTAAAGAACTTGGGCAAGGGATGGCTCTCCTTAGAAATGGAAATTAGAGTTGCTAGTTATGGATGGATGGGGAGGGGAGCGACTGGAATAGGTGTGTCAAATAGTGAGGAGGGGGAAGAGGAGGTGAGGGATGAAATACCAGGAGGAATAACTAAAACTAAGGTGCATTTGGATTATATGGAAATATAATAGAGTAGAGGCTGCCTAAAATTTGTCCATATACGAAGGTGCTCTAAATGGAATCTTCAAGTAACAGGGGAAACAGAGCCCCAACTGGACATCTTCTGTCACTAAACGAAGCTTCCATTTCTTGGATTGTGTTATATCTAATTTAGTTGTTGTCAAATGAGTCTCCATGGAGCCTCCAAACAACTCAAAATATTTACAAAGCTAATGAATGCTTCCCCATTGTTGAAGACCAAACCTACACAAGCCACTGAGCATGGGAAGTCAAGTTGGTGCTTACCTAGGACCTTCACATCTATTTACTAGTGCTCATGGTACTCTGCACACTATTAGAGGAGAAAGCCAACCCAGGAACAAAGTCTTTTATTGGCAATAGTGACCTGGATGCAAGATATGCTATATTGAAATAGTGGCACAAAGCTTAAGGGAGGAACCAACCAATAGCTGATAGTATTTAAGGACCACTACATGAGCTGGGACCTATACACAACAATTCAAAGTTGTCTAAGACCTTGAGACTAGAATGCTTAAGGATTTATGGGAAAATCAAATACTACTGCTCTAAAGTGACTCATAATGACATTCTGCTATAATAGATTGATGTCTGCTGTACCGCCATGCACGGAAAAACGCAGGTGTGGGTGGGGTCCCCTGGTTCCGGGTCCTGTGGCTGGGCCTGCGCACCACCCAGGCATAGGGAGGGAGTTCAGGTGGAGATGGGAGTGCGGGCCGCGAGTGCTAGCCTCGGGCACTCTCCAGCTCCAGCCGGTGCTGTGGCAGTTCCGCCCAGGCGCTGCTTCCAGCACGCAGGTGCCCTCCAGCCCGGCCTGGCCGCCTCCGCTGCTGCGGCGGAACCAGATGGAGACTCACCGCCTCGGGCGCTCAACAGATCTGCTATGCTCGGAGCACTCGGAGCACTCGCTGCTCTGTACCAAGTCTTGGCCGTAGCATGGCATCCCCTGTGGTACCTGCAGCCACTGTGGCTGCCGCTGTGCTGTTGCTGTGCCCCACCGTTTGGCCCAGAGAGTGGATCTCTTTCTGGGCCGAAAGGGTTTACAGCTACCAGACAAAGTTTTCTGACACCAAAATAGTTTTACACCTTTATTCCTTCTGGGTGATGGGTAGCGGGCTGCACAGGAGCTGACAGGGCAGGTGGGTAGAGAGAGAGAGCTACTCGGGTCAGGATGCGCTAAAATACTGTCTGGGAGGGGTCAGAGATTTGGTAATGATACTTTCTATTGGCCTGGTTTGGGGACCTTTTGGTGCCTCATTTGCTTGCCGGGGACTCAGGGTTGCTTTCTGCATGACAAATCCCACACACCAAGCCTCTCTTTACACAGGGGCTGTAAAGGCTGTGGCCGGTTTTACAGGAGTCTTCCGGGAGTGTTGGCTAAAAGTATGGTCTGGTCCCTTGTGAAAAATATTACGGGGTCTCCCAGAATTTTTAGCCTGAGCTCAACCGGTTGTCAGATTGCCTGTCACAGATCACTGCCCCACAGATGTCTTGCTCAGCCATCATCCAAGATGCTACCTCATGCAGTAGATAGAAACAAATACAGAGATATACAACCCCTGGATGATGTGCAGAGAGTAAAATATCTTGGAACACTCCATTGTAAATTTGTTGTCTCCATCAAATTCCTTCCATCAGGGCTCAGGGATCCCTTGGAAAAAGAGATAGAAAGTTGTAAGAGTCAGAGGGATGGAGGACACCAAGGAAAGAAGGCCTGCTAAACACACCATGACAAATGCATATAAGAACTCACAGACTGTGGCAGTGAGCAAGGGTCTCAGACTGGTCAAAGTCAGAGACCAGTGCTCAGAGTGTAAGTGGGCAAAAGCCCACATCCCTAACCCAAATGCTATTTCTTTTTGATAACTGCCTGCAAATGAAAAGTTAGCTTTCTCCAGTGGAATCTTCTTGGGAATGTAGATCACTCTTAAGGCTCCATGTCCATCAGTAGATAGATGGCCAACACACAACAAACTCAATGGCATTTATGGGAATTTGGAGGGTTTTTGTCTCATCCATGCTTTGCCTAGCCCTCGACACACACATACCTCAGATCTTCTGTATATACATTATGGTTTCCAGTTTTATGTTTTTATGACCCTTTCACTCATGCCAAGATGTGCTTCTTGAACTTTTTCTTTGACTCCTTGCCTTCTGTGTTTATTTTCTCCTATTCTGGTTTGTTTTTATTTTAGTATTATTTTTAGATGTCTGTTTTTATTCCAATGACAAAGGGGATGGGAATTTGAGTGGGCAGGAAAGTGAAGAGGTTTTAGGAGTGCTTTGGGAAGGGGAAACCATAAAAAGAAAAGAGATTGAGAGAAAGGAGGTCCAGTGACTGGTTAAATTGGGATCCAGCTCAATAGCAGACTCCAAGGCCTGATTCTATTTCTGATGCTGTGATGTGCTTACAGACAGGAGTCTAGCATGGCTGCCCTCTGAGAGGCCCAAGAAATAGCTGAAAGAGTCTCATGCATATATCTACACCCAACCAGTGGACAGAAGATGGGGAGCCCTGTGGATGAATTAGGGAAAGGCTGGAAGAAGCTGAGGAGGAGGGCAACCCCATAGGAAGACCAGCAGTCTCAACTAACCTGGAAACCCTGAGATCTCTCAGACTCTGAGCCACCAACCAGGCAGCATACACTAGCTAAGAGGCCCCCGACACATACACAGCAGAGGACTGCCTGGTCTGCCCTCAATAAGAGAAGATACACTTAACCCTATAGAGACTTGAGGCCCCAGGGAGTGGGGAGGTCTGGTGGGGTTTGGGGTGGGATGGTGACATCCTCTTGGAGATGGGAGCCGAGTGGGAGAGGAATTAGATGAGGAACTGTTGGAAGGTGGACCTAGAGGGGGATAATGACTGACCTGTAAAAAGAGATTAAAGATTAAAAAGAAAAGAATATATTATATTAAAAACATGTTTTGAAAAAACATGAGTTGTCTATTTTTATAAGTATTTACAAATTTAAATCAGAGTCATACCCAGCTTATGAGTCTAATAGTACCCAGTGTCCTGAGGATTTCTTCTTTCACTTGGTCAGTGAAAATAAAATAATGATGTACATTGAGACAGAAAAAGAAAACAAGATTAATATCTCAGGAATTTTTGGTGAATTTCTCATTTTGTTCTGTAGAATCAGTTGTATAAATGCCTTCTGATATTTCTTCAAATCTCTAGTGTTAGAGGGAAAATGTAATCTCATTAGATCATTTTTTAAAGTAATTTTTATGAAGATAAAATATGTCTGTCTAACAGAACATGCAGTAAGCTTGACACTTTGCTGTGCTCTCTTCCTCCTCTCAGAATTTGAGGATAATGTAAAATGTAGGTATGTATGTTTCTCTATTATTCTGGAGTTTTCTGTAAAAGAATGGGCTTGATATGGCTCGTTATGGAGGGTTCATTGAACAGATCAATCAGCATATTTTATTACAAAAAATACTTGTAAATATTAGTCCCACCTGAGATAAATAATCCTATGATTAAAATGATGATATGGTGACCATAAATCCTGATGTATAACACACTTGATTGTCAAGATACTAGGTATCTCTAATTGTATAAATGCATGTAGAATAAGAAGAAGAATTTAGAAAGGTAGATATAGTTATACTTATGATTAAAAATTAAATGTATTTTAATACAAATTTGAAAGCAATTTTGCTGAAGAAAAGCAAAATGATGGAATTACTTTGAAATCCAGATAAATACTACTTTGAAAAGTATCCTGGCACTTTGAATGTCTTTTGGTGGGAGTATGTTCTCTCTTTCGTTCATGTGGATCCCATGGATTATATGCAGGTTGTCAAGTTTAGCAGCAAGTATCATTAGAGAATAGGCCATCTTGTTGGCCCATAAAGTTTTTAAATACAAAGTCAATTATAGAATTAATAGAGAAACTTGATATTTTCCTTACGGTCCTCTAGGTAGAATGAGAACTAATCTTCTACCTATTCCTGTTCAAAAGCCATTTAAACATAATAATGTAAGCGGTGGTCATTCTGTTATTTATCCTGGGTTTAGAGTTCAGCTAGGTAACTCTTTGAACCTTTTAGTTTCACTGACATTTTCTTGGTCCACTTGTACAACTGTTCATCTGTCATTAGTTAGCATTAGTTTGGTGGTGATCCATCTATTCTCCATCATTAGAGGGATGTCTAGGCCTCAGGATCTCCAGGTGGCTAGCTTAAACTCGCTCATTTGGAGGTTGGGGTGGGGGAGGAAAAATAGTTACAGGGTCTCTTAAAGCCTAGGCTGACATACCATTATGTCTGTTGCTTCCTATTGACCATATCAAGTCAACAAATCAAGATGAAAACAGACCCTTTCCAGTAGTTGACAGACCTCAACACACAGCTGAAAGGTACAAACAAGGCAGTAGGGGGGTACAATAACATCATTTGATTTTTGTTAACTCCCAGGATTTTCAAAAGCTTCCATCAACCACGTCATGCTTGAATTTCAGAATTGAACATGTCAACTCGAACAAGATAAGAGTCCCTTTGGTATGTCTTCTTTAGTGTGTAATATGCTTATATTGTTTTATTAATGAGACATATTAGGGACAGCAAGAAAGGAGAGGTTACGATTAATAAATGATATATTCGTATATCAAGTTTATAAGGGAAAAAATTAAAAGAATAAGTTAGGGTCCCTTAGGTACGTCTTCTTTTCATTTGGAGACGTACAAGTTAAAAGGCTTTTCCAAATACCTAGCATACAGTTGTGAGGTTGGAGGAAAATAACTAAGAATGGCCCCCATGGGCTAAAGGAAGCAAGGATACAGTCACTGGATGTTTCCACAGTGCAGACTCTGTGCACCTGCCTTGTCTTGGGCTCTGGGGCAGCTCTCAGATCACGGACACTGCCCTGTCCTCGGCTGTGGGGCTGCTCTCAGATCATGGACACTGCTCTGTTCTGGGCTGTGGGGCTGCTCTCAGATCATGGACACTGCTCTGTTCTGGGCTGTGGGGCTGCTCTCAGATCATGGACACTGCTCTGTTCTGGGCTGTGGGGCTGCTCTCAGATCATGGACACTACCCTGTCCTGGGCTGCGGGGCTGCTCTCAGATCATGGACACTGCTCTGTTCTGGGCTGTGGGACTGCTGTCAGATCAAGGACACTGCTCTGTTCTGGGCTGTGGGACTGCTCTCAGATCATGGACACTGCCCTGTCCTGGGCTGTGGGGCTGCTCTCAGATCATGGACACTGCTCTGTTCTGGGCTGTGGGGCTGCTCTCAGATCATGGACACTGCCCTGTCCTGGGCTGTGGGGCTGCTCTCAGATCATGGACACTGCTCTGTTCTGGGCTGTGGAACTGCTGTCAGATCATGGACACTGCTCTGTTCTGGGCTGTGGGGCTGCTCTCAGATCATGGATACTGCCCTGTCCTGGGCTGTGGGGCTGCTCTCAGATCATGGACATCCTCATGGGATTCTTCTTTCCCAAATGTTTCTGCTCCAGGCACTGCAGGGCCCTGCTTCATCTCTATCTCCTCACTCTATCACCAGCTTCTGAAGATACAGCCCAGTTCTGCCAGCTAATTTGGTGTTTGTAGTGGATTCCTTCCTATAAAAAGTTAAAGATGGGACTTTTTATATTTTATATTTTAACAATCTCTGTCCCCTTTAGTTCAGAATGGCAATATATTCTCATAGATGCTTCCTGAAAACCTTTGTGATCTTTCTAAGAATTGAATAAAGAATCAAAGTCTACTGCTTTTCATAGTTTCCCCCTAGTTATAATGCTACTTTGGGATGGCTCTGGTGCAGTCATGGTCTTATGATTCCTAGAGTCCTTTTGACTACATCAGAAAGCCTATTAGAGAGTCTCTCAATTCTTTCAGATATTTTAACCCTTGACATATTCTTTGTCCCAGCCTGGGGATACAGGAAGACCGAAACAGTTCTTTTTTTCCAAGTCTAGTTATGGGCTATGATGTTGCCTTCAAACTCTTTCAAATAAGTCAGTTATGTGTTCATCTCATCTCCCTGCCCCATCATATCACTGAGTTAGAAAATTTTAATCATTAGTCTGCCTACTTCTTATTCAATTATAAAAGTTATTTTGATACTTTTCACCCCACCCCAAGGATACCAGACAACTGTTTTGTTCCCTTTCTAGTATTACATAATATACCTCAGTTTTCTTTCTTTTTTTTATTGGTTATTTTATTTAATACACCTCAGTTTTCATCCACTGGTGCTACCTCCATACCGTTCTTCCAGGTTTTCTGGCTTGTTCTCTATTGTTGTAGCCCTTACTTTTTAGTCATTCCCAAAGCCAATGGTGTGTCTTCTGTTTGTTAAGGCAGCTTCTCTACTTGAAATTGATTCCTCTGTTTTTTAGATACTGCTGCATAGTAACCCACACCCCAAGAGTAATAAGAACCTCCACCTCTATACTTTTTCTCACAAGTTTATAGACAGGCATGACAGGTTTGATCTTGGTTGGACTTATAGACATGTATGAAGCACTCATATCTAGGAGTTGCCTGAAATAGGATATCTGGGATGTATTGCTCTTGGATGGTGGAGGGAATGGATTTATTATGCAGCAGACCTGTCTGAGATTGCACAGTGCTGGACAAATTAAAGCAGACATGTCCCAGGTGTTTGGTTGTCTCTATCCAGCACCTTAAACCATAAGAGGAACCTGCATTTCATGACAAGGAAACAGATTTTGCTGCCCAATAAATGAAACTTCAAGACCTTGTTGCAAAAGCATGGGACTACAGAAAGAAACGAGTAGAGAATTGGTCCATTTTGACATCACTCCTTCACAATCTGTAACTCTCAGAAACCAGTTTCCTAACATAATATAGACATATTTTTAGCACTTTGCCAGCTTTTTGAGAGGATAAGGTGGGGCTGATTATACAAGTTTCCAATGTTGGGATCCTACCATCTTTTGTCTAAGGGATCACAATTGTGGTTAAGGTATACTTGAGACTGCGGCTACATGTGGTCCCATTGCCTATCACTGAAGATAGTAGACAACTCTAAAATACATTGCAGTTCTGTATTGTGGAAACAATAAGTTCATAAATTTTAATTGGGACACACTCATGAACCAATAAAAAATATCTTGCTAGCCCTATGATTTTCTGCAAAAATTTACTTTCTTAATAAATCTAACTCAAGGTACTGTTAGGCACTATTCCACATTTTAGACCAGGAGTCACTGTGGTGGTGGAGCTGTGTTTTCAATTAAAATAGGATTTCCTTTTCAGTTTCCTTCTTTTCCCCAGCTTTCCTTGTAATCTGTCTTCAGAATAAAGGATTATACCAGGCAAGAAAAGAGACAGACTTTAACATTTGAACTTCTAAAGAGACACTTACACAATATCAAAAGCTTTGATTCTGACACAAACTATAGAATAATCTGGAGGCTTAGCAGGATTGTTCTGACTTTAGGAACAAAGATGAATCAGGTTCAGTTGAATGAAAGAAGAATTGACTTTGTGAAGGGAGGAGAATGTGAGTCCTACCAGGGTGGAAGTCCTTTGTGTTAGGGAAACAACAGAAACTTAAAAACAGTTGGTATTGTTCGTAAGACGGGGCATCTATAGAATCACCTGTTCCTCTGAGAAGTTCCAGGACTAGAGCTGGAACAGAAGCATAGCCCTAATTCATGGATACGCAAAAGCGTGTACATCCTACATCCCCCAGAAGGGAGAAGAACAGACAAACAAACAACAAACCAGCTAGCAATGTCTGAAGATCCCAGCAATGGCCAGAGAGCTGAAAGGCTTTAGGTGTCTTCTAGTTTGCTTGCTTTTTTCTTTCGTTCTTTCTTTCTTTCCTTATTTACTTGCTTATTTGTTTATTTAATTAAAAAAAAAAACAATTCAAGACAGAATCTTGCTTGGCATCCCGGCCTGGACTCGTATGAGGGACCCTACAGTCTCCACCTCCCAAGTTATGTCTTACATTATGCATACATAGAACACAATGGCCAGGAGGATAAAGGCATGGGAGTTGCTGTGGATGTCCATAGCTGTTAGATGAACATGTCAACTGAAGTTCTGTGGCTGGAGCAGACATTGGAATTTCCTCTTGTGAAACTGAAAAGGGCAGTCTCTTTTTTCCTGAACTGTTCCAGAACATTCGGTATTGCTTGTTTCCTTAAATAGAATGAGTGAAAAATTCACAGAGGTCTGGGTTTACCTTGAGGTAGTATGATCTTTTGTCAATAAAAATGAAGTTT
Source organism: Uromys caudimaculatus (assembly GCA_028551405.1). Taxonomy (NCBI): domain Eukaryota; kingdom Metazoa; phylum Chordata; class Mammalia; order Rodentia; family Muridae; genus Uromys; species Uromys caudimaculatus. Next base: position 18,524,968 of record CM052720.1, read on the forward strand.
GAGAGCTAAGTACACTTACAGAAATATTTTAGTTCATTGATTCAGAGGCATGCAATTTTCTACCATGATTTAATGCATTTGAAACTGAGATGCAGCTCAGGGTCCATGACATATCAGAATTTAGTTGGCAGTGGTTTTTCTTTCTTAATAGGTGAAACAACAGCACTATTTTTTTTAAACACATGATGAAGTCTTAAATTCAATAAAATAGAGTTTAATCAAAGATGTCGTTGTATAGTTGGGATTTGTAAGTTTCACTTACTGCCAGTGAAAATGCTGGTAATTCAAGACTCAGCCCTTCTTGGAGTTCCTCTCTTAGAAAGTAACACCTTTAAAAGTACAGGAAAGTACCACGTGAAGAGCAGAAACAGCTGCTCAGTGATGAAGCCTGCATAGATATGGCATATAGTCATGTGGGTTGCTTTGTTCCTAGCTTCAGTGTACTTGCATTTGTATCATAGTTTACTGAGAAATTCCCTGCAGTTCGCACCATGCCTCTCGTAGCCTTGGTGTCAAATAGTGGATCAGCATCACTAAAGGATTTACAGAGAGGTTCTCTGGACCACCATCAAAGATCACTGGGTCCTAGGAGCCTTGAGCAACCTTGAGGAAAGCTCTGGGAAATGTTCCCTTCTTAGTTTTCCCCTTCATACCTTCATTAAACACGGAGCCTTCCAATCATAAATGAGACCTCTTTTCTCATTTGCTTGAATGGATAGTGACTTCTCAATTGGTGTCCACTCCTATAACCCTTCACAGTAAATTGAACACACTGTACCCATATTTTGTTCCTTGTATCAAATTTCTGAACTTTTATAACCAATACTATTACTTCAGTGTGGGAAATGTCATATTATCATTAACATGGGTTCTTATTTAATTCTATTATTTTATTCTAGCAATTCTTGTCCCTTTCTTCACGAATGACCTCCATCTTTCTCTTAAGTGGTTTTCACTCAGGAATGTAGAGGGTAGCTCGATGAGTTCCCATTCTAAGCTAATCTGTATCAGATTTCTTTTAGAGATCCACTCCATCCTAATTCAGTTTTGTAAGTTTCAGTCTTCTGATTTTGAGTGTTACTCTCCTTGAGAGGGTGTGGGGTCTGATTCCTTCTGCTTCTACTATAATTCTCTACCATTGAAGAAGCATTCCTATCACTATGACAACACAAGATGATTCTCCCCACTCTCCATGATGATATTTTCTAAGAGTATAATGCCCTAAGGTGTCGTGCCATTGAATCTGTTTCTTGCAGCGACTTCATTTGGATGCAGTCAAAGACACTTCTTAGAGATCAATAATCTGAAACCTTGTCTTCTCAAAGAATATCCTCCTAATCATGTTCATAACACCCCAAAGAGCATCAATGTATGTCCAGCCCCAGAAAATGAAAGTATATTTGAATTCATGGCATCACATGAAACCTGAGATCCTGCAGAGCATGTCTCTTCCTACTGACCGTCTCTACGTTCAGAGACTCTAGGGAGATGCTCCAGATTTCCTCCTCAGTGAGAGTGCAGCACCAAATTTTTGAAGTTCTCAGAGCTTGTCTCAGTGTTATTCTGGAAACTAAATATTCCAATCTTTTCATTAGGACATGGAAGAAGATTAATATAGTAAGAATTTCAAAAATAAAGGATAGGCAAATAAAATACCTTTCTTTTGAAAGTACCTAGTATGTCTTTACATAAATCCATGGATTCATAGGCTCCCAGTCTTCAAGTCTCCATTGCAAACTACTGAAGAACTACCACTCACCCTGAGAGATAAGAAGAATATGTCTAGAATAAAGAACCAAGCATGTCCCTTTTAAGAAGAACATGTTCACACTTTCTTTTACTCATGTAGTTCTACCCTATCCTATTTTTTTTTCCGTCCGGAAATAGACTCTGTCTTATGAATAATATTTTTGGATGTCTCCAAAGTAAATATATTTGATTAATTAGTTGGGATTATATTATAAATTATTCAGGCTATAGAGAATTACTCACAGCATTTCTGTTCAAAGGATGCCAAGAAAACAGCAGATTTTAAAGTAATGTTGCATCTCCACTTGGCTGAATATTACAAGAAAGTATTTTGTCTTGGATGCCATAAAAGAGACTTACTTACTGAGATAATGTACCTTGTTCTTACATAGCTGTTTCACTTATTACATATTACTCTCTTGCATAGACTTTGTGGATTATATTGCAGTAAAATTTAGAGGCTACATAAGCTGAAACTAAACAATATATGTCTTAAAAAAGCTCAGAGGGGAATATACATGCATTCCTGAGAGGAAAATGTTTCAGGTTTTTGATCAAGTTTTTGTTTGTTTGTTTTGTTGGTTTTTTTTTGTTGTTGTTGCTCTTACTATTATGCTATATGGCGCAATGCAAGGCGTACAGTGTGAGAGAACTGGTGTTGAAGAACTATTATTATTTATACAGTAAAATATTTCGCACTGTTAGCAATTTTTTATTTGCAGATTTTAGAAATGAATTTTATCCTTGTTGGGTCCTGGGAACCTCTTCTGTCCATGGCATCTGGAACATTTTAGTGGCTACTCCCAGTTCTTCATCCCCCAATGCTACACACCTCCATTCAAATTCCTGACCCTCTGTACTTCTCTCCTGTCTCCTCGCACACCTGATTTTGTCCCTATTTTCCCTCCGTCTCCCTCCCAGATTCCTCCTTCCCTCTACCTCATGTGATTATTCTCTTCTCCCTTCTGAGTAGGACTGAAACATCCACACTTTGGTCTTCCTTCTTCTTGGTTTCATATGGTCTGTGAGTTATATAGTGGGTATTCTGAGCTTTTATTTTTGGCTAAAGGCCACTTATCAGTGAGTACATACAATGTGTGTTCTTTTGTGACTGGATTACTTCACTTAGGATGATGTTTTCTAATTCCATCCATTTTCCTAGTAATTTCATGAAGTCATTGTTTTTAATAGCTGAGTAGTACTTCATTGTGTAAATGTACCACTTATTCTGTATCCATTTCTCTGTTGACAGATGTCTGAGTTGTTTCCAGATTCTGCCTATTATAAATAAGTCTGCTATGAACATAGTGGGGCATGTATCTTTGTTATATGTTGGAGTATCTTTTGGTATATGCCCAGGAATGGTATAGCTGGGTCCTCAGGTAGAAATATTTTCAATTTTTGGAGGATCCACCAGACTGACTTCCTAAGTGGTTGTACCAACTTGCAATCCCACCACCAATGGAAGATTGTTCTTCTTTATTCACATGCTCGCCAGCATCTGCTGTCATCTGATCTTAGCCATTCTTATTGGTGTGAGGAGTCATTTTGATTTTCATTTCACTGATGACTAAGGATGTAGAATATTTCTTTAAGTACTTCTCAGCCATTCAAGATTCCTGAGTTGAGAATTCTTTGTTTAGCTCTGTATCTCATTTTTTAATTGAGTTATTTGGTTCTCTGGAGTTTTGAGTTCTTTGCATATATTGGACATAAATCCTCTATTGGATATAGAGTTGGTAAAGAACTTTTACCAATGACATTAGCCAAAATACCCAACAAAGGGGAGAGAGAACCTGTAGAGATCATATACAGTGGATAGGTGTGACCCCCGCTTGAAGGATGAGGCCACCCACCCATCTCAAAAATATTAACCCAGAATTGTTCCTCTAAAAAGGAAATGCAAGGACAAAGAGTGGAGCAGAGACTGCAAGAAAGGCTATCCAGAGATTGCCCCACCTAGGGATCCATCCCATTTGCAGACAGACACCAAACCCAGACACTATTGTTAATAGCAAGAAGCACTTGCTTGCATGAGCTTGGTATAGCTCTACCCTGAGAGGCTGCGCCAGAGCCTGACCAATAAAAATGTGGAAGCACACAGCCAACCATCAGACTGAGCATGGGGACCCCAATGGAGGACTTAGAGAAAGGACTGAAGGAGCTGAAGGGGTTTGCAACCCCATAGGAAGAACAACATCAACCAACCAGATCCCCCAAAATTCCCAGGGACTAAACTACCAACCAAAAAGTACACATAGAGTGATCCATGGCTCCAGCTGCATATGTAGCAGAGAATTGCCTTATCTGGAATCAATAGGAGGTGAAGCCCTTGGTCTTGTGGAGGCTCGATGCCCCAGTGTAGGGGAATGCTAGGGTGTTGAGGCAGGAGTGGGTGAGTGGGGATGGGAGAGGGAATAGGGGTTTTGTGGAGGGGAAACTGGGAAGGGGGATAACATTTAAAATGTAAATAAACAAAATAACCAATAAAAATTATTTTTTTCAGAATACTAAAAGCATAACTATTTTATAAAACACAGTGTTCGTCTATATTGTACATAGAAAATACAGTGAAAACCATTTGTAAATTAATTTTGATATAACATATATGTGGACAATGGGATAATGGATTATTTTAACTTTCTGTTTAACAATCTTATATTGTTTCAAATTTTTTATAATTGATATCCTTTCATAAATAATACAAATGATTTTGTGAGTTAAGATGACAGGGCCTATTGGACGATTTCTGTGGCACTGATGTTACTGTCCACCCCTTTACTCCACAGGCCATGGAAACGCCATACACCTTTTTGTAATGCAGTTATGGCAGGACTTCATGAGCTATCCTTTTAATAAACTTATATGCAAATGCTACTTCCTTCTTTCCTCTTACTCTACATCTCTAAAGTAGATAGTAAGCACTAGCTGACTGCTCAGCTAAACATTGCATGTGAGTTATTTTAGGGAACTGAAAATAATAATTCTAGAATTAACTGGGCATTAAAATATTTTGAGATAGTGTATTTTATAATAGTAATTGTAATATCAGGATTGTAAGCACATTGAATATCAAATAGGATTTGCTTTCTTTGAGTTCAGCTAATGACTTTTTTTTGTAGTTTGTTTAATCCATGATCAATAAATTATAACAATATATAAAGTCATTGTTAAATACTCTCTAACCATCATTGTAAAGAAATATCTGTGAGAGACTACATGGATCTTTAAGTCTGTGTTTTATAACGTGCATACTTTTACTAGGATCTCTTCACATGCTGTATATTCAGTAAGCTATTACTGAACAAGGTAAAATGTCTAAAGTAGTATTTTATACTATAAAATAATATGACAAATTATGCTATAATTCTAGGTTTTTATGCCCCTATAAAATTGTTTTAGGAAATAATTTTTGGGTCTGATCCATAGGCTTTTTTTTCATTGAGTCTACATTTTAAAGCACTCTAATTAGCTTTTATTTTTCTTAAAAACAAAACACAAGAAATGCAATACTCTCCGATTTGGTAGCTCACCATGTATGAAGATTTAAGCAGAGGCTTCATGCCACACAAAGATGGTGACTAAGGTAGTAAGAACCACTAGCATACATTCTGAGTCTCAGCTCTAGTCCAAGTAGTGTGTAGTGTGTGCCTTCAGTGTCAGGATTTGATTCAGTTTTAAATACAGGCTATGGGTAGGCACAAGTTTCTTTCTTCCCTGCACAAAACAGGAGATTCTTATATTTGTGGCTCAGAAGTTTCTTTCAACATTTAAAGATGTCCCTAAAACTGCTGAAATAGAAAAACAAGCAAAATTACAAAGTAACCACCTCACTGTTTTGGCACAATATTCACTCAGATTTTATCTTAGTGGTTGTAAAAGATAAACAACCTTGTTAAAAACGTTCGAAGGACCTTCTGAATGGATATCAATCTAAAAAGATGCACAAATTGTCACTATGTGCCTGAAAATATGCTTGATTTTATCAACCACCAGAGAAATAACACACACATGCCCCCCCAAACCCAATTGTACATACATACTTATAGAGCTTTTATTCATAAGAAAAAAGGAGAAGAAAAATAAATAAGTCAAATATCCTCCTACAAATGAATAGATAAGAAAAGGTACATGGTCTAGAGAGGTGCTTGGTGATTAAGAAAGAGTGCTTGCTCCTGTTCCAGAGAATCTGAGTTCGATTCTCTATACTTACTTCATGTGAATCACAAGCACCTGTGACTCCAGTTCCAGGGAATCTCACACTTCTCTCTGGCCTTTGAATAGACCCACACTAGTTATATCCACACCCATACCAGTCAGTCATTCAGTCATTCAGTCAATCTGTCCTCTCTCTCTCTCTCTCTCTCTCCACACACACACACACACACACAAACACACACACACACACACACACACACACAAATACAAATACAAATAAAATAAATCTTTAAAAACTAAAGATTGGCTAGAGCTATACTCTGGTATGCCTTTTACACATAAAAGTCAATAAATTACTCAGTAGGACAGCACCATGTGTGAACTTGTGGACCATTATGCTACATGACAGAAGCCAGCTTTTCACAATTCCTTCATATGGAATGTCAAGAATAGACAAATCTTTTGAGATAGGAAGTAATTAGTCATCACAGGGTTAGGCAGTAGGTGGAGAATGGAACATGACTGGTACTGCATGATTTCTTTCTGAATGGTGGAGATTATTTTAAAACTGATCATGGAGACAGTTACCCTGTGCTGTGATTATCCTAAAAAGCATTGAGTAATGTGCTTGAAACCAGCGAATTTTAGAGTATCTGAATTATATCTCAATAAAATCTTTATATAGACATTTTGAGGGAAAGTCTTCTGGTTCTGCCCGAAATGGACCTGCCTATCATCCTCACATATTCTTTTATACAGTCGAAAAGCTCTGACAAGCGTAAGAATATGTTGAATGATGGAATAAGAAGGTGGTCAACCTAGAGATCTCAGATGTCTTGTAATGACATGGGGGGAGTTTCCCAGCTTTTCTCCTTGTTTTCCATTATTTCAGACACAAAGAAGCCTCAAAGCTGAAAGTGGCTAGGCAGCCAAAAATAGCTCAAAAATGCTTTTCCCTTTTGGTGAAAGTTTTAAACATTAAGCCATTTCTATGATATCTCTTCTGTCTATCTAGTGGTGCTGGAGGTCTTACCATCTTCTAGCACATTTGCCAGTTTATATCTCCAGGATCTTAACATGCTCATTTCAGAGGTCTTTAACTTCCTTGGTTAAATATGTTCCTACGCATTTTAAAATGACTTTTAAATTTATTTATTTAATTATTTACTTATTTATTTTTATGTGTATGGGTGTTTTACCAACATACATGTCTGTGCATTGGGCCCATGACTGTTACATGTGGAGGCCAGAAGAATGTATTAGATACTCTGAGACTGGACTTACAGACTGTTATGGACTGCCATCTTGGAACTGGGATTTACTTGAACCAAGTTCCTGGAAGAGCAGCCGGTGATCTTAACTAGTGAGCAATCTCTAGAGCCCCTTCTAGGCAATTTTGAAGATATTATGTATGATTTGTAATTTTTTCCTGCTTTCTTTCTCAACAAAGTCATTATTAGTATGTAGATGCTGATCTTTGTATATTGATTATATTGATTCTGTATCCTGCTATTTCACTGAACATCTTTATCAATTCAAGTAAGTATAGGATCATATTATCTGCAAAGAGATATAATTTGATCTTTCTTTGTAATTTGTGTCTTATTTATTTCAACTGTTATATTGTGCTAGCTAAGACTTTGAACATTGTAATGAATACAGGTGGGAAAAATGGGCACTCCTGTCTTATTTTAGAGGAAAAATTTCAATTTTTCCTGGTAGAATATTGTTGGCTATAGATTTATTTTATATATATATATATATATATATATATATATATGATTATAGATATATAATCTTTATTATATTGAGATAGGATCCTGCTCGTTCTTTCAGGGATTTTTGTTATGGAGGGACAGCAAACTTTGTTGAAGGCCTTTTCTGCATAAATTGAAATAGTTCCCTGGGTCTATTTATGGACTGAATCACTTACTGATTTTCACATGTTGATATAATCTTGCATTCCAGAAATAAAACTAATTTGTTCACTAATACTATGTTAATGTTTTCCAGAATTTGATTTGCTGTGTATATTCTTGAAATGGACCAGAGAAAGTCTGATCATGCATACCCACTCATCATCCATTCTGTATTCAGCATGCGGGTTTTAAACATTTTTATGTGTATGGGAATTTTGCCTATATGTACATATGTGTACCATGTGTATGCCTGGTGCCTGTGAAAGCTACACGGCAATGGGTTTTCTGGAACTTAAGATACAGGCAATTGTGAGATGCCATGAGAGTGCTATGAGTTGAATCTGGGTCTTCTGGAAGAGAAGCCAGTGATTGCTAAGCCTTTTTCAGCCCCTCTTTATTCTATATTTAAAAAAAAAAAAAAAACTACTACAGAAACAAAGACTTGGTGAGATCATCTATACCTTATTATAATATATGAAATTATTCAGGGCATAATACATTTACTCACTTGTGATGGTTTGTATATTCTTGGCTCAGGGAGTGGCACTATTAGGAGATGTGACCTTGTTGGAGTAGTTGTATCACTGTGAGCATGGACTTTAATACACTTGTCCTAGCTGCTTAGAAGTAGTCTTCTCCTAGCAGCCTTCAATGAAGATGCAGAACTCTTAGCTCCTCCAGCATCATGCTTACCTGGATGCTGCCATGCTCCCACCTTGATGGTAATGAACTGAATCTCTGAACCTGTAAGCTGGCCCCAATTAAATGTTGTCCGTATGAGTTGCCTTGGTCACAGTGTCTGCTCACAGCAATGAAACCCCAACTAAAACATCTCTATAGCCCAACACAAGAGAAATAATGACATGAATGATGAAGAAAATCTACAGACACTAAAACTGATACGGATCAGATGGAGTTACTTGACAAGGACTTTTAAGCATCCACAGTAAAAATGCCTCCATAACATTAGGATTCCTTGAAGCAAATAAATAACTAGAAAGCCTCAGTGAAGAAAGAATTATAAGAACTCAGAAGATACTGTAGAACTGACAAATATAAGATCAGAGACTAATGGGCATTCCTCTGTACCCTGGGAAAATATGAGTCCCTTTGTTCCATCACTCAATGCATAACTTTCCCAAATGTATACCCTTTTTTTTTTTTTTTTTTTTGCTTCTGAATTTTCCTTTGAACCTGGAACAATGTAGCCATCTGTAGAATGTTTAAAATAGAGATGGAGATTTAGACTGATAGTTGATGTAGACCTCTCTTTCACATGAGTACACAAGATATGGGAAAAAGCCCCTCTTAGCTCCTCTATTAGGAAAGTGATTCTGATGCTCTCTATCTACCTATTGCCAAATCTACATGTAGCCTAAGGGCTCATCTATGTGGTTATAGGGAAGTCCTTAGTCTGTTGTATAAGGCTTTCTAGGTGTGACTTATTGGGAAAGGAGTATCTTCATCTCTGAAAGTGGCCCTCACCTATGTTCTGCAAGAAAACCCATGAATTCTCTGGTTTCCCAGAGTGAACTATTGTGGGATTATGCCTCAGTTTGTCCTTAGGACCTTAGGAGGAGCAGTAACCATTGCTTACGTCTTACCCTGGAAGAAATTTTAGAAACAGTGATCTAAGTTTTATGAGGGTTGCCTATGGAAATTTATTCAGACTCTTGTTCTACAGCATCTATGAGAACCAACATACTTTAGACACCTTATATGTACAAAAAACAAAGTAAGTGTAGGTAGTAGAAAACTATCACCAAAGTTTTAGAGAGCTCTTGAGTTTCTGGTTGATTGGTAAGGTTTTTCCTCATTTTAAGGTCAGTATTTAGAACAGAATGGGAACTTTTCCTAGCACACAGAGACTGGCAGAGAGAGTTGAGGAAAGTGAAAAAGTCAGGCAGAAACTAAGCAAACAAAGCAACAGGATAATTCTTCAGAAATAGACTCCAGACTAGAGTTAGATGACTTATTTAACAGAGAATTCAAAGTAATTCTCACAAAGAAGCATACAGAGTTCCAGGAAATGATGCATGAATAAAAAGTTTCAGTGGGGATATAGAAAATATTTTAAAAATGTATCAAGCAGAAACCACAGGGCTGAAAAACACAATTTATACTTGCATTAAAAAAAATCACTAGAAACAGATCAAATCGAACAGGAAAGAGTATCAGTGAGCTCAAGGTGGTAATAATTCAGGTAAAAGAAACAGTAATAAAATAACTTAAAAGAATAGAGAAAGCATAAGTGGCTTGCCAAACATTAATATAACCAACATATGTATTATGAGGAACTTCAGAAAGATAAGACATTGCACATTAATATCTAAAATGTTCTCCAATCTGTGGAAAGAAGTGGGTGTTCAGATCAAAGATGACTAAAGGTCAAGAAGTAGGTTGTATCTAAAGAAATTTACAAGGAAATGTACTATAATAGACCTATCATATGTCAATGATAATGAGGATTTTGAAAACATCAAGAATAAAGTGACTTGTCAGGTACAAGGGAACTATAAAACTTTCACTTGATTTTCTGACAGAAACATTGAAGACTAGAGGGAATTAGGATGGTATATAGAAAATATCTGCCAACAATTACAACAGGCTCATGTTTGAATACTTGGTCCCTAGTTGGTGGAACTGTTTAGGTGTTGTGACTTTGTTGGATAAGGTGTATCACTGGAAACAGGTTCAAGGTCTTAAAACATTCCTGCCATGCTGGCTCAGTCATGAGAGTAGGAGAGTTGCCCCACCCCTTCACTGGTTGCAGCACTTGGAAGAGTGGGCACCTTGCATTGGCAGTACAGTAGAGCTGGCCCTGGTTAGGGAAATTATGGGTGAGTCATCCCAGAGGACATAAGAGCAAGATAGCTGGCCCTGCTCTTCACTGATTCCAGCACTCACAAGAGAGCTGGCCCTGCTAGCATGGGTATGCTCAACTTACGTGAGAGCATGAAAGCTGGAGAGATGGCTCTGCTCTTTGTCTGCTGTGACATTGGGTGAGCTAGCTGGGTCAGTACTGGTGGTGTAAGTGACAGAGAGATGGTATGCTGAGCAGCTCAGCTACCACCCAGACTCAAATCCAGGGCTTTGAGTTGTCTCACTCCCATGGCTACCCTATCTATGAATAGTTGGAGTGCCTGAAAGGGTCAATCCTGCAGATCCAAAGCTGTAGGATCTATGACATAGAGCCATGACAGGATATTCCAGAGGAGCCCTGCTGAGGATCCAATATTGATAGTGTAGCAGCAGCCAGAGGTCTTGAATCAGGTCAACGACTCATTGCAATGAACATTTGCAAGTGAAGATGTATGGACAGGATGTTCTGTGGGACAGACAGTGACACACTGCAGCTTCCACAACAAAATGTTTTTCTTTTAAGGGAGAGGTTGCAATGGCAAAAGGTGGGTCTGAAGGAACAGGGAGATGAGCCATCTTAAAAAAAGACTTCTGCTTTCAATGTGTTCTCTGTCTCCTTCTTACAGACAAAGATGCGAAGTCTCAGTTGTTCTGCCACCACACCTTTACTATGCCACTATGGAACCTATAAGCCCAATTAAATGAATTATTTTACAAGTTGCTTTGGTAATGGTGTTTTGTCATAGCAATAAAAAAAAGTAATAAAGACAGTTACCCAACATGATTACAAGATAGAAGCCTACTGAAGTTAAGACACTCTCTGGTTTTAATCATAAATAAATCAATTTCAAACTGAACTAGAAACTTCATACCTGCTGGCTAGTTTTACTTAGTGCCACATAATGCTATACAGGCTTCTCAGGGACAATGACATCAATGGTCTTACCCAGTGCTAAACCCTGCATGACATATTACTGACCCACTCAGGTAAAATATGCCTTTTATAGTAGTGGCTTATTGGTATGGGGACTACTAATCACTTTCTGATTAGATTTGAGGCTTCTGGCATACTGGAGAATTTCATTACTGGTACTATTATTCGGGTTAACAGACCATAGGTAGGGAAGGCATAAGTTATCATTATTTTGTTTGATGTTGTAGAATTGTCTTTTAAATATTTACATTTATACCCATAGTCCTGAGTTCGTTTTCAGTCATGGTCAGAAAGGCTTATTTTTGCAGTGGGCAGCAGGCAACGCAAAGGCTTATATCCGGTTAAAATGCTGAACACAAGAGGATGCAGTGCAGAGGCTTACTAAATGAGACACCTTTATCATCCATCCTACTACGAAGGTTCAGGGAATGTCATGAAAGAAGAGACAGAATGAAGGGAAGAACTGAAGGATGGCGAGGTATGCTATGAAATGTTGCCTTCTGAGCATTATGTGGCTATTGCAATCATGAACTCAGTAGCCATAGTTAACTGCATAAGACCTACACAAGATCAAGGCAGCCAAAATTCAGTCACAGATAGGAAGGTGCTCTCTAGACTGTAACGTTTACTGAGGAGCTACTAGCAGTTGATAGCTGCAGGGTGAGGGAGAGCCAATTTGAGACACCCAATTTGAGACACCCAAAAGAGGGTATCAAATCCCATTACAGATGGAGGTGAACCACCATGTGGTTACTGGGGCTTGAACTCATGACCTCTGAAAGAGCAGCGAGTGCTCTTAACCATTGAGCCATCTCTCCAACTCTGAGTGCCAATCTGTTATGAGTGTATTTCGACTTTTTTTTCTATACTTCAGTGGATGGCCCTACATCCATTTACAGGCAGCACCAATTTGACTTAGTGGGTTATAAAAAAAAAGTGATTGAGTTGGGAAGTAGATTTGTTAGGAGGCATATAGGACAATGTGAGGAGGGGAATGGAGGTGGATATGATGGTATTTCATTGTATCCATGAGTAGAAATTTCAGGAAAAAGTTTAAAAGTAAAAAATGAAAAAGAAATAATAGAAAAGCAACCCATGCAGCTGAAACTTGTCCTTTTAAAAGATAGAAACCTGCCGGGCAGTGGTGGCACACGCCTTTAATCCCAGCACTTGGGAGGCAGAGGCAGGTGGATTTCTGAGTTCGAGGCCAGCCTGGTCTATAGATGAGTTCCAGGACAGTCAGGGCTACACAGAGAAACCCTGTCTCGAAAAACCAAAAAAAAAAAAAAAAAAAAAGATAGAAACCTGCCAAAACTTTAGATAGACTGCCTAAGAGAGAATGGAGCAGACTGGCTGGAATAAAATAACGAACAACAGAGGAGACGTTACAACTGGTATCATAAAATAACAAGGGTCATAAGGGACTCTTATAAACAAATACATAGAACAAATTATAACTTAGAAAAAATGAGTCCCAAGAGACATATAACCTGTTAAGACCAAATCATGAATAAATAGTAAATTTGAAAAGGTCTGTAACTAGTAAGTAGAATGCATCAGTACTAAAAATCTACCAACAAATAAAAATTTCACATCAGATGGTTTCGCTCTTGAATTCTACTAAATATTTAAAGAATTAATGATGATCCTTTTAAAGTTATTCCAAAGAAATTTAGGAGAATAGTTCATCTTCATTATATAAAGTTAGCAGTACAATATTGAAGTGAGATAGACATCACCAAAATGAAAACTATGGTTATTTCTTGGCATTTATGAAGACTTAGTCTAGTATGTTCTGTGAATACCAAAATCTCTTGGTGCTGAAGTCATTTATACAAATATATTATTGGCATATAAACTACACACATTATAATATATTAAATACCACTCCCCTTTTCTCTCTTTCTGTGTGTGTGATATTTAAGATAGAGTCTTATGTAGTACAGGCTTGCCTCAGATTTGCTATGTGTCTGGAGATGGCCTTAAATTCTTGATCTTTCTGCCTCCACCTGCCAAGTGATGGGGGGTGTAATGAAGTACCACCAAATGCAACTTAGCGCAGTTCTGGAGACCAAATCTAAAACATCAAGCATGCAAAGCCAGCATTCTACCAACTGAGCTGCATCCTTAACCATTACCACAAACTCTTACTCTTCTCTGGGTTATTAGCAATACCTAATATGAGTTCTGTATAAATGTTGTATATTTTATTTTTATTCAATAACGGCAAAATAAAAAAATTAAAAGACTATACATGCTTTTTACACATACAGACGACATAGACCTAACTGCATAGAACACATGAAAAATAAGATGAGAAATGGAAAAAATTGGAGTGTAAAGATCTATCAAACCATAACACATCACAACGGAACATGACTACGCATCATGTCAGAACACAGTGGGTTTAACTAGCATTATAGTTGGGGTACAAAATTAAAATTTTACAATTTGCAACTTTTTGGAATTTTTAAAAGTACATTCGATTCATGATTAGTTCAATTTGTGGATCTTGAATCTATTGGCTACAGAGGACCAATCACTGGGTAGGTTGATCAGTACATAGGCAAACCCCTGATGGATATATATGCAAGGATCTTCAACATAGCAATTCCAACAATTTATTAAAGAGTTCATATATCTTGGGATCGTAGAGATGGCTCACTAGTTACCAGCACTTGATGCTCTTGCAGAGCAAGACCACTTCCTAGCACTCACATGGCACCTCACTACCCATGTCCAAGCCCTGTTGTACAGGTCTGATGCTCTCTTTTGGCCTCCAAGCATGCATGTAGTGCACTTACACACATATGCAAAGCACTTGTATACAGAAATTAAGGTAAATAAACTCTTTAAAATACTATTTATAAACCACAGGATATAATTCATCTTTATGGGGGGCAAACATTATTCAGATTTGAAAAGTAAATAGATGTGATATATACTACATTTACAGGTGTCTTAGTTGAGGTTACTATTGCTATAATGAAACACCATGTCCAAAAGCAAGTTGGGGAGAAAATGGGTTTGTTTTGCTTACACATCAAAGTCCACTGAAGGAAGTCAGGGTAGGAACTCAAACAGGGCAGGCATCTAGAAGCAGGAGGTGATGCAGACATCATGGAGAGGTGCTTTTTAGTGGATTGTTCCTGTTCTTAGTGATCATTCCTTGTACTGGTGTCTCCAGAATGATGGGCTGCAACTAAGCTGCCCTTTCACCAATAGCTTCTCCTGGGCTCTCTTCATTGTACCAAGCTGAAACTTCCCTTCATTACCCTTTCAATTATTGGGACTTCGACTGTTACTGATGCTGCACCTTCTGCAATGACCTATCCTGGCCTCTCACATGCCAGCTCACTCTCACAGCCTCAGCTACTTTTCATGACCCCTCCATGCCATCAAAACCAGAACAAGTTGAGAAACTCTTACATGTTACCAAGTTGGGTTGCCAGTGCAAGGTACAACCTTGGCTATCTCCAGATCACAGCTTCTGTGTGCTGACTGTGAGAAAACTCATCCCAGAAGACTTTACCTCAATGATGTTCGTCTCTTCTTAACCATTGCTAATTTATCAGCTCCAGCTACTAGCATAAATTGTCCTAGTATCTGATATGTTAACTGTGAAAACAATTTACAGTAATACCAGAATTATTATAAGTCTTAGCTATCAAGTGAAAAACTTGTATACTGGAAATATAAATACCCAAGGAACACATAAGACATGGAAATGGATAGATGTCTTATTTTTATAAGTTGGACTATTTAATATTGTTTAAGCATTCATACTAACATATGCATATATATGCATATTTACTGGAAACCCTAGCAAAATCTCAGTGGTAATTTTTATGTTCAAGAGAAATAGATCCCGAGATTATTATGAAACCACAAAATCACAATTAATAAGATCAGCTAGTAAGGTTTATATGTTGAATGTCCCTCAGTTACCAACTATTTGAAACTTTAGCCATATATTGTTATGAGGATGCAGAAGCTTAAAGAGATGACAGTCTGGTGAAATGTTCTTAAGTGACTGGGGACACAGATCAGATGAAACTGTGGGAATATGCTCTTCCCTTGCCCCTCTGCTTTCTGGCTCTTGAGCTGTCATTGGATTTCCTCTGTTGCATGCTTCTGTTGTGGTGTGCTGCCTCATTAGAGGCTCAAAGAGATGCAGCAAGTGATTTTGTAGAGAAAGTTCTTCAACCATGAACCAAAATAAAGTGTTTCTTTTTTCTCTGTTTTTAAACATTTGTTTTGTATTGATAATTTCATACACGAGTACTGTGTTTACGTTATTTACATCCTGCACTTTCCCCTTCCCAATCTCTCTCCTGGTCCCTACTCTGGCACAATGTTGTGATCTCCTGATCTCCTCCTCATCTTCTTTAGTTACACACACCCCCACCCCACCCCCCACACACGGCATACACCACATTGACTCCATTTAGTATTGCTCACACATACATATGTATTTTGGGATGACTCTTGGGGTTGAGTAACTATCACGGGTCTTATTCCTGCAAATAACAATTCTCCTTCTTTGATTAGTCACTGATTGCCTATCATTCTTCCTGTAGGGGTCAAACCTTGCGAGATGTCCCAAATTTATGTTGTGTGTCAGTGGGTGTTGGGTTTTTTGTAGGTCTTGTGACAACATTTTTAAGATTTTAAGGGCATAACTCTCTGTCATATATAGAAGACATCCTGGTTTTCTGGCTCCGACAGTGTAGAGGACAGTCTCCAGAAGCAAATGTTCTGCTTCTCTGGCTCTACTGACCAGTGCCCATCCCAACAGATACATGTAAACTGTTCCTTTTCAAAAGTTATTTGGTTGGGATATTTTTATATACTGCTAGAAGTCTAACTAACATAGAGAATTGGTACCAAGACCTTGGGCTTTGCTGTGAATATAAATGAAAATATGAAGTAGCTTTGGTCATTGATTTATGTGACAAATTTGGAAGAGTATGAAAAAAGTAGGTTAGAGAAAGTGAGAGAAAGTTAGAGAAAGTCTAAAGTGCTGTAAGCAGAGTTTAATGAGTGATTGTGTTGGGAAATGCTAATAGAAATGTAGATCAAGGGACTGGAGAGATGACTCAGCTGATAGAGTACAGAGGATTGTAGTTCTGTTCTTAGCAATCACATCCGGCAGCTCAAAACTGGGCCATAACTCCAGACACAGGATATCACATGCCTCTGGTTTCTCCATGCACTTGCATTCACATGCAAATAACTACAGACAGTCACATACTACACATCATTAAAAATAATAAATATAAGTTTAAAAATAAATGTCTGTATTCATCATATTTCAGGTGGAAATGGAGACTGTTTTGAATCAGATTCAAGGTTCCTGATTACATCACAGCAAAGATTCTGTATTGATTTTGTCTACTTTTTGTACCATTGTGGGGCTCTGATCACAAAGGTGAAAAGTCACTTTATCTGCCAGAGGAGTTTTGAAGACAGCAAAGCTATGGCAGGAGTGTCATTGGCTCCTTTGAGCTGAATTTATAGCGAGAGTTTGATAACTAAAGCCTCTTCTGCAACTTGGCAAAGCAATATCAACAATGGTGATATCAACTAAAACTCCAGGAATGAATTAAAGGTATGTCTATAATGGGCATATCTGCTAAAGAAATTAGCACCAACAAAAAGAAGTCACGTTTGGCATAAAGATGAAACAAATGTCTTGGCTCTTCTGGTAGGTTTAGGATTCTTTAAGTATTTTCTGTAACATTGGTTCAGTGGTCATGATTTCATTTAATTCACACTTATCTTACAACGTCTTTATTTCTCCTGTGGGTCTGAATAATCCAGGTTGGCAGTTCTATTCTTTGAATATTTTAACAACATCATTATATTGCCCTTTGGCCTTAATATTTTCTGCTAAGAAGTTGCTTTTTTCTCTTCATTCTTATTCAATATACACTTTTCAAAATTTTAGAGTATTCAGGACAGAGAAAGAAGTGAAAAAGGTATGAAATAAAGAATTTATATTATCCATGGTTGAAAATGACATTACTCCATTCTTACCAAGATATGCTGATTTGATAACAAATTCAGTAACTTGGTGGGATCAACATATAATATTCACAATCAATAAATAAAGCACCAGTGGCTTTTCTATACACTAATAGTTACCTAACAGAGAAAGAAAACATGAAAACAATTCCATTCAAAAATAATCTAAGAAACTATTTAGTTAAAACTTTAAGCAAAAATGGTAAAAAGGCCTCTACAATGAAAATGTGTGCTGATAAAGAAATCAAGAAAGATGTATAAGCAAATGCAGACATTCTATTATTTTCATGAGCATATCATTTTCATAGATTGGAAAACAACATTATGCAGATGTTACTTGCTCCAAAATGACCACAAGGTTAATGATCTTCTATCAAAATCTATGAAATTTCTTTATAGATATTGATACATAGGAAAGTATTGTCCTGAGCATTGCTAGTCTAGTATTAAAATAGAAATATAAAGTGGGAATGACAATTGTACTCAATATTAAGTTATACTACACAGTTACCACAATAAGGATCACACTGTTTTGGTGGGAGGAAAGTCATAGACCACTAGAATAGAGAATATAGAAACAATTCCCCACAAATATCCCAATTAATTTTTGGCAGAGATTAGTAGCAGTTCAATAGAAGAAAGACTGATGATATTTCAGCAAATCATGCTACAATAGGGACCATGAAGAAGAAGAGGATCTCCCAAGGAGTGACAAAAAGAATGTAGTGTTATATAAGAAGAAGCTACCCTAAGGATTAAATAGGGATGGACATTGGAGAGAAAGATAAATGAGGGAATGTGGGGTAAGGTAACTGACACTAATGGCCAACTGAAAAACCATATAAAGAAGACTACTGTAGAAGCATCCTAAAATATTGAAGGAATCTAAATGGAATCATCAAATGCTCAAACTAGACATATTACGCCACCAAGTAAAGCCTCCAGTGCCAGGAATATGTTACATCTCGTTGTATCCTTAGCCAAAATGGTCCTGTGGAATTCCCAAAATTTCACAGGCTATTGTCAAGGTCATTCTCTATAACCTGAGAGTAAGACCCTAAGGAAAACTCTTATTTATGTTACTAAAGAGGCAAAAGACAAGTTGGTGTCTTACTAGAAACTATATCCCTGTACACTAGTGTTTATGGTGTTGAAAATTTCTCTATGAACTGCTGGAGGAGAAAGGTAATCATCAATATTACCCAGCTACAAACCCTGAAACCTACAACAGTGACCTGCTTACAAATATCCTGGTGCAATAGTGGCACAAATATCATGAAAATAACCAACCACTTTTTGATTGGATTTAAGGTTAATTCCATGATACAGAATCCATATCTGACATAAGTAAAGATAGGACATGGGCTGAGGGTAAAAGCTAAAGGAACATAGCAATAAAATGATTTCTAATGATATATACCTTATAGATCAGTACCTCATTCATCTATCATCAGAGAAACTTCTTTCAGTAGATGACAATGACACAGAAACCCACAACTGGACAATGAGCAGAGAGTGAGAGACTGGAACACTCAATACTAAATGAGATGCCTTCACCAAAGTCCTACCCTTAAGACTTAAAGATCTATGTGGGAAAGGGTCAGAAATATTATAAAAGCCAGAGGGGATGAATGACTCCAAACAGTGCCTTTGAGACACAACAGGGCTGATGTTTATATGAACTCACAGACTTTGACAGCAGGCACAAACCTGGCCACTTCAAGATAGATGGGGCCACAGCCCTGAGAGGAGAAAGTAGGCATGGATTCTGTGCTGGCTAATTTTATGTAAACTTGACACATCTTATAGTCATCAGAGAGGAGGGAGCCTCAATTGAGAAAATGCCTTCATTTTCTCGTGTACATCAGTCTGTACACTATCCTGTAGGGCATTTTTCTCAATTAGTGATTGATGGGGAAGAACCCAGCCCATTGCGGGTAGGGATACCCTGGTCTGATGCACAGGTATTCCATAAGAAAGCAGGCTGAGCAAACCATAGGAAGCAAGCCAGGAAGCAACATGCCTCTGTGGTCCTTTATCAGCTCCTGCTTCCAGGTTTCTGCCTGTTTTGAGTTCTTGTCCTGATTTCCTTAGATGATGAACACTGAGGTAGAAGTATAAGCCAAATAAACCATCCCCCCAAGTTGCATTTGGTCATGGAATTTCAATACAGTAATAGTAACCCTAACTAGAAGAGTCTTTCATTACTAACCAAAAAGCTATTTATAATTGTCACCTGCTGGCAAAGGAAAAACAAATTTTCTCCAGTGGAGTTTCAGTGGGAATTTTAACCAAACCCTTGCCCAGGAACAATTGGCCAACACCAAATAAACTCTGGGTTTTCTTGTTTGTTTAATTTATTGTTTGTTTTTCTGTTTATATCTTTTGTTTGGCTTTCTTTCTTTCTTTCTTTCTTTCTTTCTTTCTTTCTTTCTTTCTTTCTTTCTTTCTTTCTTTTAGTCTCAGTTTTTTTTTCTTTGTTCATATTTTTGTTTTTGTGAGTTTTTTCTTCTTATTTTAGCTTTTTGAGAGAAAGAATAAGGTTGGGTGGCTAGGGAGGTAGAGAGGATCTAGGAGGATTTTAGGGAGAAGATACATAACCAAAATATATTGCACAAAATGCTTTACTAAAAAAAAAAATAAAAACATAGAAAAAGTCTTAGCCAAAAAGAAATAGTGAAAGGAACAAAATGGAATTGAGTCTCACATTTTTTGAGTATTTTAATTTTTGCATTAGGTTTTTACTAGTCTTACAAAATGATTTAGTTTGGTTTTTTTTTCTGAGGTTATATAAGATTCCTATTGATTCTTTCTTAATACTTTCAGATGTTTTACCAAGAATGTTTTCTGGGCTAAATTTTCTTCCTGGGATAGTTTTGAATTATACACATAGTTGCTTTCATATAAACATGATAATCTTGATTTATAATTTATTTTTGTTCTTGGGAATTTTTCATTTTTAAAAGAAATTTATCCACTTGTTTTAAGTTTTATAATTTTTCTTATGGTATTTTTCTATCTCCAGAGTATCAAACTCATATTTTTATCTTTCATTATTTTGTTTTTAATTGATATATTTCTGTTTTGATAGCTGTATATATTTACAATAAAGTATGTTTGCAGCATATGCATTACATCAGAAATTTATCATTTCTTTATTAAAACATTCAAAATCTTTTGTTTATTTTTGAATTAAATAAAAATATTTTCATAATGGATATCCTACTGTGCAAAAAGACTTACACATTCTAACTGTAACTTTGTATTTATTGACTAGTTTTTTCCTGTTCCCTGTCCATTTTGACAGTGATAATTTGTTTATTTTCTTTTTTTATGATAAAAGAAATAAATATTTAGCTTTATTAAAAATTTTAAAAATCAACATTGATCTCCCTTAATTTCTATTTCTTTCTTTTACATATTTTGGCATTATTGAATGTCGATATTGCTTTACCACACTCATTGGCCTCCTCTTTTCGTACTTATTTTTTATTTTGTTGATTTGATCTTTTTGTTACTAACATCTTGATTCTATTTTCTTTGAAGCGATGTGCTTTGAAGACTCTTGACACCATTATCTTTCTATCAGTGAGGTTTTGCTCTAGTGAGAGTTAAATACTGAGTGACTTTAGTTGGCACTGCCTTGCCTTTGTGCCTTATTAGATATGCTTTATTCGATATAATAACATAGATACTAGTATTTGTGGGCATTCTTAAGAAATGACTCATTCTTTTCTGTGGAAATGTATTTTAAATCCACAAGACATGAACTACAAAGTGTAGTACTATTTCTTCTGGGAAAATTGGAAACATTTGGAATCTTGTACTGTTTGGAATCCATGTCCTGTTTTGGGACCAAGTGAGGACTTAAGTTTCTGCACAGATGTTGGCTTTGCTCCTTGTTGAGTTGCTCAGTGTCACAGATTCTGTTGCCCCTGACTACGCTCTGCCACTCCCCAGAGCAGGGGAGTGCAGCTTTTCTCCTCCATCCCTACTTCTGTCCTGGGCTAGGGCATGGCACATCCCAGGAAAAGCTGCACAAATATATGATCTAGTTTGGGTCCATAGTCTCAAGCCTTGAATGCCTTTCAGCGTCAATCTGGAGTTGATTATTCTCCAGTGCCTGCATATAACTATGTATATAGCTTTGTACCACATGCTCACTGCATACTTGTATGGGTCGAGGAGGGATCACTCTGAGAAGAAGCCATTCTGTCATCACACTAGTCACAATACTTATTTATTTATTTATTTATTTATTTATTTATTTATTTATTTACTGCTTGTTTATTTCTTTTCTTTTTTTCTTTTTTCCTTTTTTTCTTTTTTTTACTAATCTATGTGGCACAATTCATCAATTGTTGTCTTATTGATATGACTGTGAATATTATTCCTGAGAATTTCACTTTCGTTTCCTCTTTATTCTCAAATTTGATTTAGTAAATTCAATCATGACCTAATCTGTGCAAGTATTTACATATTATTTTTACCCAGATGCATCCTGGATATAGATTATAGATTATTCATCCATATCAGAATTTATCTACGAGTAAAACAAATAAAACCCACCCAAAAGTAAAAGTTCTAAGACTAAGAACCATTTAACTTTTGTATCTATCCTATTTATCAGTAAGTTGGTGGTTTCCAAACACGAATATTAACAAAATATCTTGCTGTAGGCAGAAACACCTGATTTGAAAATACAAACATGTGAGACGGAGTCTTCTTTTTGCTGGCTTTCTTGCATTGGATTCATAATTCCATTGTTAATCCTGATTAAAGCAATTTTGTCTCCAAGCTTGAATGGGCTGTTTATTAAAAACAAGACAAAACCAACCGACCAACCAACCAAACACAAACCAAACCAAACCAAACAAACACAAAGAAAGCCAGAACTGTGCAGAAGAATGAGAGGTCAAGTGAAGAGGACACGAAGGGGGGAAGGAGTCTATATTTGAATAATTGCAAATTGTTTATGGGGAATGGTTGAAAATATATTAGCACTCTTGACTGTTGGCAAAACATTTACTTAGAAAATAGCCCCTATTATTCCATAATGAGCATTCAACAAATTAACAGCCCAGGGCTCCTCTTTTCTTTCTTTTAGAAATTAATCTCCCCAAAGTCTTTCTTCAGGAATCCATTAGCGGGTCAGGAGGCCTACTGTGTTTCGCTCTCCTCTACTTTTTCCTCCTGGGGCCCCTTTTCTTTCCTTACTCTGTTCCTCTCCTTTCAGGGAGCATAAAATATGCAGGGATAAGTTCCTTCCTTCAAGTGGGAGTTCAGGTAGGCACACTTAGTAACAACGGAATCATCACTGACTAGAAAGGTTGTGAGGAAGTTAACAGCTGCAAGCGTGCGTGAATCCCGGCTTCTCCAAATGATCTGAAGCCTTTGCGAGCATAAATGCGAATGTAAACACTTTAGATGGAGGAAAATATTTGCAGGGGATGCAAATTTTCAAACCACCACTCTCCTAAGAGGATTGCTTTAATTTTCACTGAGGCTGTTGGAACGCTAATGGTTATAAGACCGCAGTAGAAACATATCCAGTTCACAGTTCCCGGGCCGTGCTTTTATCCTCCTGAAAAACAGCACAGCATTTAAACATTTCTAAGGATAAATGGTGTATTGTACTGTTGACAAAGTTCTAAAGCAGATATTTTTCATCTGCTTGTTGAGTTTTCATCCAATCTGTCTCATCTTTCAACGAATGTAAATAGGACTTGGGAAATGTTGTCGATATGAGTTGAGCCTAGATCTTAGCCACACAGAGTTGGAAGAGAGCTTTGCAAACAGGGAGATATGTGTGGTCTAAAGTGGAAATGAGAGTGCACAGTAAAGCTCTTAGCAGAAACTAAAACTACAGACTCAACAGAAGGTATGGCTATCTACTTACCCAAATAAAAAGAGCCCTTCCAAAATACTTAGCTAAATCCTTCAGCTGCTTCAAGCTGTCTTAGTCTCTCACTGCCTGGCATTGAGACAAGCTTGTGTTGAGTTTCTATCCACTAAAAGAGAAAAAGCTTCCCAAGAGAAGTTAAGTTTATCTGATTATAATAGCCTAGATCACATAATCTCCCTGCTTTAGATAAGTATTGCTCTTTTTGATACCGACACACCTAACCTAACACATGGATAGTAAACGTTCATTTTTACGTAGCAAGAATAACATACGGGCCAAGATGTAAGGATGACCGAAATACCACAAAGCTGCACCCAATCTCAGTTTGATTGATTTGCTGAGATGACTGACTTCCTCCTTGACTGGTCCTCTGGATGCCTTCCAAATGAGGAAATTCAGGTAAAGAGGGCTACCCTTTCAGAGATTTTTCTTTCATGAATGATTTGTGGGTAATTATACTCTATTGCAAGTCTTAAAGACACCACAGATTGTTTAGTTTTCTAGTTCCTAAATTTGAAGTGATATTCTTTTTTTTTAACAACATAAGGTGAGACTTGGTCTTTATATAGCAGTTGCGATTTGAAATTGTAATGAGGGGAAGAATTCACCAGAAAATGCTCACACATGTATCTCATGAGAAGTGACTGAGCTCAGGAGAAGTGAGAGTGAGGAGAAACCTCAGCGGAACAGGCAGCACAGGGTACCTCTAAACATCAGAGCAGGCAGATGGAGGTCAGAGAGTGAGGCTGAAGGCATCCTAGAGTCTTCCTTCTCTGGGAATGATATTCAGTGAAATAGGGGACAGCAGGAAGGGAGAGGGAAGCAGGAAACTGCAGAATGCTGGAGCCTTTCTGAGTTACAGATGAGACTGGGAAGGCAAGAATATGGAAGAGAAATAAAAGACTTTTTATGACATTGCTATGGATTATAAATTAAGTCATTTCAATTTTATTTGCTAAGCCAGGCAAGTCTGCAGTTCCTTTAGAGTTTTTAGTTGCTGGACTGAGCTGTTGTGAATGTGACTTTGAGTCTGAGCCACATAGGGTCCTGAGTTTGTTTTGTTCACAAAAATTCATTGTTTCTGAGTGTGAACAATCCATTAAATGCTCATTTATCTTTTAGAACAAGAGACACAGACCTTGGAATAGAACTAAGAACAGTGGTTCCTGGGGTCCTCACTCTGCACTTTCCACCTGAATGGATTTGGGGGACCTTGACCTAGTCTAGGCCGTATTCTTTTGGCCGATTTGTAAAATAGAAAGTTAAAGAGATAATTGGTTAAACCTCAGCTCTAAAATGCTGGGCTTTTTTAGTTGAAAAGTTAGAGTAAATGCAGTCTTATAAAAGATTGTTGGCAGTTACTATCATGCTCACTCAAAAAATTATAACAGAAGTAGCAATGTATAAATGAATTCCAATCAGGAATTATATTTGTATTATCAAAGTGTTTGTCTTGTTTAGTTTTAATAATACTTCTTTAAGTATCCTTATGTTATGGTTGTAGAATGGAGGCTGAGAAAGCTTGAATTAGCTGAGAGAGACCAGAAATTTCACTTAATTCATGGCAGAAGATGGAATTGAACCAGAAGTCCTGACTCTGAAGCCAGCCCAGTATCCCATACCCTGCTTACTTGTTTACAAATGAGGGTCTGAATAGTCTTCCACGAGTATCAGACCTAGCAATTTCCAGAGAGTACTAGAGTGATTTCCCAGCATTCTTCAGAGTAGGAGTTGTCATGGAATTGTCATCCTTCAAATAACAGGAACGTCTGAGTGACATCCACTCTGCTTGTCCCTGGCTGAATTGCTCCTACTTCCATTTCTCCTTGGAAATACCTCTTTCTGTGCTTAAGACATGTTTATAGCAGTTTGTACAACTTTAAATACAGCATCTGAGTTTTAGGTAGACTAGAGCAGGCTGCAACGTTTATAGCTCCCCACCCCCACCTCTTGTTTTTATCTGAACAATGTCAGAGTGTGTATTAGTACTTTTGTTGTTGTTATTGCAGTGACAAAACAGCTTACAAAAGCGTCTTTATAACAGAAGGGTTAACCAAGCATGTGACACATGCCTTTAATCTCAGCAGTAGGGACACAGAGGCAGGAGGATCTCTAAGTTTGAGGCTAACATGCACAGTGAGAACCTGTCTCAAAAAACAAAACAAAACACCAACCAATCAAACAACAAACAAAAAGTAAGGATTTATTTTGGCACACTATTACTTGAGGAGTAACCATGGTGGGGATATTCAATGCAGTAAGAATCTGTGTCTGCTGATCAAATTGCATCTGAAGTCAGGAAAGGAGAGGAGAGGAGAGGAAGAGGGAGAAGAAGGAGGGGGAGGGGAAGGGAATGAGGAAGGGAGACTCCCTTTCTCTGTTTATTTTCCTTAGTCTGAGATTCAGGTCCCAAGGACTGTGCTACTAGCATGCAGGGTATACTCTCTAGTGATACTCCTCTGGGAGCACTCTCACAGAGATGCGCAGAGGTGTGTCTTCTTGGGGTTTCCAAATCCTGGCAAGTTGGGAATGTAGATTAACCATCAGCAGACAAATCTCTACTTCTGCTCAGTTATTCCTGAAAGAATCTGTGATTTTTTTTTCCAGTTACTATTTACTTAGGTTGCAGAAAATGCTTCTGGGGAGACCAGTTTTGAAAGTCAGCTTTTCTTGCTACCAAAAGAAAAAATATATATACATTAAAATCAGCTCACAGGACAGGCAGGCTTTAGATAAACTATTTACATGCTCCTATTCTCACTTCCCCTAAGGCAAGCACATCCCTTGCCATCTCTCCTTACATAACCAAGGCCCCATGCTTATCTGAGTCTTTCCCAGAAGGAGAAGGGAGAATGATGTATTGAGCCATCTGCATCCATTTTTAACCGCACAAAATACCACCTTCTACCCAAACCAAATTTATGAAGGAAATATCTCAAGCTGAGTCTTGGACATAGAGGTTGTTGTTTTGACATCTAAATTAAGTCGTAAGATTTTGGAGAATGCATCATAGTCTTCTTGCACATAAATTTTTATGCATATTATGATCTTTTCAGGTAGAATTAATCACTGTCTCTCTGTGGTCCTATACCATACTTATTTATATCTCTATTATAATATGGGCCCTACCTTTTTCTTCCATTATCATGATTTATGTGTGTGCCTCATCTCTCCTTCTAGACTGTAAACTTGCTAAGACTGGAGACCATATTTATAGACTTGTGCAGAATATTTAAATCTGTGGAGATATAGCTTAAATCTTTGTGATATTCTCTTACTCTGCACCTAAAAAGCACCAAAAGTTAATTTGTTTTTTAGAGTTTGGAGAGATGACTTTAATTCAGAATTCAAGGTTGGCTAAGATGTTTAAGATTATTTTTATGGTATGTAAAATTTTAGGAAGGAGAATTATTAAGAGGTACAACATGTCCTCACCAATTCAGCCAAGTCAGATCTACTAAGAGAGATTTTGTCAGACAGAAGGAATACTTTTCTACTAGCAGGCTAGCTTTTCAATAGAATGTTGAGCCTACAATCCAGGCATGTGAAGATATGAAATTGTTATGTCTTTTCCAAATTCTTTTCTTATAATAATCAAGATATGCAGGATAGTTAGCAAAAAAGGAAGGTCATTAGAATATCAAGTTGTATGATGTTAAACCTTTTAAATTTTATTTACCTAGGTTCGGTCAAAAATGATCAATTTCATGACATTTTCAAGTATTATTGAGCAATGTTTGCAATTCTTCAGGTCTCCTCCATTTTTAAATTGTTCTTCCCAAAAGATCAAAATCATTGTATGAGGTTTCAGAAGTTTTCATGTATTAACTCCAGAAGTGTCAATAAAATGACAGCCGAAGATCATGAACATTAAGAATCTAAGCAGCTGCCTTTGAGAAGAACGATCTACTGATCTTGCTGGCAGCTTTGAGGCTCCCTTCCTTCCCTCCCCACTTATCTTTCTTCTTGTGTGTTTGTACATTGAGTTCATGGCAACTGTATTCAAGAAAAATACACATACTCTAGTGTTAGGATTGAAGAACTTCAGAGTCTCCTGATGCTCCAGACTAGCAAGACAATAAAGGTAAGTAGGTCACATGGATAGATACAAATATAAAATTAGAGCAAAGAGAAGGAGCAGGTAAGGAAAGAGAGAACATTTGAAACGAAGTTGGAAGGATGAATAGGAGCCTTTGCACAGGCATCTCAGACCGGGAACTATAGGTGCCATGCCATTGAGGAGGTGGGAGTCAATAGTGAACATTGCCTGCATTTGAGTTGTGGGTGGGAAAAGATGGAGGTGAAGCAAAGGAGATGATGCTAAGCAGTATGATGTTTGCTAAGCAGTTGCTGTTAGGCTAAGCAATTTTCTTTGTATTCCCATCACTTTAAGAGCCTTTGGGGGGTTTTGAGCAGGGAGCAGCAAGCTCAAGTTCTGTATATCCAATGGATCCTAATGCAAGAGTGGAGGACAGGACTGGAAGGAGAACTTGGCCTTTGTTCTTGTATGTATTGCTCCAAATGCGCCAGAGCAATGGCCATGGCAAGCAGCATGGGAAAGTTGAGAACTTATTAGGTGATAAAATGAACCTAAGTTAGTGAAGGGGTAAAAGAAAAGCAGGTGATACTCACTGTACTCATGAGTATCTCTCAGGGGAACTGTATTAGATGATCCCTAGTATTTAACATGTTCTAATGAATAGAATAGACTATAGAGATCAATTGAATAAAAGATTTACATTGAGTTCTATGCAAAAGAGAAGTCTGGTCCTCCAATGGATTGCTGAGATCTTCGATTAAGAAGGAGATATCTTCTCACACCATGAAAATACTGCTCATGACTATACTCCTAGCAGGCCACCTTGAGAAGACCATCTTACAAGTTGTTATTTTAGCATTAGTGTCTGAAGCTGACATGAACTCTCTTAATAATATCTTATTCCTCAAAGAAAACGCTCCCTGGATTCCTCAGTTCCTGTGGCCATTACAGAATACCAGAGAGATGCTTGTTGGTTTCAATATTGGAAATCACATAGAATAACCTTTTGCTGCTCTGATCTGACACAATTAGCTCTGTGATTTTCCATAATTATCAACACATGTAACTTTTCAAGGCTTAAAAGAAAAAAAATATGTGGTTGGCGTGTTTCCTGTCTTAAACTTGTGTTTAAAATTCTCCTTTTGTTCCATCCTGAATAGTCGGAGGAGTGCATGATTGAGCCTGTCAATTTGAAATATGGTTTTCAGACTTCAAGATACGGTAGAGATATTTTTTCTTCTTTTCTTCACATGACTGCAGAAGCTAAGCAGCTATTCTGTAAGATATTTTTATTTCCATTTTGTGAGGCTTTGCACTCAGCAACTCACCTCCTTCCCATTTTGTAACAATAAAAACCAATACTACTGCTACCTGAAGTTTGCTGAAATACAGGCATGTTTTTCACCATGTATTGTGATTGTGTTGTATATAAGCTATAAGCTTCACGATATGTATCTAAAGACAGACTGTTGCCTCCATTTTGAAGAGAAGGAAAGGGAGACATGTCTTAGATACTAAACAAGTAATAAAAGTAAATATTGGATTGGAAACTACTGTCTAATTCTTGGGTTTTAATTATGGTATTTTATCAGACATATATTCTTTCTGAAAACACACACACACATACACATACACACACACACACACACAGAGCGAGAGAGCGAGAGAGCAAGAGAACGAGAGTGAGAGATAGAGGGAGAGAGGGAGTTAGTAGGACCATTGTCAATACTGGTAGTCATTCAATTCCATATTGGACTTGTTATGTTTCCATGCGATATGTCTTTTAAAGGATCATTGGTATATCTTATAAAAAATATCATGCTAGTTGAAAATACTAACAAATACATGTGACAAACAAACAGTGTTTGTCTTAAATGCATTCCAATTTTAACCTTTGCAGGCAGGGTGTGGACAAAAAGAGTTTCTAAAATGGGAATTTATTAGCAGGAGTCTTTTAACAGTGAATTGTTTCAAGTGTTCAACTTAAACTACAGGTCTATTGAAAATCTCAGGCTCTTTTTCTCACTACCACAGTATTGTAAAAAGAAGTCTTTAAAATAGTTATCTCCTTACTGGGAGAACTACAAATATCTATTGTTATTTAAAAGTTTGAATTACAGTGTCTATCTCATGAAAGTTTTAAGCAACTGTAGCATTGTTCTAGACATTTCTAGAAGTATTCAAAACTCAAAACAGGAAGACTGTCACTAAAATTCAGAGAAACTACGAATAAAATATAGTTTTACCAGTGCTGTGCAGGCCACAGGTGGTTTTCTTGGTTTCCAGCCTCACCAGTGAGCTGCTATCCTCTGGTTTTCTCAGAAAGCATGTTTTCTTTGGTTCCTCATCTACTGATATTCTTTCTGACTCTTTAGGGGTCTGATTTGTGAATGACTGAAAGAAGTAATGATAATATAGCTAGCCAGTTATATTTCCAGTTTAAAGATGAAATAGATTCTGTCAGAGAGGAAGAATCTCAAGATGCAGAGGAATAAAAATGGTTGTTTACATTTCTTAAGGCTGCCACATCCTTCTAGAGAGCTCATGGATCCTTGTCATTAACTTTATTTTATTTTTATTTGGGATGAGCTTTGTTTGATGTTGTCTCTCTCACCTGTCAAATTAGTCAGTCTGCCACTTCTGAATGTTCTGTGTATGCAAAGGAAATTTTTACCAATGATTCTTGTTCTTTAATTTCTAAGTAACATAAGAGAAAGCAACTGCATGTAATAAAAAACCACAATTAACATTTCCTTACTGTCACAGTTTATAAAACACTTTTAATATGAACTGTCTCATTTAGTCCTCACTGCATTCTGGAAAAAAAAAGTAGGCATTTTTTTTATTTTGCTTTGAAGCTGAAGACTAAGAGAATCAGAGCCAATCTTAAGTCATTGAGCCATTAGGCTGCAGAACAAGGGCTTGAACCCACGTCACTGCCTTCTACAATTCTTGGGACTTGGTAGCTAAATAAACATTGATTTTCTTTCTCAATTCTTTGCTGGCTTGCTACCTACTTGCCCTTCTCCATTGTTCCTTTCTCCTTTAAACCCATCAATTGTCCAATTTATTCTCCTGGAAGTTATATAATGCGAAATACCAGTAGTATCACATTAACAAGTTTTAATAATTACTGAAATCTTTAAGCCATCAAATAATGATTGTTAAGAGAACAGTAAAGAAGAGTTTGTGGAACAAGCATCAGTTGAGTGACTGCCTAAGAGACTGAATGAACAAACAAATAGATTAGAGACCACTTATGTACTGATTCTCTCAGAGCCACCTATAAACTCATAAGGTTTCTGAAGGATTTTTCACCTAGGTTTTAATTCCTAATCTAAAGTTACAGAAATTTATTTGGTATCCAGCTCTAAGGTTTGATCATAAAATCCCAAAAGGATTTTTTTTTAAATTAACATTCTCAGATGATTCTGATCAACAGAACCTGTGAAATACCAAAACTCAATGCCTAATAAATACTAGGCAAGGCTGGAATTTGGCATTCCAAGAGAGCATAGTGTGTGGCAGCATCTGGATGCTGTGGGCCTTTCAGCCTCTCAGTGCACTCGCAGTCACGGCTAGCCAGGAACTCGTTCATTGTTCCTTAATGAGCTATTTACACAAAGACAGCTTTCCCAAACAAAACTTCTTATTAAAACTCAATTGCTTACATGTTTTGGGTATGAAGAGTGATGAAAATTAGAGCAACATCTGTATATTCAGAAATTGGCCAGTGTTACTGTTTTCTTCCTGATGCCAATGGTTCTCTGTGCTAAGGCACAGCGGAGACAAAAGGTGCTGCTGTGGATATGTCTAGAGAAGTCCCATCTTCTAGATTCAGCCATACCGAAAGCAACTTGGTATCATGATATTTCAGGGTCATTGCCACATTGTTTTAAATGTGGAGCAGAGAGTGGAATGGTAGGAAGAGTGATGAAGATGAGGACTAGGAAGGTCAAGACTGTGGAAGTGGAAACTTAAGGGTTCTTTGGAAAGTTGGCTGCATGGTGTTTTGCTGGGACATATACATGAAGGAACGTTTCGTTAAAATGGACACTTGTGTGAAAGGCTAAGGCAGACTCGTGAAGGAACATTTCGCTGAAGCATACATAGGAGAGAGGATGTTCTGCTAAAGCAAACACATGAAAGGACATGTGCTGAAGGATTCTTTGCTAACAACACACATGTATTGGTTCACCTTACATTGTGTAGTTGAGCGCATTTGTTGGGACTCCATCAAGAGAAGTTCATCAAAAACTTCCGGTGGTATACTGCAGTTTCTTGCCAATTCCAAGGACTTGGGCAGATTGGATGCACCTGCTGAGGTGAGACCCTTGCTGAGGAAGGCACATGGAGGACATGCAATGTTTCGAGGGTATAAATAGGATTCCACAGAGTGACAGAGAAAGAGCTTGGCTTGCTGGTTCAGCTAACTGTGCAATGCTTGTGGCTCTGGAGTCTTCCTTGATCTTTGCTTCCCTGAGAAAGGTATAGCTTAGAACTTCTCCTGGTCTTCCTCCTGGTCCCTCCTGCTAACTTGTGTTGTGGCTGTGGTCTGGCTGTCGCTGGTAGGTTGTGCCACCACTGATGATTTGCTATCCGGACTCTACAGAACTGGGCTGATGGTATAGCCAAGAAGTGTTTTCGAGTGGCTCAAGCTCCTGCTGCCTGCTGCCCTGTGAACTGAACTGCTGATTTCCAGACAACATAGATAGAGTTGCTCCAAAGAACCTTTCTAAACAGGTCCACTTCCCACATATCCTTTCTTTTCCACTACCTATGGTGGGTGGTGAGCTACAAGGGAGGTTAAAGCATTTAAGAACTATCGTTAAAAATAGGATTTGAAAAAATTAAAGTTACAACTGTAGCTGTGACTTGGGGAAGAACAAGGTGAACGTGTATGTAGAACAGAAAAGCAGAGAGAGGGTGACAAAGTCAAGCAGGCAGGGCAATCAGATGTAACTCCTGAGAACCTAGAGGCCATACTAACCAAAGTAGAAGGACTGGAAAGGCTCAACACAGCTGGGTTCAGGCTTAGTCTTACCATTCCTGACCTATTCATGCATCTACCTTGTTCATTACAAAACTCAATTGTTTTTAAAAAAGAATAAACATCGGCACCATTATTTCTTCATGATGATGATACTTTTAAAATAAATAAAAGGAAATGACATAATTCAATTTGCTATTCCTAAGACTATTCAATGTGTGATGGTTTCCAGGAAGATGTCTTGCCAACAGAAATGGGGAATGGTTCTGTAAGTTGAAGGCAAAAGCTTCTTCCAGGAGAGCTGATAGCATGCAGTCTTCTTTGATGAGTATTTGACTTATGTACAAATGAGAGAGTTCTATAATGAGTGTGCTGGAAAGTATTCAAAACAGCCCTATATGCATACATAAATACACCCCTTCCCCATATATGCACACAGACGCAACTCATCCCATATGCACACACACACAAACACAACTCACTCTCCACACACAAATATAGCTCATCTCAATATATTCACACAAATATACCTCACACCCATCTACACACAAAAACCCAACTCCCCCATCTCACAAACACAACTCACCCCATATATGTACACACACAAACACATCTCACCTTATACATATACACATAAATGCAACTCACCCCATATACATACACATGCAAGCACGACTCAACCTCAAACACACACACACAAATGCAATCACATTTTTACCTTATAAAGACAGGTGGAACACAACTCACGATTAATAGTAAAGTACGTCGTCCTCCTCTTGGAAACTTCATAGAACCAACTTTCTCCTAAAATGCTTCCACTGCTTTCTAGAAAAGCAAGTTTATCTCTGTATCAAACTGTAGTTGAAATTCTAAAATGAGTATCAGTCCAACAGCTATGTTGGTACTTATTGCCACTCAGGTTAATGATTATTAATGGCAGCACAGACGTTCAACTATACCACATGCTGGAACTTTTTTGTCTTTCGGTGACACACATGTATATTTTTCACTGAATTACATTGATAGGCTTTGAATATTGGAAGAAGTATATGCTCTTTTTTGTACTTTCAAAGCTTCTAAATAACTACATCTAGGTGTGTTTAAGGGTCCCTTGGTGCTACCCTGCAGTATTTGTTGATCATCCTATCTAGAAGAGCATTTGTTAATCATAATATCTAGACAAGCCCACATTGTATTTTCCAAAACAGAAGAAAAGGATAGTTTTGAAATATATGGCTATTTGAGGAGTACTTTTTAAAGTGTGTGTGTGTGTGTGTGTGTGTGTGTGTGTGTGTGTGTGTGTATGCACACATGTAATTAGGCATGTGTAAATGAATACCCATAAAAGACATAAAAGGGTGTTGGATCTCGCAGAGTTGGAATTACAGACCATTGTGAACTTTCTGCCCTGACTGCAGAGAATCAAACACAGGACCTCTGCAAGAGTAGCAAGATCTCTTAACTGCTTGGTTCTTTCTAGTCCCTGAGTAGTCTCTTGTAGATACAAGCATCTTGCATGTTTTTTTGTTAGTTATTTTTCAAACTCTTCTTATTCTGTGATTCAATGGAAGTCCTTGTTAAAAAAGATATAGGCTTCTAGGCCCCTATTTTGAAGACTTTAATTCTTCAGGTCTTAAAGCCCTAGACAAATTAGGTTGAAGGCCAGCTCTGCAGATTAGCACAGTTGTAGCTCCAGTACACAGTGGATTAAGCATTCAATATTTTATGTATCGGAAAAAATCGAATTAGTTTTTATTACAACAAACAAAATTATATCAGGTTATTTTTACATATTTCTACTGTGCTTTTTTAATAGTGAAATTGGAGAGTTCAAAGACATTTTGTATTTTTTGCTAGTAGAATCTAATACTATCATAATTACCAGTTCCCTTGCCTGTACCTGGATTATGGTAGGTTCTTATGTTTGTTCTTCTCTCCCCTTAGATGGCTATCATGGAAGACTTTACAAAGCCCCAGGCTGGATGGTTTAACTCTCTAGAATACAGCAGTGAAATCTAATTTGCTTTGGAATTTCTTACTCATACTCGAGTGACTCTCCCATAGTGTCCCCTACACTGATTTTCCTTCTTCCATCTTGTCCTGGAAGCATCCTATATTGAGATCCCTCTGTTGGTCTCCTCATTGCAGTACCAATTCCTTCTAAGAAATCTGTCAACATAGCTGCTCAGGAGCTGTCTAAATGATGGATATTTTTTCTGCATGACTGATGTTTCTAGGCCCTCATTATAGTAATTGATACAACTCAAATGAACATATACACACAGAGATAGATGTGATTCTTAGTTTCTTCTTATTGTGGCAAAGTACTTGAGAGAACTGAAAAGATTTATGACTTACTTTGACTCATGGTTTCAGTGACTTCATTTCACTGAGTTCAGTTCATGTAAACTTGGCTGTTACTGGTAGGCCTATTGTGTGGTGAGACAAAGTATCATGACTGAAGGGCATGGTCAAGCAAAGCTGCTCATCTTATGGTGACCTGGAAGAAGAACGAATGACAGAAAGGCTTGGAGACCCTTCAGAAGTCAAGCTTCTAGCAACTCACTTTGTTCAAGCAGGCCCCATTTCTAAACAGACCATCAGTCAACAAATTTATCAATGGGTTAATACATTGATAAAGTTAAATCCATCACAATCCAATCATCAAACAGTCATCAATTGGTGAGGAAGCCTTTTACATAAGGGATTCCTATTGCAGTGTCTTATATTCAAGCCATCACAGCACCTAGCTCACACTCATGGGTACTAACAAGCGTCTTGGCAAGTTACAGGTCAGAGCAGTAGGAAAACCAAATAGAAGCCAGCAGAATTTCTTCACACAGTCCCTCTCTGGAGATTGCTAAATTTAGTGAGGCCTTGGAGGGCATCAGACTTCTACGATTACAGATACCTGCAAGAGGCTTAACCTGCCTCTGTGACACCAGCCCAGGTGACAGTCATATCTTCACTCTCATCAAGCCAGCAACACTTTTGTATTGATTTTTTTTTTCATGGTTCAGAGAATGGCATTTAACTGTTAGACTTATCTCTGCACTGGTGTTGCTAGGCTATTTGGATTGGAAGTCACAGGAGCAGAACATCTCAGTAATATTAGGAAAAGAGAAGTTTGGGTAGTTTTCAGGCATTTCCCTCAGTGGGTGAATCAAAAAATCATTTTGAAGCTGAAGGTTACCCCTGTAATAATTAAGATGACACATCTTGAACTCACCCTTCCTGACAAATGTTTCTTTAAAGAGACACGGATGCCTCATAGAAAACTTAAGATGTGACACATCAGCAGAAATTGTTTCTGCACAGACTGTTTTACAATGATTTTTCCTGAGTAATCACTGCCATACTAACCCCCCCCCCCCCGCCACCACCATTTTCTTATAGTCTATGCAGAACCTTCTGTTCCTGCATACTTTTTTTGTTGTTGTTGTTGCACTGTTAGTAAAGGTTTCATTTTTAAAACAACTTCTGAAACCACAGTATATGTAAAATTGAGTTTAGAATAAGGCAAACACTCTGATTTGAATACTGATTAGAATAGAGCCTGCTCATCAATAAACATGGGCCTGCAATGACCTCAGGAGGACAAGGAATGTGTGCTGTGCATCAATTGTTTGTGAAATAGCTTTTACTCATGATTTGGAAGTAGACTTAAATCTCAGTCCCCTGGTGCAAAGGACACAGAACTTCTCCCTCACCTGCCAGTACGGGCTACATTAGGTAGGCTCCATTTCCATTCTTGTCAGGCAATCAGGCAGGATAATAACAATGTAATCATTTCTGCGACCACTTTCCTCTTTTACGTAACCCAGATTGCTGTGGGGGGGGGGGATGTGGAGAGTGGTCTTCCACTTAGGGAGAGGATGAATCACTATTCCTCAGCTTTGTTCTGATTGTATGGACCAGACTTAAAAACAAGGGAAACAATGAAATCATAATGTACTAATTTCCTGTCAGTGGAGTAGGACAGTTTCATGCAGTTTGACTAGATATTGAGAATTCAGTAGACTGATGACAGGCAGTAGCTTGGAATTCAATGCCATTCATCTGATGCTTGTGAGAAGTAGCTGTTTGGGTCCCTTTGGAAGGAGTGGAGAGCATCTTACTGTATTTCAGTAGTTCAGACTCTGGAGAGCTGGCAGGCACAGCTTCCACAATGTATGCCACTGGGTACAGAGGGTCAGCAGAGTACAAGATGATAGAAGCTCTATCAGCTGTGGAATCCCAGATTTAACGGCTTAGTACTACGTGCCCTAGACTGGATCCATGCCAGCCCCGGGCAGTGGTGGTTAAGTGAGGCAAAATGAACAGCTCCATAATGCCCCTTTATGACACAAAGTTTGTGACTGGATTCCCAGGGGAGGAAGGTATAGATGGCATATGAACCACGACATGTGCAGAGGGAAGACTTGTACAGCTGTTTATTCCTCCCAGATTCCTTTCACAGTCATGTCCCATGCATGCAACTGATTTTTGTTTCCTTCTTTTCCTAGATTTACCAACCTTGCCTGGGCATGTAAAGACCCAGAGCAGACTTGCTTGTTCCTAGAGAGAAACCTCTCCATGGTGCAGAGATTTCTTTATTCATTGAAACGGAAGGGGAACAACACAGTGTTGAAAAGGAAGAAGGCAGCAAGGTGGAAAGACAGAAGACTGGACTAAGTCCCAAGAAAGCCTTCCAGAAGGTAACAGTCCTTGGAAGAATTTACAATCCCTCCTGATGGCTACTTTCCCATGAATCTGGAAGATCCTGCACAGGTTAATAAGTATTTACAATTGGCAGCCCCGTCTCATTTTTCCTTCCCTTTCCCTTTCTTTCTTTTCTTTTCTTTCTTTCTTTCTTTCTTTCTTTCTTTCTTTCTTTCTTTCTTTCTTTCTTTCTTTCTTTCTTTCTCTCTCTCTCTCTCTCTCTCTCTCTCTCTTTCTTTTGCAGCATTATGAAATATCCTACAGACCCCAGCTTACTGATCCTGATGTACCAGCTGCACAGACTTACCCCATGTGCTGCCAGAGTTCTGTGCTCAGCCTTCCATGGACTGTGCCTTTGAGTTACTTCCTGTTTTGCAGTAGGATTCTACCCTTAGGATCTCTCCTGTCTCTTCTGTAGTTGTTTGGGACAGAGCTGTCTGTAGAAGTAACCCCCCAACACTCTCAAAACAGGATCTTTGTGATATGTTCATATTTGTCTAAATTTTGTGTATTTCAGGGTGTTAAATACTCTGAAACTGTGCTGAGGAAAAGATTGCTTTGTTTTAGTCTCAGACAACATTTGGACTTCATTTTTGCAAAGGAAACAACTCATGAGAAAATAATTAAATGAGTCTGTCTGATTCAGAAAGGGAAAGGTGAGAGGATCTTTATTTAGCAAATTTGACAGGTGTGGCTGGAACACATGACACTGTGTTTCACACTGTAAACACAGCTCTGCAAAGTACATTGGCTCACTTCTAAACTTTAAGTACTCTCTAAGTGTTGAGTTTATCTCTGTGGTCTTAAGAAACAAGAAATTATATTGGATTTATTAAAAATTACTTATTAAGTGACAGTAGAGAGGGCTTAATGCTATTAGAGAAAGATTGGAATATTGATTTCTTTTTATGTTTTCTAATGGAAAATAGCTGCAATGAAAGGCAATAAATATTGATAGGGACAAAAATGACTATTAGGAAGGTAATTATTGCTGAAGGTTGGTATGATAATAAATTGCTGATTACCCCCAAATATCAGCAGCAGCTCAGAGAAGTTATCGGGTAAAGATTTCACAGAGGGACACAGGGCTCCATAGTAAATTAGCGCCGGGACAAAGATCCCTCTCAGGAGCTCGGAAAAGCCGGGAGAGAACCAAAGACATGTCCCACAGCTCACCAGGAACAGCCCCGAACCAGCAAGACACAGGGACCGAGATCAGACACGGTGCCACAGCTCTCCAAACCCAAACACCTCTCAGAGAGAGCTGGTCTTCAAGGAGTACTGACACAGAGACCTGAAGGAGGGGCAAGCCACAACCAGACAGAGTAAGATCAGCTAACAACAGAGTCAACAAGATGGCAAAAGGCAAGGGCAAGAACATAAACAACAGAAACCAAGAGTACTCTGCACCATCAGAACCCAGCTCTCCCACTACAGCAAGCCCTGGATAACCCAACACACCAGAAAAGCAAGACTCAGATTTAAAATCATTTCTCATGAGGATGATAGAAGACTTTAAGAAAGAAATGAATAACACCCTTAAAGAAATACAAGAGAACAGGGATAAACAACGAGAAGCCTTTCAAGAGGAAATTCAAAAATACATTAA
>CM052720.1:18564360-18649101 GCA_028551405.1 Uromys caudimaculatus
AGTGAGCTCTGGGGACGCTTTGCCCCTGCTATGGGCTTTTCTGCGTTCCTCCCGGAGCTGCTTGTCTATGGAATCCTAGTGTCCCAGACAGGAGTTTCCTGCCACAGCCGCCTGCTTTTGGGATCCAGGGGGGTGTCTAGGCCCGCCTACCTTGGTCCCTGTGTCTCGCGGGTTCGGGTCAGTACCTGGTGAGCTGTGGGGCGTGTCTTTGGCCCTCTGCTGGGTCTTGCGATGTCCTGAGAGGGATCTTTGTCCCGGCGCTGATTAGCTGTGGGGCCCTCTTAATGCTATTTCTATAACTGCATTTCGAGGGAGCAGAGATAGGAGGCTTGATGAAATTTCCTAGCCAGTCCAATTGAATCAATGAGCCTCAGGTACCATGATAAATCTTAAATCTTAAAGCAATAACATAAAGAAATGACCGAACCATTATTGCAGACCTCTGGCCTCCTATGTACATACACACATGTAAACATGTACATACTTGTACACAAAAAAGTTAAGTGACTAACTGATGGGGAGGAATACTGCAGCCTGTAGAAGAGGAAATCCTTCTACTTGTAGGTGGCTCACAATTGAAAGAAATATACCATTTCCTCTGACAAACCAGGAGTAGAAGATGAGCGTAGAATTATATAAGAAAGCAAGGAGACAAAGAAGAAAGTTGCAGACATTGGTACTGATGCCATCTGATTTTGGTTAGGATGTTACTTCTGATTGTAGTCAGATTTTGGAAGTTATGGTATGTAGCCAAGAGGTTTTCTACCTGGTCTCTTTCTTCCCAAAATAACAACTCTGAATCTTGATTACTTATAAATAAATGCTTAGACCATAAGCTTTGGCCCATTCCCCAAGTAGTCCATAACTTATATAATTTATTTTTTTCTTATTTATGTCTGTCACATGGCTCGTTATCTTTCCTCAGTTTTATGCATCTGCTGGATGTCCCACCCTCCATTTTCAGTCTTAGCTAATAGGCCACCAGCTCTTTACTGACAGGTTATGCATCCATAGTGCATGAGAGATTGTCTTGACAATGGTAGGCAACTTAGGAAAAGATTAAAAGCTTGAAACAGCTACATGGGGCATAGTATAGGCCACAAAGTAATAAAAATGATGAAACTGATGGGTTTTAGCAGAGGCCCATTGAGGCTGGGAACTATGTTTAGACTAATTTTAATTAGTTTGTGTTTGTGGTTATTCATCAGCCAGGTCAGACAACCTGGGAGTAAGAATAGATATTCTGTTTCCTCCAGGTTGATGCTCCACAAGAAAATATCTTTAGTTTATCCACCAGACATTTATTGAGTATAATACCTATCCTAAACTACTGTCATATAAGCATACACGAGTCAAGAGTTTATCCTTTGTGAGGCCAAGTCCAAAGGAGGGAAATAGACAGTTGAAGATATTATTACTTATTGAACATTGAGAACTATGCTAACACTGCGGTGGAGGCAGGAAACACTTCAGAGATGGATTTAAAATGTCCTAGAATCCATTACAGCTGTGTCTCCTATAGCTCTACTGTTGGTTTCGATGACTCTACTAGACCCTGTAACAATTTTTTTAGTCCCAAGCAGCCTGACCATACAAAGATCTTGAAGTGCACTTGGTCTTCAAAGGTGAAGACTCCTTTCACACTCTGATATCTTGAGAATTGCATTTACTGTTTATCAGAAAGCTCAAATATTACATTAAAATCTACCCAAGGCCATGGAGGATCTAAACTTAACTACTTAATAGTTTTTAAAACTAGAATGAATTAGCTGAACATCCATTGGTTATCCAGGAAACTAGAATGGCTCTCTGGATATTCTCCAGCTGATCCTATGCTACATCTGTAACAGAAGGCCCCACTGCCTAGAGAAAATATGATGTCATAGTTCTCTGCCAATGAGCTAGAACATGAAATTCAAGCTTGCTGGAATGCTGGACAGCGAACATCTTTCCATGTTTTTTTATAGCCTTCCCTCAGTGCGTTCCAGGCAGAAGCTATAGAAATGGGGATTGATATACCTTTCTAGGTCAGACAGGCAGAAAACATACATTCTGCCTCATGATAACAAAGCATCCTTAAAAGGTAGCCTTGGACGGATGGGAAGAAACACTGAGCTGAATAGCTGTTTCTCACTTTCCTTAAACACAGGGCTAGTATTCTTCTTAGAACTTTCTATGTTAATACGGCAGGATATCCCTCTTCTTTTCTCTGAGAAGGAGTATTTTCTAGGCTAAGCTTTAACAAGTGAAACTGACTTCAGGCTTCTCATTTGCATTGTTGTGTTATGCTCTTTCATAGTTTCATGAAGAATAACCTCCCACTTCTCCACAGGCTGATAGGGTAATTTGCTCTGCTGAGGAGATGAAACCCAAAATGCAGAGAGGTATTTTTTAAAGACTGTTGTTCAATGGAAAGGCTTCCAGCTGTGCAGGCATCGACATTTTAGGTCTCTAAGATTATAGCCTGGAATAAAAAGGCCTTTTGGTAAGGTAGACTGCATACATACCATGTGATTGATATTTTAAACTTAAAATAAAACAAACCCTTTAACGATATAGATTCTCCCCCTCAGTGTCTTGGCAATGATTGTGGAAGAGGGGAACATGCATAGCAGGTCAATTACTGAGTACTCCAGTTCTGAAAGCATGGGTAGATCCCTTCTAATTTCATTATTTTTAAAGTCCTTTGTGGGCTAGAGTTCTGGTTATCAAGGTCTGCTCTTGCGAGACCTTTACTGCAGGTTCAAGGTCCTGACAACTGCACCAGGTGCCCCTGTTGCTGGTGACTGAGAGCTGCAGCATAATGACCACAGTATTCTTTCAATCCTACACCCAGGAGGTAGGCACATGGAGGAAAAAAATCTGTGGGACTTGTTAATGTCCTGCTTTGATATATTGTCTGTGTTACCACACAATGGATAGTTAATGGAAGGATTTTTGTTTTGTTTTGTTTGATTTTTATATTTGGTGTGAATGAAGAACAGGTGTGGGAACCCTTGGCTTGTTGCTATACTTTAGTGACTGGTGATAGGTAAAGAGAGTCTTGCCTTAGATTCTCTAACATGGTCATTTACCTTCTCCTGAGAGAGAAAGAGTGACGAGTCAGAAGAGAGTCTAAGACAGCTCTGGCAGAGCATAATACTAGGGAGAAACAATCATGGCTTATGCTTTATATTAACTTGGGGTGTTCAAGCTTTGTTTTGCTTCTGAGTGACTGACTCACAGGGGATTCTAATAGAAGCATTTTGTAATCATTACTGTTGTGCTTTCTGAAGGAAATGCCATAATCCTAACAGATGGCATTCATAGTCATAGAAATGCCCAATGCTATTTTTTAAGATTTGCTAAGTCCCATCATGGCACCAATGAACTCTGCAGGCAAGCACGGGGAATAGCTTGCTGCTTTGCCTAACTTCTTCAGGCCCAGTTAGGGAAATCTGCAACAGACAGGCAACAGATTTAGGAACAGCCAATGTTTCTTTACTGGACTTTCTGACCCTATTTCTTTAGACCTGGGAGATTGTAGTGTTTCAACAAAGTCTCAAAGGGGTCAAAATTGAAGCTTCACACATGGCCTTTTATGGCAGGGATAGAAAGACTACTTTTTTCTTCAAAGTGTTTGTTCTCCTATTGTCTAAGAGTAAGGTTTTATGTTTGGGTTTGTTTTTCTTGTTTGGTTGATCTTAGTTGTATGCTAGAGAGAACAGATTTCTTTAATTTTGTTTCATTTGATTTGCTGATGATTGATCAAACCCAGGACCTTGCACATGTTAAACAAACAATCACATGTTAAATAAGCACATCCTCAATGCTTTTGAGTTTCTTGTTGCACCTTTGATATTTCTAGTTTGTCACCTCCGAGCTTAAGTGTATGACAACATCTCTGTGATGTTGTTTAGAAGTTCTGATGGTTCTAGCAGGTCTGCCCATTCTCATTTTATATTGTAATATATATATTCTCTTTCCTGGAAGAGTCTGTTTTTTTTTTTCCCCCCACGCAAACATCATAGTAGGGAAAACTATGTCTCCTCCATTTTTCTGGAAAAGGTTTGTTTTCTTTAAAAAAGCATTTAGCTCTTGTTTTCTTTATAATGTCTTCTGACAGTATATTGTCTAAATGGACCTTATTTAATCTTTTTAAATTTAATGCAATTACTCACGTAACCATGTATCAGTTGTTTCTCCTTATTTGGGGGTTCAGTATTTGGGGGGACAATCAACCATAGATAGAAGATGTTTGGGAGAATGTTTTCAGAAAGTTCTAGAAAGCAGGATGTGAGTTTTCCATGCACCAGGTTTTCACCTGAATCTATGTGACAGGAATGTTGATCAGGTATCATGCTTGGAGTCTACTTGAGATCCAAGGAGTGCACCCAAAACCCCACAGATAAAAGCCCACAGATCCTCAGACTCCTTATATAAAATGATGGGGTATTTGCTTATAAGCCAAGCAATTTTCTTGTGCACTTTAAATTATTTCTCCATAACTGAGACATAATACAATGCAAATTATAAGTAAATTGTAATTACACTGTGTTATGTAGAAAATGGCGGCAGGAACCGCTGCATATTCAGTACCTATGCAGTTCTTGTAAACGTAATTTCATTTTGGTCTGTGAATGGTTGAATCCATATGTATGGAACACACAGTGCAGAGGTCAGACGAATGTATGCGCCCCATGTTTGCTTGTAATGCATATTTAATGTAAGACCCAAAATTTTCTAACACCTCATTTACTCTTCTTAAACCACTTGAACTATCTCAGACCAATTGACTCTAGAGTCCCTAGCATTAGGTCACTAGTTTTGTGGTTCTATTTAGCCTTTCAGCCCACTGATAGATGCTGGCTATCTGACCATATCCCTTATTCCTTCTTGAGCTCAGGTTTTCCTATTGCAATCAGTTGCTTTCTTTCTGAAATGCATACTTCCATATTTCTTTCACTGAAGAACAGCTGAATATAAACTAATTTTAATAAAAATGTCTTGTTTTCCTTTGTCCTTAGTAGATATTTTGGTAGGTACACATGCTTATCATTCTCTCTCAGCATATCAAATAAAACAGCCTAATTTGATGGTTTCCAGCTCCTTTGAATGTAAGTGCTTTCTCTCTGACTGCCTATAACATAACTTCTTCCTAAAGGTTTCTATGATGGATATTTGTGTCTTGTTGGAATTGGGATTTCATGGATTGGAAAGGTTGAGAAGCACTAGACAATATTCAACTTCCATTCTTTTAACTATTAGCTCTGCTCTGCATCTCTATGAACTGTGAAGTGCCTCCTAGCTTTCATTGTTCCAGTCTCTTAATTTTGCTTCCAGATTTCTCTGTTGCTTTATCTTTCTGTGCCATCCACATGTGTGTGCATCATTTCATCAAACTTAACATTTAGGTCACATTGTCTTCCCTTAACCTTTTGTTATTGAACTGTGAATATAGTTTTAAAATTATCTTACAAAATTGTATTTGATTGCTTTAAAATATACTCAGTCCATCATGCTTTTACTTTCTAGCTTTTAAAAGATGTCTGTAGTTGGGTATGGTGCTCCATATGTGTATAACCTCAGTGCTCAGCCAGTAAAGACAGGAAGACAGAAAAAACACAAGGTGAACTTTAGCTATGTAGACTTCATTACAAACAATTTCCCATTACACATGGTCAGCACAGTACCCTTTTGGTCCAGATGTAAAAATGCCCTCAACCAAGGGCAAGGAGTTCTGGGTTCTGTGCTCCGTACTGCCCCTCAGTAATGATGCCCCTACCTGGTAGTTTACTTTATGATGTTCGCTACCTCTGAGACAACAGGAGTTTCTTTTGAGATGATTTTCTCAGACTGACAGCTAAGATATAAACACTTAATTTTT
Source organism: Uromys caudimaculatus (assembly GCA_028551405.1). Classification (NCBI taxonomy): domain Eukaryota; kingdom Metazoa; phylum Chordata; class Mammalia; order Rodentia; family Muridae; genus Uromys; species Uromys caudimaculatus. Next base: position 18,570,227 of record CM052720.1, read on the forward strand.
AGGTACCTACATTTACTCTGTAACCTGAATCCTCTCTAAATATCTAAATATTGCGACCACAGGTATGCATTCTGTGGATATTTCTGAAAGGAGACTTCATATTCCAGAGCCTAAGCCACCGCTTCTTCCTTTTCTTCAGGTTTGAGATAGGCAGACCTATATGAACAATCTTGGATAGAGGTGCGACAGAGAATTCATTTGAGATGGATATTATAGGGAGAGTCTATGACTTTGGGATAACAACCTAAAAAACTTTATAAGACTGGATATTGAATCCATCTGCCTAGCTAATAAGGAAATGGCCTCAGTTTTTTTTTTTTTTTTCAAGACAGGATTTCTCTGTGTAGCCCTGGCTGTCCTGGAACTCACTCTGTAGACCAGGCTGGCCTCGAACTCAGAAATCCGCCTGCCTCTGCCTCCCAAGTGCTAGGATTAAAGGCGTGCGCCACCACCGCCCGGCGTATGGCCTCAGTTTAAAAACAAATTATTCCAGTGTCTAATCTGATCTCTGGGTTTTACTTCAACTATGTATTATTTTTTAACTTGATAATCTCTCTTAGTCCTGGCATGTATTTTTAAAACAATATTTAAGATATTTATTATATGCAGAAGAATCATTTCTTTGCAACAGAATGCTGTTCCACATACTGGACATTACAGATCGGCCGTCATTGGTTCTATCTCAGTTATATCCCTGCTAGTTTTTCAGTATGTGAGGTTTATTTATCACCACCACTGTCTCTGTTTACCAACTCTTTGTTCATGTAAAGCCCTCCAGAGCTAATGCATTGATGCCTTCTGCCTGTATTGCCTATTCCTGAAGCTATATTGCACTGTCCACAGAACAAAATTAGTTTAAACGTTTTTCTGTGTGTGTGCGCACACACCTAGAGTTAATAAAAATGCTTCTCAATAAGCCATTGATCTAAATACACTATTTCGCCAATTAGTGTCTTCCATAACTTTATAGTAATGTTGTTTAGCAGTGTCCTTAAGAAATGACAACACTAGCTAAAATATATTATGCTGCCATTTCTTTTAAAGACCAAAGTTAAAAAAGAAGGCTGACAGTTGATTAAAATGTTAATTTGTAAATCTTTAAAATGTGTCCATATTTAAACACCAGCATCAGTAAGTTTTACTTCGCTATAAGATTTTATGGCAGCATTAGACTTATTCAGAGACTTATGGTAGAAACTTGTTGTAACTTCTAAAAAGATGGCTTTTCAAAAGCCATTCATCACTTAATGCTCAAAGTTCATTCATCAGAAGTACTTTATGTCATTCTTAAAAAAATAAAAGTTTATCAGAGATTCGGATGTCTGTAGCACATTGTGATGTGTCCATATGGCGCATTTTGCAACCAACAAAAGAAGGAAATAGCATCCTAATCTGTTCCGTTCATTCATCTGCTCTCTTTATTCCACTCAGGAGGGTTTTCAACAGTGTGCTTCAGTGATGGCAGAAGTTGAAGAAGTGATGCTGGGAATGCTTGAGTGGATGCAAATTTCTGAGAAGGGAGATCAGCCTGAGTAATTCTTGCTTTGCTCTGCATAGCTCAGCCTATGTTGATTTAGAAAAAGTCTGAAGATTTTCTACAGTATTTTCTATGAGAAACAAAGGATAGAAGGTGTGTGTGTGTGTGTGTGTGTGTGTGTGTGTGTGTGTGTGTGTGTGTGTTATTTGCCAGGATCTAGGTAGTAAATTAACTTAAAATTTGTGGAGGTGAACAATTATAGAAAATGACATAATTTTTTGTTTAAAAGTATTGTTAACAGGTCTGGAGTTATAGTTCTATACTTCAGTGGTAGAGTGCCTGTTTAGTATGCATGAGACACTGGATTCAATTCTCAGTAAAATACGCACACATACACACACACACACACACACACACACAGAGAGAGAGAGACAGAGAGAGAGAGAGAGACAGACAGAGAGAGACAGAGAGAGACAGAGACAGAGACACAGAGATAGATAGGCACAGAGAGTCAGAGAGATAGACAGAGGGAGAAGTAGAGAGACATAAAAAGTGAGAGGAAAATAGTATATATTGAGAGTGATGCAGACAGGAAGTGGGGAGAAGGGGGAAGAGAGAGAGGGCCAGAGGGAGACAGAGAGAAAGACAGATGGAGGGAGACTTGTAAAGTTATTTGATTACTACAAATTGCCTAATATTGTATAATAGTTATAGAACACAGCAAATAAAAAAACGATAAATAGAATTATGACTAACGAGATGATTCAACAGGTCAAAATATTTGCTGTCAGTCATGGCACACTGAGTTCAATCTCCAGAATGAGATATGGCAGAAAGAGAGATACGAGTCTTGTAAATTATCTGAGTTTATATACACACATATCAGCATGGTACATGACCTTCTCCAGTGCATAATTACATGTAAAAAAAGAGAAAGAAATGGGTGAACCTTTTATTTTGTTTTACTTTGTATAATATATCCAAAAGACTATCATTTAAAAAAGTAAACAACTCCAAAATATTAAAGAGATATTATATATGTGAAATGTGTAAAAAATTGTTCTCCCAGAATACTATAACTCATTTACTAATATTGGAAATACTTTCCTGTATTTAGACTTTATCACATAGACAACAGAGAAAGCAGTACTTCAAAGAACTTGAATTGTTCTAGAAATTCTTTTTCTGATAACTGAAATGAATATCAAGTATATCCATTAAATCTCAATGAAGCTTCTATAAAATTAGGATTATAGTAGCCACATCTCATATGTCTGAGGGTTTTGTAGAAAGCACAGGAAGAGTGAGATTTAAGAACTGAACCTTTATTTAGGCCATAGAAATGAGATTTAAGCTGATCCTACTGTTAATAACTTGGCAAACTAATACCATTTATATGAAATCACATATTTTTTATAAATTACATAACAGTTTACGTTGTGTTTCTTTTTTTGTTTGTTTGGGTTTTTTTTTTTTTATAGTGATTTGTCCTCGAGACCCAAAGTTCTATGGCTAATTTTGGCATGGGCACAGAGGCAGCAATTGCTTGCTCTAGATTTGCAGTTTCCGGGCTGATCAGAGTCAGCAATAACGAAGTAGAATCTAGGTTACATGCTGCTCTGGGTCAGAGAACTGGAGGTCAAGGTCCAGATGAGGTGAGACTGAGGCAGTGAGGTTATAGAAGCAAGGGCTGGCCTTAGTCTCTGGGGTTCCAAGGCTCTTGTTAACCCCCGCTGCCCAAGCAGCCTCCTGCACTGCCCTGTTGACTCCTAGAGAATGTCTGCATGTTGTGCACAGGCCAGCAACCTACATTGCTTTTTAAAAAGTAATTGATTAATTGAACAAAGAGATACACTTTGTTGTCCAGGCTTTCTCTTACAGTTGACTTATCCAAGACCACTGCATGCAGTAGTGTTGACAAGAAGAAAATACATTTCTATTGAAAATGTGCAATTTGTTTAGCTCAGCTACTGAACAGACTAGAAGAGAAGTTACTATAGGGAGAACACGTTCAGCTTTGCTATCACACAGCAATTTTTTGCCTCTTCATCTATGTGGGCTGTGCTGCAGCTGGTGCCAATTTTTTCTCAGTCAATATCTGGCCATGATATAAATAAATTGGAATTCCGTCAGCCATTGTGCTTCTGCTGAGCTTCAGAATACCAGAAGAACTACATTACTAGTGTTGGTATTTACACAAAAACAATTCGTAAATATCAGCTTTTTCTGTTTCTTAAATCAGCCTAGAATCATGAACTTCTCTTCAGAACCCAGGCCAACCCATGTATGCTCTGATCTCTTGGTGACCTGGAAATTACAACATTTCATAGACATAGCATACAAGTTTTAACCATTTCTCCTTTCAGTAAGTGTAACCTTTCCACTATAACAAGGTATGTATAATGAGCTTAGAGAAAGATTTCAGGAAAGAAGTTTAATTGAAGAAGATATCCGTCCCATCACCTAGCAGAATGGGTACTCAAAAGGCAAGTAAACCCAACTGGTGGCATTTAGGCCTGGAATTCCCCTACCCCAGTCCCATGTGTTAAATCTTGTTCCTTATTGAAGTGTGTGTGAAAACTTTAAGAGATGGGTCTAAACAGGGTCCTCTGTCATTTAAGCAAGCCCAGAAGAGGGAAAAAGTGGATTGGAGATCCGAGGGCCACAGGCTCCAGGGACTCCTTGAAGAGTCCTCAACCATGACATTGGATCTATGATGGCTCCTGGAACACACACTGGTGAGACAGCAAAAAGGAACAGAGGCAAGGGTGGCGGCCTCTTTCCCAGTCTTCATGGAAGTCCTCGCAGGTGACAATATTCCCCTCAACTCTTTCTGAATCACCTCCCTAGGCAGGGCTTTCATTGGGGCACAGTGAAGAGGTGATAAGAAATGATTGGCCAAGGGTTTAGGGCCTTGGAATTGGCTCAGACACTGCATGTGAGCTTATGGGCTGGGCAATAAACTCTCTCTGGTTGCTGGATTTGGATTTCCCAGGATTCTTCATATGATGCCATGGCTTCTCACCCCCTTGGTCCTGTTCCCATAGATACTTTCCATAGTTTCCAAGATCTTTCCTGACTCCCAGTCCTGAACTGTACATGAATTATAAATCTGAATCGACAGTCAGCATGAGACTTATCTTGTGAGGTGCTATTTGATATGCTTTATGCACACAGGAGAGACATCAATTCTGCCTTGTACATGGTTCTATAGGGGACACTGAGAAGGAGACACAGATTTCAGTGAAAAGTTTGCTGTGAAAGAGAACTCAGAACATCCGAATTGCTCATTTGATGGAAATCCTAGCTACACGGGATCTTGCAGATGGACAGACTATTAAAGGATGTTTTGAAAGGTTCTCATTGACTCTGAATTGCACACATCACAATGTGTACCTAGTGAGAAACACATCTTTTTGGCAGCCCCAGTGCAATCAATACAACAAACTGCAGTGAGAACATCAAGCTGAACACACAAGTCAGTTACAGCATGATTTTTTTTCATTTCTAGAAATTATTTTTCACCTTGTTCCTCCTATACTTAAACTAGAATTTGTAAAGTATGCATATCATCAGGGTGAGCACCAAAATGGAGAAAACAATTTTTTGAGGAGATGGGAGTTGAAAAAACTCAGCTGTTTATTTTTTTAAAGCCAAGACAGTACAAGATTTGGCTACACACCACATTTTGAAAGAACACACATTTTATTATTAAAGCCCTAATGTTCTGATTCTTTTTTCAAGTAATAAGTGAGGATTTAAAAATTAAATCCAAATGGCCATATAATAATATAGGTCCTTTTAAAGAGGCAACACTTCTACCCATCTTGAACAGAAACTTGGAGATTACATGTTAAGATGACAGTGGGTTGAACAATTTGAAAGCGTGAATATGGAATATGATGGCCAAAAAGAATTTGAAGGATGAGACAGTGGAATTTGGATAACAACTGAGGGAGTCTACTAAGAAAAAAAAAAATGAGGATTTCAAGAGTTTTGTGCTGACCTTATCTGGCTACCATCTGCAACAAGAAAGCTTTTCAAGAAGGAATGCAGCTCAGTGACTTAGTTCATGGTAAGATCATTATAAAAGGGCTTTTGGCTATCAAAATGATTTGTGGAAGAGGTTGGCAGTGGGGATGGAATTCCATACAGACACTCACTAGCTTATCAACGGTAAATATATTAGTTAAGTCTCTTGTTGCTATGATAAAAATATTCCAACAAACGTAACTTACAGAAGGAAAGGTTAATGTTGGCTCACAGCTCGAGAGTCCTGTCTATCATGGCAGGAGCTGGCACACTACATCCACAGTCAGGAAGCAGAAGGTATTGAATGCTGTCTCTCCTTTATATTAGATCTGGGAACTAAGCCAGAGAGCTGTGCCAACCACACTTAAGGTGGGGCTTTCCACCTCTGTTAATCCAATCTAGAAAATCCTTAATAGACATGCTCAGATATTTGTTTCCATGATGACACTAAATCCTATCAAGTTGACAATTCGGGTTAGCCATCACAGTGTGGAAAGTCCTGAGCCCAAATAAGCCTTCCAAAAACGTGAGGGTAGACAGGAAAGAAGGGAACAAAGGATCAAAGGGTGAGACATTCCAAGCTCTTAACATGTGTGGAGGAAGAGGAAAGATCCAGTAAAAACGATGAAGATGGATCAACTGTGAGGTAAGAGGAAATTCACACACCCAACCTCCTCTGCTCTAACATGACTGTGTCTGCTGAGGTCTGTCTGGATGACTTGAGGGAACAGCACTTCCTACAGGAAAAAAGGAGTAAAAGTGGAACATGTTGCCATCCTTTCCCCACCCTGAGTCTACACTGTCAGTTTTCTGTAACCGTCTATGGCGTTGGAGGCTCACTGTGTCTGTATAGAACCCTTAGGCCTCGCTTAGCATCTGCTCTTGGCAGATTTGGTTGTTACTCCCCTCTGATTTCTCCATGAATCACTGGAGTAATTTTCTGTAGAATGGCAGAGAGTTACTCATTATTCAATTCCAAAGGATGAAAACTTCAATCTTCATCTTTTGGAATTAATATCTTCCCTCATTTCCAGAAAAATTTGCAGCCCTACTTGAATGGCCTCTTTTTCATGAAACTCTGCGTATGTCTTTCTGGAGGATATGCAATTGCTGTTTGTGTTAATTGGCTTTCTGCCATAGTGACAGAAATACCTGAAAAAAATCACGTTAAATGAAGGCAGAGTTATTTTGGCTCATGTGATAAAGATTTCAGTCCACAATTGCCTCTGTCCATTGCTTAGGGCCTTTCTGAACTGCAGCATCATGGCAGCAGGAGCGCATGGTATGCAAAGATGCTATCCCTTAGCAGGCAGCTAACAGGGAACAAAGATAGAGGGAGGGAAAAAGGGAGGAGGAGACAGAAGCAGAAGATGAGGTTAGGAATGAAACAGAGCCTTTGAAGGCAGGCTATCAGTCTCCTAATAGCCCAGTCAGTGTGAATGCTTCTGTAGCTCAACCTATCAACAGAGTTAGTAACCTCAAGATTCAATCCCCTCTCAATAATGCTATCTGCTAGGGACCAGGGTTTTAAGATACCAATATATGTGTTTATTTGTAGGGGCCTTTTACATCCCATCCATAAAGCCATTCTTGATGGGTTTTCTACTTTGGGACTAACCAAAATTAAGACAGATAATGTTTCTCATTGTTTTCCCTTTGTAAGAACTTTTTGTTTAGCAACATTTGAATTCTCTATGTAAGCAGTCCCTGTTGGATTGTCATTAAGCCTCTCGATTCAGTATCAGAATTCAACATTTCAAAGAAATAAGATAGTTTGTTGAGGAAACAAATGAAGATGGGAATCATATTAAGGAAGAACATTTTATATTTCATTAAAGATCTGTATCTGAATGAAGAATATCTGCTCATGTGGTTGATTCATGAGCTTTCAGAGTAATCAACAGCTTCCTGAGGTTAGCGAAACCTTGGCTTCCAGAGAACAGAACACTGTTCACTAGCTGGTCATAAGGTAAAAGCAGTAACTATTAAAGCATTCCATGAGTTTGTGGTCCTATGGGTTTTCTCCATGATCCTTCTTGACCTTTCTGACACCGGGGTGTAGTAAAGGTGATAGCTGACATCATCTTATAGAATATGGTATATTCAGCCCTTTTTATGTAGAATGCTAGTGAGTCATATATTCAGAATTCAGAAAGCTGATCCTGGAAAAAATGTCTTTCCTACTGTTTATTTGTATATGGTATAAATCTGAGCTGCTACCATGTACAAAAGTGTTGTGGGTTATGAAAGGAAAATATTGTTTCCTCTGTGTGATTTATATAACAACTAAGAGAAGCATTCTGCTTGTACTGGAATAAGTACAGCTTGAGGATGACATTATGCCTGAATGCATTAATGATACTTAATTCTGCATTGAGTGATAATAGATATTTACATGGCAGACAGAGAAATTTTTCCTCTTTCATCATCATTTCTATACAAGTGAAAAATTAAGGTAATTTTATTATCTTAAAAAAATGTTTTCCAGTATTAGTTAAATCTTTGACTGTATCTGCTACATTGTGACATAGCATACAGTGCTGGAGTCTGACCATTATGGTATTTGCCAAGCAGGAACAAAGGTTAATTGAAAATCTGTAAGAGCTACAATACTATACTGACAAAAATCCTCATAGTTATTTTGTTCATTTATAAAGGCTTGAGCCTGTCTTACCATTAATATCAGAAGCACAAATGGTTCCTTTGAAAGGGATTTTAGAGCACATAGCCAGCAGAGGAAAGAGTTGATGCCTGTGGGTTGCTTTCCAGGAGGTATGCAATTCCTTTCACATGCTTACTTTCAAGTGCTTCCCTTCATCTACTTAGAACATGAATACAGTGGTCGACCTCATCTGCAGGGGATAGCTCTGAGATCTCCAGGGGATGTTTAAGTGCTGGAGTGCTTTTGATGCTGTGCCCTTTTCCCACACATACAAACTACGATTAAGTTTAATTTATACATTAGTGACAGGAGTAGATTAACAAACAACAATAATAAAGCAGAAAAATTATAGTAATATACTATAGCAAAAGTTATATGAATGTGCTCTCTAACAATATGTCACTGAACTTTTGTCCTTTCATTTAAAGGAAACTATGTAAGGCCTCCCTTAGGCATACAGAGATTACCAGCATTACTGCTCTTACATTTTGGAGCTACTAGGAAGTAAAATCAAGGTCAGCTGGATATGGACATGGTGATAAAGTGACTATCAATCTGATGGCCTAGATTGCCACTGGTAAGGGACTAGCTGCATGGTTAATCTTGATTATGTACTTGATGGGATTTGAAACCACCTTTGGGAACGTCCCTGAAGGCATTTCAATAGAAGTTCAAGAGAAGTGGGAAGATATTCCTTAAATGTCTGTCGGGTGGTGCCCTCCCATAGGATTGTGGCCTAGAGTGAATTAAATGATTCTTAAATTGAGTGTAGCACCAGAAGTCATCTGTCTACTTTCCGACTGCAGACACAATGTGATCTACTGCCTCATACTTCTTGTGCAATAGCCTCTCTCTCTTGTTCCTAGAATGGATGGGTTATACCCTTCCATTAGGAGTTAAAATAAGCCCTTCTTTTCTTAAGTTGTTAAGCATTTTGTCACAATAAAAGTAACTAATACAGAACATTAGGACTGTGTGGGGGTGTTGCTGAGAGAAAGCTGGCCATGAGGTTCATAAGCCTCTGAAACAGGTTTGTGTTGCAAGCTAGAGAAATCCAGCAATGGTTTAAGCCAAACTTATTGGGCCTTTCTGATGGGAGTTCAGAGGACCAGATTGCCCAAAAGAAACTCACAGCAGCAAGCAGGACCATGAAGTTTCATATGTGAAACTCTACCTAGAGCCAGGCTAGATGCCATTGGCTTTATGTTCTGGCAAAGATGCTGACTACATTCTGCTCATGTCCTGAAAACTTCAATGAGATGAATTTAAAAACTAATTGCCTAATGGGTTAAGTGGAAGACTATTCAAGACAGCATAACATACCAGCCTTAATATGATATTCAATACAATAAGGAAGGGATAAAAGTGTAAAGTTTTTGACCATGATGGTTCAGACTGGTGGTTCTCAACCTGTGGATCATGACCCCTTTGAAAGTGAATGGTGCTTTCACAGGGGTCACATATTAGATATCCTTCATATCAGATATTTATATTATGATTCACTGTGGGAATAGGACTGGGGGGGGGGATAAGAGGTGATGGAGTCATGTGATGAATCCCGGGAGGGAATCAGACTCTGGAGAATAATATCAGGTTGCAGATCTGTTCTTACTGCACATGAATAAGCTTATATACAGTGTTTGAATCAATCCAAGCCCATAAATCCTTGGACAATTGAATTTTGTCACAACATCACAGTCTCTAATGAAAGCTCTCCTGATGAGGTTGCTCAGGAAGAAGCGAAGGAGAGGGGACATTATCACTTCTGTGAAGACGGGAAGCAGCCACCACCCTGGCCTTGGTTCTTTTTTGCTGTCTCACTTATGTGCTGGGAGCCATTTTAGATCTAATTCAGTGTATGGCAGATCAGGGCTCTTTGAGGAGTCATAAGAGCCTGTGATGCCTTGCTCACCATCCCACTTTTTCCTTTATAAGGTTGACTTCCACATCCCTCATGATTCATTACACTGGAAAAATTACAGTCATGAAGTAGCAATGAAAATAATTTTATGGTTGGGGTCACCAGAACATGAGGAACTATATTAAAGAGTTGTACCATTAGGGAGGTTTGAGAACTACTGGTAGATAAAACAGGTTATTCTTAAAGAGACTACTACAGTTAAAAGAAAACCTTCACACTCTTCACTGACAGCAAGACCCCAACCATCCATAGCTCCTATTTGTAAAAGTACAAGTTCATTTGAAGAGATAGAAAGTGGTTTGAGGAGGCAGCTGAGGGATCCGCTGCTTGACAACAGCTATGCAGGCAAAGGTTTTTCCAGTTTTGGCAGCTAAGGTAAACAGAAACCACTACAGCTTTTATCGAAGAGTGCAGACTGTATTTTGAGCTAGCAGCAGAATTTGGAGGTGTCATGTACACATGGTCCTGCTTCTGAAAACAAATAAAATGCAAGACTTATGGGGTTTTGGGGTCTTGAACCAAGTTGCAGAAAGCTTCTGAGATCAAGCAATGGATGTAGGGTCAGATTTCCTGAAGGAGTTAGGTTGGTTGTACCAGTCTAGAAAGCTATGTACATTAGCAATGCAAGGAAGTTGGACATACCAGTACCTTGGGATGTCTGCCAAGGAAAGATATAGCTATAAGGTGGAGATAATTCAGGAGAGATACAACTATGCCGCAGGGGATAGCCTAGGGAGGTGAGGCTGTGTGTGGTCAGTGGAGACCAATGGTGCTTCTACAAGCTCCAGAAGCTGGACATGGAGCTTCAGGGTTTGGTGTTTTTCCTGTTGAGCTTTAGTCATGCTTTAGTATGATATTTTCTCACTTTCCTCTCATACCTCCATTTTGCATACTAGAAGTTTATTCTTAATTTAAAAAAAATTCTATAGAGGCTCATAGTTATAGCATTGCATTCAGTCACAGAAGAAACTCTGAACTTTAGGATTTGGGAATACACTAGACCTATTAAGACTTTGGCGAGTCTTTAATATATAAACTATTTCCATGAAGATATTTCCAGAGATGTTTATAAGAAGTTCCCATATACAGAGAAGCTCACTCTGAGTGGGGTTATCTTTCTTAGTTAGGGTTTCTATCACTGCAATGAAATGCCATGACCAGATGCAAATTGGGTGAGAAGAAGTTTATGTAGCTTACACTTCCATATATAGTCCATTATTGAAGGATACTGGGACAGGAACTCAAACATGGCAGGAACCTGGAGGCAGGAGCTAATGCAGAGGGATGCTTCTTACTGGCTCCCATGGCTTGCTCTGCTTGCTTCCTTATAGAACCTAGTACCACCAACCCAGGAATGGCACCACCCACAATAGGCTGGGCCTGCCTCCATCTATCACTAATTAAGAAAATGCCCCACAGGCTTTCCTACAGCCTCCTCTTTTGGAGGCATTTTCTTAATTGAGTTTCCCTCCTCTCAGAAGACTTTACCTTGTGTCAGGTTAACATACAACTATCTAGCACAGGATCACTACCACATAGGTTGTGGTCCTAAGCTGAATAAAAGGGAGTAAGTAAACGGAATACCGGAAGTTACCTCCATCTGTTTCCTAACTACAGCCACAATGTGATCAGCTGCCCCAAGGTCCTGCTGTCACAACTTGATCCACTTTCCATACTACACCTCTTCTGTATAGTATGAGCTACGTAGTGCCTCAATGCTATACTGCCTCTCTTTGATGGACTACACCCTTAAAATGTGAGCTAAAATACAAGCTTATTTCTTTAAGTTGTGTTTGTTAAGCATTTTGTATTAACAATGAGAGAAGCAACTAATACGTTAACAGATGGGTGACATAGACAATATTATATAGTGAACAAAAAGGTGACTCACATCCTGGCCAGGTTAGGTGAGGGAAGCATATAGATTCATCACTCTCCTCAGAATGACAAGCTAATTTGCTAGTTATTTACTTAGGGAATTTATGATTTAGTGTCAGCTTGTGAATAAGAATGGATAACAAAATCAGGAAAACAGGATTGTGAGTAAGGGAGATATCTGTAGGTACTGGCCAAGTACACAGAACAACTATCCATATGGATAGAATAAGGTATAGCTGCATTAAACCTGTATTTGTTTTCTTTTCACTTTCTTCTCCAAATAACCTAACCATTTTTAATTAGGTCTTTCAAAAGACTATGAAAAATACCTTATTTGAGGACAAAGGTTCTCTCTCCCTCCTCAACCCACTTCTCTCTCTCTCTCTCTCTCTCTCTCTCTCTCTCTCTCTCTCTCTCTCTCTCTCTGTCTCTCTCTGTCTCTCTCTGTCTCTCTCATGCACACGCACATGCAAATGTGTGTGTGTGTGTGTGTGTGTGTGTGTGTGTGTGTGTGTAGTGTAGTGTAGTGTGGAATACTAGAATGAGGTCTCACAGACCTCAATGCTGTCATGTTTCTTTCTGACACAATACGAGAGAATTGACCTTCTGGCTGGGACTGTCAACTGAGAAGTGAAAGGCTCTGATTTTGAGATTGTTTACTCACTGACATCTGATCTTAACTAAATCACAGAAGCATCTCTGCTCCATTTTTCTCATCAGTTAAAGAAAGATGATCCTTGACACATTCTCAACTCCTGAGACACTTGCTATTAGTATCTCTTTGTTAACGTGATATTGAGGAGGAGAATTTTCAGCAACTTTAAAAACTGATGCTAAGTCCAAGCCTTTTTTGCTTTAATTCATGGCTATTGACATTCCTGAGTATAAAGAAAAGATTCTTGCTAAGTCTATGCTGTCCTCTTCACTCTTTCCAGTGCCACATAAATAATAAGACTCTATCTGTTTTGTAAAGAACAACTGATGTAGAAGTTATGAAGTCAAGAAGAATTATTAGTTGGTGCAGCCCATTAATTAATTTCAAATCCTGCTGAAATTTGAAAGGTATTTGCTTCTTTTCAAAGGTCTAGCTTCTTTCTGTCATCAATTTGAATCAGAGCCTTTAACATCACAGCAGAGAACTTGCCATGTAAATATTTTAAGTCCTGAGTTCCCATCTTAAGCTAACAAGTGATTATCCTTCACAGTAGTGCTACAAATGGCATCTTAATTAATGACATCACAAGTACCTTTCCTTCCTGTTCTGGCAGAAAGGTAGAAGGCCTGAGTAGAAGCTACAATCGCTCAGAAGAGGGAGGGGGCAATAATGCACTTCTTCCAATAACTAATCTCAAGAGTTCTCAAGTCCTTCTCCTGGAGGATGTCTGGTTCACCTTACAGTAGGAAGGCCTTTCATGCCTTTGTGCCATTGCTGCCCATTTTGAGTGTTTTCTAAGATTTCCTGTTCACTTTTCCTGCTGAGAATTGCTTTCTTCCCTGATACGAAGATTGTTTTTTCATTGTGCTTTTCCTTACAGTGTCATAACTATAGAATTTGTTCCCTTCAGCAGAAACTAGTTGCTTGCTACTTTCCGCTTTCCCTCATTTCCAATATACCAGACAGGCAGGCAACCAGGAAAATGAAAGGCCGGCTGGATTCAGTATGTGTGAGAATTTCTATGGGAAAAGATTCACTTTCAGTCACATTTTTAAATGGTGTCTGAGATGAGGACATGAAAGGTAAAAAAACTCAAACTGGATTTTTAAAAATAAAAATATAGGAAAAGGTACCAGCTCACAAACAGAAGACTGAAATACCATCTTCACTGAAGCACTAAGTCTAAGCTCGCCTTTGGGGTAGGGCTCTTCTTTGGGTAAGCTGAGCTTAGCAGACAGAAGGCACCATATGGAACAGGAGCTGGAACAACTACACCAATAAGAATTTGTAATGAAATGGTTTAGAAATAATAAAATCTAGATTAACCAGATCCAGTTAATTGGATCTTTGAATTAGCCACATTTCGAGTTGTTTTTCTTTTAGAGACATAGCTGAGGAATGACAAAATTAGTGCAGAAGATTTAAAAATCCATTTTATTAATATTTTGGTTAGTGATTGGTTTCTAGTTTTCTTCCTAATTTCAGAGCTCTGCCAACTACTTTTTATGAACGACATAGTGTGAAGAAGGAAATTTCCAATTCCTGAGCATCAGAGACCACTATAACCCTCTCTCAGTGCTAGAGTGCTAGAGTGCCTGAGGCCCTGAGGCCCCGGGTTTAATCCCAAGCACTGGAAATAAATTGGAAAAGTAAAGCCAATCTACTTTTGCACAGATTCCCATTGTGATTGCTCCTTGGGTCACATCATTCCCATGAATTTCAGCATGCTCTTCTATGGTGAGAGAATATAGGAACCATTTCCTTTAAGGACAGTTAGTGTCTGGTCATCACTGTTCTTCAAAATGACCTTCCCAGATGTGATTTCTCCTAACAATTATTATAATATATTTTGCTCTAGATAAAATTGCATATATTGCCACAATTACAGAAATAAAGATAGCCTTGCATGACTAGTTAGGTAACCAACCCAAGGCCATATTGCCAGCCTATCATAGCATAGGATTGAGGACTTTTAACCTCCAGAGCTTCAACAGATATATCTGCAGGACTCTGTTGAATTGAGGATTTTGAAGTAGGAAGCCATAACTGTAATATGAAGAAAGGTCAGAAATATGTATTAAAATTTCATAAATTTTGTCTAAATGCTGGGAATTACAGATAGGAAAAGAAAACCTTTCAACATGGATCAAAGAAAAAATGTAGCATGATAGATTATGAGCTTTAGTTTTCAATATGTATTTTGATGGTTTAAGCATCTGAATGGATGCCATTGTTTCTGAGGAATTATGAATACCTGTTTCACTGTTGATTGACATAGTTCTGGAGAATCATAGCCAAAGCTAGTGACATATTAAAAAATCAGCCTTAATGATGACAATTCTAACCCTTTAAAGATGGATTCTATTATAGAATAGGTAAATTTATCGTCTAACATCAAAGAGAAAAGTCTGTGTGCTTTCATCATCCTCAACCCTGTGGTGCTATCCCCTGCTATTCCCCCTCTACAGACAGCCAAGAAATAGCTCTGAGAAATTTATGTTTATTATTTATTTTATTGTATTAACATTTGAATGAGCACTTTGAGAGAAATTCTTACTTCGAGTAGATTTGCATGGTTGGGCAAAAGGGATTGATTTAAGCTAAGACTTTCTGTTGCGCTTTGTCTCCAAGAATATTCTCAAAATACTGCTAGCACCCACTGAAACTGAGGTATCTTATGTCTGACAGTTGGAATTCATACAGGCATGTTTTAGCAACAGGAACAAATCCTTGCCTCAAAGGAGCTGGTTTGCCATCTTACTAAAAACATGAAAATAATACATTTTATGGTATTCTAAGTCACAGCTGCAGGGTAGCTCTCCAAACTGTTTATGGACTTCCTCCAATGAAGATTTAGCAATGTGAAATTAAAATGGAAGATGCCCACTTGTGCTTGGAGACCCATGGCCTCTGCAAAGTCTCAAGGGGGAAAAGGGGGAAAACAAGCATCACCTATCTTGCAAAAGTTGTACTTGGGGTTTTATCCTGATCTTCATAGGCATTAGCTTATTTCTCTGCTCAAACACAATTGTGAGAAACAATCTCATGTGCGCCATAGGACACTGGAGCAAAGAAACTATAGATCCTGGTTATAGTTGATAGTAGCTAGTCTTCCTTCACACACACCATCACATATGCTTCAAGATGGGATTTTGACCACATCAGATTATTTATTTCAGACCAGGAAGAGTTTGAGCAAAGTTTCAGCCTGGAGAAATCCCCATGACTTTAGAAAGACATGGTGAGCATTTGGGGACAAGACCACAATGTAATTTTCTACAAAATGAAAATTGCACAAGTAAGTTATCTTAAAGGTGGAAACATATGGTTATTTATTTTTTCACCTCCAGTTAAGCTTGGATATAAGGATATAAGGATTTCATCAAGGTTCATATTTCAGAAAGAGTTGGAAGTTTTGCCAGCCCTGGGGCATCAGACAGACAGATCCCAGGTCTGCTTACACCTGCCTGTGAATTAGCACATTCTACTGTTTCTGAGGAATCACATTTTGCTGCCCCTGTGGTCTAGCATTTCTAATTTAAAGTGCCCGCTCTCCTACAAAGGTTTTTCGGGCTTTCAAAAGGCATTTTTGTGGCTTTCCCCCTCTCCTTTGTGTTTCCAGTACCATTTTTTTGATATTGCCTTTAGCAAAGTGAGGACTATGGAATGCTTAGATACTGTGCAGCTAAAGTGCTTATAGCAAGCTAACTCTGGATCAGACCTGCAACATCTGTTGGAATCAGGAGGGCTCAACTTGGATCCAGACTTTTCAGAGGATGGACTTTGGAGAGAAGGTTGGGTTGGTTGGAAAGCTGACCTAAGGTAGATTTTAGTAGGAACTGGAAATATTTGTTTAATTTACCAGAGAATACAAACTGAATTTGGGGGGGATCGAATTAAAATAACTAGTAGCAGAAAAATAAAGTTTGAAATGGCCAATGTGGAACAGAAAACACAAGGTTTGAGGGAGACTCAGACATCTGTGAGGGATATGAGCTTATCAGGTATTGAGAACTGGTCCTCAATTATGACTCCCCACTCAGATGTTCAGTGAAATGGAGATGACTAGGTAGGTCCTACAAAGTCCCAAGCAGAGGGCAGCAGGTCTTGATCTGCAAAACAGAAAGTCTTTCATTATTGCACTGCTCTTTCATTATTGCCAAAGTCTTTTCGACTTGTACTGTGCAATGCCATGTCAATTTTAGACAAAGCTTTTCCCAGGATCATACCTTATTCATTCTCCTTTGTGCCAGTGTAAAAATTTATCAGCTATTCATGTCTATAATTGTCCTTTAAATTTGAGCAATGTGTTGCCATGTTTCTGGTTTCTGCCCTCCATGTACCATGAGACCACATGCCCACTGGTTGTGGAGAAACACCGGAACTTAGATTCTCCTAAATCCTTTCAGGGCTAATTCGAGTTCTCCCCTCGCTCCTAAGAGAACTCTCTGGCTTTCCTTGTCTCTTGTTGGGAAGGTAGAGGACTACTTTCCTCTACTTTTGATAAGAAGATTATTATAGAAGGTTACAATGGAAACAGAATTTGAATACCTTAAGGGGAAGGAAATAACCTTATTGTTAGGTAGAGGGGAATAAATTGCTATTGAAGATTTTCATTTGTTTAATAGTCTTCATGTGTAGGAGTATTGTTTAGTTTTCCTTAGAATACCCCTGAGGGCTCTCTCACCTTCTTAATCTATTTGTTTTATTGTGTTGACTTGGCAGGAAAAGGTATTTGAACGCATTAATGTTCAAATACTCTTGTTGGAAAAGCAAGCTAGCAGAACAAACTATACCCCTCTTGTGGTGCTACATTTGCAAATCCCCTTATTATGAAAGTCACAGTATGTTCCCCACCAGTGCCCACTGATTTCACCCACTCTAAGTTTTCAAGACAATATAAAAGTTACTTTCTGATAGTTATAAGAGGATCAACATGACTTTACTAATTTTTTTGTCACAAAATGAATAGTATCCAAAGGAACTTGATGACCAACAATGGGCATATTTTGTCAGAACTGTTTTGCAGAAAGCAATTAGAAGGTCTGGAGTATGATAACAATGTACACACATAAACACACACACACACAAACACACACACACAGACACACACACACACACACACACACACACACACACACACACACACACACACACACACACACACCAGCCTAAAAACAAGGAGAATATCCATAACTTAAAGTCACAGCAGTATTTAGGGTATTTAGAAGGGAAACACTTTAAAGGAAGTCCATGATTGTGAGGATCTTTCTTCTCTGTTTTAGCATTTGTGACATCCTATCCAATGTGGCTGAACCAAGGCTAACAAGGAAATAGAAAGCTGCATTTTCCTTAACTTGAAGTATCATTGGGCTCAGTGTACAAGTAAATACAAGATGAGAAATTGAAAAGGAAAAAAAAATCTCAAATGAAGCCTCCAGATCCAAATATAAGTATTTTCAAATTCTTGGTTTGCACAAATAGAATCATTTAAGGGGAGGCCAAGGAGCCAAGCAGACACCAGGAATGGAAACCACAAAAGCTTTTGAATAATTTTAGCCAGTAAGTAACGCAAATGAAAAACTTGTTGATATCTGAGCCCCACCCAGGGAAAAGGTCTTGCTAGAGCTGAACAAGTAAGAATCCACATGTTCACAGTGATAGGCAATTAATTCCATGGTCTCTTAGAATAATAGTCAATACTCTTGAAAGAAGAAAATATACAGAATTTCAAATATTGTCCAAAAATGTCTATAAATAATATAAATCTGGTTGGTAACACTGTACTCACTACTGATGTGTTGTGTTGACTCCCCGTGATCCTTATGGTGGAAGAAAGGAAATAAGTCCTGCAAGTTATCCTCTGATCTCCACTCTCAAGCTGGACTATATGTGTGCATTTCTGTGCACATGTGCATGTACCACTAAATTAAAATAACAATACAATGAATTATAAAACACAGAGTCTTACATAATACATTTTCAAGAGGGGAAAAAAAGCAATCCACAAAGTCAAACACTAAGATTTTCAAGAATTTGGTTTTAGAAGGCATATAGTTTAAAGCTGAGCTATCTTGGAGGCATAAGGAAAAGCAAGATTGGAATAATAAAACAGTTAGATAAATCAACTAGAGAAGTATAAGCAATAACCCTAATCAAATGGATGCCTTAAAGTCTTAAAATGAAAGGCTATGATATCTGAAATATAAAGCTTGCTAGGTGAGCTCAACCACATGTTACCAACTGTAGAGCAGAGAGGCATGAAGGAAGTATGGACACTTGCAAACAGACACACAGATCAATTGTGGAAAACCACCACAATTTTGGAGCACTGAGGGAGCCAAGTCTGCTCTGAATTATTGGATGCGATATTAACCAGTCTCACAGAATGATCATTAAAGACTCAAAAGGAAGGCAGAAACTATTTTCCTGAGACACTCTTTTTAGGAGAGGCTTTACCAGGACACATGGTTTGCTGACCCCATAAATCAGGACCTAAACTATGGCCAAAGTTTGAAATTCAATTTTATCAAGAATTCCAGAAAAATTCCCCAGAGAATAAATAAAAAAAAAGCCATATATAATAATAAAAATGTATAAGCAGAACAAATGTATTATGATTATGCATTGGTAAACAATATGAGCATGGTTGGAGTCTCAACCTAAATGATGGAGATTAGAAGTGAATGGGATGAAGTTTTTGATGTCAATTCTATGCTCTTTATCTAGCAAATTGTACCAGAAAGGCTGCAATTAATATATTTTCAGATACATAAAAGTTCAGAAAACACAGCCAAAAGTGTCCATACGGGAAATTTGTGAACACAAGCTACAATCGATCTAGAGTAAGAATAAAATCACAACCAGAAAATAAATATTTGTAAATGCATGGAGATTATATTCTCTTTTTGAGGGATAACTGACTAGATAAACAAAGCCCTTATGTTCTACTGTGGAACTGGTTACAACTATGTGTCATACAGTAACATCTGGGGCAAGGAGGAGATACAGGATGCATCACATTTTTTCACTTTTCATACCACTGTATGACAACTCCATGTAAACTACTGTGGATTGGGTGTCAGACTGTACATGCTGAAGAACTGACATTGAAAATGACACAAAAAGGATGGAGCTAATAAGCTAACAAAAAGATGAAGAAGATCATTTTAGAAAGCATATTAATTCAGAAGAGATGTGAAAAAAGAAAATGAAATAAATGGTTCATGAAACACACACACACACACACACACACACACACACACACACACACACACACGCACGCACACACACACACACAAATACACAAAAAGGAACTCTTAAATTGACCAGATGTGATACTAGACTGGAACGCAGATGAGAACATCATTTAACCCCCATCATCAGAGATGCTTCTTCTTACAGTAGCTGGTAATTAAAGAGATTCACAAGCGCACAATATACTGAGAGCAAGAAGCTTTGAAGCCTTCATTCCTAACAGACCCTACCTGTTTTACTCTATGTCCCATTGCTTAGAAGGGACCCCATGAGCAAAGCCTGGTTTCTTATGAAGGAAAGCATTTAATTGGGGGCTTGCTTACAGTTTCAGACATTTAGTCAATTATCGTCATGGTGGGGAGCATGGGGGAATACAGGCAGGACTGGAGAGGTAGCTGAGAGCTAATCCTGATCCACAAACTGGGCAAGACATGGGCTTTAGAAACATCAAAGCTCATCTGCAGAGACATGCTACCTCCAACAAGGCCACACTTCCTAATCCTTTTCAAATAGTTCTACTTCGTAATGCCAAAGCATGCAAAATAAGCCTGTGAGAGCTATCTTTATTCAAACCACCACACTATCCCTCTAGTGTCAGGAATCTATGAAGAGAAGCTAGGAAGAGTATAAGAGCCAAAGGAGGTGGATGACGCCAAGGAAAGAACACCTTCCGGACACAACAGGACTGATACACATATGAACTCACAGACATGGTGACAGAGTGCATAAGAACTGCACAGATTCTGGTCAGGTTCAAGCCAGCCAAAATCTCAGTAATTTGCAATTGATACCTGATGGGAAAATCAGTTTTCTCCAGTGGAATATTATTAAGTATATTAGCCACACCCCAGGGCAGGCCCCGTGCCCAGTAGTAGTTGGCCAACACAAAATGGACTGCATGTTTGTTGCTGTTGTTTGTTTGGGGTGTGTGTGTGTGTGTGTGTGTGTGTGTGTGTGTGTGTGTTTTATTTGGTTTTGATATTTTCTGTCTTACTGAATTTCTTCTTTTTTCAGTTGTTTGTTTTATTTTTCTTTTTGTTGGTATTTTTCCTGTTTTTGTTGCTGTTGTTTGTTTTATTTTTGTTTGATTTTTTTGTTGAGAGAGAAAGAGAGAACATGTTGGGAGGGTAAGAGGGAGAGTGGGATATAAGTTAGGAGGGGAGAAGAGTGTGATAAAAATATTGTATAAAATGTTTTAATTAAACATTACAAATATCTAACCATATGGTTAAGTATATAATGTATATAAATTAAATGTTTGTACTAAAAGTCATTTAGTCAGAATTGATTTAGGCAAAACCTAGTGGTGTGCTTTGTATAAAAGACACAATTTAAGTGCTCAAACACATTTAAGGTTAAAGTAAAAACCCGAGATAGTCAATCTTAACACGTTGGGAACAGGGACGATGTGCCTGTCTAACTTTGTGTTTTAAGGAATAGCCAACAGGGCAAATAAAAGACCCACAGCAGTATATGGAAAGCTGAAAAACAAAACAGAGAAACAAAACAAAGCAAAACAAAACAAAACAACGACTACTACCACCCAGAAGCCCGAGAATTGATTTTCAAACCAAATAATTAAACAATAAAATCCTATAATAAGTTTTGAATGAATTTAGCAAGTTTTCAAGATATAAGGTGATATAAACAATCAATTGTGCTATCATCTATTACACAAATACATTTTTAAAATTGAATTAATTTTTTTCTAAGTACTGTAAAATCAATGAAAATGATTTTATTACAATGTTAGTGTAACAAAAGATATGCAAAATTCGTCTATACTTCTAAATGTCCCTGAGTGAAATTCGGGGCACTGCAAATAAATCAGGGAGGAGGGACTTACCATCTTCATGGATTGAATGTAATAGATGCTATACGTTTTCTTACTTCAGCTCAGCCAAGTTCCTAACCAAAAGGATAGGGAACAACTTGTGTATTGCTATATTGTTGAAGGAGTGCAACACATTGTGAATATTTTGGAAAACTGCTGAGTTGGTCTCTTTTGAACCTTATGACTGGACATGTTATAATTACATACACAGAATCTCAGGAAGTAGCAGAACTAAGGCAGATTAGAGCAGTTCTTGGTTATAGACATGAGTGACTCTTAAGAAGGGCCTCTGGAGGATTTCAGGATTATAGAGATGCTTTGTACAGTAGTACATACTTTTCAAAACTAACTCTTTTGTACCCTGGAGTTCAGAGCATTTTACCTACTACAAAATTCAAAAGATGAAATGGCTGGTTCCCTGTCTATGTCTGATCTGGTTCAGGACCTCTGCTTGACTATTTGTCCTCCAAAACTCTCCTCTCAGCTGCTGGATGCTGATCACAGTGCTCTATGACAAAGGCTTCATGTGGTGTGTTTATTCTGTCTTGATTCGCACAGTAGGTGTTGAGAACTTTTCGGTGCTTGTTACCTAACTTGGACCTTCGTCATTGGACCTATTTCTAGAAGTAGCTTCATTTCACTTGCTGCCACTTTAATGTCTTCAGAGAGCCAATAAGACACAATTTAGTTTTCCTTATTGGTTCAGTTCAAGGAATGTCAAACTGCATTTAAGAAGCCTTCTCAGTTGTGTGAGGACTTGCCACTGTCCAAATCACTTTATCTTGCTGTGCCTCATCTATTTTGTCTTAAATGAGAAAGAAACACATCTTTATGTGACCCAACGCATATATGGAGGAGCACAGACACATGAAGTATTATGTCAGTATTTGTAGAAATGGAATTTTGAATGTGTACCTGTACTGTTTGTAAATAAATGACTTAGTTCAGGCTCTTTAACAACAAACACAACAAAACTAATATATATATAATAGAAATATTTAGTACCCTGCAGTCCATATTTGTGGCAATTTCAAAATAATTACATACTTATAGATTACATCCTGATTGGGATGATTTCTGAGAGTCAAGTTCCTAGAAAATCACTGAAGAATAGAGAGAAGCTCTTCATAAAGATGTCACTGAGCAGCAGGGCAGCCAGCTCTGCATTAACGGCTTCTGATACACAGACAATAGTAGCAATTTTCCATCTATTGAGGGGGGGAACAGGCAAGTTGCATTACATTTGCCTGGGTCTAATCAGGAAACCAAAATAAGAAACTTATATATGTGCTCATCAGGGAAGCTGCTGGATGGTGTGGTTGGTGAGAGACAGATTGTGACTTTCAAAAGAGAAAAAAAAGTTTACAAATGTAGTAACACAAAGGTAGTGACAGATGCAGAACTGTTGCTTATTAAATCCTGTGTGGGAAGTGAGAAGCTCTTTGCTCTGCACCAACACATTCATCTAAAGATATTTATGTTTGTGAAATGAAAGAAGCAAACTTCTGTGAGTCTTGAGATTTTCTACTAAAGTTCCCTCATATGAAATGAAATTGCATAGTTTCCCAGGATCGCTGATGAAGACAGAAGAGAGGTGAGGAGTTCTCTCAGCAAGGGCTATAGTCTAGCATGGCTCTGTGCAAGCAGAACATTTCTTGACTGGTTAGCTTTAAGCTTTACTGAAATGGTGCTAACACTGAATTGAGTTTGATAATAACTTCAATTATTCACAAAGCACATTTCTTAAGTTAATCATGTGAATTATGACTTGTTTGTGT
Organism: Uromys caudimaculatus; assembly: GCA_028551405.1. Taxonomy (NCBI): domain Eukaryota; kingdom Metazoa; phylum Chordata; class Mammalia; order Rodentia; family Muridae; genus Uromys; species Uromys caudimaculatus. The sequence continues at coordinate 18,593,721 of CM052720.1, forward strand.
GTCCTCGTTTGGGAAATGTAAGTGACTTAATTTTCTTGTTAAGTCCTCCCATACTTCAGGAGAATTGGGTAGAGTTCCTGTTGATAGAATCCTTCTTTCTCTTGATATGCTCAGTTTTGGACAGATGCTAGCAGTGATGGCTGTTAGTACTGCTGGTGGTGGTAGAAATGGTAATAGTGGTGATAGTGGTGGTGGTAAGGGTGGTGGTAGCAAGACTGGAGTGATAGCAGTGGTGATGGTGATGGTGCTAGTAGTGATGAACCTGGTATAGTAGCAGTAGTAAATGTTGGGAGAGCAACAAACTACAGAGAGTGGGTTGTAAGAGTCTAGCACACTTTTCTTTGGGTACTTCAATGTTGGCAAGTAGGTGAGTTTTCACAGCATGGGACTATCACTTGGGGATTTGCTACTTAATAAGGAGGTCATCCAAACTCATGGGAAGCCATCTCAGATTGTCAGTCTCAGACCATCCTCCCTGACAACAAACTCACATCAACCTTTTGCAGTGGATTATATTCTTTTATTTTTTGACATTGTTCTTAGAAACAAACTTCTTGAAGAGTTTTGAAACTTCTAATTCAAACTTACTTGATTTTATTTTGTTATTCCTATCTAAGTATCGTGGGTATGGGTCCTAAGGACAGGAAATAGCAAATGCACACACAGCATGGTTTTGCCTGAACCTGGCCTCTTGGCGACCATCCTCTCAAGATTCCTTTCCTCCCCATGAATTGTGATCCAGAAAGTGAAAATCATTTGACTCTTCTCACTCTGTCATCTCTTTGTTTGAACTGTTCCCTCCTCAATGCCTCTCATGAACTCTCCTCTTTCTCTCTACACTGTACCTCAAGATTGGCATCATTTGGAAAATGTTCCCCATGAATTGAAGTTTGGTTCCTATAATCTAACTTTATGCTTTGTCTTTCCAGCTGTATTTTCCTTGCTGATTAGTATTTATGTATAAATCTTGCATGAATTACAGTGTTGGCAACAACAACAATAATAATAGTACCTTTCATTTCTGTGACTTTTCAGGCAGCATGCTTGCATATATATTATCTTAGGAAAATAAATGGGGAAAAATCATGGCCAATACGTACTGAGTATTTGTTACATGACAGACATTCATTATATATATTTATTTAACACTTAGAACTTTTTGAATTGACAATAATTATTTTTATATTCTGTAGGAAATGAAACAAACACAAAAGGCTTAGCAATCTGCAAAAGGTCAAGTCTTGCAGAAATAAACACAGTGCTGAGATTTGAAAGTCAGTCAGTTTCATTCCATACCCTCTGCTATGCCTCATTCCCCACTGCTTCTAAGAGCATTATTACAGTGGCCAGCTTGAGCAAGAGCTTTTATAAATCCTTAATAAGCAGTCAACACTAGATACTGATGTCCCTCTAGATTCCTCAGTGTAGTGCATCAATAGTTTAAAATTAGAAACTACTATCAGAAACCTATTCATGCAAAAAACAAAACGACAGCAGCAACTACAAAAACCAAAACAGGTAGACAAATTATTAGTTCAACATTGACTTGGAAATTCAAATAACAGTATGTATATGTGTTCAGAGACTTATGAATCTACTTAATACATTCTCACAAAAGCACTGACTTTTAAGCCTGAAGGGTGCTACATAATAGTAATAAGCATTGCTATTTATGAGACATTTCAATGCTTTATATCCTGTGCCTTTTTCTAAGATTATTATGTATGTTATTTATATTATTTAACTCTCAGGAAGATACCATGAAGTAAACTATAATCTCATACTATGGTCATTTCACAAGTGAGAAAATGGAGATGTTCCAGTTAGGTGACTTTCCTGAGTGCCAATTAAAAGAAGATTAGAATTTGGTGGAAATACTCTATTTGTCTCTATGTCATTTATTAAAGCTTTTTATACACACACAGTCTTAAAAATAATAAAATTAATGTTCAGAGAAGTTGTTACTAGTTCTATTATGACAGAAGGTGCCTGGGGTCCTTTTGCTTCACTCACTAACTGTGGTAGCTATGAGACAGATCTTTTTGTGCTGGCAATTCCCAGCCTTTGAATGCCCAAGGCCTAGGGACTGGACTAGCAGATCCAGAGTTTAGACAGTTTTGATGCCTGAACTAGGAGCCCATTGCTGGAAGCTTTAGAATTCAGAAGCTTATAGCTCAATACACACGGTGTGGAGGCTTACTACTCTGGACTTTAATCATGAGTTGCCCCAAGACTTGGCTGTGTTTGTAATCCCCATGTTCTGGGAACAGTGAGCAACAGCAGCATGCAGGAGCAGGTGCTGGGTCCTCCAGTTCCAGCTCTTGCACAGACTTCAGACTTCCAAGAACTGGGACTCTCAGCTCTATGGTGCTGAGAATTACTGTTTTGATGTCTACAGTGTTGTGACTCTCCTTCAAGCAAGAAGTGATATAATTCCGAAGCCTAGGGTTTGATGGCTTCTTAGCATTTGACAGTGACTCTTGTGTTAGCTCTCAGGCCTTGGGTTTCTGAGCCCCTTGGCTCTGTGGTAGTTTTATGGAATGGTTTCAAAGACCAGGATTGTTTCTGACATTTTGTAATTTTCATTTCTTTTTCCTTCTCCCTCTCTCTCTCCCTCTCCCTCTCCCTCTCCCTCTCCCTCTTACTCCCCCCTCCCTCCCCCTCTTTCTTCCTACATATGTATGTGTGTATGTGTGTGTGTGTGTGTGTGTGTGTGTGTGTGTGTGTGTGTGTGTGTGTGTGTGTGTGTTTTGCATGTGAGGGCCTATGTGTACATGTATGTGCATATGGAGAAATGGGATTGATGCTATAGTCATCTCCCATTGTTATTCCACTTTGTTCAGAGGCAGAGGTTCTCAATTGCATTAGTCAAGATGCTGTAGCAGAACTGGAACTGATAAAATTAAAAAAAATTAAAGGGGCTTTTTATTGTAGATTAGCTTACAGAATGTGGCCCAGGTAGTATAATAAGAATCTGGTAGTTGTTTAGTCAATGAAGCTGATATCATCCAAGTCCCTTAGGATTCCTAGAGAGCTTCTAGTCTTCAGTCTACATTGAAATCTTGAAGAAGTAGATTTTAACACTAGCAAAAAATGGCTAATCATTAGGATAGATAGACTATCCAGTGAGAGTGAGGGCAAGTAGGTAGAAAGCAGAGGCTTCCCTTTTCCATGTCCTTTTATGTGTGCCACCATAAGGTAAGGCAGAGATTTACTGTGAGTTCTACATCAAAAAAAAAAAAAATCCAATTGAGACACCCAACTCTTGAGCCAGCCAACCCAGGCCCCTCTTCCTCAGCTAGTTTTTCTAGGTTGTTCCATGGGTTTTCTTCAGAAATTGTAGAATAGTCTTTTAGTCATGTCCTTCATGGTTTCAGAGAACTCTAAATGGGAATGAAATGGATCCTAAGAAGAGTAACACAGCCCCCTCTGTTCTTTCAACCTGAGAGATAATGTCAAAGGATATCTGTGATGGTTTGTGCATGCTTGGCTCAGGGAGTGGCATTATTAGGAGGTGTGGCCTTGTTGGAGTAGGTGTGATCCTGTTGGAGTGTGTCACTGTGGTTGTGGGATTTAAGACCCTCCTCCTAGCAGCCTGGAAGTCAGTATTCTTCCAGAAGCCTTCAGATGAAGATGTAGAACACTCAGCTCCTCTTGCACCATGCCTGCCTTGACTCTGGCATGCTTCTGCCTTGATGATAATGACTGAACTTCTGAATCTGTAAGCTAGTCCCAATTAAATGTTATCCTTATAAGCGTTGCCTTGGTCATGGTGTCTGTTCACAACAAAATACTAAGACAATATTCTTGACAAACCAAAGTAATAATACACTTTGAATGAATGAACCAATAGATAGGTAAAATGGCAGTCTTCAGATTGGAAAAGGATCTTCCCTAACCCTAAATCCAATAGAGGGCTAATATCCAAAATTTATAAAGAACTCAAGAAGTTAGATACCAAGAATCCAAACAACCCAAATAAAAAGTAAAATACAAAGCTAAACAGGAAATTCTCAACAGAGAAATCTCAGATGGCCGAGGGGCACTTAAAGAAATGTTCAATGTCCTTAATCATCAGGGAAATGTAAATCATAATGACCCTGAGATTACATCTTACACCCATCAGAATGGCTAAGATAAAAAAATTCAAGTGATAGCACATGCTGGAGAGGACATGGAGCAAGGGGAACCCTCCTCCATTGCTGGTGGGAGTGGAAACTTCTACAACTACTTTGGAAATCAGTTTGGTGTTTTCTCAGAAAACTGGGAATAGTTCTACTTCAGTACCCATCTATATTACTCCTGGTCATATACCAAAAAGATGCCCCAGGATACCACAAGGACACTTTCTTAACTATGCTCATATCAGCTTTATTTGTGTAAGAGCCAGAAATTAGAAACAACCTAGATGTCCCTTAACTGAAGAATGGATAAAGAAAATGTGGTATATCTACATAACAGAATACTATTCAGCAATTCAAAACAAAGACATCACGAGTTTTGTAGGCAAATGGATGGAACTTGGGAATATCATCCTGAATGAGGTAACCCAGTCCCCAAGGGACATGCATGGTAGTGTACTCACTTATAAGTGACTATTAGACATAAAATACAGGTACCGTGCTGCACTCTACAGACAAAGAAGCTAAACAAGAAGAAAGACCCAGGCAACAAAGCCTGACTCTTACTTAGAAGGGGTAATAAAATAGTCATAGAACACAGATAGAGGGAAGGAACTGGGTTTAGAGGGGGCAGAAATGGGGGGATTTCAAGATCAGGTGTGGGGAAGGACACGAGAGAGGGCCAGAGGGCCAGAAAAATGAATGTGAATCTGCAGCTGGCTGGGTTGGTGTGTGGGGGAATCTCTAAAATGTGCCAGAGAACTGGGATGGTGGAGACTCTCTTGAGTTGATGGAGTGACTTTAGCTGAGACTCATAGCAGTGGCAATGTGGAACTTGAATATGCAACCTCTTGTAGGCAGATAAGAATCCTAGTGTGGGAATAAGAACATTGACCCACTCACAAAACTTTTGACCCCAGATTTATCCTGTCTATAGGAAAATCAGGGACATAGATTGAATAAAGATGGAAGGAATGGATAACCAATAATCTGCCCAACTTGAGATCCATCCCATGGGCAAGCACTAGCCCCTGACACTATTAATGATACTCTGTTATGCTTGCAGATGGGAGCCAAGCATATCTTCTCTCAGAGGCTCTACCCAGCAGCTGACTGAAACAAATGTAAAGACCCAGAGCCAAACATTGAAGAACTTGGAGACTCTTAGGGAAGAGTTGGAGGAAGGGTTGCAAAGGAGATAGAAACTCCACAGGAAAACAAACAGAGTCAAATAACCAGGATCCTTGGGGGCTCTCAGAGACTGAAGCACCAACCAAAGAGCATACACAGGCTGGATCTAGGCCCCTCCCCCACATATGTAGTATATGTGCAGCTTGATCTTCATGTGGGTCCTTCAACAACTGGATCAGGGGCTGTCCCTAAAGCTGTTGCCTGTGTGAAATACATTACCTAACTGGGCTGCTTTCACTGGACTCAGTGGGAGAGGAGGCATCTAGCCCTGCAGAGAATTTATGTGCCATGATGAGGGAATACCCAGGAGGCCTCCACACTCTCATAGGGGAAGGGAAGGGGGATGAAAGGAGGGACTGTATAATGGGGAGAACTGGAATGGGAGCAATGATCAGATTGTAAAGCGAATAAATGAATAAATTAATGGGAAATAAATGAAAAAATTCAACCAAGAAAACCACTCATTGGCATTCTCAGATGCTTGGGTTTTAGTTGGGCTCTAGATGTAGTCAGGTTGAAAACCAAGGTTAACCGACACACTCAGTCAAATCCAGGCCTCTGACATGGCTAGTCTTGTCCTGGAGAATCCCTTTCAAGGCTGTAATTACAGGCAGGTGACACACCCACATGACAAATCTAAGACTATGTTTGCACCAATCAAGCTGTCTGCTGGCTCATCATGGGAATAGTTGGAAATGATTGTGTATTATTCATTTGTCACCTGAGGTCATTGATGCTCTCAAGTTAGCAAAAAGCATAACAGATGCTGACTAAAACAGTTGCAGGAATGACTGAGCCAGAGTTGAGCTGCAGGGACCAGTAGGCATGATTGGGTGTGGCTTCTTCACTGTATTGCCTTGAGACCAGGCTGCTTTGGTGATTGTCTTACTCTAGACAGGGAGGGTTGTAATATCTATCATTCAGGGAGCCAAAACTGTATCTAGCACCTAATATCCTAGCTTATTTAGTATGAAAAACTGAAAAGAAGAGTAATACTTCCATAAAGTCTTGTTAACATTAACACTGGTTTGATAATATTTAAGAGTGCTCAGACAATGCTTTTGAATGAGACTTCTCACTAAGGTTTAAAATTATGGTTGATCTGTCTGTTACATGATCCCCACCCCACTCATGTGTTTGAGCACTTGGTTCCCAGTCAGTAATGCTGTTTTGGAAAGAGTCGTTATTGCAGGAACCTGGCCACTGGGTGGGAATTGGAATGAGGCTGGTAGGTCACTTACATTATGTTGCTTTCAATCAAAACTCTCCATTTCAAGATTTCCTGAGATACAGCAAGTCACATCATGTAAGCATCCACCATTCCTGTTGCCATTCCTGCTTAGCTGTGCTGTGTGGTAGCTCCTGAACCAAAAAACTAGAATAACCCCTTCTTCCCTTAAGTTTCCTTAGTCAGGTATCTTATCATGGCAACAAAAAAAGCAGCTAATATGATCACAATTCTATTCATTTTAGCTGCTTCTTCTTCACCCAGTTTCACTTATTACCACACTGTTTATTTTGCTTACATTCAGTTCAAAATTGAGGCTCAAATCTGTGGAGAAGACCAAGTCTAAGGAAGGATACAAAACAAATGTGCTCTGTAAGATTTTATAGCCTAACATAGAAGTGAGAGAGTATATAATTAATTTACTGTTTCAAAACAGAACACATATACTAGATTAAAAGTATAAATAAGGGTAGGAAATATGGCTCCATGGGTACCCAGGAAAGAGTTCCTTTGACCTGAGCCATGGAAAACACGTACCAACATACATACACAGCTGTCATACACACAGACATACCACACACACACACAGACACACAGACACACACACACAGACACACACACACACTGACACACAAATACATAACAAAAGGAACAAGTGTTGTGTAAAAGTGTGAGAGAGATACACACAGAATTATGTCAGTCTTGTAAAGAATGTGTAACTTAAGCCCTGAAAAGAGTAGAGGAGTTGAATCTATGTTATTCTGTTGAGTTAATTATATATTAGAAATAGTCAGGTGCTCTGCATGGGAGAAAGGAGGCTCCAGGAATGATTTCTCATATGTTGCTACCTGACAAGGCAAAGCAAAAACAGATAAAGAGAGTGATGTGTTAAAGAGCTTTAGGGGATGGGAGACAAAGGGGTATCAGAAAGCTAGAGTATGTAGTGAAGGAGCACAGAGAAGGCAGGGACTGAATTGGATCTTGTTACCTTCAAAGGTGAACACAATTCTTGGGGGAGGAAAAAAAAACAAACAAGTCCAGTCAAGTAGAAGATTTCAGATATATCCTGGTGGGAATACATTAAGGATTTGATGACTGAATAGGTAGACACGTGTTCGAGGGTGAGTGCACACGTGTGAACATAGTAGTCAAAGAGTAATTCCATTGACATAAGTGGGGCAAGTGACCACATGAATAGATGATACCATGAAACAGTCAAGGGATTCAATCGAGTGTCCTAGAAAGCACAGACAAGCTCCAGAGGATAAATTTGTTTGTATAGCTCTGTGTGATAGCAGTTTGTGTGTCAGTGCTATGAGTGCCTACTGGGTGAAAATCAAATGATTTTCATTTTTTTCATTTTTCTTTATAGCCTTCTTCTCCAATATGAAGAACAAAGATGAGGTAATGCAATACCAATTATTTATTTTTAAGACTTTTTCAACTGACATGAAAATGGTACTCTTTATGTATACTAAATCTAAACAAGCGTTGTTGTTGTTCTGTATTATTATTCATCGAACTGGTGTCTAGCATTCTCCCAGGTCATAAATTGGACCTACATTGATGAAATATTTGAACCCTGAAGAACAAAAGTGGATGGATAGAAAAAGCAGCAGATAGGTATCTAAGACAGGTTAAGAATTTATCAGGAGGCAGGAAATCTGATCATTGGTATCTACCACATTCTGGGACTCACATCTGCATTCTTGTCAGTCCAGACTCCTGTTGAGCTGCTAAAACCTGAGCATGGAGACATGAGCCCATCTGGGAGTACCTTTCCAATGAGACCCTTATTTGTAAATGAATTTTGTATTGGAATGCTCCTAGTGGGCTGGCCAACACACCCATAAACTGCATTGTCTTTGAGCCTTACACAGAAGAATAATTTTTCCATCATTTCCTGTTGTAGATATATCTTGCATCTTGCTTTGAAGGCCTCGCCTGACTAATTCTCTTCTCCATTCATCTTAGTACATTTCTTGTTCTTATTTTTTTCCTTTTGGTATCTGTTAGATATAATATTTTGCCTTTATCTAAGATTATGAAATCAAACAATATAAAATAGATCAAAAAACTTTTAGGCCACATATGATCCCTTGTATTTTTCTTCTTTCAGCTCACGTTAAATTACTGGTCTTTGTCAGCTTAGCTCTGCTCTGAGGATATAAAAGATCTATCTAGTCTGAGGCATTTATTTACTTTCTGCATGTCTCAATTTTCTTATCTGCACAATGAGGCTTCTTTCTGTCCAAGTTATCTGAAACATTTGGGGGTTTTAGCAGTGACAGTGAATAATTTCAGTGCAGTTAATACTAATAAAAACACATGGGTCTGAGACAGGTCGATGTTGATGGTGAGAGGAACTGACAGGGCCAGCAGTAGTGAGCGCTCCAGAAGATCTCTCTTCTGTTTTGCATGCGGTATGAGGACAGGGAGATCAGGAAAGTAGAGAAGAACCATGAAGGAAAAGACAGGGAGCTGGGCAAGGAAAGAGGCTAGCCTATGACTTTGTCTGTTGTATTCTACAGAGAAATGATTGAGGAAAGAAAGAAACAAAATCATGCAGCCTGTGGGAGTAGAGTGGACTGAAATCTGATAGAAGAAAAATACTTATCTAGAGATTATTCTTTTGACTGCACAAAGGTAGCTCCAGTAAGAGAGCAGTGTGCACTGGAACACTGACTGGAAAGCAATTGTACTGATGTCAAGGAACACACTTTCAGTTATTCAGATTTGACGTGGATGGTGGCTTTCAGAAAATTGGTATGAATTTAATGACTGTACTACAAGCAAAGGGGGAAATCCTTTAGAGGGACAACTCTATAGACTAGTTTTCTTTATTTTCTATAAGGGGAAAATACATTTCAGGATGTTAGAATCTTTGTTCTATATTAAATGTCCTATAAAAAGGAACATTCTAGTGTAGTTTTAATCTAGAGAATATAAAGATGAAATTACAATAAAATGAAGGCATAGATATTAGCTGAGGCTCATGCCTGCTGTGCTTAATCATGCCGTGTCCTGTTGCTTGGCACATCCTGATACTAAGTTGAAGGAAGTCATGTGAGTTTGACATAATAAAAGGAGACATACAAAATGTCCCTTCAAATATTTCTCTGGATCCTCTAGTGCTTTCTTCTTTTACAGTGACATTGAATGAGAGTTGTTAAGTGCTTAAAGGAAGGTAGCTCAGTGCATGCTATGCCATAGCTGGGTGAGAATTAATGTATATGATCTTTTGTTGTTATTTGCTCTTTTATCAAGACCTAGCCTATCCTGTTATAAACATTCTATACTATGGTATAGCCAGTGATTTGTTACAATAAGAAAAGATCTGATTATTTATTTGGTAAGCTGATATGATTGGGTGCACACAAAAGAGCTCAGGATAATTTCTGTTGCAAAGCATGTTAATAGGAAACCAGATATTGTTGTACTCATTTCAAAGATGCAGAATATTCAGAAGGAGAAGAGGAAAGGGAGGATGAAGTGAGAAAAAATAGGAGGAAGAGGAGGAGACTAATGAATGACAACTGCCTGACTGATTTGAAGCAACATTTAAGGCTATGAAAAATTGGAAAGCTAACCCTTTTGCACTGTGTATATCAACATTGAGGCAGGATATCATTATTATTGCTAGTAGGAGCTATTGGTTCTGATTGGCTGTAGTAACAAAATATAAAGGCCAAAAATTACTAAAACAGAACATTTCTTCTGAAGATTATTGTAAAAAATACAGTAGATAACATATTGAAGCACAGGTATCTATGAACTTAAAGCAAAGCAAAACAAACAAACAAACAACCCCCAACCAAATAATCAACAACAACAACAAAAAATCCTCATGTAACATTAATCTGAGACACAATTCTGATCTTTGCTAGTCCCTGCTTAAAACTCAACCAACTCCTTCTGCTTCCTCCCTGGGGCACCATGCAAGCTTGTCATACTGAATTATTTACTGTTTCCTAAATGAATCATCTGTTCATACACCTCTCTGCCAATTTCTTCATCCTGAAATCATACTTCTTTTTTAAAGCCTAAAGATAGCACCTTGGAGCCCTATTGCAGCCTGCCTGCAGAATACCTACTCCCAACTTAACTCGGTTCACTGGGAACACTGCATCTTGATAAGGACCCAGGGTCCTACAAGCTTTTTCTCACTGCCCTTGTCAGCTTTCTCTTCTAGATCATCTCCACTCCTCTGTTCTTTCTGCCAGGGAACATCAGTGGGAATACTGAGCTGAAATGTAGAAGATGTACTCTCAACCAGGGACCTCACTGCCACTATACTTCTCTAGGATACAGAGTAGTCAACAGCATCCTAAAAATAGGACATCCACCCCAAAAAGACAAGACTAGATATCTATATTAAAAACTACCCTGGTGTTCATAACTTAAAATGTGTAGATCCCAGAGCAAACACGCAAACATAAATAGCCAATACAATATGATTCCTCCAGAAGCATTTTTGCTATAGGACACAAGAAGTACACTTTAGCTAAAGCACAAGATAAGTACTTTAAAATAGCATAATATGTTCACAGACCTTAGAAAGGGTATGAATATGCTTTGATGAAGATCATGAGAACACAGATGAATGAAATGATGAAGACATTTCAAGACACAAAAGAAATAGTGTCACTGAAGAAATACCAACTAAAATAAAACTGAAATGAAAACCTTGTGAAGTCTCACAAATTAATTACAAGACATGTAAGATTTCATGTCCTGGAGACAAGATATGAGAAATAGATAGCTCTGTGAAAGAAAATAAATGTAAAATATTGGGGCACATCACATTCAGAAAATCTAAGACATTATAAGAAGACTAAACCTATGAATAATAGAGATATAAGAAGGAGAAGAAACCCATGTCAAAGGCACAGCAAATATTTTAAACAAAATAATAGAAGAAAATTTTGTAATTAAAGGAAAAGTCATGTATCAAGGTATAAGGAGTGTATATAACATCAAATACACTGGACCAGAGAAGAGATTTCCTATGAATAATAATAATAAAAACACTTAATGTATAGAACAATCTAATTATATTAAAAGCTCCAATAGAAAAATAACATAGAAATTACATGCATTAGAATAAGACCTGACTTTTTCAGTGGATGCTCTGAAAATCAGAAGGATCTGAACAAATGTTCTACAAATTCTGAAAGAACACAAATGCCAAGCCAACTATTATACCTAGCAAAACTATCAGTCCCAATTTATGAAGAAAGAAAAAGATTTTATAATTAAAAAATTAAGTAATTCTTTATTTACTAATACAGCTCTACAAAAGGCAATATAATTAAAATTTCAGGTTGACAAGATTAACTACACCCAAGCAGACACAAGAAATAAATAATCCCAGAACAGTAAGTCAAAACAAGGCAAAAACCCACACCAGAACAACAAAATAAGCAGAATCACTAAACACTTTTCATTAATAACTCTCAAGATGAATGTTCTTGATTCCCCTCAAATGACACAGAATAACATATTGAATGTTAAAACAAGATCCATCCTTTTGCTGTGTCCCTGAAACATATCTCATCATCAAGGATGCACAACAACACCTCAAGGTAAAAGGATATGAAAAACAAACAGATACAGTATTCTAATATTTGAAAAAATAGACTTCAAGCCCAAACTAATCAGAAAGGGTAAGGAAACACATTGCACACTTATCAATATAAAACACACTAAGAAGATACAATTCTAAATTTTCATGCAGCAAACAGAGTGGCACCCAGGTTCATGAAAGAAATGCTACTGTAGTTAAAATCCTATATTGGCCTTCATTCAGTGATAGTGAGTGACTTACAGAGAGCACTCTGGCCAATAGAGACATCATCCACATAAAAACTAAATGGAAAAATGCTGGAGTTAGGGTATATGATAAATCAAGTGGACCTAGCAGATATATACAGAATGTTTTATCCAAATATAAAAGGATATACTTTCTTTTCAGCAGCTCCTGAAACATTTCCAAAATTAATCATGTATTTTGACAACAAGGTAAGCCTCAACAAGAATAAGAAAAGTTAAACAACAGTTGAATCCTATCTGACTACCATGGATTAAAGATGTCTCTCAACAACAACAGAAAGTATACAAATTCATGGAAAATGAATGACTCATTATTGAATACAAATGGATCAAGACAGAAATCAAAAAGGCTAAAAACATCTTTAGAACTTGATGAAAATTAAAGCATAATATACCCAATCCATGGAACAAAATAAAAATGGTTCTATTAAGCAAGTTCATTGCACTAAGTGTCTACATTTTTTAAAAAAAAGCCTGAATAGTTCTCATATTAGTAACTTATGGACACACCTGGGAGCTCTAGAAAAACAAGAGCAAATAATAAGCAGAAATGCGAAATGGGAAGAAATAACCAAATTCAGGGCTGAAATCAATGAAATAGAAACATCAACAGCAAACATATTACAAAGAATCAATGAAACCAAAAATTAGTTCTTTGAGAAAAAATCAACAAAACTTTAGCCCAATTATATAAAAGTTTGAGAGAGGATATCTAAAGTAATACAATAAGGAACAAAAAGAAGGGCATTGCTACAGATACTGAGAAATTCAGAGAACCATAAGGATACATGTAAAAATTTGTATTCCACTATAAGGAAAACCTAAAAGAAATGAAAGAATTCCATAAAATACATGACTTGCCAATGTTAAATCAAGATCAAAGAAGCAATTTAAATAGACTCATAACCCTTAGTGAAACAGAAACAGTAAGTAAACGACTCTTAACCAAAAAAATTATAGGACCCAATGTATTCAGTGCAGAATTGTACCAGACCTTTAATCATGAATTAACACTAATATTTCTCAAATTATCCCCAAAAAATAGAAGCTGAAGGAACATTGCCCACTTTTTTTTCTGAAGCCATTGTAAGCCTGATACCAAAATCTACATAAAAACTCAACAAAAAAAGAAAACTATAGACCAATATTGCTTATAATCATAGACAGTTTTCAATAAAATGTTTGCAAAGTGAATCCAACTACAACAAAAATATAAACGTCCATCATGATCCAAATTTGTTTCACCTCAACATTCAGGGACAGTTCAACATGCATAAATAAATAAACATAGTTCACCACATAAACAGTCTGGAAGACAAAAACAATATTATCATCTCATTAGATACAGAAAATGCCTTTGACAAATTCCCAGCATTCCTTATTGATAAAATTTCTAGAAAGACTAGGGATACAAGGGACATACCTGAACAAAGAGAGTTCACAGCCAACATATACCTAAATGGAGAAAAACTAAAAGCATTTCCATTAGAACCAGGGACATGGCAGCGTTATCTCCTCTTTCCACTGTATATATTCCATATTTTACTTGAGGTCTCAGAACAATAAGACAACTGAAGGAGATAAAGGGGACTTAAATAGGAAAGCACAAAGTGAAAGTATCTTTATTTGTAGATGATATAATTATATAAATAAATTACCTAAAAAGCTCCACCAGGAAACTTCCATATCTGATAAACACTTTCAGCAGTGTAGCAAGGCACAAAAATTTAGTAGCCTTTCTATCTACAATGGACAAACATACTCAGAAAGAAATCAGGGAAACAGTATCTTCCACAATAGTTTCAAAATGTCTTGGGGTATCTCTAACAAAGCAAGTTAGACTTGTATAATAAAAACTTAAAACACTGGTGAGAGATATTGAAGCAGACACCAGAACATGAAAAGATCTCTCATGGTCATGAATTGGTAGAATTAATATAGTTAAAATGGCCATCCTACCAAAAGTAATCTACAGATTCAATGCAACTGCCATCAAAATCTCAACACAGTTTTTCATAAAAGTGGAAAAATAACTTTAAACTTCATATAGAAACACCAAAATATCCAGGACTGCTAAAACTATATTGAATAATAATAGAGCTGCTAGATATATTACCAATCCAAATTTCATATTGTCCTATGGAACTATAGTAATAAAAACAATAAGCTATTGGCATAAAATCAGACAGGTTGAAAACCAGACATAAGTCCACATCTTTTTGGATGTGTGATTTTTTTTTAAAAGAAGCCAAAACCAAAAACTAAAGGAAAAAAATTTTAACAAATAGTGCTTCTCAAACTTGATGACTGCATGTAGAAGAACGTGTATGGATCTATATTTATTACCCTGCATAAAACTCAACTCCAAATGGATCAAGACCTTAACATAAGACCAGATTCTCTGAATCTGATAGAAAGGAAAGTGGGATAAATGCTTGAACATATTGGCACAGAAAGACAAAAGCAAAAACAAAACAGAACATTGATGACATTGACACTAAGTACAGAAATTGATAAATGGAACCTTATGAAGCCCAAAGTCTTCTCTTATGGCAAAGGATACTATTATTTAGGCAAAGCAGCAGCCTACAAAATGAAAAATGATTTTTGCCCATTATATATCTGATAGAGTGTCAGTATATAAAGAATTAAATAAAAGTAAACATCAAGAAAATAAATACCCAACTAAAATGGGGTACAGATCTAAGCAGGGTTTTCCAAAGATGCAACAAAACTGGCTACAAAATAACTAGAGAAATCTTCAGCATCCCTGTTCATGAAGGAAATACAAACCAAACTACTTTGAGATTTCATCTTATCACAGTCAGAATGGCCAAAGTCAATCAAAGAAATAACATCATACACTGTCAAGGATTTAGGGAAAGTCAGACTGCAAACTCTTACAGCCGCTATGAAAATCAATGGTTCTTCAGGAGTCTTGAAATAGGTCTACCTCAAAATCCAGTTATTCCACTTTTGAGCACACACACCCTATATCTTCCTACAGAGTTACTTGCTCATTCATGTTCACAAAATTCTCTGTTCATAGTAGCCAGAAGTTGGAAACAATCGAGTTGTTCACCAACTCATGAGTAGATAATAAAGACATGGTACCTTTATACAATAAGATATTACTTAGTTGTTAAAAATGAAATAGTGGCCAGGCAGTGGTGGCGCACGCCTTTAATCCCAGCACTTGGGAAGCAGAGGCAGGCGGATTTCTGAGTTCGAGGCCAGCCTGGTCTACAGAGTGAGTTCCAGGACAGCCAGGGCTACACAGAGAAACCCTGTCTCGAAAAACCAAGAAAAACCAAAAAAAAAAAAAAAGAAAAAAAAAGGAATAGTGAAATTATAAGTAAATGGCTGAAGTTAGGGATGGTTACTCAGACACCCAAGAGATAAAGATTGTATGTTTTCTTTCATGTGGATAATAGCTTTGAAGTTCTAAAAAGTTGTACTACCATCTAATAACTACAGAGGTTCACTACCTAATAAATGACTGCCGGAAAGGAAAGGATAATCAAAGGAACAGAAAATAGAATATTTTGTTAGGGAGAGACAGAGAAACTTGAACGACAGTATTAAAAATGAATGAGATGGGAGAGCTCAGTAAAGGAGAAAAATATGGTCAACCAATACCAAAGGCCACTTGAAAAAACTGTACGGAACCCCATTACTGTACAGGCTTCTCAATATATGCGTGCACTTTTGCAGAATGAATCGAAATGGGGCCACCAAATAATATGGGAGATAATGCACAGTCTAAATATCCTATACCATCAAGTAAAACTGCCAGTGCCAGCAATGGATTATATCTTGTTGAACCAGTGGCTAAAGCTGTCCCATGAAGAGCCCCCAAATATAACAGGATATTTCTAAGATTATTGGATGCTCTCTGAAACCTAATGGTAAGATCCTACTGCTAAAGAGAAGATTTACTTATATCATCAAATATGGAGAAGTCAAGATGCTTCACCCTACTGACTAGCAGACATTGTATAAACTACTGGAGGAGAGTGATACTCATGGATATGACTCTGAAAAATATACCAGTGTGTTAGTGATACAATATTATTGAACTAAGCAACCACTTTTTATTTAACATTCATTCCATGAAGAAACTGATGAAATGGCCACAAACCTGAGGTAGATCATGAGCTTGGGGGAAAGAGCCCTAATACTATTATTTTACTGAAGGAGAATACCAATAAAATAACAATAAAATAATACTTAATTTACCCATGCATAAATAAGTGCTTCATTTACCCATATCAGAGATGAGGGTAAGAAATAGCCATTTCTTGCTCTAGATAGTATTTATCACAGAGATCCGTAACTGGACAATGTTCAAAGAATGAGAAACTTTGAAGTACTCCATCATGAATGGTATATGTCCATTAAACCCTTCTCTCATGGTTCAGGGATCTGAACAGTATGAAGAGGCAGAAAGATATCAAAACCCAGAGGTAATAGATGACTCCAAGGAATTAGTGTCTTCCAGACACAATAGAACTGATAAAATATTTGAATTCACGAAGTTCAGGTCAGCATGCACAAAACTTGCAAACATTCAAACTAGACAGAGTCCTAGAATTGAGAGAGAAAAATGGATATAGGGTCCTACCCTTAACCAAGAAGCTATCTATCTATAGCTGGTACCCACTGGCAAAGGAAAATCAGTTTTCTCTAATGGCGCCTCACTGAGTACATCAAACACGCTCTGTGCCAGGCCACATGTACAGCTGTAGTTGACAAACCCAAAAGTAATTCAATGCTATTTTTTTTTGTAAACTTTTTGGTTCCTGTTGCTTTGTTTTGGCAATTTTTGTCTTAATTGGCCATTGCTTGTTTTCATTTTTATTTTTGTGTTTAATTTCATTTCTTGTTTTTTGTTGTTTGTTTCTAAAAGAAAGGAGAGAAAGAGAGAGAGAGAGAGAGAGAGAGAGAGAACACTGTAATATGTCTAACAAGAAAATTTGACATGGATTTGGAGCCTGCTGCTCAGGAGGGAATTTCATGCCTGGTATTGTCATCCTGACTCAAAGATCATAGCTGTGAAGGTTATAGGTCCCTAGGATAGAACCTATTATTGTTATTTTCCAAAATGGTCATGTTGCCAAGGTGTATTCTAAATGTCTATGTTTATACTCATAATCCTAAGCTGCTTCCAATTTTGGTCAGAGAAACTTCTTACTGTAGTAGGCAGCAGTTGGTGCAGAGACATACAAATGTTCAAGGTGCTGAGACCATGTGACTATGAGTGTTCATCTCTCCTCCTGGAATTCCCTTTATAAGGCTCAGGAGACATTGTGAAAGACAAGATAGAGAGATGTTAGATCTGTAGGATAGGATAGGGTGCTGTGAGATTGTCTTTGGACATATAGTGGCTATTGCATTCATCAACTTGTAGCAGCTGTGATTACTCGCACACAATGAATATAAGATTAGAGGCATCCCAAATGTCAGAATAGATGAAAAAGGCAGTCTTCATGTCCCACCCCTTACTGGGAGCAATTGGCGGTTGACAGCTGCTGGAAGAGAAAGATTCATTCTTTTTTGACCTGAGTCCACTGGTAGGCTTTCCATGCTCCAGTGAATGGCCCCATACTCACACACATATGGGCAACACTAACTAGACCTTGTGGCTTATCAGAAAAAGAAGACATAAAGTTTGGAGGGGGGCATGTGGTAGGATTTTAGGGGGATTTGGAGGGGAGAAGTGGGAGGTGGATATGATCACATTTCCTTGTACATGTAAGAAACTCTTGAAAAAGAAAATGTAGAAGAGAATTTCATCCAGGCACCAAAAATAATTTTTAGATCTTAAAACATTATGATATTATTTTGGCCCAAACCATTGGTTAAATACAGGTATAAAATGTCACAGGAAAAATAAAAGTAAAAAATATTTACTATATATTTCTGCTGTTAAAAAAGGAGAAAACAAGATGATAAAAGCAATGTGTACAAAACAAAATTTCATGAATTTAAATCTGAACAGGGTATTTACTGCAACTCAATAGAATTAGCTTAGAACTCCAGGGCTACGAACTTGAGGGTCTGTTATATTCCTAGATCCCAAGTGGCAACAGGATGGAAACTTTGCAGAACCAGATAATGGCAGCTGTGTGGAGTCCCTCTCCTGTGAACCAGATAATGGCAGCTGTGTGGAGCCCCTCTCCTGTGAACCAGATAATGGCAGCTGTGTGGAGCCCATCTCCTGTGAACCAGATAATGGCAGCTGTGTGGAGCCCATCTCCTGGCATGGCCATGTGGATCAGAAGAAAGAAAGAATAAGAAATAACGTCCTGCTTTTTCTGCTGCTTGGGCCAAGTTCCTGCTGTTGTTCTCCCATGGGAATTACAACTCTAAGACAGTGGCAGGTATTTAAGGGTGCAGATCACCTCCTAATCCCAGAGAGAGGAGAGGGAGGATCCTAATCTGCAAGATAGCAAAGAAGTTCATGGAAGAAGCACCCAGCAAGATGTGTCTTGAAGTACCCTTCACATATGAATATTTGGTGATAGTTAGTACTTGAGTTAGAGATAGACTCACTCAAGACCATCCAATAGACGTTGTCAGACAGGGTTTACATAGGTTTTTAGAGTTATTGCCAACAGCACAAAGGAAAACAAAATAGGTTGTTTGTGATAAATAGGCAATGTATGAGGTCTCATTAAAACAGAATCAAACAAGAAAGAATCACCAATAAAAAGTAAAAGAAAAAAATCCCCTGGAATATCAGAAAGAAATAGTAGCTTACAAATAAATGCGTATGGAGGTCAGGGAGAGAACCACAAAGGTCAGACAAATTAGAGCAGACACAGTAAGGAGAGGGCGATAATTGGAAAGACTGTAATGCTGGAGAGATTTACACACAGCACACCCCTTTCAGTATATTTCTTTATCATGAGAAAGAGTATAAAAGTGGAAGTTTTGTTGAAAATCTCTTATATTTTTGTCATTTGAACTAACTTAAAGCCAAATTGAGTAAGTTTTCCTTCATTTTTTTCTGCCCGCTTCATTGAGTGTTAATTTTCAGTGAAGCTGAATCTACTTGAAACATATTTTTGTGAATTACTTAGGAATGAGGTCATGTTTTTAAAAAGAGGATTGCAGTGGCTTGCCAAAGTTTTTGGGTAATTGTTTTAAGTGGTCACAGCATGACCCTTGGCAAATAAGATGTGGCTGTTTGGAAAAGATAGCATTTCCTTCAGAGGTTAAAAAGATATTGACAGCCCCGAGACTTAGCAGAAATTCATCTTTCAGATAAGGCCCACATAAATATTTTAGATATTTCCTGATGGCAGAGAGATAAATGGTTGTCACAAAGTAGGAAAGGCTCATTTTCTAAGTCTGAGTGGCAATTTTCCTATAATTCTACCACATGTATAAAGTCTGCTCTGCAGCAGGCTGGCTGAGTGAAAGGAAGGAATGGCCAAGATTAATGAGATAAGCAAACATAATGTTTATTTCTGAGGCACTCTCTTACCATCTCAGACTGGGCCTGCCAGAACTTTGCTCCCAATGCTGTGATGTGGATGAGATAGTTCGGACATTTATTAAGTTAATAGAGGTGAAAAATATGGCAACCTTGCAAACCCATCTAGGCAAAAATGCAAATGTCCCTTGCAAGTCTGCACATATCTGCTGCACTTTTCCGGATATTGTTGCCCCGGGTTGGAGATCTGGTCAGTTCTTTCCCTTTTATTTAGAGCCTGATGAAGGGAGCTTTAATGTATTGTGTGTCACTTGTAACTTTTAAAAATAATGATAACACAAGGCTTAGCAAAAACATGAATTCTGCTAAAAAAAAAAAAAAAACTTGCTTATATCAGAGACACAAAGACATATACACATACCTGCATATCCACATGTGTGCTTATGAGCATAAACACACATGCACATGCATGCACACACACACACACACATACTATACATGTTGGGACCGAAAATGTACACAGTACTTTTATTAGGCTAAGCCTGTGCATGTTGCATGTCCTAATTCCTGTTCTTTACCTTATTCCTTATCCATTGCAGTGCATGTTCATAGTTAACTGAGTGTTCTCTACACATTAATGAAAGGAAAGCTTAAGGTTGGAAATGTTTGATAGATTTGTAAATATAGTATAATTTCCCCCTCACTTACCTCAAATGCTAACTCATTAAGAAGATTTAAGGCTATCTAGGGTATTATATAATGAGAGTATATTTTGACATTTAAAGCTAAATCTTATGCACAATGCACAAGAAAGTGGCCATTAGAATAGGGATATATGTGGTGAACTTTGACTTTCTGCTGCCCTTTCAATTGATTTAACTTAGTCTTCTAATCTGCATATATATAAGAAGTTCTCAGACATCCAGTCCTGTCACTTTTCAGAAAGAAACTATATTAATAGCATTTCTACTTCCGGTTTTAAACCACACTTAAATTTGTGTATGTTATATATTATAAAACACACTGTAATCTACTCTAATTCATGCAACATATGATAAGCCAATATGGAGCAAGGTCTGGTACTTTTGCCATTTCCCCTTTCAGTACTGAGAAGTGACCTAAGGACCTATTGATTGCTAGGCAAGTGTTCTACCACTGGACCATATCACCATAGCTTTCATTGTTGGATATTTTGTAGTGGCTACTATGAGTAGAGCTTAATTTACATTAAATTTTTTCTACTGGTGAAGTTTTAGCTCACTCCAAATTTATTAATGAAATAATAGCCCTGTGATTCCATAATGAAATGCACCTTTGCATTTTTAACTTATTTCTATAGGAAAAAAACCAAAATGTGGACTTTGTGGGTTGATGTGAATTTAGGTTGTTGCAAGCACCACAGCATAGACATTTAGTAAGCTTACCTTGGTTCATATTCTGAAATAATTCCGTTATCTCTACATAAACCAGCATCAAAATGTATCACTTTATACAAATATGGAGAAATTATGGGTGAACGGTGATATTTGGTTATTTTGTTATATTTTAACCAGTAGAAAATATTGATTCAAACTTTACCTTTGAAAAGTTGAGTATATAATGGGAAAGGCCATTTCCATGAATAGAAGTATTTTTGTGTGTGTGCAGAGTTGAGAAGCCTATATTTTTGTCAGTGTCTTTCCTGTAATGCAGTGATGGAGTGGCCCGAGTTACAGACTCTCCTTATAACTGTGTGGCCCCTTTCTTCCTGGAATTAATTAGGAAAAAAGTTCTTTGTCTTCTGATGAGATGGATGACAATCCCACTGTGACTCACCAAGTCGAATCTATTTCTTCCTGTCTTAACGGTGATGATTTTCAGAGTTTTATAAATAAATTCCACTTAACTGTATCTATTATTTAGAATATTTTTCTCCTGAGCAGTTCCTTTTATATAGCTGTGTATATGACTGTGATTTCTGTTTGTGTGAATTTCAACTGGAACACAGCAGAAATATTCAAACTCAATAGTCATTTGATAACGGTAGCTTAAGTTTCCACCTGATACATTATTTCTCTGAGTGTTCAAGCTAGGATTTCACAGTAATAGTAGCAGCTTTTCTCATTCCTATGTTATAGTACAGAAATCACATCAAACTTACAAATATAGTGAAAGAAACTTGTCTAAGATTTAAAGCTGTGCGTATTAGCATTTCTATTTTGTAGTGGTGCATATTGTTGTAGTAAAAATGTACTTTCTCTGGTTTTGTATGAGATTGGTGTGGTGATTCGATGATTTGTAGGTTCACAGGAAGAACTGATAGGAAATGGAACTGTGATAAATTGTTTATCAGTTATGCCTGTTGAGTTCTTATCAGATAAAAGTTTCTAAGAGTCCAACAATTTCATGTTAGTAATTTAGCCTCTTGGCACAAGGGTTATTAATCTAATAATTGTTGATCATAATGTTATTTCCATTCCGCATATAAAACAGTACTTTTGTAATTTAACAAATCTATGTTTCAGATAAAATTAAGTAAATGCTCTTTTTAAAATCCTTGTTATTATATAAATCCTATATTCTGGTGGATTGTGAAAAATCAGGAATTTTAAATGGCTGCTCTTGATAATTTATGTTCATTACACAAATGAATCCAAGGAACTACTCTCTCCTTCTCTCTCTCTCTCTCTCTCTCTCTCTCTCTCTCTCTCTCTCTCTCTCTGCCTTATCTTTCATTTCATACTCTAGGGAGTATGAAACATTTCAAACTCTGAGACTGGTTAGTCTTCTCTGCAATGATTGGCTCTTTACAGAGAACATGGAGGACAGTAGTTCATGGGAGGAAGTAAGATGAGTCAATTTTGGCTATGTGGAAGATAGAAGAAACCTTTCTGTCTTAGATCTACATCTTTAAGAGTTAAGGGGGTGAAATGGCCATTGTAGAATATGAAGTTTTATCATGAGACAAGGGACAATAAATGACCATGCTGTGGGTCTGACCTAAGCCTTTTGCATATGTTATGGTTATATAGCTTGGTGTTCTTGTGGAACTCCTAATGGTGAAAGTGTTGGGAATCCCTGACTCTTTTGGCTACTTTTGGGGTTCTTTTCCTTCTATTGGGTTGCCTCTTTTCAGCCTTAATACAAGGGGAGGTGCCTAGTCTTCCTGCAAATTGATATGTCATCTTTGGTTGATATCCTTGCTAGGTCTGTCCTTCTCTGAAGGGTAACCAAAGAAGAATTTATCTGGGGAGAGGGCAGGACTGAGAAGAGAGCAAGGAGAGGAAACTGTGGTTGGGATGTGATATATGAGACAAAGATTGAGCATGCTGCTTTGGTTTCTCTTCTTTATAGTCTGCCTTCCTGTTCTTTTTATTGATAGTT
Organism: Uromys caudimaculatus; assembly: GCA_028551405.1. Classification (NCBI taxonomy): domain Eukaryota; kingdom Metazoa; phylum Chordata; class Mammalia; order Rodentia; family Muridae; genus Uromys; species Uromys caudimaculatus. Next base: position 18,616,897 of record CM052720.1, read on the forward strand.
CTTGTCTTGTGAGTTGTCATCTCACAGGTCTAATTTTGCTTTTAGGGTGGTGTCACTGCTTGACTGTCTTGACTCTACTACACAAGGGCTCAAATTACCTGTTTGTGCCACAATTCCTGGCTTAACATGTTGATTTTCTGCACATCAATTTCTATGAACATGAGAAGGCGAGGGAGTTGTGCCCAGAACACCACAGGAGAAAGAATGGATCTTTAAACAAATGGGGGAAAGATTGGAAAATAAAAGTGAAAGTCCACCCTTGCTTTGCTACATTTCTTGCTGTCAATCTTCCATTTCTACATGCGTCTGGGCTAAGCCAGTTGTTTGGGCTGCTTCTGCAGAGCAGAGGTCAAGCTTGGGGTTTTGAAGTACTTTTGACATGGGAAGATATTATGTTCAGATTCAGGCAGGCTTTGCAAAGGGGCCTGACAAGTCCTGCTCCAATGGGCAAGCATATAAATAGCATAAAACCACAAAATTGGAAACCATAGCATATAAGCAGAAGGGCTATGGTATAACAAATAAAAGCTTAGATAAGGCATCATGAGACACTGAAACCTCTAAAAATACCATTGAGTATTTTTATCAGCCATCTACTGCTGGGTATGGATCCTGGAATTAAAAGTGGTTTGTCTCCCCAAGAGACGGTTGGAAAAACTGTGGGGCAGTGATCTGTGACAGGCAATCTGGCACCCAGTTGAACACAGGTGTAAAATCTGGGCGACCCAGTGGAACAATCCACAAGGGACCAGAAAACTTTATGCCAACACTCCTGGGAGGCTTTGGCTCCAGTCACCGTCATGTACCACCCCTCCTCAGGTAGAGGCGTGGCCACACAGCCCCAAGCCATCCCCATGTTAATGAGACACCTAGAGGCTTAGCCACACCCCTTCCCAGTTACTATATCTGTCTTGCCTCTCCCAGAAAGGCAAGGGTACAATTCCATCTACACCACTCTCCACAGGATGACAATAAATATCTTAGAATTATGGACTGTCTCTTCATCTGGACCTGCCCTGGGAAGCAAGGGATGCGGCCCTCGATTAAGGAGTTGTTTAATCTCTCGCTGATCCATGGGTCCCTCGATGTATATTCTTTGGTTGGTGGTCCAAACTCCATGGGTCCCTCGATGTATATTCTTTGGTTGGTGGTCCAAACTCCAGGAAGATGAGGGAGGAGGGGTCAGGCCCATTGATGCTGTTGCTCCCTCCATGGGGCTGCAAACTCCCTCAGCTCCTTCAGTCCTTTCTCCAACTCCTCCATCTAGGACCTCACTCTCAGTCCAGCGGTTAATGTAAAGTGAAAATTGGGCATTCTGAACTTTTGGGCTAATATCCACTTATCAGTGAGTACATACCCTGTTCATTCTTTTGTGACTGAGTTACCTCGCTCAGGATGATATTTTCAAGTTCCATCCATTTGCCTGCAAATTTCATTAAGCCATTGTTTTTAATTGTGTAGATGTACCACAGAGGATGGCCTCGTTGGCCATCAGGGGGAGGAGAGGCCCTTGGGCCTGAGGGTGTTAGAGGCCCCAGTAAAGGGGAATGCCAAGGTGGGAATACAGGAATGGGTGGGCAGGTGGGTAGGAGGTGGAATTCCCTCATAGAGGCAGGGAGGGGGAGGGGATAGGGGATTTCCAAAGAGGAGACCTAGAAAAGGGGAAACATTGGAAATGTAAATGAAGTATGTAAAAAAATAAATTAATTAAAAAAAATCTCTTGCCGAGGGCTTCCCAGTGCTCCCAGGTGGTACTCATTCACCCAAGCCTAAGCAGCTAGCCTGAATCCTCAAGCCACTGAAACCCGGTCTTGGCAGGGAACCCCAGTTGTGCCTGTCTGCTGAACCCTGCCGCGCCTGCGGTGTCCTGGGCTAGAGAACCCATGGAGATGGCTGCCGCGTGGGCAGGGCCCACAAAGGCTTCCCACAGCCCCCACCTGCCCTTTGGACTGTGTGAGAAGATGTGCAGCCAATTCCTGCGAGTCTGCTGTTCCACCCAGAGTCGCAGCGCCCTGGGCCAGACACCCTGTGTTGCTTCATCCAACTATACCAGGCTTGTTCCAACAAAAAACTAGAAAGTTTCACCAGATTTCATTGAAGGTTAAAAAAAAAATCTTTTTCTTTAAAAGTATTTCTTTTGTTTTGGAGATTATAATATAATTATACATGTGCTCCCTCATTTATTGAAGAATTTATTATTTCATTTCCCCGTTACTACTGATATATGATTGGGTGTATGTTCCTCTTTGGTTGATGGTGTGAGCAAGGCTAAAATGCTGTGTATAACAGATTCTTTCAATTGCTTTTCCCTATCATTGTTCTTTCTAATTTTTGCTTGCAAACTGGCCAGTTCTTTTTTGGAGCTCGTCTCCTTTTCATAATTAGTACCAAACAGAGTCAAGAGTAGCCCACATACCATATTAACAAAGCTCCTTCTGTTAAGACAGAAAACTACAAAGTCCTTGCAGCAACAGAAGCTCCTCAAAATGTAAAAATGACTTAGATAAAGAGTGTCGTCCTAAATCCCTCTGTTAAAAGATCTTCCCATTGCCAGCGATGACACCCACTAGACTCTCTCAGTGAGATGACATTTCTCAGGGAGAAGGCACTAAAATCATGGTTGTTTCAAGAATGAAGATGTGTTTTGATCAGTTGCTGCTGTTCTTGGCATCCGATACTGAACACAACACATTCTATCATCCTCTCCCACCCATAGTTTTCCTTTCCTTGGTGTATTTCCATCCTTTTAAAATCATATGCATTTTAAGCGATGCGGCATTGTGCCCATCACTTCTCCAGTGAGTTTGAGATAAGGATCGCATATTTATTTATTCAGCATGCATGGACCACCCAGCTACTCAGTGGCTGTGTTACTTCTCTAATTGGGTATCATGTTATCACTCTGGTTGTTAAGAAAACCCATTTTTGTTTAATAATACTTCGAAATGGAATAGTTATCTTTTTACAATGGGTAATGTTCTACTCTGGAGAATAGGAACATGTCTCTTTCATTTTGGAACTTTTGCTGGATTTCATAGCCTAAGTTAATAGTACTGTTAAGACTTAAAAGTGATACCCTACCTCACACTCAGCCTGTTTGTTTAACCTGCCTTTTAGAGAACAATGTAATGACCAACTTAATTTTCCTTGGATTACCCAGTTACTCTGATTTTACAACCTAAGTTAATGTATAGCTTTAATCTTAAATGTACTCTTCTATGCCCAGTCAAGAGAGTAATGCCTATATGTATGTATATTCTGAAAACACCAAATAATTTGAAAACAAAAGAAGCGTCCATCATAAACTTTGGCAGCAACATGGATAAAGCTTGCAAATCTGCTGGTAGTTTTGTTGGTTATCTGAGTCATTTCGAGTCAGTCAGAATCAGGAAACTTTCAATACCTTTGTAAAACCTTGTTAAAGATTTCTGGAAATATCCCCTATTCCTTCTTCATGTGATGTTTTCTCTTCTCTTCAGTATATACAGAACAATGGTCTTTGTTAGGAACAAAGACAAAAAGAAAGACAGCTGTATAAGACAGCATTCAGGTAGACACAGATTCAGATTCTTACAACAGGCAGATTACAGATAGGAGAGACAATGGAAGACACAAGGAGAGAGAAGTAGAGAAATCAAATCTAGGCTCACTCTTCCTTAAACTACTCCTCTGAAAAGTGATTTAATTTTCCACAATGTGACACCAAATGCACCTTGGATATTCTAAGTTTATCACTAACGCATTCAGACTGATGCAGTCTAAATGTTAATTTCTTAGTATGCTCCCTAAAACTGTGCTTCAGTCTGATTGTTAGTTTTAGACATCTCCTGTGACTCTACATCTAAAGCAGGAACTACTGTGGTTAAGAAATTTTTGTAGACTACTATTGTGAACCAAGACTTCAGTATTCTTAAAGGACTTAATTTTCAGAACATACTATGCCTGCTGGACCTATATTATGCGAAGGAAACAGGATATGAGATTTGCTCCATTTCCAAGGTCACATGCTCCTATGTCCTCCCAAAGAGGGAAAGGAAGATTATGCTGAAAGATCTTCCCGGGGGCATAGCCAAGGGCCACAGGGAACAATGCCACAGACAGAAGCAGGGTAAGAGCTGTTTCCCGCCTTTCTGCTAAAGCTGCCATTAACAACAAAATCACAAAACAAAGAAAAATATACATCCTTTTCACCAGTTCTGTAGGGTCGATATCTGAGATCATAATATACCTAGGTGAGTTTCCAGTGATGGGTTTTATCCTAGCTTGAAGACATTGGTTTTCTTAGACGTGCTCATGTGGCCTTTCCTGAATGCTCTCTGACTCTGTCTGTCTGTCTGTCTGTCTGTCTGTCTGTCTGCCTCTCCCCCCCCGACTCTGTCTTTGTCTCTCACTCTCTCTTTTTCTTTCCTGTGTGTGTGTGTGTGTGTGTGTGTGTGTGTGTGTGTGTGTGTGTGTGTGTCACAGTCAGATGAGAATGTGGCATAGTTGGGCGCAAAGTTTTCTTGTCTCCTTCATAAGGCCATAGTCAGAACAGACAGGACCCTCTGCCTTACATCCTCATTAACCTTAATTACTCTCTTAACAGCATTATCCCCAAATACAGCCATACCGAGGTTTTCAATTCACTAATTTGTAAGCAATTAATAAAATGACCAAATATTCAGTTGTCTATAACTGCCTTCAAGTTAGGGTACTTGTAATGTGTTTAGAATCCATGGGAACAATGGCTGCTCTTGTTCTCCATTCTTTTGTTTTGGAATGGGGCACTCACTCTGTTGGGGAGTGGGTGAGGACAGCTGAAACCTTCACTTTTTTCTGGATCTGTGGCTCAAAATGAGGCACATGTACATCTTATGTTGAAGCTCACATATAATTTTCAGCTCTGTGTCTAAATTTGAGCATCAGTATATTTTATATAAAAAAAGCACATGTCAAATATTTTCAAGAAGCAGCCTATGCTACATTGATAGCATGGTTCAATTATTTTTTCTGTTTTCCCTGCCTTGTCCCTTCTTGCTGTGCTCCTTCTGGTGGAGAGATTATGTATTTAAATCCCATTGACCTCACACTTGGCAGAGTGACTCTCATTATTTGGCCATGAACATGTGAACAAAAGTGAGGTTTGTCACTTTCATGTGTCAATGCTAAGCCAAAGTCAGCTTCACATGAGGTGGACCACATTCAACACAACAGTGACCTTGCCAGCTTGAATGCTGGTAAGCAGATAACACTGGGCAATACTTCAGTTGTCTGTGGTATGAAGAGAGAGAAAGCTCAACAGAACAAAGCGTTTACATTCTGAGTCGCTGAGCTTTGAGAAGATTTATCTCATTTTAACCTAGTATAATCAAACTGATTGGGTCACTCTGTATATGTGAAATCATGTTACTTTTACTGTATAAGATATATATGGTGGCATGTGTAAGTTGTATGGTAGTTAGTATATATGGCAAATTCAACATTAGAGTCAGCTGAGAAAAAGGAAACTCAGTTGAGGAGGAACCGCTTCCATCAAATTTGTCTGTAGAGGCATTTCTTAATTGATGCAAGAGAGCCCAGTCATTGTGGGTGTCCTAGCCAGGTGGTTCTGAGCTGTGTAAGAGAAGCAACAAAAGAAGCCTTACAAAGCCAATTAGTAAGCATCATTCCTCCAAAGCCTGTGCGTCATGCTCAGTTTGAGCGCCTACTTCCGTGGATGGTGCACTCGAACCTGTGAGTCAAATGAAATTTTTCCTCCTGAGTTGCTTTTGGTCATGATGTTTATCACACCAACAGAAAATGAAGTTAGGGCAGGAGTTGGTACCAGAGCCTTGTATATTACTACACAAGGAACTTCCTCATGTTGCTTTGGGAGGTAAGGTAGAAGATTTGTGAGCTTTGAGCTAGAAATGTTATTGAGTGCTCAGAGCTTAATGAGATATTTTGGAAACTTGGGAGACCATGGTGAAGGAAATGCATGTGATCAAGGCCTCACTTCTGAAATTTCAGAGGGGGGATTTGATTGTTTCCCAAAGACTCTTATTAGAGCTATTGATGCAATGTTTTGAATTAAAAATCTTGGTTTCTGTTCAGCTAGGGCTAAAGAATCAGCTGTGATTAACAAGAGACCAGCATCACTTAAGTCAAACCTTTGCTTTCCTGGGAGAGTGGATGTTGGCTATCTGGTGATGAAAATTCAGCTGAAATTAATAAGAGTCCAGCATCATTGAGGGGAAATCTTCTGGGAAGCATTTCCTCAGTGTCAGGATCCAGGTTTTGTGGTCCATAGAAGACAAAACCTTCATCCCAAATTGGAAATCAAGCTTAGCGATGTATAAGCGTGTCCTATGTGGTACCAGTGTTGAAGGCAGAAAATGGTCATAAGGAGCAGTGAGGCTTGGTACCAGGAGAGGCCAGGAGAGGCCACTGGCTGATAGATTGTGTGACAAATGCACCCTTCTCTCCATCAAATTTGTTTTGTTTGGTGTGTTTTATCACAGCAACAGAGAAACAAACTGGACAAAGTTATATTTAATTTATGTAAGCTAGTCAAAACATTGTTGCAGACACTATTTTGTTTACTTTACAATGCTACAATTAAATTACATAGAAAAGTGCAATTCTTTTTCATATTAAGGACTAGTCTAACCAAGGGAGACTTAAGGACTTAGTTTAACTTTGCTATAGTATCATAAGATCCATTAAAAGGTGCTTGGTACAAATTTGGAATATTGTTTGAAAGGGAAGAGTCAAGATTTGGGAAAATAATTAGCAGTCTTGGCAAATGTCCCATATATCTGTCTAGTTTCTATAGTTTGGTGGGGGGAGAAAGCACTATCTACTCCCACAGAGAACAAACATGCTGACTCAGCAATTCTGTTTCATTATAATACATTTAGGATGACTTCAGCAGCACTTTTCTATGAACTGGCCAAAGCTATTAAGAGGCTAACTCTGCTTCTTCCTAATTTAAATTCAGTTGATGCTCCAGCCTGTGATCTCTAGCTTATCTGGTCTTCATTAAGAGCCTGTTAAATCAGAAAAAAGTAATACATTTTGGATATGGGCGACATTACATATAATATTAATTGCCACAATGTGATAATTGGCTAATTCGAATAAGTGATGCATATATGTGTGTGTATATATATATACATATATATATATATGTATATATATGTATATATATAATATATGTTATGGACTTTAGAGTTTGCATTCTGAATAGCATGAAGAGAGAGATTTTTAAAAAGACTTTAGTGTTATAATGGGCAGGATGAGCTGTGCATTCCATAACCATTAATATACTTTTCAAAGTTGCACCAACTAAAGTTCTTTTGTCAGACATTGTCCTCAATCACTCAGAAGGACTGTAATAACTATGATGGCCTTAGCATTGCAGATTGCATCAATTAGTGTCCTAGGCAACACACATTTGATGTAATCTCCTGCTTTACTATATGGGCAAATCAGAAGTCCACAGATCATAGCCATTCAGATTTACCAACAGGATGGGCTGTTGTTGGTTGGATTGTATATCTGTCCACACACCTTAAGGCCCAGGATTATTTGTGGCATGGAGGCCCATGGCTTTTTATTTAATATATCAGTAATCTCAAAGTTACAGTTCCTCTGTTAATTTAAATGAAGTGAATTAAAAACACAGCCAATTGAAATAGTCGATGTTGTGGCTGTATACTACAAATATGCACTGAAAATTCCTATGAAATGAGAAAGAAAAGATTATTTTGCTGCTAAAACAGAATAATTCCAGTTTCTCCTTCTTCTGTAGCTGAGTATTATAGAGTCACTAATGGTGCCAAATTAGGGAGATCTTGGAAATGAGAAAGCTCAGTGTTCTGGAAAGCAGACACCCTGGTATGAGAACTTCTGCAAACAGGTGACTCTGTAACACCAGATGGATAAAGCTATTGTAACACCAGTTGTGTTTGATTGAAAATCTTCCATAGAGTATTTACCTGGTTACTGCCATTAGAAGTTCTGATGATTCTTATGCAAATTTACAGACGCCATCCAAATGTGCCTTTGTTTTGCTATTAAGCTAGTTTTGTGCTTTATTTTATTCTATTAAGTTTATGCTTTTCAAATATGCGGAGGAGGTAAATCCTATTGTCAAGGCCTCCTGCAAAATAACAAGGATGATTTAATATTCTTCTTCATATGTATTCAATACCTGGGGTAAGTACTTATTCAGTTTTAACAATCGGCTTATGTGTTGGCCAAAGATTTCTATTGATCACTTACTTGAGTAATTTCTTATACAAAGGCAAGGCTGAGGCTTGTATTTATCTTGCTGCTCATTTTCAATGTTGACATCCCTGCTATATAAATAAGACCATTGTTAAGGAAGATTATAATTTTTCATAAGTACGTGGGAAGAGAGCCGAAGTATTTACTGTTGGGGAAAACTATTAAGAGATGATTAACCAAATACCTGATAGTCTGGAGCCAGGGGAGGTTGCTCAGTGGTTAATCTACTTGCTGTGTAAGCATAATGATTAGAATTTGAATCCCCAGAAGCAGTGTAAATGAAAGATGAGCATAGCAGCCCATCTGCAATTTCAGGAGTTGGAAAGTGGAAACAGGATTCTTGTAGCAAGTTTGTTAGACAGAATGCCCAAATCAGTAAGCCCCAGGCTTACATGAGAGACACTGCCTGAAAGAATAGGTGGGGCATGATGGAAGACTCACAGTATCAAACTTAGTCTTCCACATGTATACACATGTGTGAACATGCACGCACATACACATATGGAGTTCACATACTTGCAAACACATGCATATTACAGAAACACATACATAAACAGCAGAAAAAAGTCAACAGCCTTTGTTGGGATTCTAGTGAAGACTATAATATAAATAGGAATATACTAAGAAACAGGTAATCAAATATGAAGGCATTTCAATCTATTGTTAACTCTGCCATCCTTTACAAGCCATCCATGTTGCTTTTTTGAGAAAGATTTTCTCACTGAAACTTGGGGATGGCTGATTAGACTAGGATAGCCCTGCAAGCACCTCCTGGGACGCTCCTTTTACTATCTCCTCAGTACTGGATTGCAAGTCTGCAATATTATGCCCAGCTTTTTAATGTGGGTTTTGAGGATCAAATTCAGATCCCCATGCTTTGTGAGGCAAGTGTTTTACTCCTTAGAATTCCAGTGTTTGATAGTGGACATTTTAGGCTGCCATCGCTGTGCTTATGGCAGAGCAGATGGCCATTGGTTAGCATCATTACCTAGTAAAATAGCAATTGTCCCTAGACCAACTTTTGTTAATTTAAAAACTTGTATATTTGTTTATTTATGCCTACATGCTCATGTACATGTGTGTGCTTGTGGTATGTGTCTCTCTGTGTGTAATATATGTGTGTGTGTGTGTGTGTGTGTGTGTGTGTGTGTGTGTGTGTGTGTGTATGTGTATTATGAGAGAGACAGAGACAGACAAAGACAGAGACAGACAGAAACAGAGAGGGAGGGACAGGGAGACAGAGAGACAAAGAGTACATGTGGATGCCCATGGAAGTTAAAAGAGAGTTGAAAAGTAGGATTCCCTGGAGCCAGAGATATAGGCAGTTGTGAGCTTTGAATCAAGCTTGGGTCCTGTGGAAGAATAGCAAGCATGCCTAAACAGCATGCCATCTCTCCAGCACCAGCTTAAGAAACTAGTATTTAATAGTACGAAGATAGCTATGATTTTCTAAACTAACTTTTAGTTAGTTTTTCTATCTGGTGATTTTAGTGATTTCTATCTGGTTCCATACTGTTTTATATTTAGTGTCTCTCTGTCTCTCTCTGTCTCTCTGTCTGTCTCTGTCTATCTCTGTCTCTGTCTGTCTGTCTGTCTCTGTCTCTGTCTCTGTCTATCTCTGTCTCTCTGTCTGTCTCTCTGTCTATCTCTGTCTCTGTCTGTCTCTGTCTGTCTCTCTCTCGGAGTTGTGTATCTATTTCTTGAACTGTAAAAAAACTATTCGGAGCTAGGGAGAAAGCTCAGTCTGTAATGTGCTTGCTGTGCCAACGTTAGTACCTGAAGTTGAATGCCCAGCACCCTTATTAAAAACTGGGTAAGATGCTTAAGCCTATAAATGTAGCACTGGGAGAGAGACATAGGAAGGCCCTTGGCCCTTGCTGCTGATAAGCCAGTTTTTCTACTTAGGTGAGTTCCAGGCTCACAAGTTACCCTGTCTCTGATTAATGGTGAAAACTCTACATATCTGTGAGTATAAAAATACATTTTAGAATGCAGTTAGAACTCATGCTGGTCTAGTAATGTGGCAGTGATAGGTTCTCCTATATGGTCCATGACCTAAGCTTCCTTTTGCAGCAGATAGTGACCATTACAGCAAACTCTAACTGAACACAATGCAGAGATCAACTGGTCAAGGTTCATGCAGCACCAACAGATACATCTCCAACACAACTCCTGCACCCAGGCTCAGGGAGCATCAGGAAAGAAGTGGCAGAAAGATTATAAGTGCCGCAGGACCAGGACATCTGCTGTGAGATTGTCTCTAAGAAATGACAGGAAGCTGTACCCTTGATACCTTAATATTGTGACTACCTAAACCAGACCCAACAATGACAACACCGATAAATATATTACTGTGCATAGTGGAAATCTCACTGTGCCTTACCCCTAGATGAAGAACTGCAGGCAAATAATGATTACTGAGGAGAATGACTCTCTCACAGGGATGAGACTCCTGGTTGGTTATTCAACACCAAGTAGTCAGCCTAAAGTTGTATACACACAAGCAATGCTAAATAGACTCAAAATATTGTACTTGTATATATCATACATATATGTCATGATTAAAATAAAAGAAAAAAAAGTTATCAATTTGAGAGGGGTGTGATGGGTGGGTGGAGGGGCACATGAGAAGGATTGAAGAGAGGTAAGGAAAGCAGAGAAATTATATAATTATATTTTAATTAAAATGAGATATGGGGTAGAGGGAGAAGGATGGGGGAAAGGGATGGAGGGAGAGAAATCCTTTCTCAAAAATATATGTAGGGCCAGCTTGAGGAAGACACGCAGCAGTCAACAGTAACCTCTGGTCCCTACAGGGATGTTCACAGACATGAATATACACACACACACACACACACACAGAGGGAGAGAGAGAGAGAGAGAGAGACAGAGACAGAGACAGAGACAGACAGAGACAGAGAGAGAGAGACAGACAGAGAGAGAGACAGACAGAGAGACAGAGACAGACAGAGAGACAGAGACAGAGAGACAGAGACAGAAAGATAGAGACAGAGAATTAACATACACTATAACTCTTCAGACTCACCAAAGATGGCTGTTGAGGCTGGATGACTGAAAACCTTTAACCTTTTCCACTCACAGTCCTTGAAGAATAAGATCAGCAGTACAACTGTAACTTGCTGATCTGGATGTAGTACTCAAGGTTGAGATACATTTGCAAGATTGTTTGATTTTACTTCAAATTTGATTTACTTATACACATTGTGTTTTGTACAAATTCAAATTCACTCCATAACTTCTTCTTCTCCATTATTCTTGCCCCTCCTGCTCCCATTAGTTTCATTCGCCCCACAGTTTTACCTCTACTTTCGTTATATATATTGCACCTCAGTTTGTAAAGCAGCATATAAAACATAGTCTTAAAATATGCTATGGAGCTACTTCATTATTGTGCGAGCATTACTGAGTATATTCACACAAGCCTGGATGGTGTATGTCAGATACTTGATCTATACTCTTGATACAATCAAGAGTATGCATGATGGACATAAGAAGTAGGGTTCTGATGTTGCTACAATATGTCATAATGTTTCATAGTAAACTGCATTAAAAATAGAAGTATTCTCTAAAATAATGATAAAATTATTGCGTAGTTAACACAAAATAAGTAACAGTTTGACATCATTATCAACTATTGTGTACTCTATGTAGTTTTTCTCGAATATACTTTTATATAGCTAGTGTGCAGTGCATTTTTTACAGCAGTATCACTATGCTCATCTGCATAATACGTTGTTGCAATGTTGTGATAACGATTTTCAGCTTTGCAGTACTCTTGAGATCACTGTTATACACAGAATCTTTTACTAACCAATAAGTTGTTGCACCACAGATAATTTTACTTAGCAAGTATAAATGAGGATAAAGTCAAGGCCAACGTCAGTTTAAGACAAAGGCAAAATGACTGCACAGCTGATGTATTGAGAGGAGTTTGAACAAGTTGCTGTTGATGGACTGAGGAAAGGCGATTATGTTCAGGGTAACGTAAGCCCTCTGCTCAGGAAAGCTTAGTTCTAGTCTATCAGCTTCAAAGTCTCAAGCAATGACTCAGATGATGATAATGTGAAGTGGCTGATCAGAAGAGAGAGCCAATGGAGTGAGAGACAAATATAGAAGCAGAGCAGTCCCTGTCCAATGGGGAGAGAGTTCCAAAATGTATTCTTTATTTCCCTTAAAGTTTAGCTTTAAAACAGTGGTTCTCCTTTGTGGGTTATAACCACGTTGGGAGTCAAAAGACCCTTTTAAAGTGTTGCTTAAGACAGATATGTACATTTCAACACAGATATTTACATTAGGAAACATCACGGTAGCAATATTACAGTTACGAGGTGGCAGCAAAAATAATTTTATGGTTGGGGAATCACCACAGCATGAGGAACTGTATTAAAGGATCTCAGCATTCGGGAGGTTGAGACTCACTGAGCTAAAACAACAAGAAATAAGCTATTGACTCTGTGCTGATGATTCAGGCCATGAATGAACTAGAAGTAACAGAAATACTGTCTTCAAGTAAGCAGATGCAATTGAGTGACATTTACAGGGAGAGAGACATTACTAATGCAAACCCATCTCTTGAGGGTATATACCAAAGTTAATGATTTGAATGTGACCTTTTGTAGAGAATTTGAGATTTCTAATGCCTGCTTCTGCACTAAGGGCTTGTTGCACATTGAGATCAACATCCACTTGACCCTAGGTCCTGATGATTTTGGGTTCTGTCTATTGATAGAATGAGGAAGATTTTGGTCAACATTAACTGAATTATAAACTGAAATTAAGTTGTGCCCCAGAGCTTATAATTAAAAATGATAGTGTTTCCTGAATGTCTGTTATATTTTTACTACCATCAATTTTTCCTTGTGCCATGACATTATTTTCTTCTAGAACAGAAGTCACATATACCAGGGTTTGAGCGCAAAATGGATTATACTTTATAAGTAGTAGGTGTTTTTGTCCCTTTACATTTTATAAACATTGAGAGCAATTACCAAATTCTCTGGTCTCCAGGATCCTTTGAAAGGGTAAATGATCCTGCAGCAGTCCTCCTGATTTCCTCATTAAAATGACATGGTGAAGTCACATTGAACATTCAAATGCAACAGCTGCTTTCCAGTGTGGTACAAGCCCCCAGAGTCTCATGTTTTCACAATTTCTTGAACTTCAGGGTCCCTGTTGCTTTTTGAGTTTGTGGTCTTACTTTTGATAATGTAGTATAGCCACTGGTTTTTGTTCCACCTCCAGATTTTTGTCCCAAAGCTCTCTAAAATATTTATTATTTCCAGTGGCATTATTCTCATGAACATCCAGAAAACAAAAACGAAAGATTAGAATAGCCTTGAAAAGTTCATTCTTATCCATACTGGCAATCCTATCAGTTCTGGCAATTTAAATCACCATTAGCTGTAAACAATTGCACTCTGCTTCATATCGGTGTGGTTGGAGGTGGTGAAGAATGTGAGATTAAGTGCCGGATTGGTTGCCATTCTTTGTATAAAATCAGATCTGCTAAGTGAGTCAATGTTTTGCACATGTATTTATTTTATAAAATGGTATCCATGTTGTCCATTGGATCCCTGTTATGAGAATACTGTGATCTACTAGATTTACTTTGAGATCTAACCAACCTACAGTGCTTTTCAGACTCTCTTCTTTTTTGTGGTATGTTAGAGTCAAGGATTAAATCCGGGGGCTATGTATAAAAATATTATTGTCAAGCTGCTACTCAGGTTCACTCCCAGCAACTTTTATCTTTCTTTTGCTTATGAGCTACCAAAATATTAACTTGATGTTCTGCTTTCTTCATGGGGTAGATTAGAATTACATATATATGTGGATTATAATAGCAGTTGTGATAGGTACACACTGTCCAGTGAGTTTCATTTACTATCTTTATGCTATTCTAAAATATTAATCTTGGATTGAATGTTGAATCAATGAACAGTCACACAGGATTTAAAGTGTTTTATTTGTTTTGTTTTACAAGCACAAACAAATAAACATACAAGTGTAAAATAATCCCCATTTTCCTAAAATCTCTCTTTCAAAGAGGGCTTATATCGAATACTGTATAAAAACTACCATGAACTTAAGAGAGTCCACACTGTGCTACAGGACTGCAGGCGACAGAAATGGGTAGAACCTGGTAAATCCAAATATCTTGCTGATTTGCTTGATTTTTCTACCCCATAAGGGAATAAGGCAAACAGCAGCATATTTGATGAGATACAATTTGTGAGGTGAGTTAACAAGTTGAACATTAAGGAAAAGACGTTTCAAGAAAAAGCATGACAGCTGCTTCCAAGATCAGAATATATAAGGATTATGTTTTGTTCCTCTTTGAATCTTCAGTTGAGACACCCATGTGGACAGGCAATCTATCTGATAGGTAAATCAACATACATGCAGTGTATTAGAAGCTAAGCAACTGCTTATATTTCTATGGACAGAGAAGTCCAGTGGGAAAACATGTCCCAAAGATCTCTGAGTAAAACTTAGTTTCCCTCAAATGGCATAGAAATAGTAATGAAACCTGGTTAATGATTGAAATAATAAAAATTCTTTTTAATTTATGACTATTTCAATTATTTAAGGAGACTCCATAAGGGCAAGCCTTGAAGGCTGCCTTAGATGATGCATGAAGAAAATAAGTTGAAAGGTACAAAAGTTTACAAAAAAGAGTAATTTAGATTACTATATCGGATAATTTAATGTTGCAAAGCCAGATTATTTAAAATCTGGAGTGATTTTTTACAGTATAAAGTAATGTTAAACTTGATACTAAGGATCATATTTATTGATTAGGCTAAGTACTTTGACCATGACATACTTCCTATCATATAGAGTGGTGGCTTTTCTAGTTTTTTAGCTACTACATATATTCCCCTTGGGTACAGCATGTACACAAGACTACAAACAGCTCCAGTGTGAAGCTCTCTCCTCACTTGAGAATTTATTGATTTTAAGATTTCAAATGAACTTCATCATACTCACTCAGTTGCTTCATGATATTTATTTTATTTCTCTTTTTATTATTTTAGTCAAAAAGAAATTGGTTGCAAACCATTGAATTAATTTAATGACTCATTAATAGATAGTAACCCAACAGTGAACAATTCTGCAGTAGAGCAACCAAAAGTACATGACATTAAATTCATATTTAAAGTTTGATTTTTGTTTAAATCAGGGTTCATAAGTATCTTGGCAAGTGCTTATTCTAGAATGGCTTCCCTGGGGAGTATGACCTTATCACCAATGACAAGGCTCTGGCCAGGCAATTTTCTAAGATGGTATGCAGGGTCCTCCCATCCTATGTTCTTGCCTCATATGCATTTCCAGATGGCAAACAGCATGGGTCTTCTTTACTTTCAGGCTAAATTATGTCATATGAATTTTGATTTTTCAGAATTTCATATAGTGGTCTGATATAACCACATGAGTCATGTAAATGGGTAAAGTTCTCTTTGGAAGCTGCTGAAATGGAAGTCAAAACTCAAGTCATGAGAATTGGATATCCTAATTTTTACTTATCATGGATTGGTCCACCAGCAATGGGTATGGACCTTTTCTAAGGAGCTAAGAGTGGTTGGCCTAAAGATAGAAATGGAACCGGGACCCTGTTCTTAAAAAACAAGTTATTCAATTCCACCAAGAAGAACAACAGATTTAATAGTATAGTTTTTCAAGTCTCCATGAAAGAACTCACCTATATCTGACACCCTGATTTCAAACTGTGACTTGCAAGACTCAGTCATTCCAGGATAGACTTCTGAAGATGCATAGAACTTTTCTTGAAGTGATAGAAAGTTAACATGGCAACTACGGTATTTTTCTCTTCTTTAGAATTAGAAAACATTTTCTTTCTTTCTTTTTTTATTATTATTTTTGATACTTTATTTACATTTCCAATGTTTCCACTTTTCTGGGTCTTCTCTTTGGAAACCCCCTATCCCCTCTCCATCCCCGCCTCTATGAGGGAATTCCACCTCCCACCCACCCCCCCACCCATCCCCATATTCCCGCCTTGACATTCCCCTTTACTGGGGCCTCTAACACCCTCAGGTCCAAGGGCCTCTCCTCTCTCCCTGATGGCCATCGAGGGTATCCTCTGCCACATATGTGGTCCAAACCATGGGTCCATAGATGTGTATTCTTTGGTTGGTGGTCCAAACTCCAGGACGACCGGGGGGGGGGGGTCAGGCCCATTGACATTCTTGCTCCCTCCATGGGGCTGCAAATTCCCTCAGCTCCTTCAGACCTTTCTCCAACTCCTCCATCTGGGACCTCACTCTCAGTCCAGCGGTTACTGTTAAGAGAAAACATTTTCATTTTGCATGTCCTTTCTATAGGAGACTGGGGAATGTCTAAATCATTTCAGAACAGTGCTCAGTGCTCAGTGATAAAGTACAGATTTAGATGAAGAAGATCTCATTCATTCTTAAATCATTTTTGTTAATGGGGCATTGTTTTGTTAATCCTTATGTCATATGGGAGATATATATATATATCTGTCACACAAAACTTGAATAAACCCTTCAACAGCTTGTTAAAATTTGTAGAACATATACTGGCCTCATTTTAAAAATGGGAATGAAATGCAAAGTAGTTGAAACTTGCTCAAAGGAGCAAACCTAAGAAATTGTAGATCTGGCTAGAGCACAGATATTAGCTCAGTCATTCACTTACATGGTGGCATTTATTGTAAAAAACATATTGTCCTAGGTCCAGTGACTGATATGACAGTGAAAATATTTAAAAAGTAATTCTTTACATATATATATTTACATATATATGTTGTGTGTGTGTGTGTATATACATATATAGGTTTTTTTGAGACAGGGTTTCTCTGTGTAGCCCTGGCTGTCCTGGAACTCACTCTGTAGATCAGGCTGGCCTCGAACTCAGAAATCCACCTGCCTCTGCCTCCCAAGTGCTGGGATTAAAGGCGTGTGCCACCACTGCCTGACTTTTACTAATATTTTTTGAGATAGAGTTTCCTATCTCCTGGGTATTTGAATTTGCTATGTTGCTGAGGGTAACCTTCAACTCTGAAACCCTGGTCTCCAGCCTCCCAGACTGGGATTACAGGCATGTGCTACCACACCATCGAAAAGCACTGCTTTAAAATTGAGTCCACGTGTGGGAATTAGGAGATAGTTTCTGTGTCTTAGCACTTAAGAGATTCTTTCCTCTGAGAGTGTTGGGAACTGGGTTAGGAAAGAACTTTTTCTTCCTCTTTTTTATAAATTCTGGAAGAATTATGTGTATGGATAGTAGGGATGGTTGAGCTGGCAAAGAATTTAGGAATTCAGGAGCAGAGATTGGGTTAAAGGACAGATAGGTCCTTCAGATTTTGGGAGGTCAGCAGGAGCTACTGTATTTCTCTGTGGGGTTTGTAGACACAGTGTAGTGCTTTCTGTGTCCATTAACATACCTGTCTATGAATGCTCTGTTCCCTCAGATGGTATTAAATTCAAAAATTAGGAAATAAAAATTGAATTCTTTCATTATAACATAGTCTTTGTAAGCTTTTTAAGCCTATATCTGTAAGCATTTATCATGTATCTGCCTACCATTTGTCTATCATCTGTCTACCTGTCTATCATCTATCTATCTATCTATCTATCTATCTATCTATCTATCTATCTATCTATCCATCCATCCATCTATCAATCTCATGATCTATCATCCATTTATCAATCTACCTATCATCAATCTATCTATCTAGCATCATCATCACTGATAATATATTTCTAGTATCCATCCATCTATCTACTATCTATCTATCTATCTATCTATCTATCTATCTATCTATCTATCTATCTATCTGTCTATCTATCTCATCTATATGTCTAAACAGTGACAAGAGGATAGATGCCAAAAGAGCATAATACTTTATAACGAAAAATACTTGCACAAATACCACACTTAGCAAAATAAAATGTCTAGGTAATGTTTCTGGGACTTCAGACTTGCTCTTAATCACCATCTTCTCCCTATAGTGATATTTCCTTGACTTCTCTAATTCCTCCATTTTATGTTTTTGTATTCATTGTGGAACTGTTCTTCAATGAATATTATTACTTTTATTTTTTAAATTTCAAAAGTAATAAAACCTTATGACATGTATTCTTCTGTGCCTGTCTTACCTCAATCTGAAATATTTGTGAGATTTAACTTTTTATTTTTGTTGCTGTACTAGATTTATATAAATGCACTCATTTATTTTTCTGTGTGTTCTATAGATAGACCTGCAGATTGTTTGCTATCTTGAGATATAAATATTCTGGTATGTGTTGCTTCTCTGTTTTTGTAGCATTTCTGTCAGTTACAGGCTTGTGAAAAGAATTGCTTGTTCATAGGGCATGGGGCTCAGCTTTAGTGAACATTATGAATGTGCTTCCCAAAATAGTTTGGCAGACAGTCTGTTTAGTAACCTCCAATAAATTCTACTTTCTAGTAGCCATGTTTTGTATCGCCTTCTTCCCTTGTGTGTAAACAGATACTGTGCCCTACATCTAATTAAAGGAATATGACAAGTATGGTGGACAAAGGACTGAACTAGTTTATGTTATACAGCACAGGTAGCAGGCAACCCTTTTCATAATACATTATCTTATACATAACTGTCCTAAGTGACTCCACTGGTAATCCTCTTGGCTGGCTTTGAAGAAGCATGCTACTATGTTTGAAGAGGACCAGTAGACACAGCTAGGAGGCAGGACACATTGGAATGGCTGTATGAGCTTCTTTAGGACTCCACTGATTGATGGGAATACCAGGGACCTCAGTCTGTAAGGAAATTTGTTTTTCTAGTGTTTCGAGTGAGTATGTTTGCAACCCTATTCTCCACTGTGTAATTTGGAGACTCTAGACAGGCTCATAGAAACCAGGCTCATCACTGCCTCTGAGACTGAGCAGATGACATAACAACATTTGGTCAGAACTTTGGAAACTATGAACTATGTGACTTGGCCTTTAGAAAATTGGAGATAGCTTTGTGTTTGTTAAGATGCTAATTTCAGGCACTTTGCAAAGAAGTAAGAAGTTAAGCTATTTACGTTTCTATGGACAATGTCTGAAAACATCTGGCTCCTCTTTGGTTCACACCTTTGGATACATGTAGTAAAATTGGGGTTTTAATTTTATTGTACTAAATATACAGAACTACCCTGATGAACTTTTAATTTGTACTTTCCTATCTTTATTTAAGTTGAGAAGCATGTTCAAAGCTTCTTAGCCATTGGTTTCCTAAAATACCTATTAAAATAGCTCACCCACTTTTTCTCGAGTAACTTCTTTCTGTTGATTTATCAGTTTTGTATCTTTTCTAGACTGGAAGCCTATGTCGCTTAATTTGGTGCAGCTAACAAATGACCTTCCTTTTCTTTTTGCTTAATATGTCCTTTGATGAAAAGAAGTTCAATTTTCTTTATAACTTTTCATAATTTGTAGTTTTTGTGACTTTCCCTATCTGAGATCACAATATACTATATTCTTTATAACGTTCTTATTTTAGCCTTTGAATTTATATTTACAGTTTAACTCTAATTGATTTTTATGTCAAGTGCGTGGTAGAGAGTTGAGGCATACCTACACAGTTATCTAGTTCTGTTCATATTTGGCTAACTTTTTGAAGAGATGCTTTAAAATCTAACAACTATAAGCAGTTAACTGTGCCCTTTGGCTTCCTCTTCTATACCACTGGTACAGATATTAATTGTTGATAAAACTGATGTTGTTATAATTAATGACATGTTAAATTTTGATGCTCAATATATCAAGTTCTTCATATTGTTCTTTTTATTGCAAGGGTGTCTTGACTTTCCTGACACTATTTAAAATTTAAATTCAAAATGTTAAGACCATTAAATAGAAATTAAATGGGCTGAGATATGAATTTGAACTTGAAAATAATTGATTTCCTAGATTGATCAATTTTTAGAATTTATCTGTATACAACCAAATGCTCCATAAATAATGCTAATTTTATAATTATAATATTTCTTTTTCTTGCTATAGTCTATTGGTTAGTCATTCTAATAATACAATGCAAAGTTAAATGATATCATTCAACAATTTAATTGATCATAAAGTAATGTAAAATATTTCATATTAATATGACTTTAATATACAACAAAAGGATATCTTATATATTAATGTTTATAATTCTCATAAATTGGTATTGAATTTTATCAAAAGTCATTTTAGTATTCCTTAAAAAAGACATATTAACTATCATTGACTTTGCTAATGCAATGGAGTACACTGACATTGGAGTGTGAAATACTTCACATTTGGGCTGGGGAAACAGCTCAGTGGATAAAATGTTTTCTGTGTAAACATGAGGACCAGAGTTTGAATCCTCAGAACCAATGCAAAGCTATATGATTTAGTGCACATTTGCACTTTCAGCATGTTTACAGTGAGATTGGAGGTAGAGATAGGAGAAGCTCCTGAAACTCCTGGTCCAGGTAGCTTGTCCTGAGACCCTGCCTCAAAAACAAGGTGGAAATCAAGGACTGACACCAAATTCTGACCTCCACACACATGCTATGGCATGTTTATGATTTCTCTCTCTCTTTTCAATATATATATATGTATATATATATATATATATATATACATATATATATGTATATATATATAAAATCATATGTGTTTACATTAAAACATTTAGCATTTATTTATTGGATGAATTTAGGTATTTATGTAGCTCTGAAGATGCCCTGGGGTCTCCATATCCATTTCGGTATCTGAATACTCACAGTCTATCAATATTAGAAAAATATATTTGAAGTGAATATGTTTATACTTTTTTCTTTTCATTAGTACATAAAATATAATATGGTCAGTGTTTACATAGAGATTATAATGGATTAGTTGTTGGAAGTCATCTAATAATGATTACAGCTCATGAAGGATGAATAAAAGTCATATTCAAATCGTGCATCATGCACAAGCGCCTTGAACATACACAGGTTTTAGTATCTCAAGAACATATATGTGTTTCCAGTTTGCCTTTTCCTACCTAGATCTAGCCCTTTAGACTTGTAGTCCCCAGGATGGCTGGCTCACTGAAAACTCCCTTTTGGTGAATCCTGGACTTTATTCATTGTTTCCCTACACTCGGGAGGCCATTTCATGTTTTATTCAACCTCTAAGTAGCTCAACCACTTCTTTGACAACCAATGGCCCTAAAGAGACACATGTGGAATTACAATTTAGGATCTCTATATTTCCCTGGTTTTTATGTTAGAAATCTTCTATTGTTTTATATTTCTTCAAACAGTTAAAAATAACATATTGCACTCAACTTATTTTCTTGCTTTTGATTGGAAACTTAGTTCATTATATGTAGGCAAAACCATTAGTTTATTGCGATGATTTTACAAATACATTCTTATGACAAAAGCTTTATGTGAATAGTGGTCTTTATGTTGACATACACTGTTGAATATCAGATTAATTGCATCTGAACTAAAAAACTTCAATTTTTATTCTACAGAAATATAGTTGGTTTTGGATGGTCATTACATTTCTCCCTTAAACTGAAATGAAGAGAGCTGTTTGGTGTTCTAATACAACCTTTAAACCCTCTAGACGTGTGGTTTTGTCATTTTGGTGCAGAACAGCACTGTACTGAAAGCTGCCTGCAGTTTTCCCTGTTATCCCTTTTCATGACCCCTACATGGCTTCAAGAGAGTAGTAGTTCACTGAACTTCCTGTTTTTGTCCTTGACAACATCCTATGCAATCAGTTATTTTTGACCTATACATGCTAACGTTTTGTTTTTCCTTCTTTATAAGGAAACTGAATATATATACCAGAAAATAGTGTGCAATTTTTCTGAGGCATGAATTTGCCTTATGAGATCTTAAAACCTGATGTGGTAGTGATTAACCAAACAGCACAGTGACAGACATAGCTGGATCCCCAGCATCCCACTTCCTACTCATATAGGCTGCTTTCTGTACAGGTCGGGGAGTCTCTATGGCAATATTTAAAAGTCTGAGGGTTGTGAAAAGTTGCAGGAGCTGCCTGAAATGATTGTCAAGGGCCTAGTGTGTTCCATTCTAATTAGTGTAAAGAATGTGTTTTCCTCAGTTTTAAAATCTTACCACAGCGTTTGCAAACTAAGAACTGGAGCACTGAGGAGATAAACCATCTTGAAGAAAAGAGCTTGTGAGCTGAAAACCCCTATGCTAATCAGCTTTGCCAGCCAATCACATGAGAGCGTGTGGGAAGATACATGATTTTATCTCCCACTACCATGGCATTCTCTAGTATATCAAGATAAGTGGTTCCAAGTCCATCTAGATATGCAGAAAGACATTAAGAAGATCAGAAAACATTCTATTCTTATGCTTAAAACTAAATTAATACATATTTATATAATTTAGTGAATAGTTATTAGAGTAATATAAAATTTTGGCAAAATTATTGAAACATTTTATTTCATTTTATTCTTTTCTTCATATCTTTCTTTTTATTAAAGCTTAACAAAAGGGTTAGGAAATAAAAGAACTGAGTTCATGGAGTTTTCCGATTCATTAGTGCTAACAATCATTTGAAGCTTATAGAAAGAAAACATTTGGAGCCAACTTGCTGATTTATAATAGGTGTAATTGAATCTCCCTTTTTGATTATAGCACAATATGATTCATAGTGACAATATGTAACATCATAGTATCTTGCATTGTTTAGGAAAGTGAAGTCAATATAAATGGTTCTCTCAAATTATGGCATCAGCATGTTTTCTTATCATTTGGTTTTGTCCCTTAGGGTTGTAGAATAGATAATGCAATCACTCCCAACCAAAGGTTAATGAAGATAGTACTTCTAAGTGTTTGGAATAGAACTATTATTATAATTTGGGGGAGCAAAATACTCACTTTATGGACAAGGATAAGATTTTTAAGCAAAGACATGTCTAAACTTATCTAAAACAGTATTTATGTCATAAGATACATTAGTGTAAATCTGGCAATGTCTTTGGCTTGCTAAATGATTGATACTCTGCATGTAATTGGAGAAGCTATAGCAGCAATTTCCTGTAATAGCTTCAAAGCTGGATCTAATTTCTCCTTGGGGGAGAATTTTAATTGTGTATTACTCCCCAAATATGGCCAAATTCAGCTCCAAGCTCTTTCTTTGGATTTGGAATTTATCCTTTTGGTGAGCTTGCAGTTTTCATACATTTTTAAACATTATTTTTGATATGAAAAATAAATAAGTTCTTTGATATTTTCACAACCAGAAATTAATGTCTGTGTTTAAGAAAAAATTATGTCAAATATAAGACAAATTGCTCTGGTTGAAGGCTGTGACATCAATTTTCTGTGCTAACAGTCACAGTAATAACCATAATTATGAATAAAGCATTCCCAATGGCTGGATTTTCTGTTATGTGTCAGGTGGTGTGATAAAGAGACCTATGGCCAGAGTATGGAGCATGGTAACTCTTACTCTCCTGAGTTTGTTTTTTATTAAAAATGATACATATGCAATTTATATATTTTAAAAATTATACTTAGAAATTGATTAGATCCTCAGGAGCTATGAAGTTGCAAATTTAAAAAATTTAAACTTTCAAAGATTTTTTATTATACCACAGGGATGGTGTCCACTGGTCACTTGAAAACTGGCTATTTTTCTTATCGGAGATGACACACAAGATACATTAGCAGACAGTGGGGCTCACTCTTATTCAGGGTTTTAGTACAGAATATTGGCTGAGCACCCATTTTTGGATGCTGTCTTAGTTCAATCAGACTCTTAAGACGTGTTTAGTGATGTGGGTCATTCTTCAGCATCACATGAGTTCACTGATTGTCAGTGCTGATGTTGTGGGTCTAGTACTCGATTATTCCTTGCATGGTTTACTAGATCAAATTGCTCATCAGCTGACTGACTCAGGAACTTTTCATAAAAAAAAAAAAAAAAAAAAAAAAAAACTTTTTCCTGTACAAACTAATAAAAAAGATTTAAACATGATATTTATAAGGTATTTTTATTGATATTATTTATTCTTCTATTTTTTTTATACTACAGATTTTATTCCCCTCCCTGTCTACCCTCGTACTATTCCATATCCCATACCTCCTCTCCACCTCCTGTCTCCACGAGAATGTCCCCACAACCCCCACACTGCAGCAGACCTCTAAACTCTCTGGGGCCTCCAGTCTCTTGAGAGTTAGGTACATCTTCTCTGACTGAACCCAGACTTGGCAGTCCTCTGCTGTATATGTGTTGGGGGCCTCATATCAGCTGGTGTATGTTGCCTGGTTGGTGGTCAAGTATCTGAGAGATCTCCGGGGTCCAAGTTAATTGGGACTGTTGGTTCTCCTACAGAGCCGCCCTCCTCCTCAGCTTCTTCCAGTTTTTCCCTAATTCAACTACAGGGGTCAACAGTTTCTGTCCATTGGTTGGGTGCAAATATCTGCATCTGACTCCTTCAGCTGCTTGTTGGGTCTTTCAGAGGGCAGCCATTATAGGTCTCTTTTTGTGAGAACTCCATGGCCTCAGTAATAGTGTTAGGCCTTGGGGACTCCCCTTGAACTAGATCCCAATTTGGTCCTGTCGCTGGACCTTCTTTTCCTCAGGGCCTTCTCCATTTCCATCCCTGCAGTTCTTTCAGACAGGAACAACTATGGGTCAGAGGTTTGACTATGGGATAGCAACCCGATCTCTCACTCAATGCCCTGTCTTTCTGCTAGAGGTGGGCTCTACAAGTTCCCTCTCCCCCCTGTAGGGCATTTCATCTAGGGTCCCTTCCTTTGAGTCCTGAGAGTCTCTCACCTCCCAGGTCTCTGGTACATTCTAGAGGGTCCCCTCAACCTCCTACCTCCTGAGATTGCCTGTTTCCATTCTTTCTGCTGGCCCTCAGAGCTTCAGTACTTTTCCCCCACCTGGTACCAGATCATGTTCAACTTTCCCCACCTCCACCCCCTAGTCTGCTTTCCCTCTCAGGTCTCTTCCTCCCCATTTATGGTTGCTTTCTTCTCCCTCACAAGTGGGACTGAGGTGTCCTTACTTGGGCCCTTCAGCTTGTTGACCTTTTTGAGTTCTGTGGATTGTATCTTGGGTATTCTGTACTTTTTTTTTTTTTTTTTTTTTTTTTTGGCTAAGATTAACTTATTAGTAAGTACATTCCATACATGTCCTTTTGTGTCTGAGTTACCTCACTCAGGATGATATTTTCTAGTTCTATCCATTTACCTGCCAAACTCAGGGTGTCCTCATTCATAATAGCTGAGTAGTAAGTATTCCATTGGGTAAATCAACCACATTCTCTGTATCCATTCTTCTGTTGTGGGACATCTGGGTTGTTTCTAGCTTCTGGCTATCACAAATAAGGCTGCTATGAACATAGTGGAACAAGTGCCCCTGTGGCATGGTGGGCATCTTTTGGGTATATTCCCAGGAGTGGTATTGCTGGTTCTTCAGGTAGATCTATTTCCAATTTTTTGAGGAACCTCCAGGTTTATTTCCAGAGTGGTTGTACCAGTTTGCAATCTCACCAGCAATGGAGGAGTGTTCCTCTTTCTCCACATCCTCGCCAACATGTGTTGTCACCTGAGGTTTTGATCTTAGCCATTCAGATTGGTGTAAAGTGGAATCTCAGGGTCGTTTGATTTGCATTTCTCTGATTACTAAGGACTTTGAACATTTCTTTAGGTGCTTCTCAGCCATTCGAGATTCCTCTGTTGTGAATTCTCGGTTTAGTTCTATATCCCACTTTTTGATTGGGTTGTTCGGTTTTTTGGTTGTTAGTTTCTTGAGCTCTTTATATATTTTGGATATTAGCCTTCTATAGAATGTGTGGTTAGTGAAGATTTTTTTCCCAATCTGTTGGTTGCCGATTTGTCTTATTGACTATGTCCTTTGCCTTACAGAAGCTTTCCAGTTTCATGAGGTCTCATTTATCAATTCTTGATCTTAGAGTCTGAGCCATTAGAGTTCTGTTTAGGAAATTTCCCCTTGTGCCAATGAGTTTGAGGCTCTTTCCCATTTTCTCTTCTAGTAGATTCAGTGTATCTGGTTTTATGTTGAGGTCCTTGATCCACTTGGACTTGAGCTTTGTGCAAGTTGACAAATATGGGTCTATTTTCATTTTTCTACATACAGACAGCCAGTTAGACTAGCACCATTTATTGAAGATGCTTTCATTTTTCCATTGTATATTTTTGGCTTCTTTGTCAAAGATCAAGTGTGTGTAAGTGTGTGGTTTTATTTTTGGGTCTTCAATTCTATTCCATTAATCAATGTGTCTGTCTCTGTACCAATATCATGCAGTTTTTATTACTATTGCTCTGAAGTAGAGCTTGAGGTCAGGGATGGTGATTCCCCCGGCCATTCTTTTATTGTTAAGAATTGGTTGTGCTATTTGGGGATTTTTGCCTTTCCAGATGAATTTGAGAATTGCTTTTTCCATGTCTGTGAAGAATTGTGTTGGGATTTTTGATGGTGATTGCATTGAATCTGTAGATTGTATTTGGTAGGATGACCATTTTTACTATGTTAATTCTGCCAATCCATGAGCATGGGAGATCTTTCCATTTCTTTCTTGAGAGAATTGAAGTTATTGTCATATAGATCTTTCACTTGTTTGGTTAGAGTTACCTCATGATATTTTATATTATTTGTTGCTATTGTGAAGGGAGTTGTTTCCCTAATTTCTTTATCAGCCTGTTTATCATTTGTATAAAGGAAGGCTACTGATTTATTTGAGTTAATTTTATATTCAGCCACTTTGCTGAAGTTGTTTATCAGCCGGAGAAGTTCTCTGGTGGAATTTTTGGAGTCCTTTATGTATATTATCATAGCATCTGCAAATAGTTAACCTTTACTTCTTCTTTGCCAATTTGTATCTCCTTGATATCTTTTTGTTGCCTTATTGTTCTAGCTAGAACTTTGAGTACTATATTGAATAGATATGGGGAGAGAGGGCATCCTTGTCTTGTCCCCGATTTTAGTGGGATTGCTTCAAGTATCTCCCCATTTAATTTTATATTGGCTGTCAGTTTGCAGTAAATTGCTTTTATTATGTTTAGGTATGGGAGTTGAATTCCTGATCTCTCCAATACTTTTAATATGAAGGGGTATTGTATTTTGTCAAATGCTTTTTCTGCATCTAAGGGGATGATCATGTGATTTTTTTTCCTTTGAGTTTATTTATATAGTGGATGATGTTAATGGATTTTTGTATATTGAACCAACCTTGTATCCCTGGGATGAAACCTACTTGATTGTGGTGAATGATGGCTTTGGTGTGTTCTTGGATTTGGTTTGCAAGAATTTTATTGAGTAATTTTGACTCAATATTCATAAGCGAGATTGGTCTGAAGTTCTCTTTTTTGGTTGGGTCCTTGTGTGGTTTAGGTATCAGAGTGATTGTGGCTTCATAGAATGAATCCTTCTGTTTCTATTTTATGGAATAGTTTGAGGAATATTGGTATCAGGTCTTGTTTGAAGGTCTGGTAGAATTCTGCACTAAATCCATCTGGCCCTGGGCCTTTTTTGGTTGAGAGGTTTTTAATAACTTCTTCTATTTTCTTATGGGATATGGGCCTGTTAAGATAGTTTATTTGCTCTTGATTTAACTTTGATATGTGGTATCTGTCTAGAAAACCATTCATTTCATCCAGTTTGGTTGAGTATAGGCTTTTGTAGTAGGATCTGATTATTGTATTGAATTTCCTCCATTTCTGTTGTTATGTCTCCCTTTTCATTTCTGATTTTGTTAATTTGGATACTGCCTCTAGGTCCTTTAGTTAGTTTGGATAGAGGTTAATCTATCTTGTTGATTCAATCAAAGAGCCAGCTTTTGGTTTTGTTGATTCTTTGCATTGTTCTCTTTGTTGCTATTTGGCTGATTCTGGCCCTGAGTTTGACTATTTCCTGCCTTCTATTCTTCTTGGGTGTGTTCGCTTCTTTTGTTCTAGAGCTCTTAGGTATGCTGTTAAATTGCTAGTGTAAGATCTCTCCCAGATTCTTTACCAGGGCACTTAGTGCTGTGAATTTTCCCATAGCACTGCTTTCATTGTATCCCGTAAATTTGGATATGATGTATCAACATTTTAATTAAATTCCAGGAAGGCTTTATTTCTTTCCTGACAAAGTTATCATTGAGTAGAGAGATTTTCAGCTTCCATGTGTATGTGGGATTTCTGTTGTTTTTGCTGTTATTGATGACCAGCCTTAGGCCATGGTGATGTGATAAGATGCATGGGATTATTTCAATCTTCTTGTATCGGTTGAGGGTTGTTTTGTGACCAACTATATGTTCAATTTTGGAGACAGTACTATGAGGTGCTGAGAAGAAGGTGTATTCTTTTGTTTTAGGATGAAATGTTCTGTAGATATCTGTAAAATCCATTTGCTTCATAACCTCTATCGGTTTCACTGTGTCTCTATTTAGTTTCAGTTTCACTGACCTGTCCCTTGGTGAAAGTGGGGTGTTGAAGTCTCCCACTATTATTGTATGGGGTTCAATGTGTGTTTTGAGCTTTAGTTAAGTTTCTTTTGTGAATGTCAGAGCCCTTGCATTTGGGGCATAGATGTTCAGAATTGAGACTTTCCCTTGGTGGATTTCACTTTGATGAATATGAAGAGTCCTTGGTAACTTTTGGTTGAAAGCCTATTTTATTGGATATTAGGATGGCAACTCCAGCTTGTTTCTTGGACCATTTGCTTGGAAGACATTTTTTCGTTCTTTTACTCTGAGATAGCATCTGTCTTTGTTATTGAGATATGTTTCTTATATGTAGCAAAATGCTGAATCCTATTTCTGTATCTAGTCTGTTAGCTTGTGTCTTTTTATAGGTGAGTTTAGTCCATTAATATTGAGAGATATTAAAGACAGATGACTGTTGGTTCCTGTTATATTCGTTTTTGTATGTAGTTTTATGTGCTTGTGGTTCTCTCCTTTTGACTTTGTTGTGAGATGCTTAATATCTTGTCTTTTCTTTGGTGTAGGTACCTTCCTTGTCTTGGAGTTTTCCTTCTAGGATTTTCTGTAGAGCTGGATTGGTAGATAGACACTGTTTGAACTTGGTTTTGACTTGGACTATTTTGGTTTCTCCATGTATGTTGATTGAGAGTTTTGCTGGGTATAGTAACCTGGCTGGCATTTGTGTTCTCTTAGAGTCTGCATGACTTCTGACCAGGCTCCTCTGGTTTTCATTGTCTTTGTTAAGAAATCTGGTGTAATTGTGAGAGGTCTACCTATGTATGTTACTTGGCCCTTTTCCCTTACAACTTTTAATATTCTTTCTTTTTTCTGTGTGCTTAGTGTTTTGATTATTATGTGATGAGAGGATTTTCTTTTCTGGTCCCATTTATTTGGTGTTCTATAGGCTTCTTGTATCTTTATGGCCATCTCTTTCTTTAGGTTGGGGCAGTTAGGTTGGGGCAGTTTTCTTCTATGATTTTGTTGAAGACCATTTTAGGTCCTTTGAGCTGGGAATCTTTGTTCTACTCGATTCAGATTATTCTTAGATTTCATCTTTCCACTGTGTCTTGAATTTCCTGGATGTTCTGGGTTAGGAGTTTTTTATGTTTTAAATTTTCTTTAACAGTTGTGTCAATCTCTTCTACAGTATCTTCTACACCTGAGATTCTCTCTTCTATCTCTTGTATTCTGTTGTTGATGCATCTTTAGTTCCTGACCCTTTTCCTAGACTTTCCATTTCCAGGGTTACCTCCATTTGTGTTTTCTTTATTGTCCCTACTTCCACTTTTAGGTCTTGGACAGCTTTATGCAATTCCCTCACCTGTTTGATTGTGATTTCCTATATTTCTTTAAGGGATTTATTTGTTTCCTCTTTAAGGGCTTCTACCTGTTTACCTGTGTTTTCCTGTATTTCTTTCAGTGAGTTATCTATATCCTCCTTAAAGGACTCTATTATCTTCATGAGATAGGATTTTAGGTCAGCTTCCTGATTTCCAGGTGTGTTGGTGTATTCAGGACTTGCTGTGGTGGGAGAACTGGGTTCTGATGATGCCTACGTATATTGGCTTCTGTTGCTTATGGTCTTGCACTTGCCTCTTGCCATCTTGTTATCCCTGGTGTTCGCTGCTCTGGGTGACTCTGTCTGGAGTCTGCCTTCTTTGTCCCTGGGTTGCTTCAGGTCTCTTGGTAGGCCTGTGGCCCTGGCTGTAGCAGATCTCCTGTGGGGCCTTCCAACTGGGAGGTCTTTAGAGGGGCAGAGAAGCTGCTGATCTATTGCCCTGGCTACAGTAGATTTCCTGGCAGGCCTTCAGACTGTTGTGTCTTCAGAGGTGCAGTCAAGCTGTTGTCCTGTGTGAAGCTGTTCTCCAGGGGTGGGCTATAGACTGTGGTTTTAATTTCCCTGTGTGCAGCAGAACTCTGGGGAGGTTTTCAGTCTGTTTGGTCAGTTGCCCTGCATGCCACAGAGCCCTCTGGATGTCTTCAGACTGTGGTTTTGGTTGCCCTGTTGCCCTGAGTATAGAGGAACTCCTGGGATGCCTCAGGATGTGGTATCCTCAGGGGAGCAGACTACCTAGCAGTGTGCTCCAGCAGGAAGGACAAGGTGGCAGGAGGGAGTTTTGGGGAGTGATGGATCCCCCAGTTCACTGGGCTCTCAGCAGCGGTTTTGGGACTTTGGGAGGGTTCTTACCAAAATGCTCTGAGTGCAGCAGATAATCTGGGATGCCTCAGGATATAGTGTCTTTCAGGGAGCAGACTAGCTAGCAGTCTGCTCCCACTGAAAGTACCAGGTAGAAGGGTGATATTAATCAGTTTTAAGAATTTTATGAGATGTTTCAACAGACAGATGTTATGAAGGTTCATTAAAAAGCAGTAAACTGGATTCTGTTCAGAAACATCACAAAGAACGATCATGGAGACACAGAAGGTAAGAAGTTAAAACCGAGCCAACAAGCGCCGCAGAAAGGTAACCTCCCAGGGGCTTGGAAGGGCTGTGATTGGGGTTGAGGGGAGCAGCACCTCTCACCCAGCCCCGCCCATATCTGCCGGGATCCGGGGCCTGAGAACCCGGGGACAGAAAAACTCCAAAACTTCTGGATTTCACTTGCGGGTGGAAACCTCTGCCTGGGCTGCCAGGAGTCAGTAGCCAACAAGCACCGGAGAGGGGTGCCCTCCCAGGAGCCTGGAAAGGCCGTGAGTGGGGTTAAGGGCAACAACACCTCTCACCCAGACCCACCCGGATCTGCCGGGATCCAGGGCCTGAGAACCCGGGGACAGAATAACTGTGAACTTTCCGGTTTACACTGGTGCCTGGGGACCTCTGCCTGGGCCAGTAGGAAACCTTAGCCAACAAGCACCGAAGAAAGAGCGGACCCTGAGGGACAGCTCTCCAAACCCAAACACCTCTCAGAGAGAGCTGATCTTGAAGGAGTACTGACACAGAGCCCTGCAGGAGGGGCAAGCCACAACCGGACAGAGTAAGATCAGCTAACATCAGAGTCAACAAGATAGCAAAAGGCACAGGTAAGAACATAAAGAACAGAAACCAAGAGTACTCCACACCCTCAGAACCCAGCTCTCCCACCACAGCAAGCCCTGGATACCCCAACACACCAGAAAAGCAAGACTCAGATTTAAAATCATTTCTCATGATGATGATAGAAGACTTTAAGAAAGAAATGAACAACACCCTTAAAGAAATACAAGAGAACAGAGATAAATAACGAGAAGCCTTTCAAGAGGAAATTCAAAAATCCATTAAAGAATTACAGGAAACCTCAATCAAACAGGCAGAATTTCAAGAAAACACAAACAGACAAAGGAAATGCAAAAAACAATCCAGGAAATAAAAATAGAAATAGAAACAATAAAGAAATCACAAAGGGAGACAACCCTGGAGTTAGAAAACCTAGGAAAGAGATCAGGAACCATTGATGTAAGCATCACCAACAGAATACAAGAAATAGAAGAGAGAATCTCGGGAG
>CM052720.1:18649601-18713914 GCA_028551405.1 Uromys caudimaculatus
AAGGGGAAACATTGGAAATGTACATAAAGTATCAAAAATAAAAAAGGAGAAAAAAAAATGAAAACAGTCCTCACTACACACTAAATCTAAAAAAAAAAAAAAAAAAAGAAGTTAAAACCTTATGTCAGGTCTATGAAAATTGAAATAGAATTTAAATCTTTAACCCTGGGCTGTATTTGTATAGTCTTTCCAGCATGATAAAGATTATCTACCTAAAAAGGACATCTAGTACCACCCAGCCCCATTTAAGCTTGTTTTAGTGCCTTCATTGATGACTATGGCATTTAGTTGGTTTATTTTTGCCCAGCATTTGCCCAGCTCCCTTTCTCACAAGGTTGGAATCTTCCACCTCTAGCCAGGCTTTTCAAATCCTGGGCACCCAAGTCATTCTGCTATCTTATTAAAATGCAGATTCTTTGTTTTTTCTCACTTTTTTGAAAGCTGTTTTGTTTTTGTTGTTGATGAAGTTTTTTGTTTGATTTTTCTGTTGTTGCTCAGGCTAGCCAGAATTTCACAATATGGTTCAGAATGGCTTTGAACCCATGGTAATCCTTTTCCAAGGGCTAAGGTTACAGTATAAACTCAGTATATCTGGGACAGAGCACAGGAATTTGCTATTAGAATCCATCTTCAGGTCATGCTGATACCACTGTTCTGAGATCCCACTTGGATCATTAAGGCTTCTTTCAGCTTCTTGTTCTCACCATCTCTGCAATCTAATACTGACCTTCTGTTCTACTACCACCCCATTGCCTAGTGACATGATGCACTCCATTTATGGGAAAATGTGTTGACTGTGCACCTGCTGTGTATATAAATCAAGTTGAATCCACCTTAGATGACTTTCAAGGAGGCACAAGAAGGACAGTCTCTGAAGTCTCAGTCTGCCATGGAAATACCATGGAAATTAAAAGTCCCAGATTTTATGGCTTTTATGCAAATACACTCAGAGTTCTTTAGCAACTGGCCATATATCTTAGAAATCAAATAAAGTGCTATTCATTTAAAAATATGCTAAAATAGAAGGACAAAGTCCATGTCTAGTCATCCTGTTAGACATGGATACTATGGTCAAGATAGAACTGTGGTTTCAGAAGCTGTGATTTCTAAACATAGAGAGAGCCTAAAAGAAAGGGACTCCTAAAACCTGATGAGGTTCTGAGGAAGCTGGTTTTCCTGTGAGAAAGGTTGTGAGCATGTGGGGTTAGAATCTTCCTTTTATTTTTCTAAATTACTTGATAAAAGATAAGGATACTCTATGTTACTATTCTGAATTCTACAAATTATGTTTTCTGTAGTAAAAGTATACAAATTTAGAGTTTAAATCATGATTTCAATTGTATACTGGCCCAAGTTTTCACAAAATGCTTAGAAATATATTACTGGTTTACAGTATGTTCTTACTTTCTGGTTTTTACACGAGTTATTTTTGTTTTTAATTGCCATACTATATGGTAATGTGTATAGGTTCAGGTGTTAATTAAATAACTCATGGATTCAAATATATTCCATATGTCACTGTCCCAACTTATGCCACCTTGTGTATCTAGTTTACATATTTTAATAAAACTAAAGAAGCCAAGCAATTTGGGGGAAAGGCCTGTTTTTGCAGTGTTGTTTTTATACAATTATTGACCTTCAAAGACAATTTTAATCCACATGTAAAAGACAGAAGTGCAACCCAGGCTTTAATTCTGCCTCATTTATAGCAGTTAGTCTACCACAAACCCATTGTACTGTATATAACTTTATTATCTGACCCAAAGAGCTGGCTTCTTGGACTTGTTAGGCATTCCGTTTGTAAGGAAGTACTATAAAAACTGCTTTGAAGCATTTGTTGGGGGAGAAAAGGCTGTGTGTTTTACATCAGTTACTCTGGTAAGGGCAGTATATTTAGTTACCTGTGTGTGAGGTGATTATACAATTGCTCTCTGTCTTTTTATGTAGTAATCAATTGAGAAGCTTTAGATGCTTATTTGAATTTATGGCTGGTGCCTGGCTTTCCTCAGTCTTTAGATCATGCTAGGCAAACAGGTAAAGTCACCCATGCGGGCTTACTCTTTGATAGCTCACTGGTATTTGCAGTCATTGTTTTAGACTCTGCCTCCAGTCACTGTGTATGAAGACACTGGTTGGCCACACGGTAAGGCTTATCTGTCCTCTGGAACTTCCTCCCTACCAGTGCACTGTAGGCTGATCTCTTTAGAACTCTATAGACCCTAGACAGGCCATTTTCAGGAGCCAGCTTCTCATTCATAGGCATGGTAATTTGTAATGTGTTAGAAAAAAAAAAAAAGAGCAAGCACCCTAAGGGCTTGCTAAACCTACATAGGTAAACGTTATTATTTAAATTAGCCTAAAGCATGGATTTTTTTTGTTCTCTCTCATATTCTAAAGAAGTAACAGAGTAAAAAAACAAACGTCTTTTGCCCACAAAGGAAGTACTAATGTTTAATTTAAGAAACAAACCATATAAATAGATTTATCATTTCTGTTAGTAGAAGCAAGAAATACTAAGAACACTACCATTGATAGGCTCATTTTGTTAAGCTATGATCCTGAGCCCTTCAAGTACATGGGATCTGCGTTTCTGAGGTCTATATTCAGGACACCATAGAAAGGTCATGGCTGAGCTCTGAAACACGTGTGGGAATTAAGAAGTAAGGCCACAGTTCCAGCCTTGTGTCATTCTTCAAAGAAAGACATGTTCATGAGCAGGTCTGAATTGGACAAATGACTTAAATCTCACTGGCTTGAATTTAGGGTGTAAAAAACCCTCTATCCTGTGAAACATATATTTTCCCAAATCTAGACTGGAAGCATCCCATCCCAGTTATCTCAATATTTTAGTATACAATACTTCTCCCACTATACCTCTGAGGAGACCTGATTGTATGACCACTGTAGTTTGCTGGTGTGTTAGCCAGGATCCTCTAAAGAAACAGAAACAGAAACAGAAACGGAACCAATAGAATACACATGTGCAAGCAATACACACACACATACACACACACACACTCTCTCTCATGGTTTACTGTCTAACAATCAGTAGTTGTCTCACACCAGAGAGATTAAGAATCTGATAGATGCTTAGTATATGGGGCTGGCCATTTCAGTAATTCCAGTCTAAAAGACTGAGAATTCCTGAAGAGTTGCCTGTCTTCAGTCTAAGGTAGAACCCTAAGGAATTGGTTCTAATACCAAGAAGGGAGTGCATCAGCAACAGGATACATGAGCTTGTCATGGAGAGTGGGAGCAAACAGGCCAAAAAAGCTAAGTTTCCTTCTTCTCTATCCTTTGTCTTGGCTGCCACCAAAAGGTGCCACCCATGATCATGATAGGCCTGCTTACTTCAAATACTCTGATCAAGAAAATCCTTCCCAGGAGTGCCAAGTAGCTTTTGTTTTAATAGATTCCAGATACAATCAAGCTGACAATCAAGAATAGCTATCAGAGCTGGAAAGGAACTCACTGTGCCTAAAGTAAAATATCAGTCAAAAAAGTTAAATTAATTCTACCAATTGTTTTAAGTGCTGGATATCTATCTATCTATCTATCTATCTATCTATCTATCTATCTATCTATCTATAGATAGAGATAGAGATAGAGATTTCTTTCTTCATCAAGAAGAAAAACTCTATGAAAGATTAACTGTGAGAGAAAATAACATAGTTTCTCTTTGTTAAGATACATTTTTAAAGATGAAGTCTATACAAGCCAATCTATCCCCAAACTTACTACTTTATGTAGCACAGGATGGCTTAAAGCTTAATAGTTCTCCTATCTCACCTCCCCAATGCTGACAGAACACCCTGGTGTCTAACATTGTGCTGGACTTGTTAGAAGTTTTATTGCATATGCAATTCTGCAGTTTCCCCATAATTGCAATATAGATTGACTATGGAAAGAGAATATTGGAGATTTCCCATGAGAATGCTGTCATGATTTTTCTTTCTATATTCTTTCCTCCTCTTTCTCTTCCTCCTCCTTCTCTTCCTCCTCCTTTTTCTCCTCCTCCTCCTCTTCCTTCTCCTCCTCCTCCTCCTCCTCCTCCTCCTCCTCCTCCTCCTCCTCCTCCTCCTCCTTCATTGTTCTTCTATTGATGGTCTAATGTCAGAAACCTAAGAAGCAAGAAAGAATTTCAACTGGCTGGCCCAAGGAGGACTAGTTTGATTTGTTCTATTACATGGCATTGCAAATTACCATGGGTACTCTCTACATAACTCTAATATAGCACTAATTCTGGCCCTAGCAACCTGGTATTTGGGGGATGAGACTTACTGGGTGATTGGTTCCTCCAGTTGAATTTTGAGATGGCTGTGAATTATTACAAATGTCACCATAACTCAGAAGCCAGAGTGCTACAGTCTGGCTAAGTGTCTAAGAGCCTATTAAAGATCTAGAACCCGGCTCATGGTACTGTTGAGAGGAACCTTAAAAAGTGGCACATACAGAAAAGTGTTTAGGTAAATGAAGAAATACTTTTAAATGTGATATTTGGATCTGGGAAAGAAAAATAGCTCAGTTCTACCACACAGTTGCTGTCAGGATATTGTCTCTACACATGGGCAACAGTGCCAACTGACACAAACTGAATTTTCTGAAACTATGAGACAAAAACAAACACTTCCTCCTTATAAATTGATTATCTTGGATACTTTGTCAGGGATGGAAAGCTAACCAATACATCAGGGTCTAGAAAAATGGTGGGTTAAGTATCTTTTCAGCTCATTTTTCACTTTTATTTAGATGCTGATGTCAACTCTATACTCTACTGGGATCTATAATAAACCCTGAAAACAAGAATTCTGAAATGTTTATAAAAAAATCTGTGCTCTCCTTTGTGGACTCATAAATTAGCACTCTATTGCCAAATGAACCAAATCTACATTCTTTTCCTATAACTTTATTAATGCATACTTGCCATGTGAATATATACACTGGACTACTTCCTTTGGACTTCATTTGAGCAAGCCCTGCTTTTTTCATTGAGTAAGTTGCTACTAATGAAGAACAATATACTAAGCCTATGTAGGTAATATTTTAAGGACTGGAACTAACAGAATGTGTGTATTTTGATGAGAATGGAAAAGCAAACAGTATACCTTTAGCTAAGGCAAAGGTGAGGAATGTCAAGAGCCCTAACACCATAAATGGAGGGAGGCTAGACTTCCTGAGTAGAAAATGAAAAGCTGTTAATAACCATGGGGACCCTCATCTTTTACAGAAAGAGAGAGAGAGAGAGTGAGAAAGAGAGAGAGGAGGAGGAAGAGAAGGAGGAGAGGAGGGGGAACCTCAAATCTTCTGTGGCCTATCTAGAGAAGAGTTGGAGAATGTCTGAGGAAACTAGTATATCCCAATAAAAGGAGCCTATGGCGGAACTCATGGCACTGGCTGCATGTGTGGCAGAGGAAGGCCTTGTTGGCTGTTAGTGGGAGGAGAGGCCCTTGGGCCTGAGGGTGATCAATGCCCCAATGTAGGGGAATGCCGGGGGGGGGGGGGAAGACAGGAGTGGGTGGGTGGGTTGGGGAGCACTCTCATAGAGGCAGGTGGAGGAGGGATGGGATCGGGGTTTTTGAAGGGGAGACCTGGAAAGGTGAAAACATTTGAAATGTGAATAAATAAAATATCCAATAAAAAAAGAAGGGACCTATATGAATTTCTACCACTATAAAAGAGATCAAAATGGTTTCTTTAGCACTCAGATGGAAGATGAGTATGTATTTCTGCAAAGTGCAGGAGTGCCATTTCCAGGATGGGATGGCCATAGCCTTTGAAGAATACATTAACATTCACAGGAAAGAAAATCCATTTCCAATATCTTCTTGGGACAGAGAACTCCACTGGGGACACTTGCTACTGATGTCTGTCTTAGGAGATTATTTTCTGTATGTCTTTGTTTCTTTTTTCATTCACCATGGAATGAACTAGAATATCAAGGAAGGAAAAATAAGGAGGGATGTGGAGAACTAACAAAGAAAGAAAAGATGCCTCTGTGTATCTCTCTTTCACTATACGGTTCCAACCTGCAGTAAGCTTAAATTGAGCACTTGAGGTTTATCTGGGAAACAGTAAAGGTCAAAGTGACTAAAGACAAATTGGTACCATCATGAGTTTGGCATCAAGAGTGTGTGCTGTGAAGTCAGAGATATAGCTGGAGCTCATCACACAGGGTCTGTGGGTTGGCATAAGACAGGAAATACTGGAGGCTTTTAAGATAGGAAGTGTTACAGTCTGAGTTATATTTATAAAACTATCCTGCTGTAACAGAGAGAGGGATTGCTGAAGGCAATACAGGGAGAAGAAGTATCAACCCAAGCGTTTCCTCTAAAGTTCAGGGTTCAGATGGTTGAAAACTAGATAGAAGAAGTAACAATAGAAATGCAGGAGGAAGCTGGAGTCCAGACTGAATTAGAAATGGTTGTGAATTGTAGCAATGCCTTGAATGTGATAGCGAGAGATGTGTCGGAATAGCAAGAGAAACTATGTTGTTGTTGCAGCCATCTGTCATTCTGATGGAGACTGATGGAAATGCTCATACCTTCCTTTTATCATAATAGGATCACAATAGAGGATTAGCTAAAGTTAAAAAGAAATTTACAATTGCTATCAGTAGAACCATTATGCAATCAAAAGTTCTTAGAGAAGTGTCATGGGTTGTTGGTGGTATGTTTGGCTACAAAGGTTACTGGACTAGCTACAGTAGGCCAGGAAATATTCGAGAAAGTAGAGTGGGTTATGGGAGTCATGGAATTAGTGGAGATAGAAATTCATGTATCAGACATGATGGGGATATTGGTATTCAGTGTCAGCAAAAGTAACTCAATGAGAAGTACCCATGACTTATACTATTTTTGATGGTGACCTTGAAGTAACAGAGCGTCCTTTGTTGATCATGGTTACAAAGCATAAAAAACAACAAAGATTTAAAAATGGAGTAGTGACTAGGAGAACTGATTACGGCATGGTTGGCATGTGAGAAATCCTGTGCTTCTGCTTAGAACATTTTCCAAGAAACTTGGAGGATGCTTGTGTTCTCAAAGAATGAGTGGGAGAGGAAGAGAAACATTTGTTTTGTGGTTATGTGCTTGTGTAGCCTGCAAAACAATGTCTCGGCTCTTAGAAGGGATAATGCATATAAATGGGAGGCTATGTAAAAGCACTGCAGAACAATACAAATGGTTTCTTGGGTTTTTTAGCTTAGACATTCAAGCTTTTATCTACACAAAGATTAAGGAGTGGCATACAGAGATACCATATGAAGTCCTAGAGGTGGAAGTGACAAAGTTATTCTGGTCGCAGTGAAGGTTTTAGCTGTGAATTGTGATCAGAGTATCTTATCCCTTCAGAACATGGGCTTTTGGAATGTTTCAAAGGCTTCCTGCTTCTGGGGAGGATTTCATGGAAATAACACAACATAAAATGAATGCTTGGAGCCAGGTTCAGATCGTAAGCACTGAGGAATTGAGTCAAGGAATTCCTAACATATGAGTTAGGGAACTGGCCATAACATTTGTTACAGCATGGTTTTCTGGGACAGAGTCTATTCCAAGCAGGGCTGTGACTCAACCTTTCATCCAAACAAATGGTGTGCTAGCTGGATGATTCAATAAAAAATGAGGCTTTTCTTTGACTTTAGGGGAATTCAAGAGTCCATGGTGTTTCCTATAATGATTTGACCAACAGCAATTGGTCTGAATTACCCTTTTTTCATGCGCATTAGAGGAATTCTGTTTCTCTTCCTTTCTGAATTTTCTTCTATTCCTGAAGGATTTCCATTTCTTTGGTAA
Source organism: Uromys caudimaculatus (assembly GCA_028551405.1). Taxonomy (NCBI): domain Eukaryota; kingdom Metazoa; phylum Chordata; class Mammalia; order Rodentia; family Muridae; genus Uromys; species Uromys caudimaculatus. Next base: position 18,657,392 of record CM052720.1, read on the forward strand.
AACTGTATGCATGGGATTTTGAGCACTGCTTTAGAATGACGTACTATCTATCAATTTAAAACACTACTAGGATATTTATTTGTTGTTTGCCGGTTTCTCCCACCCCTCTCGCCTCTTTGATTCCCAACACATTTTTCTTCTGTTTCTATTTTTCTTCCCTGTGCAGCACAGAAAGGCTGCCTACAGATTTTTCCCCAGAGCCATCCAGTACAATATTCTTTTATTTTATTTTATTTTTTGGTTTTTCAAGGTAGGGTTTCTCTGTGTAGCCCTGACTATCCTGGAACTCACTCTGTAGACCAGGCTGCAACACAATATTCTTAAAGAGCAGTTAATGTCTTCAGTGTCTCCCCTGACAGGCACTAGTACATTTTTTAACTCTCACATTGCTGATCTTTGATTCCAATTATCTTCCTCTTCTCTCTGTCCCAAATGCAAGTTCTTATTGATAGTGAATGGGTAGATCAAGGGTGAGTTACTCAAGCTGCTTTTGCTTCTATTTCTTTCCTTTTGCTTTTTATAGCAGAAAGACACCTTGATAGACTTAGTTTTACAGGTAATTAATAGTACTTTTAACATGATTTAAATTGGCGAAATAACTCACCTAGCAAATTTTGGCTAGACTAGAAGCTGTTAAAGCTCAGACAGCTGAATTAGGATGAGGGGGAATCTATTTCAAAGAAAGAACATTACAATTAGTAGAGAATAAAATAACATGTACACTCATTCTGGTTTGTCCTCCCTAACTCTACCCTTGCCCTTCATGAATTAGTATGGAAATGCCCTTGTTCTGCAAGATTCTACTGTCATATTGTTTGAGTTGGAAGCATAGAGTCTCAAAAGCTGTGGCTAAGTTTCACTGTGGTGCCTGTCTTTTTGATGCTCCAATTCTTTATGCAGTCAATAGTGTGAAAAGAGCTTCATTGATTGAAACACTGACCTGATTATGAGAACCTAAAAGCTTGGGTGATTATCTAAAGCCTATAGGAACTTAATCACATTGCTTTTCTTATGGAAATCAACCAGGATTCCACAATCAGCTTTTCCCTGAGATATCTGCAAATCTAGGGTTGAATGAGGATAATGTGTCTCTTCTTTTTGAAATCAGACCATCATAGGATCAGGCAATGATGAGTCCGTGGTTTAGGATGTTTAGGCAGGATGGAAGGGGCATGGTTTTTGCTGCCATTCCCACTGCTACCTCAGAATTTCTAGGTCTTGCTCCTCTATGAATTGTGATTGAGAATTTAAAGTGTCCAAAATCATTTCTGTGAAACTAAGTAAACATTTCTTTCCTCCAAGTCTTATAATGAAGCATTTTATAAATACCAGGGTTCACTTTTAAAATAAGTAAGACTTCGAAATTTTTACAAGATTGAATTGAAATTGAAAAACCTGGTACTTGAAAATTTGTTGATGTGACTGAATTAATTCATTCTGCATTGGAGAATGTATTCCCTTTTGCTCTTCTTTAAAGCCGCAGATCATGAAATTCCTAACCCTGTCTGCCCTGGATCAGTTAGAGGATATGACAGTATGATCAGAGGCCCAGCTACTACACTGGTCTGTGAGAAAAGCTTTTTAAGAATACAGCGACACCAACCATTACATTGTGTTTTGAGCTGCTATGTGCCACAATAGCAGATTTAAGCAGATATGACAGTCTATAGAGTCTGTGACTTCCAGTTTAAAATATCCACTGCTCTACCCTTTAAAAAGAGTTTTCTAGGCTCTTATTCAGTTTAGAAACACACACACACACACACACACACACACACACACACACACACACACACACACACACACACTTATTTAACCCCTACAAATCTTTTGGCTATAAGGGGTTCCTAGACTTGTTTGTTTCCAGTCTATTCAAATTTCTTGAAACCTACTGACAGTCAACCCATTGTCTACCTATCTCTTAAATACTCTCTATTGACTCCAAATTATTTTACTTATTTTTTTCATTTTCTGTTCCTAGTCTATGATAACTTCTGTTTGGATGAATAACAGTTTAATAATTATCAATAATAATGGCCACATTGGGTCTTCCTCCATCTCAAGACCCTAAGTCCCCATGTAGTATACCTTGATAACACTGGTTTCAGTTGACAATATTGCTACAGATAAAAAATGCATTGCTACTTTTTAAGATACCAAGAAAAACTTTACTCGGGTGGCATGCTATAATGGAAATTTGAAGTATGGGACAAAGATAGGCCTGTATTATAAATGAAATGTGGAAAAGTTAGAATTGTAGCCAAAAGGTTAGATGTCATTAGATAGGAAATTACAGAGAAATGGACATAGTGGCACATGCTTATAATGCGAATGCTCAGGAGGTTTAGGGATTTGGACTAAATCTATTTGAGAGGACTTTTACTGAGCAGGTAAAAGGAGACCATGGATTGTGGGGGTGAGATGAGAAATCTGATAAGGATAGGAGTCATCTGAAGCCAAGGGTGGGAGATTCTTGATAAACAGACACAGCAGAATTGCTAACAGCTCATCCACAAGAGAACTTACAGGAGCCTGACTGAAGTTTGGGTGAAGAGAAGCTAGTGGAACCTACATTTTCCCTGACTTCTGGGTAGAGATCTTTGAGACCAACTCTAATTGGATGCTACTTTATCTCAGGTTCATCTTGGCTCTCACTTGTCCTTTTTCAGTAAATAAACAGGCCTCACATTTCTTCATTACAGGCTTTTTTTGTTTTCAATCACAATGGAACTTTATATAATCCCCCTTTTTGCAACACTTTGTAATTACCATTGACCTGGTGGTAACTGTCAGGAACTTACCAACTAAGGTCTCATAGTGATGTCTTTCTCACTCTTTCCTTCTAAACAGAATTAGCTAGTGTGGTGGTTTGAATAAAAATGGCCCATACACTAATAAGATTGAATGCTTGGCCTATAGGAAATGACACTATTAGGAGATATGGCCTTATTGGAGTAGTTATGGACTTCCTAGAGGAAGAATGTCTATGTGAAGGTGGGCTTTGAGGTCTCAGCTAGTTCTCTTCCTGCTGCCTGCTGATCAAGATATAGAACTGTCAGGTCTGTCTCTAGTATTGTGTCTGCCTGCATGCCACCATGTTTCTTACCATGATGAAAATGGACTAAATCTCTGAACTGTAAGCCAGCTGCAATTAAATGTTTTCCTTTATAAGAGTTGCCATAGTCATGGTGTCTCTTCACAGCAATAAACACCCTAACTAAGTAGCCGGTTTGACCATTTCTTGACCAGCATCATATCCTGAGAAGAGTAAAACACACAGATAGAGAAGAGTAATAGGGCATAGTGGGTAAGTGATTGAGTACTTCACAGAGTGCTAAGGATAACTAAAGAAATATAGGGTCATTCTGTTCTTTCAGTAAATGAGCCTTGATCATACTTCTGTGTAATGACTACACAGGAAAAGTGTGCAATACAGAATGGTGCTATAGTCTGAGTGGTGAGTCTCAAGGATCTATGTGCCGAAGTCTTGGTATAGAATATTGACATTGAGACTTTTGGGATGTATGGTCCAATAGCAGGGTCTGTTGGGAGGTTAGTGGGATAAGCTTGTAGGATCACAGTCAGTTCTTATTCCTATTATGTGATTTCCAGCTCTATGTGTCTCTGCCATGATTTAGCCTCACCACAGAACCAATCAATGAGACCAGTCACTCATGGGGTCAGCCTTCTGTGGATTGGGACAATGAGCTAAAGAGATCCTTTCCTGTTCTAAGTTGCTTATTTCAGATATTAAATTATAGTGATGGAAGGCTGGTTCATATAGATGGGATAATTTGTGAAGTGAATAACCAGGAAGTGGGGGGTACCATTTGATAGGTTATCATAGAAAGAATAAGACATGTTTCAGCTTTTAGTAGGGGAAAAGCCCAGCATAGGGAATATCTATGGTATCAGGATGAACAACTGAACACACTATTCATAGGTCTAACTTAACTTGTGAGTTTCATCATTAGAGGAATGGATACATTTACACAATGGAATACTACTCAACTATTTGAAGGAGTTTGCAGCCCTGTGGGGTAAGCAACAGTGTCAACTGGCCTGACCCCCCCCCCCCCCCCGGTGCTCCGGGAGACTGGACTACCAACCAAAGAATACACATGGAGGGACCCATTGTGCTGGCCACATATGTGGCAGAAGATGGCCTTGTTGGCCATCAGTGGAAGGAAAGGCCCTTGGGCCTGAAGATGTTAGATGCCCCAGTATAAGGGAATGCCAGGGAGGGAAGACGGGAGTGGGCGGGCGGGTGGATGGGTGGGGGAATACCCTCATAGAGGCAGGGGGAGGAGGATCAGATACGGGAGTTCCAAAGTGGAGACCTGGAAAGGGGGAAACATTTGAAATGTAAATAAAGTATCAAAGATAAAAAACAAATACATAAAAATAAAAAAAAATTGAAAAAAAGAATAAGGAAGGAAGCTTTAGGAAATAGTAGATAAATGAGACTTGGAGCTAATAGTTGAAGAAAATGAGAGCTAGAGGTCAGCCAGTATAGTATAACAGAAGGATAAATTGGCAAAATCTGGAAATACTTAGTTTATAGAAGGAGAAGAAATCATTGACTTATAATAGTATGTAAAACATAACAAATATAACAAAACAAAACAATAGTTCTTCTAGAGCAGTCGGCTACTTATAGTAGGCTAGGAAAGTAGGTGTTTGATGGTATGGGTACAAGTAGGCCTGAGGGTTTGTCACAAGAAGAGATCACTGTATAAATGGTACTGACAAATAACATTTTTGATGTTTTGCATCACAAGAGTGAAGCCTGGCTGCAGAAGGGATTGGCATTTACACATTCAGAGTCATGAGCAGTACATTCAGCCTACCATGTTATTACATTCCAGTCCTTCCTCCTGGCTTTGGATGTTAAGGTAATCGATTGGTAATGAGCTTTAGTATCTTCCAGCTGCGAGATTTCTTTAATAGTTGTGGATGTTTTGCAAGGGTTGATCTCATGTGCAGTTGGAGCCAATTCTGGAAATACTTAGTTTATAGAAGCAACCTGTCTGCCTGACTTGCGTTGCTCCTGTTTTTCCTCTGAATATTTTGTCCTCATCAGTCTTTCCATGTTCTCTTATGGCATGAAGCCTCTTGTTGTTCATTTATTAAACCAATAATCCTTGTGTGTTATGTTTTAAGCATTGTAGTAAAAGTGCAGCTAGCTCACTGGAATATTTAGTTTTAGGATTTGGGACAGGGAAGATTTTTGAGAATTATTCTTATTTTTAGTATGCTGGAACAAATCAGAATTTTATGGAATTTCTCAGTATTAATGAATCATGTTATGTAACAACATGCTAAAATTCACAGAAAAGGGAACATAACCCCACACAAAGCCTCCACTGCCTTGAGTTTGAGCTGTGATTCTAGACCTTCCTAACACTGCAACCCTTTCAGAGAATTCCTCAAATTTTGTGACCCCCCCCACCATAAAGTTATTTCATTGCTAATTAATAAGTGAAATGCTGCCACTGTTAGGAATCATAATATAAATATCTGATATGCAGGATATTTGATATGCAACTCCCAAAGGGGTTGTGATCCACTATTTGAGAACCCCTGACTTGGAAGGGAAAGACTTTGTATTTTTAGCTTCCCTGAGATTATCTGTACAAGTTATATGAGGTAGTAGTGAATATAGTATCTGAACAATATTTCATATACATCCTCCTTAATTTTTCTTTAAGATTGACATGAGCCAGATATTCCTGCCTTTTATCCCATTAGATTATAAGTGTAAAATGATGACCAGGACTGACACAGGTTAGTGGTATAGAAATGTTTGCTAAACAAATGAACTAATAGTGCTTAGATATCATGTAACTTGTAAGATTTTCTGTAAACCAAAGCTAGGTTTTAAGTATGGGGAAAACTTTCAAGAAACATTTCTCAAGATATAGTGGGCTGTTGGATATTCAGATATCAGATTGGAAGAGCAAAATGGTTACAGAAAAGGGATCTTCCTGATGGATTACAAATTACCAAGAGACTTTCTGTCATGTTGGCATTAAGTGGGTTGACAATTTCATACCTTCTTCTTGTGTGATTGGCTGCCTTCTTCTGTAAATTCCATCTCAAATGTCGTCTAGACCAAGAGCACCTGAAAAGCTCACAAAAGGATTCCAAATTGTCACACATTATTTCCTGTTTCCAATCACAGTCAAGTGTTCACAGTCAAGATTTCAGTCATGTTTTCATATACTTGGGTTCTGGGAGAAGCAGCACTATGTGATGTTGTCTTAACTATGGTTTATGAATTAACAAATGTCCAGTGTCTAATGTATGCTTTTATGCTGCTGTGTTAAAAACAGGCCAATGGCTAGAGCAATGGCTCAGTGGGTGAAAGAACTTGTTACTCTATCAGAGCACCTGGACTGAGCTCTTAACGCCCTCATGGTATCTCATAACCAAGCATAACTCCATTTCCAGAGAATCCTATGCTTTGTTCCAGGCCATGGTCACCAGGCATGTGCAGGTATGGCCACACGCTGTGCACACATATATTCAGGCAAAATATGCATACGCATACAATAAAAATATCTAAAGATCTTAAAAGAGCCAACAAACAAAGCAAACACTAAGCAAATGAATCTTCCATACTATATGCAGATTCTTAGACTATGCAAAGCCTGTGTCCATGGCTGTTTTGTGTCTTCAGATTAATTTCTGTTTAAATCTTAATAAGTGGACTTCAAGATTACCCTGCCTTTCAGCTTTCCTAGAATTTTTATGTAATGAACATGGAGAAAAGACACAGTGTGGACTGTTGTCTTTTCTTGAGGACTTCATTTAAATCTCATAATAAACCCAGTAGAAAAGTCTGACCTACATTTTACAGGCCAAGGGACAGGTTTAGATAGACAGAAAACGTAGGTTGACAGTAGGTCATTGCTATTGTCAAAGAGAATCACTTTATTCCAAGACCTGGTAATGCAAATACCAGGCCCAGTAGGGATTGCACACATTTTGAAGATAAGCTGAGTTTAGTTCAGAATGAGAACTTATCATCCTCAGGACAACTCTCTTAATATTAGTATGAGACAGAACAAGGATTTCAGCTTGTCTAACTGCAAAGCATGTGCAGCCCCTGTCTGGCTGACTTGTTTAACTAAGGGCTTTTCTCTCAACAGGGGACAATTCTTGAGTGTGTACAGCTTCCCAGTAACAGGGAAATTACTGGATAAAATTGTATCCTGTCTTGTCCAATTATAAAGCAATCAGTGCTGGAACACCTTACAGGCTGGGAGTGAGAATTAATGCCTCAGTTCTATTACTAGCATATTTTCTTCTTGCTCTCAGGCAACTAGAGTGATAAGCAGCACTGAACTGAAAAATCCTGAGCTGTGGGCTGTCTTGTCTTTTTCTTTCCTTTCATTCCTAAGTGGTGCCAAGGTGCCAAAGGTTCCAAAGTGCTGCCAGTACTCAGCCTCTCAGGAGTGTTGTGCTGCCAGAGACTGATGTGCCATGTCTGTGTCATTTTAAGTTTGCTCCATCTTCAGTCAGATGGAGACATACTGGGAGAGATGCTGGGTGGCTTTCTTTCACAAGGAAGCAGTGGTCAGATGCACCATGCTTGGCTTCCTGTTGGTGGAGTGAAGAGCAGAACAATAAAGTAAGGATGAAAACTTCCATATTGCTACATCAGGATAACTTTTCTATCTCTGCTCTTAATAACACAAAATGAGGTGATAGAATCAAAGCTCTCCTCCCTTGGCCCTTTGCTAATTATTCTTGTTCATTATTTTTAAGTTGTTATTGTTCTAGATATCCTCTGCTTCTAGAGCAACTATTATAATTTCTACTTCAAAGGCTCAAGACGTGACATTCCCCCACACACAGGGTAAAAAGACAGTGGCTGCTCAAGCATTGCTCTCCCACATTTGTATGGTGCATCTCTCAGATGGCTTCAGTTAATTATTAATTATGGAGCACATACACACTAAACTCCTCAGTTAGGTGAGAGCTCACATTATTAAGTTCCTATCTTGGTGCTTAGAGAGCATCTGACAGTACACTGAACAAAGCAGTGGCTTGCCCAACTCTCTAGCTTTACCTGACTAATTAGGATGAAGCTCAGATTGGGTATTTTCCTTTGAGACTTTCTGGGTAACAGGCAACTCTGCTATGACAAACTGGAGATGTTAGCATTAACTGAAACTGTGCAAGGCAACCTGGAAGCATACAATGCCACTGGATTTCAGTTTGTTACCTTCAAGCAGTTTGTAATCACATGCATGACTGAATACACCAGGAACCAAGGAAGTGTGCAGAAAAAATCAAAGTAGAAGTCTCCATGAAAGGTCTTTAGATGGAAGGACATTTCTGAGCACTAAGAGTTTAGAGGGAACAATGCTTTTAATAAACAAGGGCTAGTCAGCAGGCACATTTCCTATTAAGAAGTACTGTATTTGGTAAATAGAAATTCAGACTGATACATCATGTGGGTTTATTATTTATATAATGATATAATGAAATATCTCATATGTATGACCTAAGGATTTTTGTTCTCATTCAGGTTATCTTTGTTTTTTTTTTGTTGTTGTTGTTGTTATTATTGTTGTTGTTACTGTTCTTAGAGCAACCTAAAATCCTGAAGTATTCAAAATACAGTTTTTAAGCTTGGAATGCAAGTGCATGCCTGCAATTCCAGCATGTCAATGCCAAATTAGAAATATTCTGATTATTGTGATATCCTGGGACTGAAACAAGTTCAAGGTGCACCAAATGAATCCTCCCCTCAGTCTCCAATAAGAGAAGTATATTTCCTCTTATAGATGGAACAAACAGGCTGTATTTAAATCTAGATTTGAATGCTTGTACCCCAGAAAACAACTTTATTATCAGCATTACAACTAGAACCCATAATTTTATTTCCTGGGAAGATGTGAAGAAATGTCTATTCAGTCCAGATAGCATTGACTGATGAAAGAATAAGATATATCCAAGTCCAGCTTGGTGAGCCTGTGAGCTATATAGAATCATAGGAGCATGAGTGATCCAAGGACACCTCTCCCAAGGAATGTCCTTTAGGTGACTTTTGGGAGCCACATACTGGAGAGTTTGAGTTGAGTCAATTGTTTGACTCCTATGTGACCATAGGCGCTACTGGATCCACACATTTTTTAAAAATAAAGAGGCCACAGATACATAATGGAAAAAAGGACAGCATCATCAACTTATAGTGCTGATCAAACTTGATATTAGCATGTAGACAAATGCAAATAGATCCATATTTATCACACTGAACAAAACTCATGTCTAAATGGATTAAAGACTGCAACATAAAACCAGATACATTAAACTGGATGGAAGAGAAAGTGGAGAATAGCCATTAGCACATTGGCACTAGAGAAGACTTTCTAAACAGTACACAGTGCAGGCATTAAGATTTTCAATTAATAAATGGGAGCTCATGAGACTGAAAAGCTTCTGTAAGGCAAAAGACAGCATAATTGAGACAAAGTGGCAGCCTACAGAATGAGAAAAGATTCTTACCAACTTTACATCCAATAGAAGACTAAAATTCATAAAAATATATAAAGAACTCAAGAAACTAGATATACAGAAACCAAATAATCCAATGGTGTTTTCATGAGACTCTTGAATGTGTGAATGAATGGACCTCTGATTCTTGTGCCTCTTTCTGGGCTTTTTTCCTTTTCTGGGTTTGCTTTTCCCAACTCCGATGTGATAGTTTCTGTTTTATTTAATTATATTTTATTTTTCGTTGTTTGGTTGGTATCTCTTAGAAGCCTGATCTTTTCTAATGAGAGACAGAAAGGGAGTAGATACAGATTTTGAGGGGATGGGATAGATAACGTGGGGGAGTGCAAGATATAGCGTCTGTTTTATGTTGGCCCACTACTCCTGGACATGGGCTTGTACTGTGGATAATATACTTGGTGACATTCCATTGTGGAAAAATGATTTTTACCTGTACCAATAGATGTCAATTGCAAATAACTTCCTGATTAGGAGTGGGTCTTCATACCATCTTCTTTTCTGTGCTGAGATTCTTTTTTTCTTTTTTGTGTATAAACTTGTACTGGTGTTGTATATTCTATTGCAACCTCCGTGAGTTCAGATGTGCACCAGCCCTGATGTATCTGGAAGAGACTATTTTCTTGGAGTCATCTGCCACCTCTGTCTATTACAGCCTTTCTGCCCTTTTTTCTTCACAGATCTGTGAGTATTGAGAGAATGGACTTGATTAAGGAATCCCATTTAGGGTTGAGTGCTCTAAAGACTCTCATGCTGCATGTTGTCCAGTTATGAATCTCTTTGTTAATTACCATCTTGTGCAAGAAGAAGCTTCTCTGATGAGAGCTAATTAGTGTTCTTCTCCATTGGTATGGCAGTCAATGTGTAATTAGGAGTCATTTTATTGCTATGCTTCTTTAGCAGAATAATAGTATCTTTCTTCCAAGGCTTAAACACTCTGATGTTTTTGGCCACTTTAACAGTGCCCAATAAGAATTCTGTCTCATGGAATGGGTGATAATAATAATAATAATAATAATAATAATAATAATAATAATAATAATAAAAATGAAATGATTGGTTACTCCATAACATCTGTGCCACTATCATAGCAATATATCTTGTAGGCTGGTCTCTGTTTAGGTTTCAGTGTTTGTTGCGAATGAAATTGATGATTTCTTTCTCCTCTAGCAAAGAAACTTCCAGTACCATAAGGGGTCAGTAGTGATGAAGTATGTTCATTGCTCTCTGTTCATAATAACCAGAGACTATCAGCTGCTGAATGGACAATGAAAAGATGGTACATTTACAGAGTAGAATATTATTCAGCAATTAGGAAAAATAAAATTATGTAATTTGTAGGTAAGTGGATGGAGCTAGAAACATTCATCTTGAATAAACCATTCCAAACCTCCAAACACTAATATTTCAGGCTTTCTCTTAATGTAAGCTTTAGTTATGTGTGTTTCAGTTTGAAAAAACACATGTGTTAGGCAGTAGTAGGGTACCAAGGAAGAGGAAGGCATCGTTCTGGGAAAGAGAAATAGAATATAATGTCATAATGAGATAATAGGTAAAATATAAGAGGAAGATTAAATGGGGAGGGTGATTGAAGGGCTAGACAATGAAGGGAACATGAGAAGGGACAAATAACACTAATATATAGCCTTTGCAAAAGTCACACGAAAGCCTACTACTTCAGAGGCTTCCTTTCACACACACACACACACACACACACACACACACACACACACACACACACACACAGACACGCACGCATGCACATGAAAGGAATTAAATAGAATCATCATATATTGTGGGAGACAATGCCCTATCTAGAAATCTAATGCTACCAAGTAATACCACTCGTGCCAAGAATGGGTTACAACTTAATGAGTCAAAGATCCCATGGATACCCCCAAATACCAAGACTATTTTCAAGTCTATTAGTTACTCTGCACAACTTGATGGTAATACATTGTTGTTGAAGACACACTTTACTTAGGTCTTCAAGTTTGTTTCACTGATTTAGATTTATACCTACCTGTACACGTACACACACACACACACACACACACACACACATAAAACAGAATGAGGTTTTTTTTCTTGCAGAGCTCCTTGAAGTCTTAGATTCATATTTGTATATCTATGAGGAAAATAATAAGCTGTTTCCCCAAACTCCTTCATTACTGATTTGTCTTTAGCATGTATTAGAAGTAATGCTGCAGAGCTCTTTTCTGCTGATATTTTGCTGCGGCTTGATATGTGTTCCCTGTCAAACTCATACAGCTATGTAATTCCAAGAATCATGTGTTAATGCCATTGGGAGGGTGCACACTCTTTTAAAAATCGTGTTAATTTTAGTGGTGCTGTGAACTGCCCTGGCTAAGCATGCACTCTACCTCTAAGCTACACCCTCAATCTTAGAGGGATAAACTTCCTTTGCCTATGTTATATAGAGGTAGAGCCATTTGATAGTGGATTGGTTACATTAGTTAGTGCTAATCTCACATTATTCAATAAAATGTCTTTATATAGAGGAGAGAGACAGCTATCCTAACTGTTAATAGGATACAACTAGGGGAAATGAGGAATTTCACCGGAAGGTATATAATATTGTTTGAATTTACAGCTTGAAATCAGTGAGCTAAATAAACCTCTTTTCTTTACAAAGTAGTCTGCCTCAGGTATTTGACTATAATAATGAAAAACTGAGTAATCCACTTTCTACTAGAGGAAGTGAGGGTGAATGGTAGATCTGACAGCTACTTTATCTGACCCAGACTAAACTGAAAGTAATGGATCCAATGTCTGACTAGAGCTTTAGCCTCTGGCAAACCAAGAGAAGACTTCTTAGCAGTGCTCAGCCTCCACTACACTAATTTTCACATTAAACCCAGGGTCCTGATAACAACAGGAATGGGTTTGAATGAAATTCCAGAATGCTCACTACTACAGGTCAGCATTCTGAAGTTTTACACAGAATTGGAAAATAAATAGGCAGGCAGTGCCTGGACTTTTACATTTCTGGTTTGGGCAAGGCAGGAGAGATAATAATCCAGATGAATGTAATCAGATTCCAACAGGAGAAGACAATTAAAATTATTGTCTCTGCCTATAGTCCAATATGGTTATAAACAAAACGTGCACAGTTTGAGCGGCCAGAAAAGGATGAGACACAAAGTAATTATATTACAGGAGTCTTACTGCTGCAGGACCCCAGACAATTTAGAGCATGTTGTGACTTCATGTATGGCAGGGAGAAAGGGGTCATGAAGGCATATAAGTGGGAACAATATTGATTAATGTATAAATAAGATGAAAAAAATTTAAGGACATACATTATTATTTTTCTATAAGCTTTTACCACGAGACTGCTAGAGGGCAGTGGGCATTTGTTACAGGATTGTAGGACAAAAGAGACGAGCCAAAGAAAAATGAGAAATGAGAAGGCAGGAAAGAGAGATAAAAGGATCAGAGTTGAGGACTACTTCAAAGTCTAGATTGTGATGTACGATTTGTGAAAGTTTGGGATGAGGTTAAAAGAAGAGAAAAGGACATGGTGGGTTTTCTAAATGGCAACACATAGACTTTTCTTTCTTTTTTTAATTTGCAAAGCTCTAGCTGACAAGGACTGTGCAAGTGAGTCTGGCTAGGGTGAACTTTTCAGCCCGGCTATAAATAGATTCCAGACACTCTCATGTACATAAGGAGCAGAGAAAAGCAGCAGACTCTTTGGTGGGGGTCATATCTGTCAAAGTAAAACATTCTTTGCATTATGCAAATGTTTAGCATCGTGCAGCCTGCAGGCACTCCTGATAGTCTCTGCAGCATTCAAGATTGCTCTAAGGCAAGCTTGCCTGGTGCTGTGAAAATTCGGCCACTGCCACACCCAGCATTTCTGTGGCATATTTGAAGCTGCTTTCTAGTTGTAAGCCCTTATCTTGGGACGGTTCTGCCTCAGCATCAACCTCATCGTCGTCAGATTTCCCCACAAGCCTCTGACTCTTTGAAACCAACAGCAATTACATAAGAGAACAATGTAAAGGAATTGCAAGTTAAGTAATTACATATTTAACCCTACCTGTGTACATCTGTGATTATGAATAAGTGACTGATTCTTACATATACTTTTTGCAGATAAGCTTAGTTAGTAACACTCCAATTCACTTGAGATTGGCCCATTCTTTGTGAATCCTAGGGAATGCAAGGCAGATCATGGCAGCAGGTTTACCAATGTGCCTCTTTTTCTTTTTTTCTGAACTGTTTCTGGCATGGTTCCTCATGTCCATAAACGATTTAGTATGAAAATGGCATTCTGATCCATCAGACTCCTTCTTCCTTTCATTTGAGCTCCAAATGTAAGGTCCAAGCATGCTGGTCTTCCCCAGAGTCACTGCTATCATTAGGCTGTTGCTGCTGCTAAGCCTTTTAATCAGAGTGCTTACCCATGCATACTCATTGTGCTGTGCAGGTGGGCACCTCCCTCTTCAATGAGAGAGTAACATGTTTCTTTCATTCACCATATTGAAGCCTTGCTGGCATAGGGCACTGTGAAAGTTATCTGCCAAATGCATCCTTTGATTGGGTTGCAGTTAGGGCTTAGATTGTCCTCCATTGTGGTGGTACTGAACGTGGCAGATAGTTAAGGGGTGGCATAGTGAAAGGTGGCTTGTGATGTTTGGACCTTATAGATACCATAATCATAAGCCTATTCCTTTGTGGCCTTTCCAAACTCACGTGTTTTGTTATAACAAAACGAATAGATTAAGATGGGTTATAAATTTAAACTTTTTCCCTTACATAATAATTTTTTTTGTTTGTTTGTTTTTTTGTTTTTCTTTTTTTTTTTTTTCGAGACAGGGTTTCTCTGTGTGGCCCTGGCTGTCCTGTAGACCAGGCTGGCCTCGAACTCAGAAATCCACCTGCCTCTGCCTCCCAAGTGCTGGGATTAAAGGCGTGTGCCACCACTGCCCGGCTAATAAATTTAAATAATAATTTAATGCTGTAGTATGAGGTTAACATCATTTTTTTACTTGTTATTTTGAAAGTTTGGATAAAAATTATAAAGGCAAGAGTCAGGGAAGGTTTTATAAAAATAATATTTTAGCCTTACAACAATAAATTATTTAAAAAAACACACATTCAAATCTCAGCTTTCTTGATCATCAATAATATTTTTTATATATGGTCCACATTTTTTTCTGGACAGCATGTTAACTTCAAAAGAAAAAGTTTAACACATCAAGTCTATACAAAACATGATCAAATATAGATAAGAAAAGAATAAGTCATTATTTGCCAATACTCACACAAACTAAAGAAATCCTCATAGAGAGTTTTCTAGCTTTGTTTGCTTAATTTTTTTTAAGATCTGAAGCTATTCCATGTAAATATGTATGTATATTTCTTAATATGTATACTGTTAAGTGGAGGACACTTAGTCACAGGTCAAAGTAATATAGTATAGCTCTTATCTCTGCCTACTTACAGGACCTCATTTTGATTTTGGGATTACAAAAGAATAAAATGATCATAAACCACAGTAAGCTAACATATATTAAAATTTTACATTGTAAATTTAGTATAGCTCACTCACTCTGCATAATTTTACTTTCTGTATCGTTTCAGGCCTGTCCATTTGATGTTTCATAACCAATTTTGGTATTCTCATCCAAGGGAAGACTATTGCTTCCATTCTGAACACTACTTATTTTCCCATATAGTTAATGAAAGACAGAAAGAGAGAGAGAAAGAGAGAGAGAGAGAGAGAGAGAGAGAGAGAGAGAGAGAGAGAAACAAAACTAGGAGAGGTATATAGGGAGCTTTGGAAAAAGGAAAGGGGGAAATGAAGTAACTATGTTATATCAAAAAATAAAAGAAATAATAAAATATAGCTAAAAAAACCTAAGGTCATTATTTTCCATTATTTCTACTTCAAAGTCTTTTACTTTTTTAAAATAAGGTTTCATCTTAAAATAATTTTCCAAAATAAAATCAACAATCCAGAATTGATTACATTTATTATAATTATTATGCTTATTGAATAAAACTATATTTTCTATAATTTTGAATTGTTTATCATGAGACATTTGAAAATGGCATGCCACTTACCTCTTTTAGGGACAACATACTTTTTAATTATGATATTCATTAAATTAAATTACCCTTTTGAATACTATAAATATAATAGCATTTATTTTGTGACATTTCACATAATTTTAATCAAATTACAAGACCATTTTTATTGACAATTTAATTTGTCATATTGCTGATCTATAAGCATAAAATAAATTCTCAGAAATAATAATTTATAATATGTATACTTCTTTTTTCTACACATTGAAACATTGCTAGGCTATCAACACAACAATTAAAACTAACACTTTAATATTTCAGTTCTTCGCATTGCTGCACATTATTTCTTATTACTACACCTTATCATTAAATATGGGAAATTTACATTGTGAAATTTTAATAACTGTCGGCTGATTGTAGTTTATGATTTTTTTTTTTTTAAATCACAGAATAAAAATGAGGTTCTCTAGGAAGCCTAGGAGAAAGGACCTGTGGTTTGTTTCTTTAACCTAAGACTAAGTGTCCACTAATAAACAGTTCTCTAGACAGCCATCAGCTATCCCATGACCCTTTAGTGATATTCAAGAGAATAGATTTCCTTTGATCTTCTTGAGCTCTCAACACTCTGTACAATTTATTACAAAGCTGTAATGTGATGGAAGCAGCCTCAGGCAGATACCACACACCATGTATCATATCTGTACTTCTTGTCCTTGGCTTCCTTATATCACCAGCTTAATCCTTGCCCTTGGACTTTGAACTTATAAATTCCACCCTTTCTGGAAATACATATCATGGTTCTTCTGTTTGCTTGTTTAGTTTTAGTTTTTAGCATTCGGGTGAAAACATCCCATTATGTTTATTATGTTCTCGACAGTATTCCAATAAGAACACCAGTCCTAACTTCTCTAACCTCTCCAGAACCTTCCTTCACTTCCCGTAATTTACAAGCTGTTGAAATAGAAGCAGCAATATGCTGGCTTCTACTCTTTCTCCATTACCCATTCCCAGGTTAACCTGCCATAATGCAGCTTTGTCTGGATAGATTCATAAATAAGTAGATTTGATACTGTTATCAGCTTAATACATAACTTATCTTCTCTTTAATTCATTTGATTTATTAGGACCAATGTATCTACCTGGCAAAGCTGTTTTTGAAATGTTTTCTAGTGGCTCTTTGATAGGCACTCAGTCTCCTGCTTAGTTCCTCACGTAGACTTGACATCAGAGATCTGGCTAGTCATGATTTTTAGTTCCTCAACATTGGGAGTAGGTCATTTCTCTTCTGCAATGGTTTAAATATTCATGTCTTACAAAATTAATATTTTAAAATACTAATCTTCCCAGTGATAGAATAAGGAAGTGGAGCCCTGGCAGAGATTGGTTTGTAAAAGTATTGTCTGTTTGTTTTTTGGTTTATTTATTTATTTGGTATTAGAGACTGAATCTGGAACTTAAAAGCATTTATTCTAATACTCTACCACTGAGCCATATTCCTAGCAAAAAGTCCTTTTATTGATATACTGGTAAAATAGGCCCACAGAAAACTTTCTATTTTCTCCTATGTGAGAACACATGAAACACCATCTAAGAAGTAGATACTTCTAGTGGTGTCTTAATCTTTGCATTCCTAGATTTAGAACTATAAGAAATAAATTTGTTTGCAAGGTACATAGTTTGAAATATGTTTTAGAGGTCAAAGCATCTTCATTTGTAGATTATATTCTATGTGTGAGATTTTAAATTCTTCACTAGGAACACCCTGGATCTGGATTACTTTCTTTACAGTGTAAGTGTACAAAAATGAACATTTCATGCCAGTAGTCTTCCTATATAACGATAACAGACATGGGAGAAATCAGAAGGGCAATCCCATTCACAATTGCCACAAACACATAAACAAATACAAAGTCTGGAAAACCAATGAAAGGATGGGGAGAACTCTACAATAAAACTTCAAAACACTGAAGGAAAAATTTAAGAAGTTATTGGAGGAGGGACAGACTTCTCATAATTGTTAATTAGAAGAATATTATGAGAATAGCCACATTACCAAGAGCAGCCTACATCAAAATTCCAATGTCACTCTTTTATTTGTTGGTTGGTTTGTTTGTTGGTTGGTTAGTTGGTTGTTTTGAGACAGCATGTCTCTGTATAGTACTGGCTTTCCTCTTTCCAGTTCTCCCAAAACTACTCCTTCTACCTTTGTGACTTCCCTACCAAAAAAGAATAAAAAAAGGGAAAATTAAAAAAAACAAAACTAATTTCAACTTGTGTTGCCCATATACTTACAGGAGCATGGTCAAACTCCCAGTGGCCAGCTCCTTAAAGAAAACTGAGTCCTTCCCCACCCTTACCCTCACCCTCACCAGAAGTCATCAACTGTGAAGAGCTACACTTCAGCTTCCCTATCATATTTTAGAAGACTTTCTTTTATTTTGGGGGGCAGGGGTGGGATAAGGGTGGGTGGAAGAGGTTGCCACAGAATCCTTTTATGTCTCATTCTCAACTGTGAGTCTGCAGTCATTGATACCACTGTCAATAAAAGCTTCCTTGTCCTTTACAGTCAGCAGGAGCATGGAACATGGATTTCCACATGGTTTCTTGCGATAGCGTGGCCCTGGATATCAACATGTGTTCAGGTGGCAGCACAGACTACAAACAACCCCATGGACTTCAGTGGTAATGTGGACCATGAACAGCAACATGACCCCTGGCCACATCTTGGCCACAGACACCAACCTAGCTTCTGACAGCAGCATGGACCACAGGCTTCAGTATAGTCTCTGGTGGCAGCACAGACCATGGGCATCAATATGACCTCCTATAGGAGCATAGACTACAGATATCCACATGACCCTCAGAGAAAACATGGACCATGGAGACCATCTTAGTTCTAGGTTGAAGCACAGGCCATGCTTATCAACATGGCCCCTAGGGGCAGCATGGCCAACAGACATCAACATGGCTTCCAGAGGCAGAACAGATATCATGGACATCCATGTAGCCTTTGGTGGTAATATGGGTCATGGGCTGTGGCTACTGACATGGCTCCCTGGCTGCAACACAGTCCACACACATCTACATGGCTTGGAGCTCATTGGCTCAAATGTCCTAAGATATTTTTGCTCCTACATTATTTCATGTACAGACATGCTGTTATTTTAAGAGACTGTTGTGCACTCTTGTTACCAATAATGGTACTGTGAGTTCCAGATCTATGTATACACTTTCTATTTGCTGTTTCTCCATAGAAACTCAAACTCAGCATGAAATAAAAGATTAATTTGGTATTGCCAATACCTGGTTTTCCTCAAATCCCTTAGTTTAGTGGATGCTATTTTCATTCCCTTGGTCAAGTCTAAAAACTTGGGCCATCCTTTGAAAACTCCCATTTTTATAACTTCCACACTCTGCCTTGAATTCTCACTTGTTTTCCTTTTGACATTTCTGTTACTGGAATATTAGAGTAGATTTTCCTTTTCTCATCACTAGATTTATCATCCACTTTGAAAACACAGAACATTCTGTTTAAAATTAACTTGATTAATAGAATTAAAATGTCTCTTAATGTCCTACTGCTTATTTAATAATACTTTCTATCAATATATAATCTGAAAAATGTGAGATTCACCACCCCTATCCTTTTTTTTTTCAATACAAAGTTTCTCTGTGGAGTCTCCTGAAACTTGCTATATAGATCAGGCTGGCCTCATACACACAGATCTACCTGCCTCTGCTTCCTGAGTGCTAGGATAAAGGCAAGTGCATCTGCCTGGCTGAGATTCATTTCTTTGAGCTTTGGTGTTTTCAGTATATTCACAGGTATGCACAAGCTTTATCAGTAGCTAATTCCAGGATATCATCATCACCCCTGTTACATTAGAAGCCTGCATTCGCTAATATTGCTCTCCATCCTTCTTTCCCCACTGCTCTTGATAATCACTAATCTACTTTAGTCCTCAATGAATCTGCATACTCTGTATATGCCATATAAATCACATTATAAAATTCCATTGCTATGCGGATAAAGACAAAACTTTAACATTAAGTCTGAGATTATATAATACAAAACCTGCCCCTAATTCCCTTCTTTCACATCCCATACTGTGTCTTTCCTTATTTTCTTGATTTAATTCTTAATGGGATTCATTATTCAACAATATTTCTTCTTTTAGAGATCTTTGTGTGGGACTCTCCCTCTCTCTCTCCTTCTCCCCTCCCCCTTAATCTCCCTCTCCCTCTCCTTCCCTCCTTCCCTCCTCCTCCCCTCATGATTTCTAGTGAACTCTGCCTAATTATTTAACCCATGTTAGGTTAATCATTACATTTACAAGGTAGTTTTCCTCAAATCCTTTGACTAGGTCCAGTCTTTCCAGTAAAGAGTCTGATAGCATCAGGTGCTTCTATTTTGCAGCATTACTGAAATGCGAATATATTTGGTTTTTTTCCACAATTATTAAATCGATGTCTTTTCCCTTCTGATGCTGATGTCTGTACTAGCAGTCATGTCTGCTTCTGTGTGCCATTTTGACCCTATATTGAGCATTGCATATGAGAGGAATATAGAGTAAAGGGAACCAAACTTGAAACAGAATTAGAAGAAACATGAAAAGTACCATGTCCTATTTAGCACCAGTGATGCACTGCAGCCTGTAGGACTACATTCCAGCATTCTATGGCATGTATACCAATACTGCATTCCGACATTTTGTGATATATATACCAACACACTGCATTCCGTCATTCTGTGGCATACACACCAAAACACTGCATTCTGGCTTTCTGTGACATACCAACACACTGCAGAGTGTCTTCCTGAACATTTATCTCACTTTCCCTCATTGCAAAATGAAGGTGGGACTTGCCATTCAATACCCCAGGCTAATTTCAAAGGCTCAGATTAGCAAAGCAATTTGCAAAAGCTCTGCAAATTTTGTGTTATGACAAACTGCTTTTATTAAATCACACACACACACACATATTAAATTCTATTTGTTACTCATAAGTCATAAAGAAACTTCATGCAAACACTCAAAATATAGTGATGTTCTATTATTTCTGTGTGTGATCCACATACCTGGTGGCAGTTAAATGTCTTTATGATTTTAAATTTTTTATTATTTTTATTTAATTTATTTCCAATCTCAGCCCTCTTCCTCTCCTCCAAGTCCCAACCTTACACATTGTTCCCCCAATTACCTGCTCCCCTGGTCCTCAGAGAAGAGGGAGACCCCCCTTGTGTATTGCCTCACCCTGGGACTTCTAGTCCCAGTAGGTCTATGCATATTCTCTCCCACCAGCCCCAACCAGGCAGCAGAAGAAAGGCAGGAAGGGAATCTCATGGCAGGAACAACCCCCACTCTACTTATAAGGTGACCATATGAACCCCAAGCTGTATATTTGCTATAAATGTGTAGGGGAGTGTCTAGGTCTAGCTCTTGCATGTTCTCTGGTTGGTGGCTCTGTGAGCCCTTATGGTCCTAGATTAGTTGACTCTGTGGTTTCTCTTTTGTGATTATTGAGAATGTGGAAGGCATTACAATTTTATGGCAAAGAAATGCCATTCGGTTTTATTAGAAAGAAAGATGGCATTATGTGACAACAGGGTTAGATAGCAGTTGCTGCAGCAAGTGGCCTCAGAAATCATTAAGAGACTAGGTCTGAGATAACCGATAAGATGTTGAGGTGAGATTGCTGAGGTGGTGTGATAACAGACTTACAAAAAAAACCCATAAAGATGTACATGAGATTAGACATTGCATTTGAAAATAACCCTATTTTAGTTTTAGGCAGTTAATTGTATTACATAACTGTAACTTAGGTCCCCTTGAATTTATGTCTCTAAACACTCATGTTTAGAATTATGAGATAAAATCTTCATGTGAACTGCAGTTGTAATGAGACAGAGAGGAAGAGAATTGATATTAGTGTTAAAAAATAGTGTTTATGTAATAAAATGTATATCTTAGTGTATCATTTGCATTGGTATATGATTCCAACCACCTTAATGTTTGATTTGTTTATATGTTCCTAGGAGTGAAAAAAAATCACCTATGCATGCTTAAATTCCAAATACTATATAATTTTTAGAATGAAGAATCTGTCTCTTGTCTCACTGCTATGATAAAATGGCTAACAAAAACAGCTTAAACAAAGAAGAGCTTATTTGGGCTTACAGTTTTAGAGATGGATCAGCATGGAGGGGGTGGCACAGTAGTGGCTGGTCACCTGGCAGCCACAATTGGGATGCAGCCAGCAATGAATCCTCGTCCTTAGCTTGTTTTCTTTTGTTCATTCAGACTACTACTACAGCTCCCTTGGAAGTGTCAGCCACATGTATGCTGCTGCTTCCCACCACAGTCAGCCAATCCAGAAATTCCCTCACAAACATTCCCAGAGATTAGTCCTAGATGACACTGAATCCTGCTAACTTGACAATATTTATCACAGACTCCTTGAGTTACTAATAAAGGCCCATGATATTATAGTTCAAGAAAAGTACAGCCCTCCTAGATGTCTTTAAAGACAAAAACAGACCTTGAGATTTTTGCCCTTAACTTGTTTTTCATTACTCACTTTATCCATTAGTAAATGAAGGACATAAATAAAGCAAGGAGAAAACAGCGGAGGAGTTAAAGGAGATAGATATTTATGAATGAAGAGGGAAACTCAAATTGCTTTGTCTTCTTATTAATTCTACCTCATCTATAACTATGTTCTTTTTAAACAGTATTTCCAGAGGTTAGGTTGCTATATTCCCTTCTCTTGGGCATTGCTAAAGGGCAGCTGGCTTAATTTTAAGACTCCTAATTTTAATTTAGGTCTTTTGAGATTTCTAGCTCTAGTGATGAATATATAATTGGGAAAGTTAACTGGGAAAGATTTGGGCATGAAGCGATGGGCACTGAAATCCTTGACTGCCTGTTTTCCCTTGTTTTGGTTGTTATTTTGACAGGTTCTCTTTCTATAAAGTTGGCTTTAAAGTCACTATGTAGTTAGTCTAGGATGGACTTGAACTCCTGCCTCTTCCTGCTAGTATTACAGGCGTGTGGTCGAATATCCAGTGTGCTTTTCTGTAGCTCAACTAAGTGTTAACATGTATTGAAGAAGCAACAAAACTTTATGAATGAATTAAATGAATTCCAATTGACTAATAAATTGCATTGCTCAAGGATGCTAAGTGCATCAGATTGTCAATATTTTCTCATCTGTTGAACCTTGTTAGGCATTTTAAAACTCATCATCCAAACTGTCTACGATTCCCCCATTATCTTGACATTTATTTGTATATGATTAAGCAGCAAGTGCTTTACATTTACCATTAATATAAGCAGCATACGTATTTCCTTTGTATCATACTCATTTGATTTTTTTTTTTAAAAGAAGCAGTCTAGGTATGTCTTTTCTGAAGGGGAAAATGATGTTTTCAGACTCAGGGAGTTATATAAATATGCATTGTAAAGAGTATCATAATTATTATGTGCTTTTTTATTCTAAAGATAACTTGACTGTCTACTTTCTGGCTCACAGTGCAGGAGAAAGGCTATTGGATCCCAATTGTCCCATCATCCTCAGCCATTAGAATCTCAACATTTTCAACCTCACCCACCCCATTACCTCCGTTCTCAGAAATCATAAAGACATTGATATGGACACTCAACTATCCATTAATTAGACTCCTTACCAAAACCAAAAATCCATTATTTTTTTCCTTTTTACATAATTGTATACTCTCAGTGCATCCCATGATTTCTATTGTACAATCAAAACAAACATTCATCACATCATCAGTAGACAGTTTTATGGTTACACCTCCACCCTAATAACTTGTAACATGAATAGTCACAAGTTCTCTAAGACTTTCTAAGCAGTGGGTCTTTATGTTCAGATACAGACACTTGAAAAGGATGATCTACAAAGATGTTCTGAGAGTCATAGTTTGCTTTGCACCTTTTTAAAAACATCATTTTTTGGTTCCTCAGAACAATTAATAGTTGAAAGATAAACACATTTTTAACAAAATCAAAATCATTAAAGAAAAATATGCAAATATCTCACAACCAGTCTGCCAATCACTTAATGAATACAACGGGAGAACATATTTAAACACAAAAGATTTCACAACTTCACCTCCAAAAAACCTTCTGAGGTTTCTCTGGGTGGAACATAAACAAGAGGACACCAGGGAAATCAGGAAAACACAGGATTAAACCTTGGAAGTCTGTGAAAAGAGATGTCAGTATGAAAAACATGTGAGTTTAGAAAGCAGAGCAGCAGGCCTCCAAGATGGCTGTTTACAAAAAGAAAGGATCTTCCATTCAGCATGTTATTGATTAGGAATTGCATGACTTAGTTACTTGGCCAAAGAGACAGATATTTCTTTTGTCAACAAGGACATAAATATGGGTAAGAAAGTGAATATTAGAGTCTGGAGGGAATGTAGACAGACATGCCAACTGCAAATTCACTCAAGATAACATAAAATACAGCCAGCAACTGAGAGTTGAAGATAAGTTACACATTTGCTCAGGAATCTTCAGTGTTCTTCATTGAGAAGCATGAGTTTTAAAGTCAAATTATACTTCTCTTTTCATTTATCCAATAATTATAATTGGTTCCAAAGTAAATTGTACTCATGCATTAATCATATTAATAGACTTTAATCTTCAGAATGAAATTGTTAGTTTGCTTACCTTAGACTCTATATTAATAGTTATAAGATTAAAATATTAATATTATAAGTGTAGATGATGAAAAATTAGGTGATTATTTAGAGTAGAGCCTGGAGGTGGAAGATCTGAAGGAAATACTGCATATTTTTGAGAAGTAGTCACTCATGGTATCCATCTTAAATTCTTCCTAAAATCTATGTGTAGGCCAATCATAAGCTCTTTGTGTGATGTAAGGTAAAAATTATACCACGACAACATTTCACCTGTAGAGAAAGTATTATAGGTTGTACAGAGAATATCCCAGGTCTGAATATGCTGTACAAAAATTGGAAGTATAGATGGATAATCAGTCTACGTAATGGCTATTTTTGATTGTCAACTTGACTATATCTGGAGTGAGTTACAATCCAGAATTAGAAGGCTCACCTGTGTTCTAGATCTGGAGTCTGGAAGACACAAGTTTCAGGTGTGGTGGTACGCACACCTCTAATCTGGGCCACACCTGCTGCTGGAGATCTACATAAGGACCTTGGAAGGAGGAAGATTCAATCTTCTTTGCCTGCGAGCCTTGTGGAACTAAAGGACTGCTAGATCTTCAGGTTTTCATTCACAGCTACTGCTGACAATTGTTGGGGAGTTTGACTACAGACTGTAAGTCATTAACAAATTCCCTTACTATATAGAGACTACCTATAAGTTCTGTGACTCTAGAGAACCCTGACTAATATAGTCTATAAATAAAAACTACAAACTATCAAACTTACATGACTATAATTGCAGAAGAAGCTGGAAACCATATTGGAAATTTGAGATACATTGCACAGTGTATAAATGATTGATTTTGAAATGTGTACCTGTCCACTTAATGTAGTTTCAGATTCTATAGATTCAGCTACCTGTTGTCATGCCCCCATAACCCTCTAGCCCAGTGTTTCTTAACATGTGTGGGTCATGACCCCTTTGGCAAATCTCTATCTCTAAGAATATTTGCATTATGATTTGAAACAGTAGCAAAATTATTATAAAATAGCAAAAATTAATTTTTAGGGTTGGTGATCACCACAACATAAAGAATTGTAATAAAAGATTACAGAACTAGGGAGGTTGAGAAGTATTGCACTAGCTGGTGTATTATCATAAAGTTTCTAATAGGTGATCCCTGTATAACAAAGCCAGTATCACCTACTTTATGCTACCATGTAGGCACTACATCTTCACATATCATCATAACATGAAATATTAATGCTGACAGTAATAGTATACATCATCCAAAATCCTAGTACTTTTGAAACAGAGGCAGAAGAACTACTGTAAGCCAGCCAGGGATATTTAGATGGTCTCTGACTCAGAAAATCACAAGAAAAAAAGAAGTTAGTGCAATATAAAGATGTCTTAGGATATCAATAGCATTAGCAATAGTGCATTGTTGAAATGTAATTATTTTATTAATTATACTTGTTTTAAAAGAATAAGCTTATATTTGTATAGTGCTCATTTAGTAAATATTTGAACTTAAAGTGAAAATATTAAAAGTAAACCTACCATTGGAAGACATTCAGAAGTTCTCAATAACAGTTTAAGAGATAAATCTTCATTTCCCTTATAGTTTTAAATGATCGTTGCTCAAGAAACTTATTCAAAAATACATAAATCCATTTATTTATCAGAAATGTATTATCTGGAACTCATTTTTATACATATATAGAGAAAGTTTAATCTGGCAACATGGCTGCTTTGGCAAGGGATCACATCCAATGATACAATCTGGCCAGAATACAGACACACCCTTACTACACACTTTTAATCCTTAACAATGAAGGTAAGTTTAGTTGGTAGAAGAAAGCAACCATATTGAAAGTGTTGTCTAATTGAAGGGCAGGCAAAGTGATGAGTCAGAGAAAGATTTGACAGAATGAGTCAGAGATAGGATACACCCAATTCAAATGAGAACAGCAGAAGAAAAATGGCGACTTAAGAGCAGCAAGACAATAACAATGGGGGGGGGGTGGTGTCTGTATGCATGGAAGTTTTACTATGATAGTTCTACAGAGACAGACTACAGAGAGAACAAGCTGGACACAGCTGAAGACAGAATGAGCTAAAGAATGAGAAGGAGCCAGAAGATTAGAACATATTGCCAACATTACCATAAGGCCAGGTAGAGAAATTGAGTCAGAAGCCAAGAAAAGCCAGATTGAGTTAGTCAGCCTGTAAGGTTAGATTTTATGGAGTCAAGAATCTTCAAGGCATAGGCCTAGGGATATGTTTCCAGAGAAGGAAACTCTCTGAGCTCAGCCCAAGCCATGTATTCCTACACCTTGTGTATGGCTCTCATCTCATCCCTTCAGCTGAGAAAATAAAATTGACATTTATATTTATACACATCTTTCCCATAAACTTGTACTAATACAACATACTCAGAAATTATGAATGATTTTTGTTAACCACATCACATTTCCAGATGATAAAAATTCACCTATAACAAAATTTTAAAATCTTTACTTTCTTCTTTTAAAGTTCTTTTTACTGTCTGTCAGACAATGCTACTTTGTTTCTTAATTTAAATATGTTCATTAATAAGTGTCCTCATGAAATTCTCTTGTGCGTGGATTCTAATTCTAAGGCAGTCATTATGAGGAACCCTGACAAGAGTTTATTGTGCATATGCTAAAGTAAATTTTCAGTTCTGTAAATACCTTAAGATGAATAAAAGGAATATCAGTTCTAAACAAAAATGCCTTTATAAGGGTGTTAAAATCTTCTTCTAGACTATCATTGCTTTTTAACACTCAACTGATTAAAGTCACATAATATAAATCTTGATGGTTATTGAAGGTTAAATAATGAAAGCTTATTAAAAACTAATCTCTAAATAAAAACATATTCTAATTATTCCTAAATGAATATGATCATTATTGTGTTGAGATTCTTCTTTAATTATATTCTTTTTTACTTTGTATGCATGTATATATGTTATTGTCAATAAGAATTCTCATAGAGCAATGGTGATAAATTCTTTAAACTCTTTCCAAATTATATGTAAAAATTTACAGTAATTTATCATCAAACATTTAAAAATAATTACCATTTGTCAATTCAGTTCCCTTCAGTTTTCATCCTGACTTGCAAAAATATTTGTTACTTTGTTTTTAGTAATTTTCTTGCCATGTTTATGTGAAATATTTCACAAAGGTAATTCTAAAAATAAGTAACTATTATTGTTAATTCTAAAACACATTTATTAATACAATTAATCATTTTGATTAAATAGTTTCTTTTCCTGGGCTTTGTATGCACTACTCCTAAAAATCTTAGAAATACAAAATTAGCTACTTTATGGGAAGTACTTTATGAGAACATTAATTACTTGCATTGTGAACCAATCAGTTGACTCAGATTTATTGTCTGTCAGATAATGTTATTTTGTTTCTTAATTTAAGTACATTCATTAATAAGTTTCCTCATGAAACTCTCTTGATTTTGGATTTTAATTCTAAGGCAGTTATCACTACTAGGCCTGACAAGAGTTTATTGTGCAGATGCTAAGTAATTTTTCAGTTTTGTAAATTCCTTAGGATGAATAAAAGAAATATTAGTCTTAGACAAACATGTCTCTCATGTTTGTAGAGTCTAGGCTCCAAAAGTTGAGAGGAAAAAAAAGGTAAAACATCACAGTTTAAAGACTCATAGCCGGGCAGTGGTGGCACACGCCTTTAATCCTAGCACTTGGGAGGCAGAGGCAGACGGGTTTCTGAGTTCGAGGCCAGCCTGGTCTACAGAGTGAGTTTCAGGACAGCCAGAGCTACACAGAGAAACCCTGTCTGGAAAAACCAAAAAAAAAAAAAAAAAAAAAAGACTCATAGGTCCTAGAAATAAATATATGAAAACCCATAGTAAAATCACTATTTTTCAGGGAAAAATAAAGAGATGAGTCACACAAAACTCAGATGTGTGTCACAGAAAATGCTGTGATGGTTGGACTTTGAAGGATTAAATGTTAGGATAAAAAGTGTTTTATCACATGTCTACTAAATAATGATAGAATTGTATCACACAATATAAGGCTTATTTGAGCAGAAATTTGTGATAAAGAGGAGTGCAGCAAGGTGGACAAGAAAGAGAGCAGCCACGGCTTCCCTGTGCTTTGTACAATGAATGATAGATATTTCTCTAGTCGATTATTTCCCTTCTGCACTCAAGAGCTTGGGTTCCAACTAGAAAATCAGAGAATCTAAAAACCACAAGAAATCCATAAGAGACGCTAATCTTGTATTACATAAAATCATTACGATTTCAATTAAATTATCTTGACATTTTCTAAAAGGATTAATGAACACAATCATAAACTGACCATCAGTAATATTCAGGACATACGTGACTAAGTAAATAGGAGGCAGGGTAGTAAGAGTGAAAATGTCCTCA
The DNA here is from genome assembly GCA_028551405.1 of Uromys caudimaculatus. Lineage (NCBI taxonomy): Eukaryota > Metazoa > Chordata > Mammalia > Rodentia > Muridae > Uromys > Uromys caudimaculatus. Next base: position 18,686,074 of record CM052720.1, read on the forward strand.
CATATGGGCAATATATGTGTATCAATAATCTCTCTATAAGTATTATAATATATATGTCTTATATTATAATATACATATTATATAGAGAGAAAAGAGAGATTTTCATATGTACCAGCAGATCCTAGACACTGTCATATGCTTAAAATTAATGATAAAAATCATTTTAACACTAAAAAGTGTAATAAAGTTTTTTTGAAAACATTTTTCATTGTTAATTCTTTCAAACTTTCAAACTATGCAAAAACAGAATAGTAGACTTATGCTTGCAGTCTTATACTTACAGGTAGCTCATGCCACTCATGCATACAAATATATGTTTGTGATTTTCTTCTTCTTTTTTTTAAAATAATTAATCTTTTTTAGCAGTACAGTCATTATCCCCCTCCCATTCTGCCCTCCAACAGTTCATCATCCCATTCCTCCCCCCCTGTCTCCAAGAGGATGTCCCCACACCCCCACTCCCCCACACCTCCATACTCCTCCACACCCTGCTAGGCCACCCCATTACCTAGGGTCTTAAGTCTCTGAAGGGTTAAATGTGTCTTTTCTCATTGAGGCCAGACCAGGCAGTCCTCTGCTGTGTATATGTCTGGAGCAGCTAGTGTATGCTGCCTGGTTGGTGGCTCAGTGTCTGAGAGATCTCAGGGGTCCAGGTTAGTTCAGACTGCTGGTCGCCCTCCTCCTTAGCTTCTTGCAGCTTTTCCCCAATTCAACCTCAGGGACCTCTGGCTTCTGTCCATTGGTTGGGTGTAAGTATATGCCTCTGTTTTGGTCAGCTGCTTGCTAGGTCTCTTAGAGGGCAGCAATGCTAGACTCCTGTCTGTAAGTACATCATAGCATCAGTAACAGTGGCAGCTGGATCCCAATTTGGGCCGTTCACTGGATCACCTTTCCCCCAGTCTCTTCTCCTTTTTTCCCCTGCAGTTCTTGTAGAGAGGAACAATTCTGGGTCAGAGTTTTTGTCTGTGGGATGGCAACCCCATCCCTCCACTTGATGCCTGTCTTTATACTGGAGGTGGATTCTACAAGTTTCCTCTCCCCATTGTTGGGCATTTCATCTAAGGTCCCTCCCTTTGAGTCTTGAGTTTCTCTCACCTCCCGGGTCTCTGGTACATTCTAGAGGCCCCGACCTCCTACCTGCTGAGGTTGTATATTTCCATTCATTTTGCTGGCCTTGGGGCTTCACTCCTGGTCCTATAGCCCAATATCTGATCCTGTTCCCCTTTTCCCCTGACCCTACCCTCTTCCACCCAGTTTCCTCCCTCCCTCTGCCCTCTGGCTTCTTCTCTCCCTAGTGGGATTGAAGCGTCCTCATTTTGGTCCTATGGCTTGTTAACTTTTTTGAGTTTTGTGGATTTTATCCTGGGTATTCTGTGCTTTTTCAGCTAATATCCGCAATGCTTAACCTTAATGGTAAAAAATCATTTTAACACTAAAATGTGTAATGAAGTTTTGACTAATGTCTAAAACAAGACTTTCTGTCTCTTTCTGATTAGGATCAGCCACAAATCTATAAATCTTGAGAAACCATCTCAGAGTAAGATGAATTTTCTGAGCACTTAAGTGGCCCAAATTTGAACCGTCATTGTGACTGCATGCTCTTAGTGTAGGCAGTGTGCTGAGTCCAAATGCAGGCCTCCAACTGTGGAGAAAGTCCTGTAGGGATTCTCACATTGGATAAGTCTAAGATAAATTGGCCTCAGAGTTCTGTTTCAATTATTGTTTCTAGAAATTTGGCATACCTCCCTTGAGTTAATGCAAAATTCCTGTTAAACAGTAGAAATTGCTGAGAATGGCTTTTAGGTTTCAGTTATGGCATGAGGTGGTAGGTCAGGGGAGTGTGCATATGGCAACCATCACGGATGAAGATGGAGGATGTGCCTCTTTAAACCCTCATTTCTGAAGGCATCTCCACGATGGAAAGCAACACAAGAACTAGATTTTCTAGTGTGAACCTTTACTTACATTCTTCCCATTTGGTTATTCCCAGGGACTTGTGGATATGAAAGATTTGGAGGACCTGGACACATGGGGAAGTCCCTGAATCATTTTTTTTAACACTGTTTTCCCTACTTGAGGATACTATGTAAATCCACAACTCCTGCTGAAAATCCTGAATGTGTTTTATTGATCTTTCCTTCTGGAGAGGTTTGCATTGGCTTGACTGGCAATGCATTCATGGCTTTCTGTCTTTACCTTACAGGAAAAGATGGATTACCCCACTTCCTTTGACATTTTAAATACATGATCACTCTGCTGTTCTTTCCCTCATGGTAGGAAAAAAATGTGACTTACAGGGTTTTAGAAATTCACTTTTTTCATGGTTAAATTATCTAAAAATTATTTAAAATAGAGATATTTTGTGGATACAAAATAAAACATACTGTAAAATAATTCTAAGATGCAATGTGTGTGTTTGTACAAGTATGTGTGTGTGCATTTGTGTGTGTATGTATTTGTGTGTGTGTGTGTGTGTGTGTATGTGTCTGTGTGTGTGTGTCGCATGTACAGTGAATTTTCAGATCCACAATAAAATGGAATAGGGTTTTGCATAGGCTGTAGATCCACTCTTACCAGTGTCTTCCCTAGCTTCCTTTCTTTCCAAGTCAGGAACTTCAGCTGCTTTATAAAGACCGCCTGTGAATGCTGAAGTGCTTTGCCAACACAGACATCAAAGGGCCCTGAGTGTACTGCTCTCTCACCGCCATGTTTCAGATGTCTTTGCCTTCATGTTTGATATCAGCCAGGGAGAGTAATAAAATGTAATGCATCACACCTCAAAGATTAAACACCTTCTCAGCTGGCTTCTCTGTTTCAACTTCATTTCCTCCACCTGAGAGCCAAAGCACCTTGCACTAATACCAGGTCCACTCTTGATTCTGCCTGAGCAATGAGATTACTTTTCAAAAGTGTTTTTCTGCAAATAAGCAAACTCTGTCCTGTCTTTAACATGAGCTTAGTTGTTCAATGAATAGCTTTGTTGGACACTGAGATATGATTATAATAAAGTCTATAATAGTGCCAATCACAGATGGTGGGAAAACTGTTATTCTTAGACTGCTGTGTTGGTAAATCATGCTAGATTTCCCGTGCCTTAATCTAAAAATGCCACCTTGTCAGTGGGAGAGGGTTACTTTTCAAGTTCTTAAGAAGCAGTGTTTTGAGGAGTGTGGACAAGCCTGTGATCAGGGGGTAAGGCCAGTACCTTTGTTTAGAGGGACCTACCCGGAACCTCCAGGACACAGGGACCTACAAGCAGCTTGGTCTCCTTCTGGTCTCCTTCTATGGCCAGGGACCCCAGTCTGTGCCACAGAACTCCATAACCAAATAGCACAAGGGAAGGCTAGCAGGAAAGGGGAAAACATTTTAAATGTAAATAAAGTATTAAATAAAAAGAAATTCAAAAAAAGGCAGTGTTTCAGAAAGAACATCCTATTCATCTTTCTGAGTAATAAGTAAGTTCTAGAAGGGATCTGTCTCATCAAGGACCTACACAGGGGGCCCCTTTATTTCTACATCAAACTTGGCATGATTCAGAAGGCTATCACATCCACTTGTATGTATAATACGCTTTTTGATTTGTACAAAAATGTATTTTTGTTTGGGTTGTGTTGGGTTGAGTTTGCCTTAATTTTCTTTTTGCTTCAATTATATGCAGAAGTCAGAGGCTAGGAACAGGCCCAGAAATTGGGAGCCATAAGTTTGAACATCAGTTAGGGGGGAGGAACCAGAACTTTAGAACAAGTAAAATGGAAATTATATTAAAAGAAAACAAGGGAGATGTTTCTAAATATTCCACATCATGTCTAAGAATTTTAGCATCTATTTCTTACTCCCAAATAATAGAAGCCAATAGGATAAGAATTTGAAATTCATTAACTTCTACTCTCAGAGTTCATTAAAAAAAAAAAAAAAAAACTAATATAGTAACTTCTCATCTTATATTTAAAAAGTGACTGTTCATCGTTTGGGTTTAAATTTTTCTGTCTCCTTTCACATCTATTCTCTATACACTCCTGTGACAAAACAGTGGGTTTCAAACTGTGTAGCTCTAAGGGCAAAAGGAGTTGGGATGTTCCATGACAAGGAAGTGGCTCATTTGAAAGGGTATCCCCATGTGGTGTGGTTTGGATGAACGTGTTTCCCCAAATCCACAGTGCTGAAATGCTAGGGAGCTAGATCAGTCAGGAAAGTGCCTACTGCTTCAGCGTGAGGATGGTGCCTGCATAGGATGCCAGGAACAGTAACATTCACCTGCAACCCCAGCCCTGCAGAGGCAGACAGTAGTATTTCTGTGGCTTGCTGGTCAGCCAGTCCAGTAAGCACACACATCACCACCACCATGTCCATGACCATCTTCGCCGCTGCTACTGCCACCACCACCACCACCACCACCACCATCACCACAATCATCACCACCACCACCACCACCATCACCATCAGCAGTAGCAACAACAACAAGTAGTGTAGTGAAAAAATACAACTAATGATGACCTCTAGCCTCCATGTATTTGTACACACACATGTGTTACACACACACACACACACACACACACACACTCATTCCAAATCCCCGAAATAACGCTATATATCACTGGGAAGTGATTATGTGTGATTATGTGATAGGGGGCAAGTGCTCACAAATATGATTAGATACTCTTATAAATGAGGCCAAAGAGAGACCCTTTGTTCTTCTATCAAGGGCAGTGAGAGACACATGAAGATATAGTAAGAAAGTGTCACATGTAAACCACAGAATAAGCCCTCATTACACAACAAATCTGTCACTGCTGTATCCCTGATTTCCTGAAGTATATATAGAAAGAAAGATATACAAGAAAGATATTTCTTTTCCTTATAAACTTCTTCGTTCGTGGTGCTTTACTGTAGCAACACTAATACACCAAGCCACTCTTAAGGTCTTCCTCAGAGTTTATGAATCTGAGAATTAGACATGGTAGATTTACCAGTAAATGAATCTTTTTTTATTTATTCTATTCACTTTTCATCCTGATCCCAGCCTCCACTTCTTCCTTTCTTCCTATTCCCACCATCACATTCTCCTCCCCCACTATCCCCTCCCCTTTCCCTCTGAGAAGGGAACGTTCTCTGATGGGTACACACTTATCTTGGAATATGAAGCAGCACCAGGACTAGGTGCATCTTCTCCCACTGTGGCCATACAAGGCAGGCCAGCTAAGGGAAAGAGATCTAAAGGGAGACAACAGAGTCAGACTCATCTCCCTGCTCTACTTCTTAAGGGACCCACATAGAGTCCAAACTGTACATCTGCTACACATGTGTAGGGTTCCTCTGAGAAAGTTCATTCAGCAACTGATGGAAACAGACGTAGAGACCCACAGGCAAACATTATATGGTGCTTGAGTCTTCTGAAAGAGTGGGAGGAAGGATTGAGGGAACTGGAGGTGTCAAGCACACCACAGCAACAACTAACCTTGGCCCTTGGGGGCTCACAGAGACTGAATCATCAACCAAAGGGCAGGCATGGAATGCACTCTTAAAAGTAAATGAATCTTAATATTTAAAGGAATCAGTTGGAAAGTTTGCAAAGACACAGTTGTGAAATGTGGTCTTAGAAAAATCAACAAACTGTTTTGAGGAGACATTGCAATTTAAATATAAAACGAGGCCCAGAGAAATTAAAGACTGAGGTATGTATTTTGTTCATTGAGCTACAAGTGAGCCTTGTCTCCTGGAATGCTAGCCCTCTGAATTCTTGAATGGATTTTGTATCTTGTAGAATATGACCATTTAGGAGCAAAATACCATTTTGTAACATACTAGGAAAGCAGGTGTCCAGGTTGTTGTTAGAAACTAGATATACTTTCAGTCATAAATTCTCAGTTGTAACCAAGTAGCCAGGAAGTAAAAACATAAACACTTTCTTCTATCAGTTAAAGAAGCTCATAAAGATTAAACTCATAGAACTGAGTAACACAAGATGCTTTATTTTGTATCATAATTTTAACTATAAAACATTTCCATATATATTTTCTTCAATATTATCACAAGCATCTGGGAAATGAGGAACACTCATGTACCTTAGAAGATGTGAAACCTTAAGCTCAAAATTTAAAGGTGTGTTGCCTGGGAAGAGTTGGGAGGGAGGAAGTGATAGATATACCAAATACATTGTATACATGTGTCAAAATTTCAGAGAATTAAAAACATGTAAAATTAGCATGTAAAATACCTGGGTCAGGTGTCATATGCAGGTCTTCTGTCTTCTAATCAAAAGAGTGTAGAAGAATTCTAATCTAGAAACATGGCTGTTCTGCCAAGGGATCACATGATAAGACCTTCTAGGTCTATGTGCTCTGTCTGGAATGCAAACATGCTCTGTATTACAGTATGATGCTGCTGCAATACAGACATGACCTTAGTACATACCTTTAACCCCTAACAATGTAGGCAAGGTTAGTTTGTAGAAGAAAGCAGCCATGTTTGAAAGTGACTTCTAATTGAAGGACAGACAAAGTAATGAAAATCAGAGAAAAATTTGACAGAATGAGTCAGAGATAGGATACACTCAAATCTCATGAGAACAGACAGGAAAGAGAGGTTACTGAAGAGCAGTGCAGGTGGAGCCAATCAGTTAGTTCAGTGGAGCTGAGTTCAGTTCTGTTCAGCTCATGCAACAGAAGCAGTTGAAGCCAGAGAATAAGGAAACAGAAGATTAGAACAAATCACCAGAGTGAGCTTGAGACCAACAACAATTCAGTGAGAAACCTAGAGAAGTCAGATCAAATCAGTCATCTTGGAGAGGAGTTTGAGCCAGAACTAGCTAGCCAGAGTTCAGAAAAAACTAGAAAGGGTGAGTTTATTCAGCAGTAAGTCATGGAGATGACAGTTACATCTGTTGAATAAAGGTTACTATTACACAAGGATTCCTTTCACTATCTCAGAATTATGCTTTAGGAAATATTGAGAAGGATTTTAATGGTCAAAGGACTTTTAGAATACAAGCTCCAAAATTATTCTGTAATCAAGGAGTATTGGTGCCTAATGATATCAATAAGGAGAAATAAATTCTTTTAAAAGCTGTGAGGGATAGATAGAGCAACTTATATAGGCCTAAAAGAACTGACTGTTAACCTACTGCAATTCTGCCTTTAAATATCAATGAAGTAATAGAGCAGGTAAAGATACTTGGCAACTAATAAACATATACATATGCATACAAAATAAATAATAATAAATTAACTTGTAAGAAAGTAATTAGAATGAAATTTTAATTAAACATTATGATAAAATGTAAAGTAATAAATACACAAATACTCAAGACTTCTCATCTCTTGTTTCTGCAATCTTACAATTATTTCTGCTATTGAGGTCTTTCAGATTGCATGTTTCTATTGTCTGGAAATGTTACCAAACTGTCTGTTGTAGTGTCCTATGCAGGTAGTTTGCAATTCATTTTGATGAAAATGTTTTTGTCAAGAAAGTCACAAATGCTATAAATGATTGTGTTTTCCTTGTCTATGCTTTAAAAATAATGAAGAACATATTAACCATGTTTATTAAATTTGGAATTGTACTATGACTATAGTGATTAATTTGCAAATATATCAAATTATGTTCCAATATTTGGAAACTATTATTTCAAAAAAGAAATTGTTTATATCATTTAAACTAGGTGAAACTTGGTTTATATCTGTGTTGGTTTTCTTTAAGTTTACTCTTTTATGTAAGAGAGAATATCAGAACCAAATATAATACAGTTGTATCCATTTGCTGATGAAATAAATAACTTTTTAATTAATTGGATTATAATTAAGAATATAAACATAGCCTATTTTGAGACGCAATTGCTATAATTAGACCACATTTTAAAAACTAGCTGTGGATGTTATAAGAAAGAGAAAGTCACTGAGGTAATTTATATAAAATTTACATCGAAGAAAATTTAGAATGATAATAAATGCATTGTAAATTGGATACTGCATGTTCCTAAAGCAATAATGTTTAATGAAGTTAAAATAAAAGAAAACCCTTATCCATATACCACAAAGTGGAGTGCTTGCTTTGTAGGAAGACACACACTCCTGAAGAGAGTATAGAAAGAGTCCTGTGTATGCCTTTGTACTCCTCTTTGAGCCGGAGCTCTGAATGTGTATATAATAATAACAATTGTAGTTTCATGTAGTATATCTCTGACCTTTTTCTCTATTGATTTGAAAAAGAACTGTTTCCACGTATGGGACCTCAATATCAAATGTCAAAAAGTGTTTCATTTTGAACATAAAGTCATCAATTTATAGAGACAAATGGAAGATTGAAAACTCTCATTAGTTTTAATTTAACTCATGGTACTGGCCTCCTACTCCACGTGACTCATATCTGATACCTTTAAAAGATGTTTCTTTGGGGCTAATAACCACTTATCATTAGGTACATAGTGTGTTCATTCTTTTGTAACTGAGTTACCTCACTCAGGATGATATTTTCAAGTTCCATCCATTTGCCTGCGAATTTCATGAAGTCATTGTTTTTAATAGCTGAGTAGTATTCTACTGTGTAAATGTACCACATTTTCTGTATCCATTCCTCTGTTGAGGGACATCTTGATTGCTTCCAGCTTCTGGCTATTATAAATATGGCTGCTATGAGCATGTGTCTTTATACATGTTGGAGCATCTTCTGGGTATATACCCAAGATTCACTTCACAGCAACCATTGGACTGAGGGTGGGATCCCAGATGGAGGAGTGGGAGAAGAGACTGAAGGAGCTGAGGGAATTTGCAGCCCCATGGAAGGAGCAACAGTGTCAACTGGCCTGACCCCCCGGTGCTCCCGGAGACTGGACCACCAACCAAAGAATACACATGGGACCTATGGTTCGGGCCACATATGTGGCAAAGGAGGGCCTTGTTGGCCATCAGGGGGAGGAGAGGCCCTTGGGCCTGAGGGTGTTAGAGGCCCCATTATAGGGGAATGCCGAGGAGGGAAGACAGGAGTGGGTGGGTAGGTGGGTGGGGGAGTAACCTTATAGAGGCAGGAGGAGGAGAGAGGGGATAGGGAGTTTCCAAAGTGGAAACCTTGAAAGGGGGAAACATTTGAAATGTAGATAAAATATCAAAAAATAAATTAAAAATAAAAAGAGCTAAAAAAAAAAAAAAATGTTTCTTTCCGAAAGTAAGCTTCACTACTCTGGTGGAAATGGGTGTCACAGAGCTTTACTTCAGTGATGCAACCTTTGCAGTATTAATCACAATTTTCTTGGTTTATTCTGTCTTTTTGTAGTTCTGTATACTTCTGCCATAATAGTCACTAGGGAGTTAATGCCATTTTTTTCTAGGTAATACATATTCACATCATGGTACATCCATTCTCTGTTCATGGTTTAGTGATAGTTGATAATTCAAAGATCAAGATGCTTCTTATGGCATAATGATTGTGGTGATGAATACTCAATAAAACATGTTTTGATTTTTTTGGTAGACTGACTTTCTAGACACATTCGTTCACATCCTTTTCAAAGTCTACTGTACTGGAGGCCAAGATAATCTTATAAGTATAAGTTGCTATGATCAACTTTGGAATTTGCATTCTGAGTATTCAACATGTTTACGGTATAGCCATTTTGGCTTTTAGAGATGACTTACCTTGCCTTCCATGTATGCCCCATTGATTTTTATTTGGGGTTTAGCTGTACTATAGTTAATCAAACTTAAGTTCTATTTCAAAGGACTTGATGAGACAGCAGAAATGTCCAAAGAGAAAAAGAAATCATGAGATGCCATGCTCTTTTGATTTCCAGTTGGAAGGTGTAGGTTAGTCAGAGGTCAGCTGGATGAAGGGACATTTCTAAAGTAAAATGGAGAATTGTATTGAGAATATATTTTTTCTTTTAAACCTTCCAAGACTGCCATAATAATTTTAATATATTAAATAATCAAGTAAATATGAGAGAAGGTGTGTAAGGAGACTTTGAGTCATGCATCCTGATTTCCAACCTGAGTTTCAGGTACTTGGTAATCAATTCATCTCTCCTAACTTCAATTTAGTTATCTGTAGCACTAGAGGTGATATTCAACATATTCATAATAGATATAAAATATTTAACAAATTCCATTCATATTTCTATGATGCATTGTTTTCTGAAGGCAATTTAGCTAGCCATTTCATTTGCAGAACCCTTTATTTTAAGTCCTATTGAATGACTTTTTTTGTTGTTTTTCTAAGATAACATCTCATTAAAATGTTTCAACAAACTGTGAAGACATGTAGTTACATTGAAATCTTGTTGAATCTTCAATGGTATTTCAAGTATTTCTTATTGTTCAAAATGTGTGAAATGGAAATGACTAAAGGACATTAACAATCCTTTAATCATTGTCATTAAGAAAGCATGAAATGGTAAATTTTTGTTACAAGAGATCATGAGGAGCTCAGGAGCTCAACTCTTAGTGGAAGTTTCTAGTACAACTGTTCCATATTATATCATGGTATATATGGTTTATGTATGATATATATGTATATATCATGGTATATATTTTATATGGTAGGTTTGTTTAGTAGCCATTCTTAAAAGATAATTTTTTGTATTAGAAATTATGTTCTATATAATAAGAAGTAACAATTCACTTAACATTAAGTTTGTCCAGAGTTTATTTTAATAGATATTATTGATTAATTGTAAGTGAAAATGAATTCAAAGACTAATACAATCAATCCTTACCTATCTTATATGGTTAACCTTCTTCTGGTTCCTAACATAGTAATAAGGTACCACTGTATATTCTTTAACTTTGAAGGTCCAAGGAGTACTATGGCAATGCTCTTTGGGGAATTTATTATTCATGTTAACTAGATGTTACAAACTCTGAGGAGTCCGGCAAAGTGTTTGTTTGATGCAATGTTTTCCCCTTTATAGCATATTATTTTGTATAATTTGTGTTTGAGAAACAAGTTTGTAGGAACCTTTACTGTTTGGCTGATAATTCATCTGGAAGTAAGGAGAAAATTGAAATTCCATTCAACAAAGTATTGAAAGTAAATTTAGGATGAGAAGAATTGGGTTTAAGCCCTTGCTCTATAATTTATACTCAGGAAATACTGAGTAAATATTTCACTTTTCCAAGTCTTGATTTCCTTCTTGGTGGTAGCATAAAATGTCTAATATTTATCTATAGACTTCATAAATATCATGTACGCTAACAGAAATAAGATAGTACCTGAAACAATGAATAATACACATTGATATAAAATTTCCCCTCACACACACACACACACACACACACACACATATATATATTATTCACTGTGCATGCAGCAGGATACCACATATCTGGTTTCTCATCTCATGATAAATTAGAATAAAAAAAATCTAGAAATGTTTTGGGAATTTATCAAAAAGTGATTTCTCCAATCAGATATGAAGTGTATGGACTCCAAGCAAAAGAGTAGTTGGTTATTATAGTCTATCAAGAAATGATTAGATGTAGGTGACCTTCCTCAAAGAAAGTAGGACATAGGCTTTGTCAAGATATGCTTTGATCTCTGTAAATTTCTGCTTAATACTTTTTTTAGTAATGAGTTGACTAGCGATTCATTTGCAGTAAGCCATTCTCTATAAATCTTAGATGATTGGCACTTTGCTTTTAATTTTTGGAAATCGTATGCTAGCAGACAATTAAACATTTGATGTTTGACATAAATTACATATATCTATGTTATCCAACATATAATATGCATAAATATTCATAAAATATTTGCCATATTTATTGCTACATGAAATATTACATGAACCCATATTTAAAATCATGAACCCATTTTTTCAGTGTACCTAATAATCTGTAGAACCAAATCTTCATTCTGATATTTCTGACCAGTATCGTTGAACAAAAGAGATGTGAATGGCCACAGTAAAGCCAATAGGCTACAGTAATGTATGAGCCCTAGGTTCCTGGATGCTGCTCTATGCTTCAGGTGTACAGAATGGTATAGTCTATGAGGAGATGATTAGCTGATGTTTCCAATCGATAAAGTTCTATCTTCATGGTTTTTCTAAAAGGTGAGAGCATCCACATTAAACTCAGAATTCTCTTAATTGTTACAACACCATAGACATTTTCTAGAAACTTCCAAATTATATATTAATTGAAAACAATGGATGCACTTAATGAGACTAAGAAAAATCTTTTGAAAACTGCAATCAATTTTGTAGACAGTGTTTCAATTGCACTTTCTCAGCAAATATATTCCCAAGATTTTAAAATGATAATCCAGCATCTATATGATTCAATCAGTTAAATAATAGGGATATAAAAAGTTCCCACTGTACTATCTTTTACAGATAAATCTTGAAAGTACAGGTAAATCTTTAAATGTTCAAGGAATCAGCAAATAGCATTGAGACCCAATACTGAGCATATAAGCCAGGAATATATTTCACCAGAGACAGCTTTTCACTCTAGGTAAGAAATATGCAGCTTAACTAATAATGTATGCAGTTCTTGATAAAAATTTGTCATTTATTCACTTTCTTCTGTCAGAGAAAACAAGATCATAGCCTAAAAGTTGTCTCCCCAGAGATGCTGTAGGGAACTCCCCAGTCCATTTTTGTGTTTATACTTAATGTTTAATGAACAGAAGGTACAGGAACATTCTTGGATTTATAAAAGTGTGAGAATATTAATTCCTTTACTATCCTTGTGGTGAAGTTTCACACTCAGAAAAATTGATGAATCATTGACATTATTTTTGTGTGATGCTTTCAGCTAATTGACTGATTATTGGTTCCACATGTAAGGACAGATTAATAATAGATTTAAAAGTATAGATTTTCATAGGTCATTTCCACACAGAAGAACTCTCATTCGATTAGCAAAGAGGAACTGGAACCCACTGACATTCAGCTCCTTGACTTTGGATTTCAAAGAGGTTTCCATCCCTCCCACTTAGTTTTATTCTTTATTTACTCTTTGCTGACTATCCGGAGTAACCCTAGTCATCTTGCCAAAGGCACTGGTCTATGCAATCCTTCTGCTCATCCGTTGAGCACCTGCTCTGCTTTCTCATCACTTTGCTCTTCTCCTCTTCATTCTTTGACCTTTTGGCTTATTTTAAGAAATGCTCCGTATGTGTCCTTATTTTCTCCATTGCTTTGGCCAATTGCAACTCTAACTACCCTTATCACCTTCAAGATCCGATTTGCTGGACGTCATCTTAGGTCTACTAAATCCTCCCTTCATTCATGAGCCATTTGTGATAGGCTTTGATTTCTTCTCCATGGAGTCCTTTTATATATTTTGTCTCAATTCATATTTGAAGCCTTCTAAGTTTCATCTGGTTTGCAGAGTAGAGGAGAGAAGTATTTCTTTCTCTGGGCCAAGGGGTATGAGACCAGTGATTGGGAATTGTGGATACCTTAGCTAAGATTTGCTTATGGCTAGAATAAAGCATGGAAAAGTGTTCAGGGGAAAAGGACTTGGATTGCAGAGCCAAGGGGGTAATGTGTGGCTGAGCAAATAATGAAGAGAGAGAAGGCAGAAACACTGCAGATGGGTAATCCCTGGGATAATTAGATTTGTGCTAATGCTAATGGGCACATTGTTGAATCTAATGGGGGTAGGGGTGTCATAATTGCTGCCAATCTCATCGTTCAATTATGCCATGTTTTCTTTTCAAACTAAGTCATCACACTGGTTTGCTCTCTTACCAAACCCTCCCCCTTAAAACTCTTTAGGGAAGCCCAGTCAGTGGTCTGTAAACCTCAACTGCTCAAGTACTGGGTCAACACCAGTGATAGCCCCTACTCCTCCCTGAAATTGCTACATTACATTTCTGTCTCAACTTCATGCTTTATGCACACATTTCTCTGGCATTTTCTCACTGAGGGTCAGCCCTGCTTTTCTAGAAGGATTTGCCTCATGGGGTACAACCCAAGCTATAATCCTCCCAACTTTTGGTGTCTTTATTTAAACAGCTTGAACTTTGTACAGATCCTATTTATTCAATCTCATTAAAATTCTTTAATTGGCAATCAGAAACCATACAAATTGTACAAAGTATAGTGGTATATATCTGTAAATCCTAGTATTTGAGTGGCTGAAGCAGGAGGATTGTAATTTTGAAGTCCTGTTGCGCTACACTGTGTCAAGAAACATGGTGCATATTAATTGGGTATCATGTAATAGCATTTTGATATAGGTGTGCCTTGTATCTTTTAGTCAGATTAAGCATACATGCTTCCACAAACATTTTGGGGGGAGTTGGTTTGTTCTCTCTCTCTTTTTGAGAAGGAAATAAAGAACATAAAATTGTATGTATAGGGAATATAGTATCTCAGAGAAAAGAAGAAAGACTATGATCAAAGAATATGATCAAAGATTTAAGAATATGATCTTAAATTCTAGACAGCAATTAGCCGGTGAAGAAATATAATAGGGAGGGGGAGTTCAATTGTCACTATTTGCCAAGGTAGGAAGCATCCAAGTCCCCTGCTCTCCCATCCAAAAAATGGAGAGAACAAATAAACGAATTCAGAATGTTTTTAAAATACATAATTAACATGCCCAAACTAGTAGCATTACCAAATATTAATAGTGAGCTCTCTTTACAGAGACTTTATATACTTTTTGATCATGTCTACATAAACATATTTTAAAAGCTAGAACCTTATGAACCTTGAACTTGGTGCAATGTGCTAAATACTGACAATGACCTTGCCTTTCTGATCATCTGGCCTCAACCTTCTGAGTGCTGGGAATGCAGATATTCCCCTCTGTATTCATCTACAAAGTACTGGATATGGAGGCCAGGGTTTCTGCATGCTAGACTAACACATCCTCAGCCCAAACATTAATTAGAATGGTTACATAATTTTGCGTAATAACTTTTATTATGAAAACAATCTGCATACATTACAGTATTATAGATAGCAACCTTCTTAGAAGAATGTTATAATATTTAACTTGTAAGGGGGCTTAGTCTGTTGCTATGTATTTTAATGCTGAATTCTGTGCTCAAAGGTCTAGGCTTACAGTGAATTCTCATGTTTATCAGTCTTTGTTGTGCAAACCTAGCTTCTTAATTTAAAACTGTTAAAGTCTGGTCTCTTGCTATGTGTTCTAGTGCTAAATACTGACCCTGATTGCCTCAGGGATGAGGAGATCCTCACATAAACCAAGTCATGCTATGTAACCTTGCTCCCCAAGCTATCCCCAAAACAAATGAAGTGAGGAGAAGTTGGAGAGAAGAGAAGATGCCATGAGGTAAGTGAATCATGAATAACTGGCCATGAGGGCTGGTCCAGGCGGAACATGGCAAATTATATCTTGGGGTTATTGATAGGGAAGTAGGCAAAATAGCTGAGAGCATAGATATCTGCCCAGCTCTAGAGTGTTAAATGCTTATCATAAGTATAAAGGTTTTGTGTCTTTTATCTGAGAACGGAATGATCAAAGGAAGGGTAGAAACTCCTGACTGAGGTTAAATATTTACTACATCTTTCTTATAAATCATGTTGATAAAAATAACTCGCTTCTATGGATGTCTCCCCTGATGAATATCCATGTTGTAAATGATTCTCTTTAAGAGCAGAGTCTTGTTTCATTGGAAAAACAGTTCCTCTAGCTTGGGTCCTCCTCATCTTTCTAGATGTCAGATGCTCCACACACATGCAGATGTCATTTGTTTTAGGTCTACAGTACAATCTCCTTGAATGGTTTTGGCACAATGCCTTAAGAGTCAAAACCACCTGGATAATTCAAGCAACCTACTGGATAGTTGTGAGAAACAATTATCTGTGTCCTCAATAGATATCCTTTCTGTCCTTCTCAGAGGGCTTACTCCAACTGTCATGCGAAAGTGTGTACCAACATGTGACAACACTCACAGAAACAGATTGGAACCAACATACATGATTGGCCTGTCATATTCTCCTTTCTTGAATCTGAAGGAGGAATGAAACAGGAACCTTCTCGTTAACATTTCAAACAGTAATGGACAGTAAGGCAGAAGTAGAAGTAGCATTCATTCATTCCTGTAAAAAAAAATGGTGAACTAGACAGCACAGAAAAGAAATGAGAGGCATGAAGACAGCATCAGTAATTGGACTGTGTAGCATGATGGTTAGAGGCAAAAATTCAGAGTGTGACACAGGGAGAAACAGGCAGAGAAATGTAGGAATAGAAGTAGTCAGGAGGAGAGAATTGGGGAAAGGAAGGTGAGAAAAGAAGGAGGAGAAACAGTACATCTCTCCAGCTTTTGTTTTTAATCTTTGTCTTCCACAAGACATACAAGAAGGAATCAAGGCTTAAGTATATAAACATGGTTCTTATTTAAAATGGATCCTGCATGTGTTCTCAGTGTGTCTAAGTCCAAATACCTTACATCTTATTTGTTCTACCTTCTTGCTGTGAACAAATTCTGTCTGAGTACTTAGCAAGTTGCCAAGGCTCATTACCAGTTATTATCATACAAAATCAACAATGAAGACAGTTTGCTGAATAATATTGGAACATTATCATCAGGATTAGTAATTTGTAGCATTTAATTAAAACCACTGGTTGGTTCAAATTAGTAGTCAGCATTTAAAGAATTGTCTAATAATATGAATCATTGACAGTGACAAAGATCTAAACAATGGTTATTACTTTCAAACCATCTATGTAAAATATCTATTTCCCACAAAACTAATCTTAGCACTTCCTTTAAAAACTGAATGTGCAAATCAAATGTACAAATGATTATTTATTACATTGTTATGCTAACTTAATGCTTTAAATCTAAATTCCATTAGTTTTACAATTTTGCTTATAATTTGCTCATGTATTTTAGCTATGTAACGCTTGTAAGGACTTTATACTTAACTTTAATATTATTCCACATACAGATAACATTAGGAAAAACAATTTAAATATTATTAGGTTATTGAATATATTTTCTCCAGAATTTCTGCTTATTATTCAGATTTGAAGAATATTGAATTAAACAGTTTGGTTTTCAGTTTAAATAAAAACTTGTTCTTGAATCATTTTAATTAAAAAATTGTTCTATTTTCAAATTTACCTGATGTATTTAGTTTTTTCTCATTCTGTGGTAGGCTTTCTTGAAAGTAAAATCGATTTTTATTCATTTTGTTTTGAAGAGTTAAAAGGGCTCTCCATCCCTTCCTATTAGCTCTTTCCTCTCTCCATCCCTCTGTCCTTCTGTCCCTCTGTCCATCTATCTTCCCCTTCCCTGTCTTTTTGTGCCACTTTTTGAGCAATCTGAATTATTTAAGGAGACTTTTGTTTTTTCTCTAAAATTCCAGAGGTAGCCGGGCAGTGGTGGTGCATACCTTTAATCCCAGCACTTGGGAGGCAGAGGCAGGTGGATTTCTGAGTTCGAGGCCAACCTGGTCTACAGAGTGAGTTCCAGGACAGCCAGAGCTACACAGAGAAACCCTGTCTCGAAAAACAAAAAAAATCGAAAACAAACAAGTAAAATTCCAGAGGTAGTTGATCAGTGCTACTGATCTGATATGGAGGTGTGATACAGCTCTGAGATCAGTGAGGTAATCATGGGGGGGGGGGGGTAGAATAGAAAACGGGGAAATTTCTGCTCATGGTTCCTTGCTGCTTACCAGAGTTGACAGCCTCTTAGAGATATTGCATAAGGGTTCACAAGGACAGTATGCATATAAAACCACATCAATTGCAAGTAAAATGATTCATTTTAGTAGACCAAAAGCATCATATTTGTGTTTTCAGTTCAGGACACTGCTGGGTTTTTATAGGAAAATGATGTAAATAGCACAAATAACATCTAAATATAATGCAAAATTTAGAAACGGCCAAATAATATTTTCCTTTTCTGTCTTTCCAAAGCCAGCTGAAAAATATTAATTCAAAAATATATTAACAACTGGAGAAAATTGCTGGATAGTAACCCTGATGCTACAAATATGGCTTAACCTGTCATCTTTATTGATGACAAGGATAATGTCACTGAAAGAATGGCTTTATTCCTTGAAATACACCTTAATCAAAAGATTATATAAAGCATTAAGAGCAACTTTACAGTGATTTTCTTTGTACATCAACAATATATCTGGTATAGTTATTAATGATGACCCAGTGATGAGAGCTAAAAGAGGGACTTGCAAAATGAATAGAAGGCAATGTAACTTCCACGTCAAACTCATGTTTCACTGAAGTGTCATTTCATATGACATCCAGAAAACCTACCCATTTGGGGCCTCCCCTTGAGCTGGATTACACTTTGGGCCTGTCACTGGGCCTTCTTTTCCTCAGGCTCCTCTCCATTTCCATCCCTGCAGTTCTTTCAGACAGGAACAATTATGGGTCAGAGTTTTGACTGTGGGATGGCAACTCCATTCCTTACTTGATGCCCTGTCTTTCTGCTGGAGGTGGGCTCTATGAGTTCCCTCTCCCTGCTGTAGGGCATTTCATCTAGAGTCCCTCCCTTTGAGTCCTGAGAGTCTCTCACCTCCCAGGTCTCTGGTACATTCTAGAGGGTCCCCAACCTCCAACCTACAGGGGTTGGATGTTTCCCTTCTTTCTTCTGGCCCTCAGAGATTTCAGTCCTTTTCCCCCACCCAATACCCAATCATGTTCTCCTCTCTGCCCCCAATCCCCTTTGCCTCCCAGGTCCCTCCCTCCCCCTTTGTGGTTGGTTTCTTTTCCCTCCCAAGTGGGACTGAGACATTCTCACTTGGACCCTTCAGTCTGCTGAATTCTGTGGACTGTATCTTGGGTATTCAGCACTTTTTTATGCTAATATCCATTTATTATTGAGTACATACCATCACACTATTACAGAGTCTATGGAGTGCTCACAAAAAGGGACCTATCATGACTGCTCTCCGAAAGAGGTGACAGAGTCAGATGCAGATATTTGTACCAAACCAATGGATAGATGCTGCTGACCCCTGTGGTTGAATTAGGGGAAAGCTGGAAGAAGCTGGGGAAGAGGGCATCCCTGTGGGAAGACCAGCAGTCTCAATTAACCTGAATCTGGAGATCTCTCAGATACTAGAACACAGACCAGGCAGCATACACCAGCTGATATGGGGCCCCGGCACATATGCAGCAGAGGACTGCCAGGTCTGGCTTTAGTCAGAGAGGTTCCACCCAACCCTCAAGAGACTGGAGGCTCCAGGGAGTTTAGAGGTCTGGTGGAGTTGGGGTGGGGGTTGGGAACATCCTCGTGAAGACAGGGAGGCAGGGAGGAGGAGCAGTCGGAGAGTGAACCAGGAGGGGAATAAAATCTGGAGGTTAAAATAAATAAATAAATAAATAAATAAATAAATAAATAAATAAATAAATAAAAGACAAAGAAGACTAACACATGAGCTCACTAGAAATGGGTCATCAAATCAGTATCGAGACCATGAATTTCCTTAGGGATTAAATCCAGCTTCAAGAATCCCTTAAAGTCTCTCACTGACTATGGCCACAATTTTTTGTTTGTTCATTTTGCAACTAAGATGGCTAAGTCAACACCAAATGTTGAAACTATTCAATGATTTGCACATAGCTATCAAGTCATTTGTGGTACTGCAGAAGTTATATTTGCCAGAATTTGATGGTAAACACTCGTTTACAGGTTTAGCATTTTAAATGGAGTTAGCTGCTTGAATACGTGTGTTAAATATGCATCTTAAGGTGAAAACTAATTATTAATCAATGTTTCCAATCATAACAGCATTCCAAATGAAATGAATTATAGCAAGCTGAAATTAAGGAAATGATATTTATATATTTTGACATATTGGCCAAACACAGACCTGTGAACAGGAAAAAAGAAGTTGCCTTGCTTTTAAAATTTGATGCAAGAGTTTGAAAACAGATTTCAAGAATTCTGGAAATCAATGGTATTTTTATCTATTTGTGACTCCATTTCTTGTTGATAAATACATCACCAGCTACTTTTGAATGGATTCATAGATAGATAATTCCATATTCAACTTACATAAACAATTGTTTATGTCTCCTTGTTAAACTTTCTCATGTCCTATCTCCCAGAGTTAGTTAACCCTTGCTTCACAACCAAGCTTTAAACATGCTATCTCAGTTGGGCAGCACCTGCATTTTTGAGTAACCATTTTCAAGACTGAAGTACAGCAAGTGTGAAAGTAGAAGCCAATCACCTTGAAAACTTATTGAGAGTCCCAACCATTTCCATATGCCAGGTATTGATTCATTCATTTCTCAATTATCAGAAATACCCCAGTCATTCTATGTTGCTCTTTTCTTATAATTAAAATGTGAAAAACAATGATACCTTACTTAGATATAGTCAATTTTCTTCTTTATTGTCAGGCAGGGACCTGGTTTATGATTTTAAAAGACCTCCAAATAAGATATCACATAATTTGGATTTGTGTGGCAGTGATCTGTGGCAGGCAGTCTGGCACCCAGTTGAGCACAGCCTGAAAACTCTGGGAGACTCAGTGGAATAATCCACAAGGGACAGAAAACATTTTTGCTAAAGCTCCTGGAAGACTCCTGTAAAAACAGCTACAGCTTTCACAACCCCTGCAGAAAGGCCTGTCATGTGAGATTTGTCACATAGGAGCAAGGCCAAGTCCTCCCACATGCAAATAAGGTGCCCTGAAGCCCTCAGTCCAAGCCAATGGGAAGTATCGGTTGTCAAACCCCTGACCCCTCCCAAACAGTATATTAGACCATCCCAACCTGTGTAGGAGAGATCCCCATCCAGAAGGAATAAAGGTGTGAGAACTATCCCGTCGTCCTAGAGCTTCTAACATAAGAACTGTAACACTGCTACTTGGGAAGAGATCTGTCTCCCAAACACCACTAGAAGCTTCCCACATTCCTCTCTGACTAGTCGGCCTCTGGTGGGTTCAGTCCAGGCCCGACTCAGCCCAGGACGGTGGGTGCAGCGTCTTGTAGCAGCTGAGATGGCAACTGCGGAGACCAAGGCAGAGGAGACTCCATCCCTGCTTGCGCTATCCCCTTTGCCTGAACCCTCACATTTGCCCGGGCCAGAGATCCCTGAGGAAGGCTCCCAGCATGCAGGCCAACATGGATTATTGTGGGAGGAAACATAAACAGATGTGTTTTTGCTTATCATTTCTCATTTTATTTTTGAAATTTAATGTGTACTCTAAGATGAACCTCTTAGTCCAATGGGAAAAAAAGAGGCCGCAATGTTGGAAGTCCTTTAGCTAGAATGTACCAACTGCCCAATGGACAGATCAGTATCTCTTGCACAAATAGGTCCTTTGTCCTTGGCTAATAGTCATAGTTAACATCCCATGAGAACATAGCAGGGGACTGAAGAACTGTGTGCAAGTAGGCACTGGGCATCCAGAGTATGATTCTGCTAAAAGATGGCTACTTCAAGGTTCTAGCCACACCATGCCTTGCTTGATATAGTCCATTCTAATTTACATACTAATTCAACACTACTGCATATCTGTTAGGATTTAATTGAATGATCATCATTTAATTCTGGATGAACAGCACAGGTCATATAATACCATGTTTGTCATAATAAACCATGGCTCATGTGTGCCAAGATCTGGTAGCAAACCGGAAACAGCTGTACAAATGGCAGACAGGTGCTTGCTGGAGGAAGTGTGGATTGTCTCTGAAGTATTAAGGACTGTACCATTTCTTTAAAAGAAATAAAAAAGAATGTTGGAGGATACAAAGGGAAACTATCTTTGTTGAAATTCAAGCACCTTCTTAGATTATGAACATTAAATGTTGGGCCAGCCTATATCACAACCTAGACTTATTATAAGATTTTCTTGTTTTGAGCAATACTCAAAATTACTGTTTTTGTGGATCACTGGGAAACAAGTAATAAGAATGCTACTCAGTACAGTGTGACCCTTTTCTAAGTACAAAGGCACATCAAATATGCTGGGTTTTGTTTTTTTTTTTTTTTAGCATGGTCTTAAGTCAAAGGTATGATTATTTGTTGGTTACTCTATGGGAGAAACCTACAAACGGTCTAGCTCAAAGACTTCCTAGAATATTTGTGCTTGGGCAAAATCTCAAAGTCTTGTGACTTTTGTCTTTTAATTACAAGCATAGCAGTCTTAGCAAGGCAAACTAGATGATTTGACCTGTGTGTCAGGTACAGTGATCATTATTTCAATAGACTTGGTCAAAGCAATTGTGCTGACTAGTTTTATGTTCACTTGACAAAGGCTAATGTCACATAGGAATAGAAAACCTTAATTGAGAAAATGTCCCCCATCAGATTGGTCCATGGGCAAGCCAATTAGGAAATTTTATTGATCAATAACTGATGATAGAGTGCTCAGTTAACTGGTGGTGGTGGTGCTCTGGGCTGGTGGTCCTGAGTCCTATAAGAAAAGCAGGCTGAGCAAGCAATGATACGCAAGCCAGTAAACAGCATCATTCCATGTCCTCTGTATCAGTTCTCTGTGGTTCTTGCCTTGACTCCCTGTCCTAAATTCACAGGAGTACAGAACACAAGCATTAAGATCAAATGGACCCTTTTCTTTCCAAGTTTCTTTTGATTTTGCTCTTTTATTACAGCAATAGAAACTCTGATTAAGACAATAGTGCCTTCAGGGATTTCACTGTGGCTAGATTCATTATGGACAGGTATTTCTGTGTTGATTGTCTGTTTTTACTGTTTACATAAGGATAATGGGTTTCTAATTATCTATTAGTTCATATGTAAAACATATACATACACACACATATTCACTCAAAGACAATGGCATTGTTGAGGTCAATAACTACCTCCAGTACTAAACAGATATGTTGATTTGCCTCAGTGAGAAACATCAGGAGTATTTTAGTGACATTAAGATAGGATTCTAGAGCATCCACCTGGTGGCTGTATCAGCCAAATGGAACAAGTAAATGAGGAGAGGACAGATACGATCACCCCTGTTTCTTTGACTCCATGCCAAAAGCACTGATTGTTGCATTTCTATTCAGGGGCACAACATTGCTTTCTGGTAATTATCCCACAGATAAAATTTCGGTGAGCATGCATGGCTCTTTAAAATAATATGACATTTGTTTTATGCATCATGAACAAATGTGAGATGATTTTTCATTATTAAATATAATTATTTTCTGCATACAATCAAGAAATTAGGAAATAATCAATAAAAGATATATAAATTTATGACCATTCTTAGACTATACTAGGACAAGACCATATTTATTTCCTTACTTTGAGACAGTCCTAATTAGCACCAAATCAGAGCCAAAGATCAAATAAATCAAAGGTATGCTTCTTTTTCTTCCTGATTCTTTTTTTTATAATTTAATTTTAAAATGCTTTAGTCACTTTCCTAAATGAATAGAGCATTCACATCATTTCTACCATCCAATCCCTCCTCTAAATCTTCCTGTGCCCCTCACATTACAAATCAAATTCTAACATTTTCTTTATTATTTTACAAACATGTGACATCTGCATTTACACAGTACCTGCCCTTAGTGTTTCTTATATGTATACATGTTTAATGATGACCACTTGGGATTACATAACCTATTAGAGGCTCATCTCTGAAGATTAATGCTATCTGTCTGTCTGTCTGTCTGTCTATCTGTCCGTCTTAGTCAGGATTTCTATTCCTGCACAAACATCATGACTAAGAAGCAAATTGGGGGGAAAGAGTTTATTCAGCTTACATTTCCAATTGCTGTTCATCACGAAAGGAAGTCAGGACTGGAACCCAAGCAGGTCAAGGAGCAGGAACTGATGCAGAGGCGGACATGGAGAGATGTTTCTTACTGCCTTGCTTACTTCTCCTGGATTGCTCAGCTGAATTTCTTACTGAGCCCAAGACTACCAGCCCACAGATGGTACCACCCACAAGGGGCCCTCTGCCCTTGATCACTAATTGAGAAAATGTCTTTCACCTGGATCTCATAGAGCTCCTTTCTCTGTGATAACTCCAACTTGTATCAAGTTGATACACAAAACTAGCCAGTACAATTGACTCCTTCTCACTTGACACACAAATACATCATCACCATTTGGTCTCGACCCTTACGTTCTTATTCATCCCCAAGATCTAACTTTAAAAGTCCAACAGTCTTTGCAAATTTTTAAATATTAACATTTCAGTCCCTTTTAAACTTCCAATCTCTTAAAATTCAAAGTCTTTTAAAAATTTAAAGTCTTTTAACTGTGGGCTCCACTAAAATACCTTCTTTCTTCAAGAGGGAAAAATATCAGGCCACAGTCACAATCAAAATCAAAATCAAACTCCAACCATCCAATGTCTGGGATCCACTCACGATCTTCTGGGATCCTCCAAGGGCTTGAGTCACTTCTCCAGCTCTGCCCTTTGCAGCACACACCTTGTTTTCTAGGCTCCAGATGCCTGTACTCTACTGCTGCTGCTGTTCTTGGTGGTCATCTCATGGTATTGGCATCTCCAAAACACTGCTGTCTTCTGCTGCAACTAGGTTTACCAACAGCCTCTCATAGGCTCTCTTCATGGTGCCAAGCCTCACCTCCTTTGCATGACCCCTTCAGTCGTGGTCTGTCAATTGCAACTGAGGTGAGTCTTACACATTACCAAGTCCAGCCACAGCACAAGGTACAACCTTGGCAATATCTGGAACACAGCCTCTCTGCTCTTAGAAAATATTTCTCAGAGGATTTCACCACAATGATGCTGGTCTCTTCTTAATCACCACTAATATCTTAGCTCCAACTAACCAGCATCAATAGTCCCAGCAATGCAATGGTTTTGTTTTAATAGTTGGGGTATCTTGTTAATCAGAGCTGATTTCTTTAGCCCCAGCTATCCAAAACCACAGAATCTTAAATCAAACTAGCAATGGCCCTGATAAGAGTCTTTAATCTTCCCTCTGAAATTTCACAAGGCAGGCCTCCATCTTCTGCACTGTTCACAACATTATCTTCCAAGCTCCCACAAAACATTCCACAGGGCTCTTAACATCCCAAAGACTCTTCTAGCTCAAAGTTCCAAAGTCCTTCCACAGTCCTTCCCAAAACATGGTCAGGTTGTCACAAGAATACCCCACTCCTGGTACCAATTTGACTTAGTCAGGGTTTCTATTCCTGCACAATTATCATGACCAAGAAGCAAGTTGGGGAGGAAAGGGTTTATTCAGCTTACACTTGCTGTTCATCATGAAAGGAAGTCAGGACTGGAACTCAAGCAGGTCAGGAAGCAGGAACTGATGCAGAGGTGGCCATGGAGGGATGTCTCTTACTGTCTTGCTTACTTCTCCTGGCTTGCTCAGCTGGCTTTCTTATAGAGCCCAAGACTACTAGCCCACAGATGGTACCACCTACAAGGGGCCCTCTGCCCTTGATCACTAATTGAGAAAATGCCTTACACCTGGATCTCATAGAGGCAATTTCTCAACTTAAGCTCTTTTCTCTGTGATAACTCCAGCTTGTGTCAAGTTGACACACAAAACTAGCCAGTACACTATCTATCTATTTATCTATCTATCTATTGCCATTAATGACTAAAGTAGTTCCTCATCTATTGGGGAGGTAGGGCTGGCTCTGTGTGATTAATGTCACCCACACACTGGAATGATCTCCATGCTCATGAACTGGTAGAATTAATATTGTGAAGATAACTACTCTATCAAATGTAATTTACATATTCAATGCAATTTGAATCCAGATCTCCATAAGCTACATCATAGAAATAGGCAAAAAAGTCTTAAAATTCACAAGAAAACATGGAAGACTCCCAAACAGCCAAAGCAATCCTGAGGAAAACAAAAGATGCTGGAGGGATTACCACTCCATGTTTCAAACTATGTTTCAGAATTATAAAAAAAAAAAACAAAAAACAAAAACAAACAAACAAAAAAACCCAGCATGTTTTCTGGCACAAAACCAGACATGTAGAACAATGGCCCAAAATAGAAGTTTTTTGCAGAAGTATACAAAGCTACAGTGAACTAATATTTGACAAAGAGGCTAAAAATACACACTGGAGAAAAGATAGTACCTTCAACAAACACTGCTGGGAAAACTGGGTGTCCACATGTAGAGGAATGAAATTAGATCTCTATCAGCCTAAGAAAAGTCATCTAAAAGTGAAACAAAAGCTGCACTGTAAATCTGAAATGCTGAATCTGCTAGAAGAAACATAGAAAGTACCTTACAAGGCATAGATGCAGGAAGAACTGCATGGATAGAACTACATGCATTGAGGAATTAAGGGCAACAATTGTCAAAATGGGACCTCATAAGACTGAAAAGTTTCTATATTACAAAGGCAGTTATCAAGCAAAGAGGGAGACCACAGTGTGGGAGACTCTTTTCCAGCTTTACAGCTGAAAGGGTCCAAGATATACAAAGCAGATGCAAAACATAAACAAAAGCATATATATATATATATATATATATATATATATATATATATATATATATATATATATATCAGAACACAAAGAATCAAGAAAGCCAACAACCTAATGTAGAAATTAATGTAGAACATTCTGAGCAGAATGTTCTCAAAAGAAAAATTTAAAAATGTCCAAATACATCTTTTAAACTACTGCTGAATGTCCTTAGCAATTGGAGACATACAAATTAAAAGTACTTTGAATTTTACCATTTTAATTCTTTATCATTCTGCTAAACCACCATGAGTTCTCTTAGAGAATCTATTTCATTACTGAGGTTCTCAAAAAATGTCAGCCAAAAGAATAAATCAACATGGATCAAAACTCCTGCCTGCCATTCTACATCTCCTGTATGATGGAACATTCACTGACTTCTTCCATCAATGTAGGCACTACTGCCTGTCCCTGTCATTTTAAGATCACTGCCATTTCCACTGAGAGTAGAATGATGAACTCTCCTTTAGCATTTTTGGTCCATAGATGACAAAGACAGAGAACTTTTTAGAGATGAAGCCCTTCCTACCAAAATATTCTGTTTCCATTGTGAAAGGAAATGCTCTTCAGTCCCTGCTGCAGTGGAGTCACAGTGTTGATCTACTCCACTATCCCACTTGGCCACTGAATTTTTCTCTTTGGGCCAGAGAAATACAGACATTGAAACCTTATACTATAGATCACAGGTGAGCCTAGATTCCAGAAAATTGTGGGAGCCTATCCTGGGAGCTAGATTTCCATTGAGCTTTGCCTTATTGACAAATTCTCCTTGAAATGATCTCAATATTGATATCCTTCATTTAACCTCTTTAAAATCTGTTTTTAAATACATTCTTCTACTTTGTCTACTGGTGAAAACAGTCAAGGTCTTGCCACTTCTTTGGTGCAGCAGACCCTATCTATACTTGGAGATACCTTAAAATTCTCCTCCTGGCTATGAAATCATTAAATGCTGGTTGGGGTCACTATTGGGAAACTTGAGAATGTCCTCCATATAACAATGTTCATGAAGAAACTAAAAATCACATTTTTACAGAATAGAAGGACTGTTTTCTCTTCAAGGAAGACATAAAAGAATTTGTATATTTAATGTTAGGCTTATGTCAAATTTCATAAGTCTACTATTAACTAGTGCCACAACATCTGCACTGTAAAGAACTGGAGCCTGTGCTGGTTAGTTCTTTTGTCAAATTGACACAAAGTAGAATCAGGTGTGAAGGTGGAGCCTCAGTTAGGATAGCACCTTCATCATACTGGCCTTTATGAATGTTCGTGGAAGATTTTCTTTTTTTTTTTTTTTTTGTTTTTTTTTTTTTTTTTTTTTTTGATATTTTATTTACATTTCCGATGATTCCCCTTTTCTTTAGAAACCCCGTGTCCCCTCCCCCTCCCCACCTCTGTGAGGGAATTCCTCCTCCCACCTACCCGCCCACCCATTCCCATATTCCCACCTTGACATTCCCTTTTACTGGTGCCCCTAGCACCCTCAGGCCCAAAGTCCT
>CM052720.1:18714414-18733766 GCA_028551405.1 Uromys caudimaculatus
TCCTCCATTGTTGGTGGGATTGCAAATTGGTACAACCACTCTGGAAATCAGTATGGCGGACCCTCAGAAAAATGGACATAATACTACCTGAGGACCCAGCTATACCTCTCCTGGGTATATACCCAGAAGATGCCCCAACATGTAACAAAGATACATGCTCCACTATGTTCATAGCAGCCATATTTATAATAGCCAGAAGATTTTCTTGATTAGTGAGTGATGTGAGAGAGCCTAGTCCACTGTGCTGGTGCCACCCATGGACATGTGACTGTAGGTTATATATAAAAGCAAGCTGCACAAGCTTAGAGCAAGCTAGTAAGGACATTTCTCTAGAGTCGGTTGCAGCCCCCTCCCTCTGATTTCCTGCCCTAACTTCTCTAAATCATGTTTTAATGGGGAAATAAAAGCCAAATAAGCTCTTTCCCCAAGCTGCTTTTGGTCAGAAGTGAGCAACTGGCCTCAACCCTAACTTGACTAACCAGAACCTGCTATGATCTTGTATTTATTGGTGTTGAAACTTGGTTACCAGCTATCTTTGTCCAACAATTATTAAGTCAAGACTTACATGCACAGCTGATTAGTTCTTCTCACTTTCTTGATTGGAAAGTTGAAGGAATAAAACCTAAAAATTTATTTTTTCTGAATTCCTTAAGCAGTGTGGCATTTTCTTCACTTTAACAAGGGGATGATACACACACACACACACACACACACACACACACACACACACACACACACACACACACACACTATCTCCCAATGCTGTGGGGAGCCAGCCTGAACCAAACTTTCTCAGAGGCCCTGATAAAGGGACAAAGGGAATTTTAGTTTTGTGTCCTTGGAACAGAGTTCATAAAACCACTCTGATGCCAACACTGATGCCATGGAGGAGTCTAAATTCTGCTTCTGGAGACTCCACTCTTCCTCTGGGCTGTAGTTATCAGTCCTGGGGCAGCTGTGTCTGTGTATTCTGAATCTATTTCCATCAGCTGCTAGATGAAGTTTCTCAGATGGCAGTAATGCTAGGCTTCTGTCTGTAAGTACAGCAGAATATTATTAATAGTGTCAGGGATAGGCTCTCTCTCATGATGTGGGTCTCAAGTGAGGCTGCTCATTGGTTGGCTATTCCCTCGATTTCTGTTCTCTCTTTATCCATGCATGTCTTACAGGCAGGAAGATTGTGGGTTGAAGATTTTGGGGCTAGGCAGTTGGTGTCCCCATCCCTTCGTTGGATGTCTTGCCTGGTTACAGGAGGTAGACATTTAAAATTCCATATCCCCTATTTCTAGGAGTCTCATAGATTCTTGGGATTTTCCATTGTCTTAGGTTCCTAGCTCATCCCAGAGATGACCCGTAAGCATTTCCACTTCTCTCTACTTCTATCCTCCCCACACTTGATCCTTACTGTTCCCCTCAACATCCCATCTTTCACCCAGTTCCTTCCCTCCATACACACCAACATCTATTTTATTTTCTCTTCTCAGTGAGATTCAAGCATCCTCCCTTAGTTCCTCCTTGTTACTTAACTTCTTTGGGTCTGTGTATTATAGCACTGTTATAATATATGGATAATATCCACTTATAAGTGAGTACATACCATGTGTTTAATTTCTGCATCTGGGTTACTCACTCAGGATGATCTTTTCTAGTTCCATCTATTTGCTTGCAAATTTCATGGCACCATGATTTTTAACAGCTGAGTAATATTCCATTAGGTAAATGTACCACATTTTCTTTATCCATTCCTTGGTTGAGGAATATTTATGTTGTTTCCAGTTTCTGGCTATTATGTATAAAGCGGCAATGACATAGTTGAGCAAGTGTCCTTGTGGTGTGGTGGAGCATCTTTTGAGTATATGACCAGGTGATGTGTAGCTGGGTCTTGTGATATAACTATTACAAATTTTCTGAAAAACTGCCAAATTGATTTCCAAAATTTGTAATAGTTATATCAATGCAATAGTTTGCACTCCCACCAGCAATGGGGGATCATTCCCTTCATTCCACATCCTTTGCCAGCATGTGATGTGACTTGAGCATTTGATCTTAGCCATTCTGACAAGAGTCAGATGGAATCTCAGAGTTATTTTGATTTGCATTTTGCTGATGACTAAGGCTGTTGAACATTTCTAAGTGCTTCTCAGCCATTAGAGATTCCTTTATTGAGAATTCTCTACTTAGCTCTGTACCTTATTTTTATTTAGGTTGTTTGGTTTATTGATGTCTAATTTCTTGAGTTCTTTACATATTTTGAATATTATCCCTCTGTTAGATTTAGGGTTGGTGAAGATCTTTTCCCATTCTCTAGGCTGCTGTCTATCTTATAGACAGTGTCTTGTCTTACAGAAGCTTTTCAGTTTCATGAGATACCATGATTAACTGTTGCTCTAAGTGCCTTAGCTGTTGTTGTTCTATTGAAGAAATTGTCTCCTGTACTAATGCAGTCAAGGCTTTTTTCCATGGTCTCTTCTATCATGTTCACTGTATCTGGCTTTATGTTGAGGTCTTTGATCCACTTGAACTTGCGTTTTATACAGGGTGATAAATATGGATATAATCACATTCTTCTACATGCAGATATCCAGCTACACCAGCACCATTTGTTGAAGATGCTTTCTTTTTTTCCATTGTATAGTTTTGGATTCTTTGTCAAAAATCAATTGTCTGTATGTGTATGAATTTACTTCTGGGAAAGTGAACATCTTAACTTGCTTCACTTCAAAGAAAAATAACCCAAGACTTTGCAACCACAGCTTTCATCTTCTTTGTTTTTATTTTCTCTATTTTTTGTATCCCCTCTCACGTCTCAGTCAGGACCCTGCCACTGAAGACTGCCCTGCTGGTCCAAGGCACAAAGCTGTGTTATACATTATTACCTAGTCTTCTCCCATACTGCTAGATAGGGAAAGTCACCTGTATGGTATGCTATATGGAAAATATGTGTGAAATTCTACCCAGATTATTTTTTTTTTTTTGAGACTACACCTGATATCAATGTCTGTATCACCAAGAGATTCTGAGGTACACTGAAACAACTCTTGGGAAACTAAAACAAAAAATAATAATTAGGACATGTGTGGTCAGGCAGTAAGCAAGGAAATTGAGGCCCCAGTGACTGGTAATGATGAGAGGTATTACTACCCTTGAACATGAATCACAGGAAGTGTTTATGAAACCCTATGAGAGATAAAGGCTTGGAGGAAGGACCCAATAAGAGCTGAAATCAGAAGGATCACAATGGTTGTCAAAATTCTGGGCATGGGGGAAAGTGTAACTAAACCAATAACAAACATGAATTTTCTCTTTGCCCTCTGCTTGATTCCATGATTGCTTTCTCATTAGCTCAGTTGGTATAGCCTGCATGGGTAGTATCCAACATACCCAGAATAGAGCAAAGTTGTGTCTTCATCTAGACAGAATAGAAGACTGCGGTCAAGAAGGACTGGGTTTTTGAAGGTGGTAAGAATCTACCGTGTAATAAAAGTGACTTCATGGAGAGTATCTGTATTCAGAAGCATCCTTCTCTTTTCTTATTGCTTTAGATGGAAAATGTACTTTTTTCAGTCCAGTTATCTGTTTTCAAACCACATCCCAGCCTAGTATCTTAGAAATTCTTCCATGTGGGACTCATAATCCCCAGGAAAATCAGTTGATCTGGCTAGAAAGTGTCTTTAAGAATCCTGACAGCAAAGGTGATTATATGTGGTTGTAGTGTGGGAATTTCTCTAGAGAGATTGTTGCTAGTCCATCTGAGTCTCAGGCAAGATAACCTGTTGTTATCTTGTGAACTAGAAGAAAATTAAGGTGAGCAATGCTTGGAAGCAAGATTAATTTCTATTATGATGTGGCAGGAGACAGGTGGAATGTTTTTTGAGGACCTAGATGAAGAATAATCAGCCCTGAGTATTTCTTCTCACACAATTCAGTTACAATATTTCACACATCACATTTGATTTTGAATGTGTGAGATACAGTAGCTGGCAGATGTTTGGGGAATGGAATAATGGAAATAATAAGCAATGAAATGGAAGAGTAAAAGCCCTGCTATTCAAAATACCTTGCAGCTGGGCATTGGTGGCACACGCCTTTAATCCCAGCACTCGGTAGGCAGAGGCAGGCAGATTTCTGAGTTCAAGGCCAGCCTGGTCTACAGAGTGAGTTCCAGGACAGCCAGGGCTACACAGAGAAACCCTGCCTCGAAAAACAAAAACAAAAACAAAAACAAAAACAAAATAAAAAAAACAAAAACAAAAAACCCCAAAAAAACCCAAAATACCTTGCAATTAAAAAAAAACAAAAAAACAAAAAAACAAAACAAACAAACAAAAAAAACAAAAAACCAACAACAGAGAAAAATAGAAAATTTGATTTCACCCTGGATATAATTGGCCTTAAACCTCAAGAATAAAGAAAGTGTAGTATGTTTAATGGATGAAATGATGCAATAGAGATAACAGGGAAAATTATTGAGTACACGTGAAAAGATGATGAAGGATGAGCAGTCCATTGTAAAAGATATAACTTCCCTAGGCTGTGGAAGTTGAAAATATGATTATGTCATCCCGGCTCAGAGACCTCTGACACTATGTCAGGTGGTCAACAGCAGTCTCATGTTAGATCACTATGCCTGTGACCTTCATATCCATTCTCATTACTGTGAAAGTTTAGGATGATCTCACATCAGAACAAGAAGGATGAGTGCATTTAGTAAGATATTTTGTAAAAAGAGACATACAGACAGATTACACTCACCTATCTTTCATTATAGAAATCCATTAATTTATTCTCTCTCTCCCTCCCTCTAACAACTGAACCTACTTTATGCATTAAACTTTATGGTAAGTGTGTATATATAGGAAATATGCAGTAATATAGATTTGATATTATGAGCAGATTTTGGCATCGGGGGGAGGGTCTTATACATGGTGTCCTGTGTTCTATATGGGATTATTCTGTGTGGGATAGAGATAAATTATACATACAAGCATAGAGAGGTATTGACCATCACTGTAAGTGTGACCTCTTTAGTCATAGGTATGTGTCTCTTTTTAGATACATCTATTAATTCTGTGTGGATGAACATTTAAACTCACCATAGTTCTGAAAATGAGGAAACACGAATCATTACTGACTTTCCATGTCCCATAAATAGAACAAATTTAGCAGTATTTTGCTAGAGGCAAGTTTACTGAACTTGAATAACCTTTACATTGATTGCTATAGACATCCAGTGAGATTGCAAAGTTAGTTCTGTGGGGTTGCATTTTTACACGGTGGCAGGTTTTTTGGCTGCTGTGTCAATCTCTATTTTTTGCCCCCGAGTATCTCTATTGGTATAGCTACTTTAAAGAGAAAGGGGCCTGTGTTGGAGTCTATGTGTTTCACATGGTGATGTTGTGAGAGAAGACATGCAAACTTGGAGGCTGGTTAACCAAGGATTGAGTCTTGCATCTTCTCTTTAAAGATGCAGGCTACTGAACACATATTTATTATCTAGTAGCCTTACTTTTCTGTGATGTAGAATTATGAATGTTTATTGTCATGCCTTAAATAGAAATATCCAAAAAATAAATAGAAATATCCCCCAAAGTTAATATTTTGATTGCTTATACTCCCAGCTTGTGTGTTATCCCATTTCGAAACCTGTGGATTCTTGAGGTGGTTGCTCTCTCTCTCAGAAGTAGGTCTGTAAAAGTAAGCTTTTTAAGGATCTGTCTGTTTCTGATTCTGGCCACTCTGTGTTTCCACATCTGCCACTATATGAGGAAGTCTCTGACCACACTCTTGCTGCTGCCATGTACTGAAACTTCTAGAAATCATGAGCCAAAATAAACTGCCCCTCCATAATGTTGTCTTTGCCAGGTATTTCATCATTGGTGATGTTCTGAAGATGGGGGAGGTAATTCATGTGAAGCATCTGCCATGAATGATGTGGATAGGAGATTCAGTTAGTACAAGGTCCTGACATTCTCTGTTCCTCCTAAATGTCTTATTTCTTTAGA
Organism: Uromys caudimaculatus; assembly: GCA_028551405.1. Lineage (NCBI taxonomy): Eukaryota > Metazoa > Chordata > Mammalia > Rodentia > Muridae > Uromys > Uromys caudimaculatus. The sequence continues at coordinate 18,720,417 of CM052720.1, forward strand.
AAGGCACAGGGGAGCCTGCATGGTGAAGAGGTAGAGCTTGGCAGGGTAGGCTTCACCACTGTGATTATGTCACCTCTTACTGGCTTCTTCATTTTTCTTCCCAGGATGGACGTATTCAGCATCCCTTCGAGGCTAACTTCTTCTCTAGTAAATGAAAATCTGAATCTGATGTCAGGTTGCATTGTGCCTTAAAGCATGGTCTTAAATGGCTTTCTCTTTCTTGTTTCTGTTTCTTTTAAGAAAGTCAAGGGAGATTGATAATAAATGTTCTCAAGAGATTTCTTCCCAAAATGCTTTCCCTTCAAAGGTAGTTGCAAAACTTAGTACTAAATACTACTTTAGAGGGGAGAAGTGGCAGTAAAGCCAGTCTTTGTGGAGGGGGGATAGGGAATTTTGAGATAGTTTGACAATGCTCAAAGTTAGCTTAAAATGCCACAGTTGATTAAGTTAAGATCCACATGTGAAGACCTAGAAAACAATTCACATTTTTTTTTTCAATAAAAGGAACCAATTACCAAAAAAAGAGATATAGTGGGAGGCTGATAAGGAAGCCAAATTCTGTTAGGTAGCTCCATAGTAAAATCTGTCAGGTCAGTATCTGCCTAATAGATAATTGCATTGGTATTTATTTAAATTACTTTCATATATTATGCTTGGCTCAGATAGCAATTCTTAATTTGATTCAGATAACATTAATAAGTTTTGCTTTTTCTCTCTGACATTTTATAAATCTTTGAAAGTGATTTTTTTGGGGGGGAAGGGATTGGGGATAAAAAGAAGCCTATTAGTTTAGCTTTGTCTACTGGCTTTTCCCATTTGAAGACTAGATTTTCAAGGAATACAAAACCTTGGAAGGTGTAAGCTTGCTGAAATTTTCCTTAACTTCTGTCAGCTGCTCAACCTTCATGGAGGAGGGTTCCTACAAACACAGTTTCTCTTGCTCTGACATCTTCAAAGCATAAGAGCAGAGTGACGGATGAGCAAATAAATGCTAGGCCATGGACATTCTCCTAATTGGTTTGATCAGTTGTTGAGTATTATATCCAATTAGATCCTGGGTTGGCATTGTAACTTCTATGTTCTGTTCTTGGTTGCTCAATTTAGTCAATTTAGATGTTGTACAAGTCCCTTAGAATGTTTGATTCTCATTGCCTTTATGTATAACTAGAGAAAGACCAATCCCAGTGTACAATGGAAATGGCTAATTTTTCTGGCTTAAGCCTCTTCCTCTATTTCCATTTAATTAGCTTTCTTGTCCTGAAGAGGCCGAGTAGCTAAAAACAAACAAAACAACCCCCTTTCACACACATGCACGCACACACACACACACACACACACACACACACACACACACACGTGCTTGTGCACGCACGTGCAAATACCATATTTCCCAGCCCTCTCTGACGTTAAGCATTTGGAATCAAGTCAGGCTCTATGACACTGTGAACAGCAGTTTACAAGTATTAAATACAGGAAACTTCTAGAAAACAGGTGGTAAAGATGTTCCCTAACAAAATCCCAGTGTCCAGCTCATACTAGTAGCTAAGGTGGCCCTGGTCACAGCAGCAGCAACCTTCTTGTTTCCATAAGCAGAATATTATTGGAGTCCCTGTATTTATGGTGGTTTCTTACAGCTTACCTTCCAGTAGTGAAGAATCAGCAGTCCTTTGATTCAGTTGTGCAATATTTGTTGATCAGTTCTGGGGTCCCAGCCTGCACTCAGCTCTTTCCAAACTTCAAATATTTTGTAATTATATAATTCCTTGTTTTACAACCCATTTGCTTCAAAGCATCCAAAATGCTATTTATCCACAAGTGGTCTCAAGTCCTGACAAGATGAATGCGAATTAATCATTTACTTAAATATGATTGGTTTAAATGCAACATGGCATGTGGAAATATTGTGATTGATAAAAACACACACGGTTTGTCATGACATCTGAGTAGTGGAAATTAACTGAAGCAAACTCTATAAAATGCTGTGATAAAATATCAAAATAATTGACATAAGCAATTAAAAAGAGGAAGGGTTATTTTGGCTCACAGTTTGCAGACCTACAGTCCATCATTGTAGGGTAGGCATCATAGCCCCAGTATGAGGCAGCTGGTCACATTGCATCCAGTGTCAAGAAGCTGAGAGTGGCAGATGCTTGTGATCAGCTTGTTTCTTGTATTAAGCCCAGAGTACTTAGTATAATGTATCTACAGTTAGATTGTGTCTCCTCAACTCAGTTAACCTAACAGAGAAACTCTGTCACAAACACATCTCCTAAATGATTCTACATCTTTCAAGTTGGATGAGCATTATTAATTATCACTCTCTCTAATGATATAAGAATTAGATTCAATCTGCTTATAAAAAATGAATAATTTTGTGGCTACTTTACATTAAACATTTCCATTTATACCTTAGCAGTGAGGACAGGGCAAGATGAATTTGAGATTCAGGAGTATGGTCTTATACTCCACAAATGTACTTCACATGCAATCTGGGGTCTTCTAATGTAAGAACACTTGGTCCTTGGTGGTTTCTTGATCTGCAGTCTCTATTCCTGATACCAGTTGTTTATATACTAAAGTTTTCTAAGCACTTGTGAATTCAAAGTCCCTGAAAGTCAAAGTCCTAAGTTATTTCTTTGTTTCCACTTATTTTTCTCATAAGCGAAGTCCTTTGGGAATCTTGAGGTTAAAGGTTTGAAACTGTAAAGGACTGAGCTAGTTCTCAACATCATTGGGTATGCTGAGATGCAGTCTTGGTATATTTCCTGCAAGACATGAAATTATTCAGACTGAAAAATATGATGATTCTTGAAACATAACAGGAAAGTTTTCCGTGCAAAATCAGCACTCTGGGGTCTGAAGATCGCTGACTTATGATTGGCCTATCCCACTGTTGTTGGCTATTTAATATAGCTGCCTATAATATTTGTGGCTTTGGATTTATGGCTGTTATGCAGAGTCAATCATAATTTCTTCTTCATCACCAGGGAAAATAAAATTTTTAATCAGTGTACTGCTCTGATCAAACACAATCAAGTTAAGCAAAAGTATATATAGGACCATTTTGAACAGATAAGGATTTAGGGGAAAAATGTCACTTCTCCATTCTTCTACCTTGGGAATGTGTGCATAATTTATGCTGCCTTGTATGAAAAGGCTTTTGATCATTGTGTAGGGAGAGAATGGAAAGGATCCCTTAACCCTGCTCAAGGCCCAGGAGCCTTCATATTTGGGATTACAGCAGTACTTTACTCTTCTGATTCTATTTTAATTGAAGTTTAATTGTGCAACTCTAATTCAGTCTGTTCTTTCTCCTCAGAAAGAGTTTTTCAAATCTGGACTTAAGCTACACTCATGAATGGGACAAATTTACACTATGGAACAATCTTTTTGTCCCTTTTTGGATCATAAATTGTTATCCAGATGAATCAGATCACCTAAATAGCATTGAATTTAGGGGCGGGGGAAATCACACTTTAAAATGAGTGAAATAAATGTTGGACGAGTGTGAAATACTTAACCCTTTAACCTCTATTAATATATTCAGACATGTATTGCCTCCAGGCAAACTTCTGCTATCATTTGTCTGTCTATTTGTAATTGTCTCTTTAATACTGTTTGCATTTATATCTATAATAGTAATGCTGTACCCTAATATCCTGTGGTAACAAATAGCATCTATGTTTTGTGATCATTATAAATTTACATGACATGATATTCATTCTTATCTAAATAGGTAAAGGATGCTAGAGTCAAACATGTCGGCAGAGTTAAAGCTCAGAAGATTCTACTTACCACTTCTGTTCCCATGCAGTGAAGGCTGTGGTCCATGCTGAGCAACAGAGAAAGAAATCAGGTTTTACATAAAGAAGAAAGAATGAACAAAAGCAAGGTACTGCTTTCTTCCCCAGGCTCCTGTGCTGTGTACCAAAGAGAGAAGGAGGAAAGTCATGTAAGAGACCCCTAGGGAACGTGCAGATACCTAATAAAAGGAGTTAGGCCTGCTCTCTGCTGTGTGCAGTCCAAAAGTGCCAGCTGGGCCAGCTAGGCAGCTGGGTCTATACTTCACAGCACCCTGAATAGACAAAGAGAGCTGTCACCTGTTTGTGGAGACATGAGGGGAACCTCCAACATTCTGGTTGCTAGGGTATCACTTGGTCCAAGAATGGCATGTTGAGAATTTCATTCTATATCAGTAGGCTAAATGTGGTTCACAGATCTTATGACTTAGAGAGGCAACTGATGTAGAAGTTGACAGAACGAGAGAAAAAGTAATATCAGAGATGACAAATCTTTGTAGGATTGTTCTCTTAAATGGCTGACTGCAGCCAAATGTGCTTCCTACTGCCTTCTCCTGGTGACTGAGAGGGTGACCTGACAGGACATCACCAGGAACTTTCTAATCCTCAGCTCTCCCCCACTGTAGGCAAGTGGGAAGCCTGTTCCTGCAGGAGGCAGGAACTTGGATGGCCTGAGAAACCAAATCCAGGAGATGAGAGGAAGTCATGAAACCAAACTGAAACGGACTTTTGCAAGCTACAGTGATCATTAAACCATTGGGTAAGACTGGTCAGAATGAAAGTGTTAAATTAAATTGTTTGATATAAATTGGCTGGCAGAGTACTTGAGGTAGAAAAGAATTCTTTTATATAATTAATAAATTGTAATACATATCTAATAAATTATATAATTGAAAATATATATTATATAAATATGTGATTATTCAAACACTTATTTATTGATTTGACTCAAAATGAGATCGTATAATAGATGCATATATTTATTTACATTTGTTTTAGCATTTTAATTTGAATAGATGTCTAATATATATTTTAGATATATCTTAAAGTAAAATAGTGTGTTAGTCATGGTTCTGTAAACTAGGTTACAATACTAGTGAAGGAATGTCTCACTAACAGGGTAGATGAACCTACTCATGAAGGTGAGGGCAAGCAGGCAAAATTCAAAAACCTCCCTCTTCTGCCTTCTTTTATGTAGGATGCCACAAGAAGGTGTGGCCCAGGTTTTTTGGATGGGTTTTTCTCCCTCAAATGATCCAATTGAGAAAAATGGTAACAGACATTAGTTGATTCCAGATATAGTTACGTTAGTCAATCATATTAGATTAGGGATTGCAATGTAGACTGGAGACCAGAATTTCTTATGTATTTCCCAGGGCTCCTGCACCATATTGGAACTCTTGAGACATCCAGTTCTATAGGCTGAACAACTACTAGATTTTCATTCTTTCTGTGGTGTGACAGCCTTGTTGGATAATCCAGACTACAATTTGTAAACTACTCTAATAAATTCTGTATATCTGCCCATTCTGTCAATTCTGTTTTATATCACCCTAACACAATATTTTACTTTACATACATTTAAAATATATATATTAGACATCTATTACAATGATAATTCTAATGTATATGCAACCAGGATTGATGATCACAAATATTTTTATTATATCATATTCGTAATTTAATTTCTATGATATGTTTTATAATAATTTTAAACTTTTATTTTGTTAATTTTAAGTGTCTGTGTGTGTGTATGTGCGCACGCCACATGCGCGTACGTGCGCATATGAATGCAGGTCCACCCGGAGGAATTGGATCCTCCAGAACAGGAGCTACAGGAAATTGTGAACTGTCCAACATGGTATTGGAGCCAAACTTGGGACCTTTCTATAAGAGCAGCAAGTGTTTTTATTTGCTAGGCCAGCTCTCCAGGTCATAATTTAGTATTTTATACATTTACAATTTATTTTAGGGTATGGATGAGCCAGGAATCTAATTATCTTCTTTCTATAGTGCTTACCAACTTGATGTGTTATTCCTTTCTTCAGTGTGAACTTGGAAAATCCATTATCTTGGATGGGTTTATTTTATATGTGTGTTACTATTCATATTCAAAGATTTATATTTTAATTATGATAAATTGTCATGATTTAAAATTAGAAGTATCAGTTCTCTCTCCTTGTTCTTCTTTTCCAGATAGCCACAGAACTTTAGAATAATTTTTATTATTTCACTAGAAATATTGATATTCTTACAGAAATTGAAATAAATCTATAGCTTAATTTGTGAAAGAATTTATCTTTATATACACAAGACTTTCCCACAATTCATATTTTTTCTTTGTATTTCTTTTGTTCCTAAGCTTCTGAGTAAAGTTTGGTAAATTCCTTCAGGTAAGCAGGTATTTTAATTTCCTCTAAAGTAGATTTCTGGGCTTTTTTTCCTGTTTCTTTGTCTTATTGAATTTGAAATATTCTTGATTTAATTTTTCTAATTTTGCAGATAAATTAATATTTGGCTTAATTATTCAATTTAATAAATCACTTTATTTTGCTAATAGATTCCTATTTGGCTAATTACTTAGCATCTTTTTCCTGTCCCACTCTGTTCCACTTATTTTTAAGCACATAAACATTTTAAAGACTTTTTTTTTACTTTTCTACTTGTTATATTTTATTTGCTTCTTTAGTTGTATTGTTTTTATGATTAAGAGTGAATTATGTTTATAGAAAACATTGTTGTTATTTTTGTCATTAATCCTCACATTTAGAATTAATGTTTATGTGTACAGTGCCTAAGTGTGAGACTAGCTATGAGAGTGAAGATTGATAAATATATTAATGTTTTAATGAGATTTTCCTTTAGGAACACATGTCAAAATTGACTAATGTGATCTCTTTGGAATGCATGAAAATTATTTTGAGTTTTGTCCTTGTACATAGTTTATATATTTATTGGGAAAATATTAAGAATGTTCATTATTTAGACATACCGCTGTATTTGATTAAGATTATATTTAGAATGTTGACTTCTTATGTATGTTATTTATATGACGGTACAATGAAGATAAAATGGCTGAGGCATTGGTGGTACAGTACGTAGCAGAACTGCCCTCCATTGTATAGAAATATGCAGAAATTAACATATCCTAATTTCTAGCCATATCTCATTAAAACTATGGACCTCAAGTTCTTAAACACTCTGCTACTAGGGAAAATATGGCATTCTCATAATTCTTTCACAAAACTCTTGAGAAACAAGTCTCATTGTCACTTGGAGAACAGCTCATTCTGGTTCATTCTTTCCTTGCAAGAACAGTTACAGGTTAAAGGAACTTTATATTTTCCTTTGAGTGATATAACCATTAGTTTGAGTTTAAATGATTATTTTTGTGTAGAAAATGTGGCAAAAAATCCCCTGTTTTAGGGTAGTAATAGGACATGGATGCAGCAGATGCTTGACTATATTTTCAAGTTGATTCATGTCTTTGAATCTATTCATGTTTTAACAAAAAAACTAAATGAATTTATTCTAATTCAGTTTTGTAGATAGTAGCTCATATTTGAAAATTGTTTTTCATACAATCTTCTGTATGTATAGAATTTACATTCTTGCCTTTCTTTCTCTTTTTTTTGCTATGATTATACCAGTGTTTTATTATCTATATGTTTATTTATTTTTTTAAAAAGACATTTCTGATATGTGGTGGTTTAAATGAGAATAGTTCCCACAGGTTCATATGTTTGGATGATTGGTCCCCAGCTAGTAGAACTGTTTGGGAAGCATTAGGAGTTGTTACCTTGTTAGAGGAGGTGTGGTCCTGTTGGAGGAGGTGTGGTCCTGTTGGAGGAGGTGTGGTCCTGCTGGAGTAGGTGTGGTCTTGTTGAAGCAGGTGTGGTCTTGTTGAAGGAGGTGTGGTCCTGTTGGAGGAGGTGTGGTCTTGTTGGAGGGGGTGTGGTCCTGTTAGAGGAGGTGTGGTCTTGTTGGAGGAGGTGTTGTCTTGTTGAAGCAGGTGTGGTCTTGTTAGAGGCTGCAGATTAGGATGTTAAGCTTTCAGCTACTGTTCTAGCATCATGGCTACCTTCTTTGTGCTTAATGAGTTCCCTAAAACTGTAAGCAAACCCTTAATCAAAACTTTACTTTAAATAAGAGTTTGGGCATGGTGTGTTTTCATAGTACTAGAACACTAAGACGCCATGTTTCATTTACTTTCAGCTGAGATTTGTATAACAAACAATTGTTTAGTCAGCCCCATGCTACTTACTTCAATAGAACATGAAGGTAATGAGCATTCTATAGTTAATGGTATTTCTGATTTAATAAAAATTACATCTGTTGAATATTTTGTTAGTAATGTTATCAATATCATTATAATGATGATGATTATTATGATAAATATGTGAAGGCAAAGCTATGTATATGCAGATGTCTATGCCATTGCACATATGTAGAAGACAGCTCTGTGCAATTGATTCTCCTTTTTTACGCTTAGATATGTTCTGGGAAATGAACTTAGGATATCACTAGGCTTGGATGACAAGAGTGTTTCCTTGTTGATTCATCTTTCACTTCTGACACACATGTATATGTTTGTCTCTCAGTAATATATTTCTATCAATTTTATATATCTTCTGAACATTAATTTCTAAACATAAGCAGTAGATATTGTAGATATTTAATGTGACAGAATAGGCAATCATATATTACTGTCAAAGTTGTAGACAGAAAAGCTACACTCAAAGCAGTCAAAGACATAGTTCAAATTAAAATTTCAGTGGAAAAAATGAACTTAAAAATATTATGGCATATCTTTAATAAAAGTCAACAGAAAATTGTCCAAAAAAATTTATAAAAAGGCCCAAGGGCCTGAGGGATGCTGGGAGAACCTGGAGGACAGGTCTGCTTTGGTATGTCAAATATGCACCTCAGTCCCTGGTCTTGGGGTCTGAAAGCAAACAAGGAGGAATATGTGAACAGTAAGCAGACCTTGTTAACTGTTCCAGAAGGAAATATGACTCTGCCTGTCTTTGAAGGCTTTCCAGTTTCTTGCCACAGAAATATTTTCTTGAAGCAGCATTAACTTGCTTTTTTAGTCCAATGAGGAAAAGCAGCTACCCTGACTTTCATGTTACGGTGTGCTTTATAGTCAGACTCTGCAAAGCTGCCTTTGATATGGGGACTGGTCAGTAAAACTTGCACAGAAGAGTGGGTTATAATGGTATGAAATCCAATGGCATATCTATCTTCACAAGATGATTGTGCCTCCTTTTGTTATCAACTGTTGGGATTCACTAAAAAGTTTAAAGGAGGAACTTTTAAATCTTAGTGATACACAGAAAAAAAGAAAATGCCCCTAACTTCCCATTCTTAACAATATTCCACCAGGGGAATGATGTATGTCATCCTAGTGTTTAATCATTGACTCCTTCTAAAGTCACCAATAAAAATGCCCTTATAGATAAGTGTTCTATTGCATTGAAGAAACACAATGACCAGGACAATAGAAGACAATATTTAAATGGGGGCTTTCTTACAGCTCCAAAGTTTAGTCCATCATCATGGTGAGGAACATAGCATGTTTGCAGGTAGTGCTGAGAGCTACATCCTGAGATGGGGGGGGGGGGGGAGAAAGTGTGTTAGTTCAGGCCTGGCACGGGCTTTGGAAACCTCAAAGCCCATCCCCCAGGGACACACTTCCTCTAACAAGGCTATATGTCCTAATTCTTCTAATCTTTTCAAAGAGTTCCACTCTGTGGTGATCAGGCATTCAAATATACGAGTCTATGAGGGCCATTATTATTCAAACTGCCACAAATACCTACATTCTTAGATTTAAGTGGCTAAAATATCATATGGATTAGTGCACATTTCTGAGGTTTAAAACTTTTTATTGAAATAAAAGCAAAAATGAAAGAGAATCAGAAATACTAGAACCCCTATAGCTTGATAAATGAAATGAATTTAACCTACTACAAAAGAGCCACATGGATATAAGAAAGGACACATTAATCAGCCCTTACTGATTAAGGGGCTGGTATCACTATTAAACTCTGAGATGAATTTCAAAAGCATGCCATGATAGAATGGATATTTACATTATTAAGAAATCACAGCAACTGATCTTCATCTTGTCTGAGTGCTACATAGAGGTCAAGTTGAAGTTCTCGGCTGATTAACATCGTGACAAGTAATAAAGATGATTTAACTTGTCAGTCTAACTTCTCTGAAATCAAGATTACATGGAGCTAGGAGATCCTAAAGAAGCAAGAAGTGAGTGGATTAAGACCCTTGATATTGTCACTGCAATCTGTGTTTCTAAGAAAGCTGAGGAACATCTCTCATTTGAGATGAGTCAGACCCTAAATACAAACAAAACCCCAAATTTCAAAGCAAAAACACATAGCTCATTTCTCAGCAAACAACGTCAAATAATTTGAGCCAGTATAGGAACTCTCAGAATCTGGGAAATTTGAAGCTGGTGTCCTCTTAATTGTCTGAAATAGTTTCCAGTTGTATTTTTTAAAGGTGATTTTTCTTGGGGCGTCATTTTCTGCTAACATTTGCTCTTAATACCATTGACATTGTCTAAATTGCCACAGATTTGGAATTTGGGGTGAGCATTTGCCATCACACAGATAAGCAACTTGCAGTGTATCAATTTGTACTTGTTTTTGTGTTTAAATTGCCAAATTAGTGTTTATAGAGCATCTGCTCCAGAGAGCCCTGTTCTAGCTTCTTCCCTAGTTATTCACATCTTAGGACTGCTTACTATTTACCATTTGCAGAGCAATGACTTAGAAGTCACCCTGATTTTCTTTTACCCTTGTGACTCATTCAAACATAAAAAGTTATTTCTGGCTCTACTTTCAATTTTCAATAAAAAGTTTGACCATTTCTTGACACCTGTGTTCTCCTACCTTCTCTGCTGCAATATCATCCACAGGGTCTCAGCTTCTGTTTAGAATGATCTGCTGTATTTACTGCAGAAAATCCAGAAATATAATATTAAAATACAAGTCAGAGTATATCATTCTCTTTCTCATTGTCCCAAAGATTCCCATTATATGACTATGAAATTTAGGCTGGTGTGTTAACAAGCTTTCCATGACTATAATAAATGTGTGGCACAGGCAAATGATGAAAAAGATTTATCTTTTTCATTATATCATGGAATGCTGTTCTCTGGACATGACACATTCCTTGCCTTTTTCAAATGTTCATGAGGCAATGCTCTTCCCCAGGGGTTTATAATCAGGGTTATTTATTATTTATGTTAATTACAAACAGAGGGAAGGAGAGAAAGGAAGCAAGTATAGAGAAATAGGGAGAGAGAGAGAGAGAGACATAGAAAGAGACAGAGACAGACAGAAACAGATTTTACTCAGCAATACTGCCGTTTGCAAGTTGTTCATGTTCCTATAAGTAACTGCTTAACCATGATCCTGGAAGTAACCCTAATTACACTTATTCGTTCACCAAGCTTATGAATTGCTCATTATTTTTATCTGTCACTCATGTCCTATTTGGGGCAAATAAACATTTCCTTAATGCAGCCATTTTCTGTTTAAATGTTCTTATCATGTCGTGTTACCTCGGCACAGGCTTCATCCTTGTCAGTTTCTGCCACTCCGACCTGCTGTGTATGTTTCCACAGCACTTTCACCAGATAACATTTCATATCCATTCTTCAGTGATTTGTATGCTGAGCCTCACCCAGTCCTTCCTTCAGTACAGCTCCCTATCCTTATCCCATGCTACACCCTTAGCACATCACTGTGCCTTTACTTCTGTGCTAAACCCCCAGCACAGCTCCTTTCCTTCACTGTCAGTAGTGTTTCCAATACTCAGCCCATGCTACACCCTTGGTACAGCTCAGAATCCTTACCCCTCTCCCATGCTACAACCTCAGTACAGCTCCTTGGAGATGGAGATTTTTGTCTCCTTTGATCTTTCTCTATTCTACATCTTGGGTCTAACAGAGATCCTGAACTGGCGCTCAGTACCTACATAATCTATGAGTGTACAAATTGGGTGAGAAAAGACAAAGGTGCTCCAGAGGAAGACTTAGCTTAAAGAGCTGCCTACAGCATTAATGAGGCACATTTCCCAATGGGTTAGAATCCCTGAAGGAATCAGAAGAGGAAACGGAGGCCGCCAGCTTGGAACTGGCAATCTGCTGTTATGGAATTTTAAGCCAAAGATCCACACCCGTGCAAAAGAACACCCAGTGCTACAGACTGAATGCATATGACTCAATAAGGCGAGCAGAGCATGGTATTTTATTATGTATATTGTGCAGGACCATCTGTCTCCCTCCTGTTCCTTTTGCCTTTCCCCACACTGCCTAATATGGTCTGTGTACATAAATGTTGACTATGACTAATTGATTATTTTTAATATATGCAAGTATAAGTAGAAAATAACACTGAAAAAAACTAAAGTGAAGGCTCTTAAATTACCTTGAGTTACCTGGGACTTAAATTTTCCATGCTGGATAACAAAGATGAATGTGTCCTGGCTGTTGTTTACCTGTTGGGCATTCATCAGAGTAATTTCTTTTGACACAGCACGATATTTCTGAGCTACTTCTAATTAAAAAGAAATTTTGTTAAATTTATTTTATTTTTAAGGTTTTGCAAATCCACATCTGTGATCTTTAACAATTTTTTAAGAAATTCCGTTCTATTCTTTCCTAGAGAATCAAGCTATAAAAGAAGTAGATTCTTATACTATAAAGAAACATATACCATAAAGAAACATACTGAAGCACACAGCTTTAGATGTGCTATATAGGGGATTTCAGAGTATTAACCGACAGGGAAAGACCTGTATGTTTTTATCAACACATAGTTTGAGGCCCCAGTCTGAATAAAAAGGGCAGATTAAGAAAGCCTGTAGCATATGAACATCTCTCTCTGCTTCCTGATTGCAGATGTCATGGGCCTACCTGTCACTCTACTGCCATCATGTCTTTCTGTCATAATACACTTTGTTGCCCCTAAACCACAAGTCAAAGTAAGTCACTCCTCACTTGAAGCTGCTTCTTGTCAGGTATTTGGTTCCAGCCAACTGAAAACCAAGTAATATAATTATCGGTTAAAGAAATTAAAAGATTGGTTTACTGACTTGGTTGGTAATGGATAAACTTAAATTAAGATATAGTCCACAGACTTGAGAGATGGCTCAGTGTTTAAGAGCACTGGCTGCTCTTCCGGGGGACCCAGGTATGATCCCCAGTACCCAGATGGTGTTTCTAAACTGTCTGTAACTTCAGTCCCAGGGGATGTGTTAATGTTTTCTGTCCTCTGTAGGGACCAGTCACATATATGGTGTTCATACATACATGCAGATGAACACCTTCACTCATAAAATCATCAAATACAGAAATATTTTTTAAAAATAATATTACCCCAGTTCTTAACAGTCAGTTCTTCACTTCATGATTTTTTTTTTTGATATTTTATTTACATTTCCGATGATTCCCCTTTTCTTTGGAAACCCCGTGTCCCCTCCCCCTCCCCGCCTCTGTGAGGGAATTCCTCCTCCCACC
>CM052720.1:18734266-18764412 GCA_028551405.1 Uromys caudimaculatus
GTATATACTCAGGAGAGGTATAGCTGGGTCCTCAGGTAGTATTATGTCCATTTTTCTGAGGGTCCACCACACTGATTTCCAGGGAGGTTGTACCAATTTGCAATCCCACCAGCAATGGAGGAGTGTTCCTCTTTCTCCACATCCTCTTCCTGAGGAGTAATGTTGAAATCAGACTACAAAGACTGGTCTGTATCCAAAGCCCAGGGAAGGGACAAAGAATGACATCCACACAACCACGGGTGTTATAGTATGGCCTTCAACAAAAGTAAGATTATCCCTATGGGATATTCTGGGTGCTCTGAAAAGCCAGACCTACACATTACACATTTCTATTTGCTATCAGTCAAGTCTTACCCAGGGTAGACGCTGGGCCTCAGGAGTGTAGATTTGCCAGATGGATAAGGGGGTAGGTTTTAGGCTTCAGTGGGAACAGCATGTGCACCATCTGAAGCCTGTAACATGGAAGAGAATGTAAACAGGGAGCATGACTCAGCCCCGAGCAAAGGAGACAAGATGCCTGGTGGGAACTGGTCTGGGAAGCCGGGCTGGCTGGGGGAGTCTTGCTTTTATATCTTCACATCAGTAACAGTGGACTTTAGAAGAGAAACTCACTGTTGTTAAAGTAAACAAACAAACAAATAAACAAATAAACAAAAGTATAGGTAGTGTTCAGCACAGTGCCATGTTTCAAAGGCTGTCTGCAGCTAATTCCAGATGACAAAGCCTAGATCTAGTGATCCTCCCTGGCCTAGCAGCCCCACTGGGTGAATACAGACACAGCCGCAGGATGGTGAAACTGCTTCATATTCTAGATGACATTGCTGCTGCTAGCCTGAACACAGAAAAGGGAAATAACATTTTCAAAGTGTTTGAGAGATGACAAATTATGTTATATAAATGCGGATTATACTGCTGTTATATGTTGGTCAGGTGGTCCTTTTCCAAGCGCTAGAAAGAGGCAGCACCATTTGAAGAAAAATAGTTATGAAAATAGCTAATAATCTTCCATGGATTGGTAAACATTTAATGGGCAACCATCAAAATGCATTTTTCACAAATTAAAAAATCTATCTATCCATCCATCTATCTATCTATGTATCTATCCCATCTATCTATCTATCATCTACCTATCTATGTATCATCTTTCTACCTACCTGTCTAGCATCTATCTACCTCTATTATTGACAGTGAATTTTATGAACAATGACAGAGAAAACTAGGAAGAGAGATTCATAACTCCAACTTGAATTCTCCAAAGTAGACTTTTTTACCATGATTTTATCTGCTTCAGAGAGACTTGTTATTTCAAAGAAGTGCAATTTTCTCCTTGGTGCCTGGTTTGAGAACATGGATTTATTTGACTGTCATTTGCAATTGCTGCATTTCTATGGCTTTTTAAGTGACAACAGTTTTCATACATGCAGAAAAAAGAAAGCAGGCTTGCCAAAGGATGCCACTGTCCATGTGTTGTTTTTGTTCCCTTAACTGTATGGAGGCTGCCTTGTCAAGAGAAGTCTTAATTGTAATAATTCTTTAGAAGAACTCCATGGTGTCTTTTAGGCAGCACTGCTATTTAAGGCTTTGCTTGTGCCCTCACCAAACAGATGTGTTTATTTACATGTCTGATCTAATCAGGAGGATAAAAGATATTCTGCTCAGAGCCTTGTACTTCTCCTAATACAAGATAAAAGAGGAGGAGAGAAATGCACAGTCAAAATCAGAGTGAAAAAAAAGAAGCCTGTGGAGATGTGACTCAAGCTGAGCAGCTGTGTGCTCCCAACTCTGTACTGTCACAGCTGTGTGTGGGCTGACATGAGCAGGAAGGAAAGGTAGCTCATGGCACTGCATTGGGGCCAGTGGTTTTCTCTCCTTCATGTGTCTGAGAATAGACCCATGATTGTCCTTCCTGTACTGAGATGTCACTGTCAGATTTCCTTTGTCCCTGTGTTAGTTCAGATGCAGCTGTGCAGGAACATGTCCCTGACGGGGCTCTGGGCTCTGTGCATGGGCCTCCCTCCCAATATGGACTAAAGGTTTAAAGAGTTGGGAAAGCTGTGCAAGCGTGGAGTAAACAGAATGGAAAGGGCTGTATGAAATGATACGGTGGCCTCTAAGAAATAAAATGAGTTTGGTGGATCCCAGTACCAGTGAAGGTTCAAAGAGCAAGGTAGGTGCAGGGGAGGGGAGAGGTGGATATGGCAGCAGAAAATAGTGACATTGTGTTTTCTTCACTAAAAACACAGTGGAGGCATCCCAGATTAAAGTTATCATCTTCCCTCATCTCTTGATCCTTTTAGTTTATGCTTAATGACCCTATTCAATAATGGAAATCTTAGGCAGCAAAGTCCACTAATCACAGGCCCATTAATGGCTGTAGAATTTCACTCTTTCTAACCTGTAAACTGAATGCTATATATTAAAATCTCATATATATGTGATTCATTTAGTCATTGCTTAGAAAAATAGGTAATGTGCACACACACACACACACACATACACACACACACACACACACACACACCTTGTCACTTGATCCTGAATACTTATTATTATTGAAATCTCTTCTTTAGAAATCACTGTTCCAGAAAACACCTTAGCAAAGAAAGTGAACTGTGGATGTCAATCATGAAGCCAGCACAGCTGTTTTGACAAGGTACCAAATAAACTGAGCCATATGCTGCGATCGTTGGCCTGATGTCATCTACCATAAGTTAAGTCTATGCATCTTACACTCTTGAGGTAGCTATTAGCATCATGGTTTACCCAGGTCTTCTATGAGAAAATTGCTTCTATATTCCACTGAGAAAGTCCTGAGTGGACTACCCCCTGCTCTCAAGGAAATAACCTTAGTTGACCCTACTTGGGATTCTTCTCTGTAACTTGGAGATTGTTATCTGCACCTCAGCAAATTCAAGAAACAAAATAATTAGAATAGTTTGATGGAACTCAGAGGAGGCTGACAAGGTTCAGCAGGACCAGAGAAATGACTCCTTTTGCAGTATATGTAGAATTTAATAGAATTACAACCTGCAAGAAAAAAAAAAAGACCATACATACTAAGCCCCTAGTAACAAAAGCTAAAATGACTAAGATAATATGATACATAGCATGCGTAGGTTGTATAAAAGGATATAAATAGAATAAAGTATTAGAATTAGTCATTTTTTAGAAAGATTGGTTTACACCAGGTTAATATAATGTTAATATAGAAACAAAATAATTCTTTTATTAAACAAGTTCTTACAAGTTTGTAAATAACAGCTACGATGATTCCTAAGCCTGAAATCTCAGGCTTAGGCAAATCTGCAAGTAATATGACTGACCATTAAAAGTTAATGATGTATCTTACACCAGGGTGATTCACTTGGATGGACCTGGATTCTGCCTATTTTCTATGTAGGCATCTTGAAACTACAAAGTGCTGCCAGCCCCAAAACAGGCTGTTATATGTTTGCTTCCTTAAGCTAACTGGTTTGTAGAATGTTAGGAATAAGGATATGGGGTCAATGGTAATAAAATCTATCTGTGCTTAACCTGTAACTCTGGGCATATTAGAAAAGTATTATCTCCATCTCTTGAAATCATGTATGTTTTTGAATCTGTATAAATAACGAAATGTTCTGGTTGTTACTCAGTCAGAGTTGCAAAGCATGCCAGTTGTCTGTTTCTTAGACCTTCTTTGGAAACTGTTCACTGCTGGGGCTGGCCCCTGGCAGAACAGTGCCAATTCCAGGGCAACATCCCTCTTTGTGTTGGTCCTGCAAGTGGAAAATGCACTAAAGAGGCTAGTTTTAAATGGTGGAGTTCCTTAGCACACAATGTTTTGTTTTGTTTCCTTATTTGTTTCTGTTTGGGCCCATATGGGTTGTGTGCTTGGTAATAGTATAGCAGCTATCTCCAGCTTCATCCTAGATAGTTGGTGCTTATTTCAGGTAATGAGACAGCTGACCACCCCTTGTCCCACATTTATTGCTGCTTTTTGATGAGGCAGAGATAGAAGTTCAAAGACAGATATGACTTAGGGCTCATACCATTGTTTAAGACAGAACACAGCTTGAGAAGTCCAAGACTCTTATGTGCATGGATTTGAAAGGAATTGATGTGCACCCTTTAGCTCTGAAGCCCACTGAGAATTGCTCAGGGATGTGTGCATGGTTGCAGAATTGTGGGCGTGTCAAAGATTAAAGTGAAGGCTCGTTTTATTTGATAGGAAGATCCAAGTAGACAATGTTGAGGGATGATACAAAATGCGTATTTTAAAACCCTATTTACTTCACTAATGAAAAGTGTTACCCCTATTTCTTTCTCTCTTCATGTGGTCATCAGGAGAGGAAGGAGCAAAAGAAATCACAGGAGGTAGCAGGACCAGGTTTATTAGCCTCTAGATTGTTCTAGAATAGATGGCATACCAGTGTTTTACCCTTACAGCACTGGTAAGTGACTAGCATCTGTCTGGGTACTTACAGAAAATGTGGGTTTCTGGAGTGGATGTGTATTAAAATACATATCTATCCACTGGGTTTACCTGTGCTTGTGTTTAGCTTAAAGGTGCTTTCAAATGATCAGTGCGTTCTTCCTAACCAAAACATTTTACCTGAGAACTGCTTTGATCTCTGGCTAGCTGTTCTGTGTAGGAGCTGTGTGGGTTGTTAGTTTGCCAGGTGTAAAGAAGAAATCAAAACCATGGTGGTTTCTCGAGACCTGAGCACTAGCATGCTCTCCTGTGTGCTCGTTTTCAGGGCAGAATTCTTTACTCCTGAAGGCAGCCCTAGCCATTAATTCATAGGAACAAGTGGCTAGTCTGTGCTCTATATGAAAAGGGAAAAGATGGTATTTTCATGTTTTGAGAATCTCAAATGTAAGGCCTGCCATCATTCCCAGTGCCAGCATTTGGTGCAGGGAGTGGTGAGGAGTCTGTCTAGGAATATAAAAACATGACTGTGGAGAGGAGTGGAGAATGAACTGAGGTACACACTACTTCTCATTAAAATTGACTGTCTCTCATCCTATGTAAGAATATTTTTGTTTTCTTCCATAAAATTGAGCATGGTCACTGCTATAAATACAATCTGGAGTGTTTGTCCAGAGTGTGATAACCTAATATATTTGGTTGAAACCAAATAGACTCATAGGAATGTCTTCCAGGAAGATTGCATAGCCTGTGGTTCTCACTCAGCACCTTGGGTGATTATTCAGTGGGAGTTCAATGTGGAGGGGACAGACTAAAGTAGGGCTTTCCCAGGCTGGCTGTGAACTCCACATGATGTATTGGAGAGGGTAATGAAGTTCTTCAACTTTGAACTTTTCCATTTAGCTCAGCAATCCTGTTTCATTTCATTTTTCTCTCTATTCAAGAAGAAAATAGATTTAGAAATTAGCCAGGTACTTCTCAGAGATTTCAAAGACCAGGAAAGAGAATTTTGTTTCCATCTCTGCGGAGTGACATGCAGATTTGGAAAGCAGGAGACTGCTATCTGAATGTGACTGTAACTCATTAAACATCATGCTCAGGGCTGATGCTTGGAATTCAGCTAAGGAGAAAACTCCCACAGATGCTCTGAATCTGAGAGGCTTTTGAATTAGCTGAATCCCCAGCGAATCCTCATTACCAACTAGAGGAAATTATATGGTATTTTCCTTCTTTGCAAGGCTTGAGAATTTATTGAATTGCTACTAAAAGCTTGCAGAAGGTAAGAAACCTTCCCAGAGACAATTATGCAGCATTTTGGTTGGTGAATTTGCTGAGTGTTTCCCTTGTGTGGCAGGGTTTTAAATGGAACTAAAAACATGTGAAAATAGACTCTCCTGGCCTCATCTACAGCAAGTCCAGACTCTCAGGGTTGGAGACGTGGCAGCTGAATATACATGTTTCATTGTATGGCATGTCTGCAAAGCGACAGATGGTTGAAAGCCAGAAGAGGACAGCTCAAGATGTAGCCAGGCAAGCAAGGCAGGTTCTGAAAGGAGTCCAGCAGTTGTTTAGTGGCCATGATTCTAATCACCACTAGCCTTGACTCTGTTTCCTTTTGCCACATTCATTTGTTATTGTCCTCTGTGTGCTGACTCACCTATGCTCTGTATTATAAAGGATGAAATGTGCCGAGGAGTTGACCCAGAGAAAATACTCTGAGCCAATCCCACTGAGTCAATTTATCCGTGCTTTCTTCTCTGTACAGCCTTCTTTTAAACAAATTTACTGATTGTTGTTGTCCTTCCCGACACTGTTGAGAACCTGTCGATAAAGTTGCTCTTAGAATTTGATAGGAAGTGCTCCGGCAAGATTCCTGAGCCAAAACTTATTATCCTTCCAATCTCGAGCTGTCAATCATGACCTTTTAAACTTCCTATTTAAACACCTACTTCTGGGCTATGGAGATTGCTTAACAATTAAAGGGTTTGGCATATGATGAGTGTAATGCCTGGAATTTGACCTCCAGGACCCACATAAATGACAGTGACATGGAGGCCTACCTGTAATTTTAGTATGCAAAAGGATCACTGGAACAAGCTGGCTATCCAGACTAGCTCTTATCAGAGTTTCAGGTTCAAATGAGAGATCTTGCCTCATTAAATAAGATTGAGTAATCAAGGGAAATTCCCTTGGGCCTCCACATGTGCACACACATGAGCTCACATATATGCAAACAGGTATACACACACACATATTTAAAATAATCACAATAAATGCATAAAATAAATGTCTATATCAATAAAGATAGCTTTGTTGACTTAAGCAGTAGATTGTGGTTTTGGGTGCATGTGTTATTAACACATTAGAATCCTCTATATATGTCATCATGTGAAAATAATATTTTTAGTACCTACACATTGTCTGTGTTCATGTTCATTCTCAATCAGCTCTATCAGGGTCCCAGTAAATCACTGATCTCTTTCCTCTAAACATGTGTCAGACTAGTCACTTCTAGAGTTTCCTATTCACTCTATGAGATTACATAGCATG
Source organism: Uromys caudimaculatus (assembly GCA_028551405.1). NCBI lineage: Eukaryota > Metazoa > Chordata > Mammalia > Rodentia > Muridae > Uromys > Uromys caudimaculatus. The sequence goes on from CM052720.1 coordinate 18,741,228, forward strand.
AATGAACACCTTTGGTTGTAGCATCCCTTGTTCTTCTGGTTCATTTATTTAGTCCTTATTTATTTGAGTTACTCATTAATTTTCACTAGTGAGTAATATTTCATTATATTATTTTCCTATGGTTAATCTACTATAATACATTTGAATTACTTGTCTGTTATCAGTAAATTTGTTTTGAATGTTTGGTTATGGCTTTGTCTGGGGATATATTTTAATTTCTTCTGGATGAACATCTAGGAGGCAAGCTGTGGCTTGTTTATTATTGTATAAAAAAACTACTAAGATGACTTCTAAAGCAGCTGTATTGGTTTTTATTACTTCAAGAAATATTCAAGAGGCTGGTGAGATGGCTCAGTGGATAAAGGCAGTGGTCCGAGTTCAATCCCCAGGGTCCATGCAGTCGGTCCCATCTCTTTATCCATATTCCTATTAGCTTGTTATTTTTTTTCATTGAATTCATTATGGAACCAATCATCTTTCCAATGCAGCTATTCTAACTCATTTTCACCAGTTGTTAGCCTGTCCTTTTGTTCTTAAATGCATATCAAAGAGCACTTTGAAAATGTGCACAATGATTGAGTTTAATCTAATTTTTATTTTGTGCTTAAAAACTTGCCTCAGTTAATTTCATCTTTGAGCCATGCTATCCTCATAGCTTTGACTGCTGACTGTGCCTGCTGAATATCTCCAACTTCAATCATTTATCTTCTCCTAGATCCATCTATCTTCTCCTCCCTTCGCCTATTTGAGGCTGTCATTCTCCATGCCTGAACTGCCATAATGATGTTCTCAGGAGAATTTGTCAAACTGTCCGTCTAATCACAGTGTGTTCTGCTGAAGACAAAGCAGCTGGTTCTTAGTGTGGCTCCTCAACAAAATTCGCATTTTATTGTGGTCCCCAGTGTTCCAGGCCCCAGTCTTCCTTCTCTCTACTTCATTCTACGTTGTCCCTCTACCTAAAATGCTTCACTCTTCATCCCTGCTAGATTTTGCACCTTTCTCAGAAATTCACTTTTTTTCTTCTTAGCCTCTGCCAAGATTTATTCTAGCTACTTTTATTAACCTAACAGGTATCACTTGTCCTGGAAGGTCTGCTCTAATGTTCAACAGTAGTTTGGGTGCCTCTGACAGTGTGGCTCATTTAGTGAAATGAAAAACAGACAGATAAACATGCCCTTTGGTTAAAGGAAGACCAGAAAATGAAAATGACGTTATGAAATGTGCATTTTCTAAAATGTGTGAAATGTGTTTCTAAAATGCGAGGAGTATGTTTTGTTATTCACGCACATACTATATGGTGCAAAACTTGCATCAGACTGGAAAGTACTCAATGCTCAACACTAAAATCAGAAGGATTCTTAGTAGTTTGAATAGCCATGGTCCAAGGACAGCGGGTAAAGTGATGAGAGGCCCTTAGGGGGCAGCAGAGGATCAGATAATAAGACAGTTGTCATCAGGGGCACATATAGAGACCTCTGTCATTGGTCTGGAGCTTAAATTATTACCCTTTCATTATCTAATAATAGGTAAGAGTAACACCTAGAGGAGTTGAAGTTGAAAAAAAAAGTCACAAACTCAAACGTATGTGACAAGAAGCATACAAAAGACAATTGAAACTCTGTGGCCAATGTAAAAATTACCCATTTTACCAGGAACCATGGGAAAGAATTCGAATGATTACAGATGAAATAGACCTTCAAATGAAAAGACTCTGTAACATCTTTGCATATGGGACATGCATCTAAGTCTTGGATACCATCTAAAGTAGGGTGCGACTCTATTTGAAGATGGGAGAGGACAAGAAGCACCCATAGATGAGAGTTTGAATCATAACTAGAAAAAGACGGAAATATGCCAGGGTGAAGTAGGTCAATGAGGCACACGTTGGGAAGGCGGTGATGGTGATTTAAGAGATTTGTAATGTCTGCTGGGCATTTAGAGTTCTTGACAACACGTGCATATATAACCTTAATTCTAACAGTTGAAAGAAAGTGTTAGCATCCTTACTTATACATAAGCAGGCAACGTCTCCTTGTTCATGTTTACATGAAACTCAGGCTTGTCTAACACTTGCTTCAAGTCTCCAAAATGTTAGTAAGCCAAGGCCTTGGACTCACAAGTCAATATTGGTACTTGCAGGCTACAGAAAGAGGTAGTGCTCATCACAATTCCTACAGTATCATGTCAAAATTGATTCTGATTCAGAATGGCTAGGATGAGACCTGAGACTGCACATATCTAGTAAGGCAATGTTCTCAGGAAGTGTCTGTATGGCTGCTCTGAAAACAATATTGGGAGAAACATGGGTCTACTCAAGCCTACTGGACCTTCTATCATGAGATGAAATTTTATTGTCCTCTGTTTGACTTGAAAAACAAGATAATGTGGGTAGAACATGTATGAGATAAGGGACACACACTAGCTTTTGAACCACGAGATCTGCTTATTTGGAAACAAGATATATATTTTCCCAGGCATCCTAATTTTTACATAAATGATTTTGAGCAAACCATTATGTTTGTTTGTTTTTAAAAAATCTATCAAACAGGACTAATAAAAACACCAAGTACAAAACTAGTTCTTAACTTTAATGTCAATAATTCATAGAGTAAGCTGGTTTAAATAATGAAGATTGGCAAAGTTTTGGATATCATCTTCATATTCATCATCCTCCTTTTACTCAATTTTTATTTATAGTATGTTTCAGTTCAGCCCAATATCTGCAGCTTCATTTAGATCTCCCACTATATATAGAGAGATGACTTCATGCCCTAGCATAAGACATTTGTAACCGGTATGTGAGTCATTTGTCTTGAGCAAAACTACTGGTATGGATATGAAATGCTGGCTTGGAGAAAGAAACTGAATACGTTGGTGGCTCTTTCTGCTGGATTCCCACATCTGTACGTTCATGTAATTCTCATAGGAAACTTTCTGTAGTGGGCCACAGCTCAGAGTTGACCAGCTTTGTGATAAACCGCTGGGCTTATGTTACAACAAGTTAAATCCGATCAATTTTATTCATTCTTAATTCTCCCCACATCTCATCAGAGCACTCCTAAAATGAGATGCATGTAAACAGATCTATCTCCTTTAGGGAGATGACAAAATATGAACATAAATGTCAGAATACTTTTCTGAGAAGGAAATTTCCTGCTGTGACTGATCAAGAGAGGGATGACAGTGCCAAGCTAATTTTAAGAACATGTTTGAAGAGCAAAAAATATTCAAAATTACTTATTTGTGTTGAGTGTTTTGAGATAACTATCACACTTATCTCTATCATATTTATGATTATTATTTTATATTTTCAGCCAATTTATGTAGGTTTTGAGATTGTAAATGTTCTTGATCATTCTCTTAACGTTTAAGGAAAACATATGTTTTATTTTTAAAAGACATAAGTCTAAGTGAACCTCACAGTCTTGGCTGACCTCCGGTATGTGTACCACTTTACAACACTGATTCCCCACAAGCATGTTTAAGCTACATTACTGTGATAGGGACAGGTGTGGGCATCTTCTCTGGCTTTCCATGCCAGCACTCATTTCTATGGGTTTTCTTCAATCACATACATTTAGAAAATCCTTTTATTTATTTATTTTTTTAATAAACTTACTGGTCAAATAGAAATAAGAACAGGTTGAGTAAGATTTCTTGACATAGCATTATTTTTTAAGCCATTAGGTATTTTACTTGAGATCAGACCATCCTTGATATTTCTGCATTTTGGGGGGGGGGGGGTTGGTTTCTTTCCTGTTTGAGTTTTCACTGTATTTTTTGTTCAGTAGGAACGGATCTCTTTTGTATGTGTATTTTCTTTCTACATATAATCACCAGATGGACTGATTGTGGGATGAATGAGGAGCTTAGATGAGTATACAAAATCTTTTCATTGGTAAAAGGAATGGATGTGTTCACTTATATAATAAAAATAAGAGAAAAATAGAGAACAAGTTGTTTCACCTGATATCTGCCAAAGTAAAATTGCATAATGAAATATATTATGGTTGGATGCATACTGTGTCAAATAACTGTTAGTCATAATGATTTTTAATGTCAGGTCCTGGCATGCTAATGGAGAAAGACAACAAGAAAAGCTTTTAGCTAAGGAACCCATGGAATCCTTAGACCGGAAGACTGTCAGGAACATTCTGTATATTAAAAAAAAAGATTAAATTATTTCTCAAACAAAGACAATTCAAATGTCAACTCAGAATAAGCAGCAAACCGTGACATTCTTAGGCTTAGATCTCAGTTTATATCCTGGGAAGAGGTTCTTTGCTGGAACTGGCAGTCACTGAAAATTCAGCTGGAAGGGAGGAGGAGATTAAGGAGATGTTTTATGTCTATTTTAACACTAATATTTTAATGTTTAAATCAGTTATATATTTAATGATTTACCTGATGTTTAAGGGCTACTCTCTGAGTACAAAAACAATGGCTTATGCTGAGAAATGACAAAGAATGAGAGAGGACAGATGCTCCCATGTACTCATGACACAACACTATGTGTGAACTGGTCCTCTGCACCTATAGACAGACCACCTGCAGGTTGATCACCCACATATTAAAAATGTCTGTTCCAAAAATGGCATCTGTTAACATTAACAGACTCATTTCTTGATTATTCATTAAACAAACAGTAGAGGTTAACAATCATCTGCATACCATTTGCATTGTAATTAGTAGCATAAGTGACTTAAGTTCTGTTAGATGGAGTTAGGGATTGCATGAAAACATGATGCTATTTTACACTAGGGCCTTGACCCTCTGTGAATTTTTATTCCTGTGATTTAAGGAGCCAATCCATTGTAGGTACAAATGCATATCTAGAAATTAAGATAATTAGATTTATTCTCTTTTACTTAACATTTTGTGTGAGTTGTTCTTAGCATCATACCAAGAAGCAGGGAGATTCAGTATCAGGTTTATGATTTATCTTGGGCTCATTCTAAGGTACAGCAGAGGCACAGTCTTTTGTCTGCTAGGAGCAGGAGTAGATTCTTTGTCCTGTGATAATGAATCTTTTTTTATCTTGCTAGTCTCTATCAGAGTCTTCCTCAGGATCTGTATCTTGGCAATACATACTTTAGGCTATATCTCACAAGCTGAAATTTTTTCTTGTTGATTAACATTTAAAGCTGTTAAGCAAGTAAACAAAATGCTGACATCTTCCACATAGGAAAATTTTAGAAGTAGCAGACTTCTTTGTTTGCAGTGTGTTTGCAGGACACTGTTAAGAAGGGACTTCACTGTTTTTCAGAATAGCTCAGTAAGTGTCCTGTGACTTAGATGATGTTTCTATTTATACTGCCTATGGATATGCTAGCAAATCTAACAATCTTCAAATGTGCTCTCTCCTTTAGGTTTTCACCTGATTTACACATTCTGTTATATTTAACCCCACACTGCTGATGCTTCTTAACTTGTTAATGTAGCACCTTTACCTCACCATCTCCTTATGTGAGGAGTTTAGATCCAATTGTGAGTTACAACTTTAGTTAAACTCAAAGAGGTCAGACCACTCTCTCTCTTCCTTTGTTTTTATAGCATCCTTGGGTTCTTGTTCCTGTGATAGTTCAAACTTCATAGATGCAAAGCCATGCTGGCCAAATAAGACTGAGGCCAGCGACATTTTACAGAATGACTTCAGCTCTTGTGCCATTTTAACTTTTCTTATTATATTCATCTCTGTTGTACCTTCTAACTCTCTTTTGCAATCAAGTGTTTAGTATGGATGAGTCATCCTTTTTCCTCCCAAAACTCAATTGTGTCACACAGCAAAGATTCCCTGCATGTCAGATAGGCTATTTACTCCAGCAGGCACTTCTTCCAAAAGCATCTATCTCTTTACTAGTTGGTTTTGGATGAAGATCAGGGAAACCAATTATCACAGCCTTTCACATTTTCCTGGTTGGCCATCAGTCATGGCCTTTAATCATGGTGCCCTGAATTGCACAAGTTCTTTCTTGCTTTACACTGAATTGTCCTAGCTGTCTGTCATACCTCGACTGCATTTGAAAATATATCTACTGCATCTATTCAATGTTATTGCTTGATTCATGGGATGTTTTGTATGTGGGTAACTGTACTGTGATAGAGGAAACACTAATGGACCAATGTCAGAAGACCCAGCTTTTCTCTATCAGTTATTGGATATCTGGTGAGTAACAGCGTTTCAGAAGGTTTGATAATAAAATGTGGTCCATAGAACTAGCCATTTTAAGGATAAGTTTACATCATGTTTTTTATAAATTATGTATTATATAGTTGCATGTAAATTAAGGATGCATTCAATTAAATTGGGTATTAAATTTTAATCATTCTTATTGTTGTATATAATATACATGAAAAAATCTATTTTCCCATTCATTTTCTTTTTAAAGTTGATATGTTTTATTCAAAATAAGCCACTTTAGTTATTCTTTGTTTTTTATATTTTGATTTTATTTGAAAACCTTTTTTTTTCTGCCAAAGCATGAGTTTAAGAGCTTAGTTTTCCTTGCTTCAAGAAGGTGCGATTCCTGCCTTTCTGGGTAATCCTAGAGAACATGGAGCATTCTCTAATAATTATCAACTAGCAGGCCTATTGAATACAGGCTTTATTTTAGGTTCAAAATGTTTCAAGGATAATCTCTAGAAATCATCTTCAGTATTCTCTATGATTTACCTGTCATGTTGGTAGATGACTAGATTATCCTAACATCTCAAGAAATGTCAAATGAATTATGTCTAGCTCTTCAGTAAAGACTTCATGGAATAGTTAGTTCCAGTAACTGCTCTATGTGTGGGATTATGTCAGTCACAACTAGAAAAACATAGGATCTAAGAAGAAAGAATCATATAGTATTGCTCTCATTTATGCGGAGTGAGTTCTTGAATATCTGTGGCTCAAGATAGTACCACATCCTATGGATAAGCCTTATGATCCTGTGACAGTTGTCTGATGTTTGAGATGGGTACTGAGACGATTGGGATAGTAGCATACACAGCAATGGCAGCTGACCAAGAATGATTCATGTCCTGAGTAAGGCAGAGTACATTCATATGGAGTTCTATCTCACTCAGAATTGTGTGTAATTTAAAACTTATTTATTGTTTGTTTTGGAATTCTCATGTAATAATTCTGGTCTGTAGTTGATTGCAGGTGGTAGAAACTGTTGAAAATGAGACTGATGATATAGAGAAACTACTTCATAGATAAAATATGGACAAAAAATATATGACATGTTATGGAAATGGCCAAATGTCCTTTCTCATGAAAGTGCAACATTATTTCAGTGATGAGAAAAAAATAAGAAATCAGCCTTTAGACTGGACATAGTGGTACTCATGTTTAATCCAGAATTCAGCAGGCAGAATCAGGTTTGAGACCAATTTAGTCTCCATAGTGAGTTCTGATCAGCCAAGGACTACAGTCAAACATTGCACAACAAACAAACAAACAAACAAAAAAAACCCCAAAAAACCAAAACAAAACAAAACAAAAAAATCCTCTAATGAGAAGATTATGAAGTCTCTTTTGAAGTTGAATCCAAAGCACCAGAATGTTTGTCTTTAACATCATTGTGAGGTTTTTGATTCATAAAACACTACAGTGATATTTTAACTTTCATCTATTAATCGTGGCACCCAACAGAGATAGTCTATGCATATATTAATTCAAATGTTAGCAAACATCATAACACAGTGTTAAAAATAGGAAACGCCAGGCATCATGTGCTTCAACACGGGATTTCTTTTAAGATACGTTTATTTAAAACTGATCTGGAGGAAAATTTACACATATAACCAATGTGGTGTTCTAAGTTAAAAACTCGATTTATAATATATTTAGTTGCTTTATGCTTATTGCTGTGCTTGTTAAGTGTTTTAATAAAAAGTAGATGTAATGAATGTAATATAATTTCAAACCTCACTACCCCACTCCCCACACACAAAGTTTTTAACCCTTACCATAGAATCTGACATGAAGATAACTTGGACTTATGATCATTCTGTGGCATTTCACAGGTGAAAAAGTCTGATATGGAGATTCAGAATCTCGATTAAAATACAAGACATGAGTGTGTTGCAGGGAGAATATTTGGAGAAAGAAACAATTTATTGGGTCGTAGGAGTGGAGGATGTGAGATGTACATGAATATATATGGTCAATGTATATCATACACATGTAAAAACGTTATCGTATACAGTAAAAGTTACTACTTTGTACATTAAAATGAATGGATTTAGATTTCTAAAAATGGATCAGGGAAAGAAATGAGACTTAGGTGAAGTAAGAGGTTTTTATATTTTATTAGCATTGTGTATAACTCTTTCCCCTTCAATTCTGACATCATTTTATTATATTGATTGCAGCAAGCCATTTTATACAAGTGACTGGCTTATTCTGAGCACATTCCTCCCCCATCCTACGACTATTGCCTTTCTTGTTTGCCTCTCTGCCATTTGTCTCTTGTTGCCTCTGACAGTTTCATATATACCTCCATGTCATTGGCACACGTGCAATTTTATAGTTGTATAACAAACCCATGACCTGCAAATGAGAGAGAATGGGCAATATTTGTCTTTCTGAGACTGATTTAATTTGCTTAATATAATTATTTCCTGTTGGATCCATTTTCGTACAAATGACATGACTCTATCCATCTTTATGGCTGAAAAATTCTCCCTATGTATATAAATCACATTTCCTTTATCCAGTTTTTCTGATAGTGGAATCACAGAAAAGCTAAGCTAGATCACTATCTGTTAACTAATGTCCACATTAAATGCATCAAAGGCTTAAATGAAAGACTGAAACTCTGAAACTGGTAGAGGAAATAATATGGAGAACACTTCAAGCTATCAGCATAAGCAGGTCCTTTCTGAACAGGAATCCAGTTGCTCAAGAAATGGCACCAAATACTGACAAGCAGGACTTCACAAAATTGAAAAACATGATAAAGCAACTGAGTATAGGTAGCTTCCAGAGTGGAGAAAATAGTTTCTAGTTACATGTCTGGCAGAGAAATACTATATAGAATATAAGAAAAAAATCTTTAAAAATCAAATATGATTTGCCTTTAAGTACTTCATAATAAGAAAAATGTTCTTGGACTCTAAATGTAGGATCCATTGAAGAAGAGAGACCAGAAGTTAGATAACAAATCAGTTCTCAAGGGAAGGATGATGAAGGACTGGACTGGAACAATGGATTAAAGAGGCTCTTTAAGGCACAGAATGTATAAGATGGAGAATAGTTTACTCGGGCATGAGGGCTGGATGCGTGAATTCTGAAGTTTTGAGCTTAGATAGCTGGTTGATACTGATACTGTCTGTTAACTGGTGAAGAATAAGGAATATACCGAATCTATTATAAATATAGTTTATATATAGGATATAAATAGATTGAGATGTTAAAGGAAATGTTAAATTCTAAAATGACCTCCTTCCATGAAAGAAGTAACATCAGTGATAGTAAAAAGTCATTAAAAACTCCATTGAACCTCAGGCAATTATAGCTGAGGGCTGATATTGATATTCAGGTTTCCACTGCTACTAATTGGTTACAACAGCAATTTTTAATATTCTTCCACTTTAAAACTTATGAGTAGCAAAATTCACATTCTAAATATTATCTCATCAAGCTTTGGCATATGCATACAAAACTGGCTTTAAAGCATGTAAAGTTATCTATTAGCTAGCTCTAATTGTATTTCCCTCAAAATCTTCAAGTGGATGAAGGTCATATTAAAATAGCAACAACTTTATATGATCTCTATCCTATTTTCATGTAATTTTATCTTTGTTTAGATACTTTCAAACATTATTTGAATAAATAACATGCATTGTTCCTTTCAACTAACCTTAATATCGGAACTTACTATTTTTCATTTCAAGATTGTTGACCCTGTTGGCCGAGCATATGGTGTCTTCAAAATTAGATTTTATGTCAGATTTTCTTTTCTAAAGATGATTGTTAAGAATATAGCTCAAGCTATGATTTTTTGAGCCCTTTGATTTGAATTAATATAGAAACTTTGCCCTCTGGAGTCCAGGTATGTGTATGATCTGCTCGCCAACAAAGAGATGCAACAGCAATGAAACCCAGGTTCTGAGGCGGTATTAAAAAAATAAGAGCAATGCAACTTTAACAGTGTTTGCAGGAATTATGAGTTCCTGGGCCACAAGCTAAGACATAAAACGTTCTGACTACCCTGAGCTTGCATACTGTGAGGAAGCCTAAAGTAGTTCATAAACAGAGAATGCATGAAGATGGCCTGAAATTTCAGGAAAAAAATATTCCTGGTGAGATGATTAATTTTCTATGTCACCTTGATGAGCTAAGGGATAATCTAATAGCTGGCAGGGCATTTTTTTCTGGGTGTATCTGTGAGGGTGCTTCAAAAGATATTAGCATTTAAATTAGCCAACGGAACAAAAATGTACCTTGACTAACGTGTAATGGCATTATTCAATCTGATGAAGGCCAGAATAGAACAGAATGGTAGAAGAATGAGAGGCAATATTACTCTGTCCTTGGTCATCAGACCTATGGATTCTTGGACCTGTAGTCTTTAGGATTTCACATCATCAGTTTTTAAAATTCTCATGCTTTATACTTAGACTGAAGTACAGTTTTCTCTTTCCTAGCTTTCCTGATTTTACACAGCATGCTTCCTCATGATAGTGTGATGACAAATTTTTTTCTACAAATATACAGCTCCTGAATTATTATTGCTTGACCTGTCAGTTTTTGTACTTGTTGACGATGCTAGAGCCATATAACTGTTGTAGAAACTGTACTTAGAATCTTGATCTGTGTTCTATAGATTTTTATTTTTATTTATGTATATGTCTGTGTGAATGTATGTCAAGTGTGTGGAGATTCCCACAGAGTCCAGAAGAGGGCATTGGATTCCTTTGAGCTAGAGTTGCAGGTGGTTGTGAGCCAATGAGAATGGGGGCTGGGAACTGAATTCGGTGCTTCTGGAACAGCAGCAAATGTTTCTAGTCACTGAGATATATGTCTATTTAGAATTCTGATTGATTCTTTCCTTTTCCAAGCCAGTAGTGATGATGTACACTACAATTCTCTTTTATGATATGTATCAGTGACAAGTGAATGTATAGCTAGCTTTTATCATTAGAGTAAGCACAATGAGTTGTTATGGCAAAAATTTTTTCTTCTTGGACAGAAGCATTCAATGTGTGTGAGTGTGTGTGTGTGTGTGTGTGTGTGTGTGTGTGTGTGTGTGTGTGTGTGTGTGTGTGTGTGTGTTAGTTTCTTTTCCTATCTCTATGAAAAAATAAAGGGAGAAAAGGATGCTTTTAGCTCATACTGGAAGGAAAGTCCATCATCACAGGAAAATCAAGGCAGCAGAGCTTGCAACAGCCAATCACACTTCATCTACAATCAGAAAACAGAAGAGGAAAAACACATGCTTGCTGCATAGCTCCTACTCTCCACTCATATAGTCTTTCCAGGGAATGGTACCTCACCTTGACAGTGGGTGGGTTTACCAATCTCAATTAAAACAGTGAAGATAATGCCCCTCAGGTATGCCCAGAGCACCATCTCTTGAGTGAGTCTTGATTCTTTCAAGTTGATGACATTTACCTTCACAACTCTACTCCTTGTCAATTTGATACACAGACACATCACTTTTATGATATAACCTTCCACTGCCTTGTTTCAAAGACTCATAATCATGACATAATTTGCATTCAGTATAACTTTAAAAGTTCTAGGCTGTTAACAACTTCAACGTGTTAAAAGCCCAAAGCTCTTTTACTGAGATCTTATAAATAAAATAAACCAACTTATAAACATTACACATCTCTTAGTGCAGAATCAACATCCCTATATCAAAGTGGAAGAATTGATAATAACACGAAATAATCACACCAAGACAATACTAAAGTCCCCCATGGCCAACATCAATTCCTGCAGTGCCAGTTTTGGCATTTACGACTTGTAATTGACCCAGCTTCTTGGCTATCTCCATGTATCTTCTTACGTGATCCTCATCATACAGAGATTCTGTCCTCAACTTGATCCAATCCATGCCAGAAGCTTTTAGCAGTTCACATCCAAAGGTCCTGGAATCTCCAATAAGGTTGGAGTTCCACTGCCATACCAAACAGTGTCACACACTGCTTCAATTCCCCCGTACAGGTACTCCTACCTTACTATATTTTGTGTGTTCCTAGCTGCTTTTTGAAACTGTGATCAGTACTCTAGGACCCACTTAATCTTACATGTTCCATGCCTGTAAAACCTGCATGACAAGGACAATACTGTAAAGTTCTGCTGACACTCTGAAATGAAGCCTGGACCCCAAGGGTCACTGTTATATCAGTTCTACATGCCAGCCCTGGTGTAACACTTCCCTATGGCTTTCTGTTTTTAAATGACTCTGGATCTCCACAAGATAAGAGCCTCTTGAGGCTTCATGTCCTAAGTACCATTTTTCTATTGGCCTAGTGCATCATGGAAACTTTTTCCTTAGTGGTACTGATCTCTTTATTACATCTGCTGTCTCGGTACTAGCATCAATATTGTTTTGTATTAAAATGTCACTTATCAAACAAATTAGGCCATTATCTTTAGACTCATTTTTACTCATGTTCTAAGGCTATAGGAAGATTAAGCTAGATTCCTAGCAAAAATATTACACGGATGGCCTCCAATCCCAATTGTTTTATTGAATACTTGTTACTCTAGCTGTACCTCATATATATATATATATATATATATATATATATATATATATATATATATATACATAGATAGATAGATATAGATATAGATATAGATATAGATATAGATATAGATATAGATATAGATATAGATATAGATATAGATATAGATATAGATATAGATATAGATATAGATATAGATATAGATATAGATATAGATATAGATATAGATATAGATATAGATATAGATATAGATATAGATATCTATATATATCTGAGCCTTCTTGTCTACCAAGATTCCAGTAGATTAGTTTATTATATTCTGATTCCAGCATTCCAGGACTTTTCTAGCCCCAGGTTCCAAACTCTCTTACATCCCACTTACAATAGTTCCAATGGCTTAAGAACCACATAAATTTATCACAGCAAAGACACAACCATGTGTTTCTGTCTTAAGTCATTTTTTTTTTATTATTGTCAACTTAAAAGGGCAAAGGTTTATTGTAGCTTACAATATAGTTTGTTCAACTTCAGTTAGCACAATGAAGACAATCCCATAGTCAGGCCCAGAGGCCCATCTCCCCATTTATTCTGAATTCTGTTAAATTGACAGTTGACACTAACCACCATGCTATTAAACTTGTTTTTCCTTTAAAGAATACTGAATAATATACATTTCTTCAGATGCCCAGCTTCTAATCTTCCAACTTTAAGGGTAAGATTACAATAAGGTAAGAAAACTGAAGTCAGACCTCTCCAGCTCAGCCCACTCTGATATTTCTGATCCAAGGAAACCATGGAGACTATAAGGTAATGTGTTCAGTTTTGAAAATTTAGATAAAATGTTTTATATTGGAATACTAAGCAGTGGCAGAATTTGGCACTGCAAGTGGAGATTTTCTAAACATTTGATGATGGGATTGAAACAAATCATATTTTTGTAGTCTTAAGGAAAGTTTAAACAGACATCATAATGGCTCAATGGCCTTAGTAGTAGCTAAGGGCCTCAAGAAATGTGTCAGAGAAGGCTAAACAAACTCCGATGATGCCAGAGAACACTGTATAAAGAAAGACACTAGTGATGTTGTGAGAAGTTGTTTAAACCATTGAGTCCATTATTGTAGAAAAAGGAAAACAGACCTTTTCATGTAAGTGCTTAATACATATGATGGTAAAGAATGCTATAGTAAAGTACAATTCGTCACTCTGTAAAATGGAACCCAGAGCAAATATAAATGATTCAGAACAAGGGTCTTTTGTTGTTGTTTTGTTTTTCTTTTTTCCTTTCCCCCAAGCTAGCAAAGGATTTGGGTTTTTTTGTTGTTGTTGTTGTTGTTTTTTTTTTTTTTTTTTGATACTTTATTTACATTTCCGATGTTTCCCCTTTTCTGGGTCTCCTCTTTGGAAACCCTGTATCCCCTCCCCCTCCCCGCCTCTGTGAGGGAATTCCTTCTCCTACCTACCCGCCCACCCATTCCCATATTCCCACCTTGACATTCCCCTTTACTGGGGCCTCTAGCACCCTCAGGCCCAAAGTCCTCTCCTTTCTCCCTGATGGCCATCGAGGTGATTCTTCTGCCTCATATGTAGTCCAAACCATGGGTCAATAGATGTGTATTCTTTGGTTAGCTAGCAAAGGATTTGTAAAGTTGCAAAGGCCCTTAGTGTAAAGGTCAAAGGCAAGTGGGTGTTATGAAAATCTTCAATAAGATTAGGGATCTTTGTACAAACAACCTTTGAAAGTTTCAGAGAAAATATCCTATTCATAGGGATGCTTTACAGATTCATTTAATTAACAGCAAGGTATGTAAGACTCGTAAGACATTACCCACATTTACATTGAGCCTGAAGTATAGAAGGAATTGTCTTGTAGAGATGGTGGTTGAGCATTGCCTCTAATTATGTTATGGAAAATTTCCAATGAGATTTATAGAAAGCCCAAAAAGCTTTTAAAGATTTAGGACTTACAGAAAATGCACCATTTGTAAGGTTCTATCATGTGGATTCTTGAATTTGATCAAGTAGACAGAGAAGGAGAGAAAAGGAGAGAGGGAGATAGAGAGACAGACAGACAGAGACAGAGAGAGACACACACAGAGAGAGACAGAGAGACAGAGAGACAGAGAAAGAGATACAGAAACAAAGAGAGAATACACAATGGAAATAAGCTTTACTGTCAGGAAACAGGCCTGGGCCTGTACATAGGGTTTCTTTATTACATAAACAAAGAATGACACAGAGTAGTCCATGCCCAGAGGCAGAGAAAACAGTAGATAATTGAACTGAGGTAGCATCAAAGAACTGGCAATATGTGTCTTGCTAGATTTCAGAGTGTTTGGAGGTAGGTGTTCTGAGGTACATTTGTCTTGGACGTCTTATATTTGCCTACATTTTCACAAGTAGGGCAAAAATGAGAGCCAGGCCATTTTTTAATTTTTGCTATTATTTAGGGCTGTTTTTACAGTGAACAATTTAAAGAGTGAAGTAATCTCTCTGGCTGGGGTGAATAATCAAGTTATTTACTACTTTCCTTGCAAGTGATAGGTTTCCAAATTAGGTGTTTCCAGATATAATGTAGACCCATTGTGGGAAGTGTCCATTTATGCTACTTTGCATATTTGATGGTACTCTTCATTAAAGAGAGCTGTCACAAATGTAATGATGTACTGATGTGCCAAGAGCTGTACATTGTTTTGTTTCTGTCCCACAACTACCATGTATTCTGCCAGCATTTGTGGAATAGTCACAGTTTAACAGTAAACAGGCTAGACTCAAATTCCATACTCAGTCATTAATAACTACTCTAGGATGTCAGCTTTTCTCCTTTGTGAATGCAGGTATCTATTATGGTTCTATTTGCAGATGAATTTTCTAGTCCTCAAGTCTTCACATTGAAAAAGATGATATTAAAAGTTGTACCTAAGGGATTGCAACTGAGATGCCTCATTTTCAACCATCTTTGATGATGAGGTGTCAGGCTTTTGGACAATTTCATAATGAATAGGACCTGGGGACTTGAGAGCATGGTTAGCTTATTTCTACTTATGAGAGGGAAAAGAAGCTATTGTAGCCAATATGGGGACAATGGCATGTTTTAATATCTGAAGGTGACTGTGCCAATATATCAAATTACACTTGAGATTTCAGCAATGAGACCTTGACATTTCTCAGAGTCCTTCATCTATGTTTTTATCCCATATTTCCCCAGGAGATCCTCAGATACTCAGGCTGAGCCCTTGACTATGAAAGGCCTTTCATTCTTCCTTATCCTTTCCTTACGATCAATACAGTCAGATACAGCCAAACATCATTAATAATTTTGTAACCCTTTCTTGCTCTGTACTAGAGTATCAATTATCAGACTGTTGAGGATATTTCCTCTACATGGATATGTTTACAGGTAGCCTTTGATGAGCTATGGAGCAGTTTAGTATTAATCAGATATCAGGCATACCACTTTATGGTGGGCAGTCCCTTGCCAGAGGGATGATAATTTAGCCCATCACCAAACTTTGTTACCATTTTCTCTAATCCTGGCAATTTTATTTTATATTCTCTGTGAATCAGAGCTCAAGCGTAGTTCAGACATATGACAAATTTGTTAAAGGAAATGCCTCTGAAGTCAAGGGTAGGGGTCAGCAAGAATGAGAGGGGAAGATTGAGATCATGGCTCATAAGGAGGTGTTTTGGACTGTTGACTGGAGCTGAGAGAATCTTACTTTCATGGTGAATCTGACATGCATATGCCCATGGGAGGAATTTTTCCCATTGAAAGAATTTGACATTGATGGGGTGGGGTGCCCCTGATATTCTTTATTATATTCCAGAGCAGAGTGGTCCTCTACCCTTGATATACTCATGCTCTTACCCCCACTTACACTCAAACATGAATAATCAAACACATAAATATAATATTTCCTTTAAAATTAGTAATCCAAAGAGTACTTCCCGGGGATCTCCTGCAACACTTTTTTTTCTTGCAAAGAAGGTAAGCAATATACTTAGTCTGTATCATGATTTCCTCGATGTTTGAATCTAAAAGGCATTTATCATGTAAGTGAAGGTCTATGCACTGAGCATGGACTTCATCAGAAGAAAACCTTAAGGCATGAAGCCAGCATTTCTCATCCAAGCTATTCCCAAGCAGCCATACAAGTGACGAGACCTAGTAAATGATTATTACCTTTTTCTGCTCCTGAGAATTGAAGTGGAAAAGGTTGTTATGCTACAATAGATAACTAGAGCAGATATATTCTAACACTAGCTACTGATTCTGTTTCTATTATGATTCAGGTACATTGTCACAAACATCCCAATTCTTCCTCTAACCTTGTAAGATAAATATTTATAACTATCTTATGGGTACTTTAAATTGAGCCTTGGGGAGGTTAAACAGCTTTTCCAAGGTTACAAAACTTGAAGTTGAAAATGTTGGATTCATAAACAGATGCATTTTTTAAAATATATTTTTCAACATGTCCTGATTCTGTATCTAGAATAGTATTTTCAAAATGGCTCCTGGATTTGGAACATTATTTTTTCAGTTGCTTAGAATACTAACCAGGGTATATCAGAGTGAGGAAAGGACTAGACATTTTCCTTCAAGTGACTACCTCGTTCCCCATTTTCATACTATTTAGTGTTTCTTAGAGCATATACAGGATCAACTTGGAGAGGTTTCAAGGAAGTAGATAGGTTTGAGACTAAATAATACCATCAGTTAGAAAGTAGCAGGCTGCATGGCTCTATAGAAATTTAAGATGTGGAAGCATACACACATACTTAGGAAGATTATTGTGAATGGCATTGTTTGCCAATGAAGCAGATCCACTTCCAGTTTGATGGAAAGGAAGGCAGTCAATATAACTGGGCAGCATCTTCACAGTTGGAAATAAAGACAGATGAGTCAGTTGATGTATTACAGCAGCAGACAGGGCCATCTACCACAAACAGAACCTATGGCTTCATCCCAGAGAATCATATCTGCAAACAAAATTACACTTTGTGTTTTGATTGCTATACAGCAGGATTGTAGAATTATATTCTTCTCTATTATTTTTATTTTCTTCTCACTTTAATCCTGTTCACATGTAGGAGAACTGGGGAATAAACATAGTGTCTCTTTGGATATACAGATGCTTTGGTCAATAGCAAGTGAGAACCAGATGTGAAAGTGATTTTAGGGTAATATCTCAATTTTTTTGGTGCTCTGCTCATTAAAGTTTTATATAAATAGTTCAGGAAACTATTTTATTCTTGTTTAAAACTATGAGCAACAGAATCAAAATCTTTGCAAACCTCATCTGGTTTGAAAATTTTGGTGTTTCTCACTTATATCTTTTTATATATACCTAAAATATAAATTAAAATCTCTTTAAATAAAATACTATTTTATATAGTTTGCTCTAAGATCAACTTTTGTTTGACTGAGCACACTTTTAAAGATTTGTTTGTTACATAGTATATGCATATCAAATATCACCTGTGCTCATTGTTCAACTATTATGTGCTAACCTTTTAAAGTAAAATACTAAAAATTTATAATTGTAAATTAAAGAGGTTGATTTGGTTGGTTGTATTTTGGCCTCAGTGCAGTGGATGACCCTACAGTGAACAAGACATTTTTGCCTAAGTAGTGATGTGCTGAGCATGGTGCTCTCTTCTTTGGTTCAGGGTTGTTACCTTTTGTGAATGTGACTTTAAGGGCATTTTCACCCACACCTGTATTTTGAATTGAGGTCTAGGAAATGCCACTTTATTTTCATCACGATCAATTGGATTTGTTAAATTTTAGGTAAAGCTTTTCTCTAAATTTTAATTGCACTGTGTTAAGAGATTGGTTGCAAAACTGATTCTAACTAAAATTTCAAGACAATTTAGTTCTCAGGACTTGTCATGCTGCTACTATTCTACCCATCAATTAACAATGTTGACCTAGTATTAGATGATTTACCCCTAACATGAATGCTGAATATGTAGAAGTCTGTAATGGATACTAGATAAGCTAATGACCTGTGGGCTATTCTGCAATGAAAAGCCTTGCAGTTTTCAAACCCATTGACTCATTTAACAGAAACTTTGACAGAGAAAAATCTATAAGATACATACATACATCTACTACTCAGTAGACATTTATAACAAGAACGTTTTATCTTCCTAATTGGATTCTCATTTTCATGTCACAGATAATACATGTCACTGTGAGTATGGCTTGTTCAAGCAGCTATTCTAACACTTTGACAAGATGAGGAACAAGAAAGGTGTCTTTCTTCCTTTCTTCTGCTCTCCCTCCTCCTCTACCCATCTCACCCTTCTCTTGCCTCTTCATTTCTTTCTGTTTCTCTTTCCTTCCATCTCCCCATCTTTCCCACCCTCTTTCCCAAAGATGGAGTAGTTGTTTACAGGGGCAGAGTATTCTCTAGTGTAATCAAAGAATTGATTACATGTAGACATTAGTTGCACACCAACGTTAAACACATCAAAGAGGGAAGCCTACAGCATGCCAAGTCTGGAGGAAAAGATTTCACATTGGCACTTCTCTAAACAAGCTCAACTGTGTTCAAGATGAAGTTATCTTCTGGATGACTATGAAATTGCCAAAGCTAATGTTTCAAATAGAAGAGGTCTTTAGCCATTACCAATTTTACTGTAAAAACAGGTTACATTGTTGCCCCAAATGCAGATAACTCCTAAACCTATTGTACTTTCCTAAGTAATTAGAGAGAAAAAAATTAAGAGATAGTTGTTTTCTAATAATATTGTGTACTCAATAGACTGGGGACCCCTATATGATCAGGTCTGTTCTTCAGAGATGAAATCTGTGTACAAGATATACTTCTGTGTAAGTTTACTAGATCTAATTGATCATGATTTCTGTAAAAGTTTGTTCTCAGTTTGGCTTAAACCAGAAACAAAAATACACATTATAAGTATTAGAGCTGATTTGGGCTATGTGTATCATATTCACAAAAAGGCTTTACACTTTGTAAACAATGCTAGTATACACCAGCCAATTGTGTTGTTGCTGCTGCATCTTGTGATAATATTTGGGATTCTGATTCTGCTTCAATAGAATTTTATTTATCTTAGTAAGTAAAACTAATTTACAATTATTAAGAATGCAGGCAAAGAGATCACCTTTGAATACAAGTCGAAGTAACTAGCACTTAAGATAACTAAGAATCAGGTTATTCTGTTAAAAGTTATCTTTGCATTTTACAAATTTGTATGTAATAAGTAACTTCAGACATCTGTTTTTTGGGTGTTGCACTTGGGGTTTAACTTTGGGTCTTTGCATACTAAACAGGCACTGCTTTACCCAGCTACATACACCCAGCCTGTCTTCAGCAGTACTAATGGTAGAGTTTTTGTTTGATTCCCCATTGCTCTCTAAAATACTCACCGTATTGTGAAGATAAGCTTTATGTGATCCTATTTTGTCACATGTAATTTTAACTAAGAATAATAATGAAAAATATTTATTAACACTTAACTTATGCAGGGCAATATGGGAAGCCTGTTATCTGAAATACATCAAAGATATCACTATCATATAACTGATTTTAGTTTGTGACTTAATGGGATGAAGTATTGGCAGGTTCAGGAGCTTCATAAAATAAAACAGGTTGTAAGAATGAGTTGGCTGTACGTTCAGTCACTATAATATGTTACAGTCTATATTAAGTCCTTCTAGCAGTTTTGGGGTACAAAGGGATGACAGCCAGGAAGAGAGCTTGTGATGTAAAGACATTTGCTATGCAATCCTGACTACCAAGTTCAACCTCTAGAATCTATGTTAAGGTAGAAGGAGAGAGCATACTCCACAAAATTGTTTTCTGACCTCTCCACCCTTGCACTACCACGAGCACACCCCTATTTACATGTACCACACACACATCCACAATAAATAATTTCTTTCTAATGAATGAACTAAGAGGGCTGGAATATTCTTTAATGGGTCCCTTAAGTCATTCATTGAATCGGTTTAGTCTACAAATGTATATGTCAAGCACAATGTGCTACTTAGATGTTGCAATAAACAAAGGTGTCAAAATGTGTGCCCTCAAGGAAGCATTGCTCTACTGGGAAGACAGTAAAAATATAGTCACTTGCAAATGTAAATATGTAATTCATTAGAGTGGTAAGGGCTACAGAGAAAAATGAGTCTAGGTGAGGAGGCATCCCAATGGTTCTAAAAGGAGAGTGGTCTTTTATAGGAGGAAACAAAGCAAGGCAATTTAATCTGGGGAAAAAGGGCATAAAACATGAAAGCAAGAAGAGGAAGAAAGGCAGATTTCTGGATTAAGAGTATGTCTCATAAAAGGAATGATTTTTGAAAATTCCTAAGGCAGAAAAAGAAAATTTCATAGGAGAAACTGTGTGAATAGGTTGGGAAGCAGAGTGCATTATGGGGTGACTTTTATTATGGGAAACATGAAAAGTACTTAGAAGCTTGTGGCAGAGGAAAACTATGATCTTATGTTTGAGAAAGACTAAGTAGAAGTTTGTGCCGCTAAACCTTTAGAGAAAATGAAAATGGAAAGCAACTAGGCCTTTGCCAGTTATCAAGACTGTAGGAATCCTGATAAAAGACCTGATAAAACTTAGATCATGTGATCAAGGTAGTTGTGGTGAGAGGGGTCAACTTCTCATGATCTTCAAGGCAAAGTTGACAGGGGGAGATTATTTTCTAGACTTAGAATGCAAGGGGAAGAGAGAAGCACAGTGTTGGCTTCACAGTTTGTTTGATCTTATCAAGGAAGGGCATTACTGTTCACTGGCATACTGAAGACGGTGGGATGTGCAGGGATACAGAAAATCAAATGTTGAATTAGATGAGAGTGAGTCCCCAGGTGGTCTGATGGGAGAGCTGGGGCAAAGCAGGCATTAACACTTCTTTAAGATGAGAGATCCAGGAATTTGAATTTCAGATTACTTGCTCTTTGGTTTCCTAGCCTGTTCTGTAATCCCCAGACTTCATGGCTGTCATTTTAATGAGACATTTAAAGAGAAGAAAAACAATGAAACTGTCCCGATTTACTATAGCAGCTATGAATAAGCACAAGAAAGATGGAGGTGACAAAAGAAAGTAAGAGAGGTCTTCACATTTTCCTCAAGTACCTGAATAATCTTTTAATATTTGGGGTTATATTTTGCAAATAATCCCAGCCTTGTAATACGTGTTGCTATTCAAAATTTTGGTTGACTTTTAGATTTATTTTTTAATTACACATATCTGTACTTGTGTCTATATATCGGTATGTTCATTTGAACTTAGGTGTTTTTAGAAGCAACAAAGGGGTATTGGACCTCCTGGTGCTGTAGTTAGTGTTTGTGAGGCATCCAGTATGGATGCTGGGACCTGAACTATTTCTCAACTACCAAGCCATTTCTTTAGGCTTAACTTTTGTAGTTTTTTTCTTTTATGTGAAGAAATAAAATACCATGGTTCATCATACACATGCATAAAATTCTCAAGTAATAAATTTTAAAAATTAGAAACAATGCAATAAAGCCTTCTGAATTTAAAAATACTAATTTTGGGGATTTAGGTATGTATATATCTCTACATTGATATATATATATATATATATATATATATATATGCATCCGTGCATTCATACTTTTAAGGCAAATATAAAATAAAGCGCCTTATATTAATTCTATTGCCTGAGATAAAGTCTATTAATTATTCATAATTTTCATCACTGTGTAGTTTCCAATTATATGAGGACACTGACTAGATATTTTATTTTTCTTTAGTTGATGGGCATTTGTATTCTTTTAGTTTGAAATTCTTCTCAGTAGTAATTTATTGTAGATTTATGTACACAATTATGTACTTAATTGAACATTTATCTTAATGGATATATGCCTTCAGATCTATTAGGCATACAAAGAAATATGGCTAGACATACATTAGGAAAGTGTTTGACTAAAACTTTTTCAAGGTGTATTTATTCAAATTGAACCAGTTAATGCAATTTGTAACAATACAATATAGTCAGCCAACAATTGGTATTGTCTATGTAAGAAGTGTTTAATATTAAATTTTTAAATTTAAATTTAATTTTTAAAATTTTTTTTCTTGGATATGTTTTATCATTTTAAAAATAAATTGGGGTGGGGGTGAGGACATCCTCTTGGAGACAGGGGGGCAGGGAGGAGGTATTGGATGCAGAACAAAGGGTGGATCAGGAGGGGAATAAATTCTGGAGTTTAAAAAAGTAAATGAACCAATAAAATATTAAATAAAAATAGTTCAAAAAATAAATTTTTATTTTAGTGATAATTGGGATAATACTTTTTGGTAGTTTTATTTTTCTTATTACTTATATATCCTTATTAAAGTTTTGAGCCTATGATATATGAGTTTTTAAAACTCATTGTTATTAAGTTTATTGTCCTTTATATATTTTGTAAGCTCTTTGTAGCTTAATTTCTACTCTCTTAAATGACAGCTTTTGAAAAAAATAAATTATTAATTTTAATGAAA
>CM052720.1:18764912-18826825 GCA_028551405.1 Uromys caudimaculatus
ATAATACTTTTTGGTAGTTTTATTTTTCTTATTACTTATATATCCTTATTAAAGTTTTGAGCCTATGATATATGAGTTTTTAAAACTCATTGTTATTAAGTTTATTGTCCTTTATATATTTTGTAAGCTCTTTGTAGCTTAATTTCTACTCTCTTAAATGACAGCTTTTGAAAAAAATAAATTATTAATTTTAATGAAATCTATGGTTTTTTCTTAATGGTTATAACCTTTTGTGTTCTATTTAATAAGCCTTCCGTAAATTCCAGACACTTTATCACATTCTCTTTCATTTTGTCTGTTTATAATCTAGAATTTTTTTTGTTTGACACAAAGTATAGATCAACATTCTTTGTTTCAACATGGCCCTGTAGTGTGCCTGGCAGGCAGTTTCAATGGGGCAGGGTTCCTTTGCTAAATGACAGCAGTATCTTTCTCATAGGTCATCTGTACTTGTCCATGTGCCAATTCTGCAATACAATGTCGGTAATTCTTATTGCTTTCCAACATGGCCCAACTTTTCAAGAATATCTTGGCTAGATTCTTTAATATGTTTTCCTATACATTTAAAAATCAACTTAAGGGGGGGGGAGTCCAAAGTTTGATAGGGTTTGGGAATATAATGAATCTATTGCTCTTGTGGGGAAATCTGACATGTATATTTAGCATTTTGTTTTTTGGGTTTTTTTCCTATGATGTATCTTCTGTGTTTAGAGATTTATGACATATCTGTTAGATTTTAGAAAATTTCTTTCAGGAGGTTGTAGGTTTCTCTTTATAATTTCATACACTTCATGGGGTGGTTTGAATATGCTTGGTCTAGGGAGTAGCATGATTGGGAGATGTGGGTGTGGACTTGTTGGAGTAGGTGTGGACTTGTTGGAGGAAGAGTGTCATTTTGGGAGTGGGCTAAGAGACCCTCCTCCTAGCTGCCTGAGAGATTCAGTCTTCTCCTGGTACCCTTTGGAACAATATGTAGAACTTTCAGTGCCTCCAGTGCCTGACTGGACACTGCCATGCTTCTCACCTTGATGATAATGGACTAAACATCTGAACCTGTAAGCCAGCCCCAATTAGATGTTGTTACTTATAGGAGTTGTCAGTGATCATATTGACACTTCATAGCAATGGAAACCCTAACTAAGACACTTCTCCTAGGTTTATTTCTTGATGTTATATCTCTAAAGGTTTTATGAATGATATTGAGTTACTTTCTGGTAACTTGTTATATCTATATAGACATAATTATTTTATCTTGTCTATATATTTGTGAGATGTTTAATTTTAGTTGTGAGTGTCACTGTACCAAAGGATGCCAAGAAAACTGGTACAATGAAATTCTGGCTGTGTCTGTGAGGTTATTTTCAGAGAATTGATATGAGATCAGTAGACTGGGTGGCGAAGACTTACCCTGGACACAAATGACACCATTAATAGATGGAGTGCCTAGTATGTTAACATCTCGCCTTTCTTCTATGGGACTATTGAGCATCTATCTAACTATGTAAGACAATCCTGTAACTCTCCCCACATTTACATACTTTTTCTGGGGTCTGTTCTAGGGATCCCTAACTAAGAATAACACTGCTTAATTCACCAATTCTCATTGTTTGTTGATTGCTTTGCCTTTTTAAAATGGGTAATCATGTTACTAGGGATCAGAGCTTCTTCTATATAAATTTTCTATAACTTACTTTTTCAGTGCACTAATACTGCTAGTACTACACAGAATAAAATGGATGATATATTTTATTATTTTTGAATGGAGGGGACACATGCTGAATATATCAACTTTAAGTGTCCTTTTAAATTAATACTGTGTAAAAAATATCTAATAAGCCTATTAATTTTATTCTTATTTTACTAAGATATTGTTTGGTGAAAGTTCATATGAGTTTTTTGTTTATTCATTTCATATAGGAATTATATTGATAGATACATTTATAGTCCTTTTTTATATTACACTCATACTGTATCTTTGGAATAAACTCCAAGATCACATATAAACATACTCTATTTACTAATATTTTTAAAGGATTTTGAATTAATGATCACCAGAGATGAAAGATTGAGTTATTTCTCACAAGGCTCTCTTTAAGTTTGGTAATGAATTTGTATTAGCCTCATGAAGCACATTAAAAAGTATTTTTCCCCTCTCCATAAGAGTTTGTACAAATTAATTCCCATTATTATTTTTCCATGTGTGAGAATTCACTAGAAAATTCCCTGGTTTTACTGGTTTTTTTTTTTTTTTTTTTTTTTTTCTGGTAAAGAAAAGAACTCTCAGATCTTCTAACTTGTTTTGTATAGTTTTGATCAATTTAGTAATTTGGCCAAAATAAAATTGTAAAACTAATGTGTTCTGAAGCTTAGTAGAGTTCTCCTTCCCTTGGGAGTTTCTTTCTGTAGTGTAGTCTCATTCTTTGCTTTATACTAATCATGGCAAATACCTTCATAACAGTCCATAGCAGATGATTGGTTTTTAACTTTAAATGCTAGCATACAGAGTCTATTTTGATTTACCAACTCTACAAAGTCTTCAAAAACATAGCTTTGTAAAAATGTGATTTTTTAAAAAGAAAATTTATACCTTTAAAAGATATTGTATCAAAAGCAGTCCTCTTTATGTTTGAGAAAAATGATTTCCCTTCATCCTTTCTGTAAATATGGAGACTTCATTCAGAATCACAGATTCAAGGATCAAGAGTTATTTTCCTAAGACATAGCAATGATCTATAAAGTTATAGATGTTGTATGGTTCTTCTTGGTTAAAATGAACAGTTTCAAGAACAGCTTAGCTGGGAAGAATTTGATTTTCTTTATAGCCAGAGTAGAAGACAAAGTATGTTTGGCTTTTGTTTGTGTGTTTTTCTTTTTGTCTTTATGAGTTGTGATTTTTCTAATAATATCATAAATACTGAGAGGACTGAGAGAGGCTGACTCCATGACAGACTTCAAACTGGCCGTTCAGGAGAGTTGGTCTATATCTTTGTTTCCCAGAACTAGGCAAGTCCAGGCAAGTCAGTTACTGGAAAAACCCAGGCCTTGGGCAGCCAATCATAAGCTGCCCAGTCACCTGGCCTGGGGCAAGGGCAATGGGTCAGCAACGGAATCCAGGCTTTCTCAGCAACAGTTTCCAATCACCATCCCCCAAGTCCCCAGAAATAGTTCTGGAATGTCATTAGATCTAGAGTCAACCAGTCAAGATAAAAGTCATCTACATCTCCCTGGAATTACCCTAATGTGCTTTAAATTGGGCCTGCAATCTCATTTGGGTGTCTCTATCTTGATAAATCGTAGACTCCAGCATGCTGGACTTTTGCAAAATAAAATGCTCTTTGTTTTTTGCATACGATTTGTGTTTGGAGTACCATTCTTTGGTGAATCATGGACCTTTACAAAATCCAAATTCTTGTCAAATTTTTCTCCCAAACACATTCTCTTAAATCATACAATGTCACTCTTATCCTTTAAATGATTCATATCCATCTCATGAGGGGAAATACATTAAACCCATCTTCAAAAATCCTATTTGGCTTAACAGTTATAGCACTGATCAAAGGTAATATTTAAATTTCTCTTGGAGACTAAAGGCAACATCTTAAGTGTTAATCCATATAAAAAAATAAATAAGTCAAATACTTTTAAATTGTGATGACTTGATGTTGCTGCTCTAGTTGTTGCTGTGAAGCTGGGAGAGTGAAGCCTAAAACTAAGGCAGATTGTAAACTCAGGTATAATAGCCAACTTTACTCAGAGCATCAGACAGTTTATATTCAGAGAATAGTCTTGAGTGTTAAGCAAGGTCATATGATCAAAGGTCACATAAATCCAGGCTGTATTCAGTCACTTATTAGGGAAAACAAATATGAGTTTAGGTTTATTCAGTTACAAGGACAAAGTCACTTTAGTTCAAGCTATATCTAATCAAGAGGACAACTCCTGCTCAGAAACATCATTCTGAATAACAATGGGTAAGATGATGTATAACCTAAAGTAAAACCCACTCCTATTATTTATTATACCTAGGAGGAGTACAAAAGCACATTGAAGTGGAAACTTCTAGTTCTTTGGAAAGTTAATTATGTCAAATGATGTTTTGCTGGGGCACACAGGTGAATGGATGTATTGCTAAAGCAAACATGTAAGAGATTGTTTTCCTGAAGCAGACACAGGTGAAAGGATGCTTTGAACTAGCAAACCTGTGAAAGGATACTTAATGAAGGAATATAAATATGTCCCCACAGACAGTGGGTGTGGAGCAGTGATCTGTGACAGGCAATCTGGCACCCGGTTGAGCACAGGCATAAAATCTGGGCAACCCAGCAGAACAATCTGCAAGGGACCAGAAAATGTTATGCCAATGCTCCCGGGAGACTTTTGGCTCCAGTCACAGTCACGTACCACCCCTCCTCAGGTAGAGGCATGGCCACACAGCTCCAAGCCATCCCCATGTTAATGAGACCTAGAGACTTAGCCACGCCCCTTCCTAGTTACTATATCTGCCTTGGATCTCCCAGAGGCCAGAAGGTACAATTCCATCCATGCCACTCTACACGATGAAAATAAACATCTTAGAATTATGGACTGTCTCTTCATCTGGACCCGCAGTGGGAAGCTAGGAATCCGGCCCTCGATTAAGGAGCCTCGTCTAATCTCTCACCAAGGGCTTCTCAGCACTTCCAGACGGTACCCATTCACCCAAGCCTAAGCAGCTAGTCTGGAGCCACAAGCCGCTGGAACCCCGTCCTGGCAGGAACCCCAGCTGCACTCCTGCTAGCCTATCTGCAGCACCCTGCAGCGACTGCGGTGCCCCGGGCTAGAGAACTCATGGAAACAGCTGCCTCGAGTTCCTTGGGAATGGCCCCCTTCCCCACCCATGGGCAGGGTCTGCAAAGGCTTCCCACAGCCCCCACCTGCATGTCGGACTGTGTGGGAAAACACGTGGCCACTTCCCATGTGTCTCTGTCCCACCCAGAGCCACAACGTCCGGGACAGACATGTGGGGCTCTTTTCACTGTGCCGGGTTTGTTCTCAAAAGTGGGAGATGAGCACTGAGCATTGGTTTGGTCTTCACCACCTTGCTATTCTTCACTAAAGACATACATGTATTGGTTCACCTTATATAGTGTTATTGAGATCAACTTGTAGTAATGCTGCCATTGAGAGAAACTCAACCAAAAAATGCTTGTGGCATTTCTGCAGCAGCTTGCTACCTCCAAAGCCTTGCGTTAGGTTTCTTCAGGACTGAACTACAGCTGCCTAGTGTCTGCTTGCTGAAAGGACTGGACTATAGCTGCCAGTTCATGCCTGGTGTCTGCCTCGTCTGCCTGGTGTCTGTAGCTGCTGAATTGTATTTGCTGTTTCATTTCGTTTCTTTTCTTTCTTTCTTTTTTTTTTCTTTTTCTTTTTTTCGAGACAGGGTTTCTCTGTGTAGCCCTGGCTGTCCTGGAACTCACTCTGTAGACCAGGCTGGCCTAGAACTCAGAAACCACCTGCCTCTGCCTCCCAAGTGCTGTGACTAAAGGCATGTGCCACCACTGCCCGGCTTTTTGCTGTTTCTTACAGGACTGACTGCTGCCAAAGATCAAGCTAGCCCCCAAAGAACTATTGCTGAAGAGGTCCACCTCCTCTATATCCTAATAACTTCTCTCTTCCATTACCTCTGCTGCATGGTGGGATAGAGGAGGGGTTGAATCCTTATTAAAAGTAGGTTGCAAAACTTTATGCCTACAGCACATTCCAAGAACAAAGCAATTTATGGAGGAACAGAGATAACAAGATTTTGTTTATGCAGATTTTTCTCACAAGGTCTCAGAAATCTCACATATGGTTAGCATCATGGATCAAATAGCCTCATTTTGAAATAGAAGTGGGAGATGGAGAGAATGGGAGGCAAAAGTTATAGTGAACACAAACAAAACTCCATCAGGAAAAACATAAACCTTGTAGTACCATGTGCATCACTGGGCACCTGGTGACATTGAGAAGATTGAGACAGGCTGACCTCATGACAGACTTCAAACTGGAGCCTGTCAGGAGACTAGGCTTAGATCTCTGTTTCCCAGAACTTGGCAAGTCCAGGCAAGCCAGTTACTAGAAGAAACCGCAGCCTTCAGCAGCCAATCAGAAATTGCCCCACCATCAGAAGCTGCCTGCCATCTGGCCTGTGGCAAGGACAATGAGTCAGCAAGAATGTCTGGCCCCCTCCCCACTCCCCAGAAATGTGGGGCCTAACCAATTCCAAAGACTCCCACACCCCTAGAGATTGAGTCAACTAATCAAGATAATGGTTACCTACCCTTCCATAGAATTTCCCTAATGTGCTTTAAATTGGGCCTGTGTACTGGCTGGTTTTGTGTATTAACTGGACACAAACTGGAGTTATCACAGAGAAAGGAGCTTCAGTTGAGGAAATGAAATGCCTCCATGTGGTCTGGTTGTAGGGCTTTTCCTCATTTAGTGATGAAGGGGGGAGGGCCCATTGCGGGTGGTACCATCCCTTGGCTGGTAGTCTTGGGTTATATAAGAGAGCAAGCTGAGAAAACCAGGGGAAACAAGCCAGTAAGAAACATCCCTCCATGGCCTTTGCTTCCTGACCTGCTTAGTTCCAGTTCTGACTTCTTTTGGTGATGAACAGTAATGTGGAAGCGTAAGCTGAATAAACCCTTTCCTACCCAACTTGCTTCTTGGTCATGTTGTTTGTGCAGGAATAGAAACCCTAAGATAAATTGGTAGCAGCATAGAGGAGTATTCCTGTGACAACTTGACCTGGGCATCTCCATCTTGGTAGACCCCCACATGTTGAATTTCTGTAGAATAAAATGCTATTTGCCTTTGAACACTCTTTGAATCCTGGATATCATTCTTCTGCAGATCATGAACCCTTACAAAATGATGTGCTATTTGACCTGAAGGCTTCCTCCCTGGTTACCAACATTCATAGTACAAGAAGCTGTATGCAAGCTTCCAAGGGAGAGAAACAACCATTATTTCTACCAGCTGCAATGCTATGGCCTAACACAATCAACCTTCATGGTGGCAAAATTAACCTAAATGCGTAATAGTGATACTCATAGCTTAGTGTCGAAACATCTCTCTAAGTGGACTTAGGGCCTACTCAACAGAAGGAAAATCATGCGTAAAATTGAAACCTATCCAACTACTCCAGGTTAGCAAGGTCATGGATCTTAGAGGAAAATCAACTACCTTCACTTTTCAAACCTAGCATAATTCCTAACAATTTTCTAAATACGTATCTTTCTACCCACAAGTGTAATCTCTCAACCCTCATCAAATAAACTTCTCTTTGTAGCAGAAGGAGAATATAACAGAAAAATATAACTGGTCAAAGTATATAGAACATGTGATCCTGAGTTGGCTAGACCCTACGAAGACATCTACAGCACAACTCTTGTGTCTAACACCCAGGGAACATCGTATGATGAGGTCGATGCTGAAAGAGCCAGAGTACCAGAAAAACTACTATGAGTTGTGTCTACCAGAAATGACAGGGAAGCTTCTCTCACAAAACCTCAACAACATGGCTGCCTAAACAAGATCTGAAAAAAGTGTTTCTTGAAGAAAGTTCTTTCCCCAGAAACTACAATACTCTGCATTGTGCAAGAGTAAAATGATGTAATTTCATTAGCTTTATGAGATATATGGCTGAGATGGTTAAATTTAATAATCTCTCCTTTCAAGTAGAACAAGAATATTAATTATATAATAGTATATTTGTTTTGGATGCATATCTTTAATATCTTGAACTTTAAGAGAAGAAAATTAAGCTGCTTTCTTCTTGTTAATATCTTCCTGCCTCCTCCTCTTCTTCCCCATTTTTCTCTTCCTCCTCCGCTGTTTCTTCTGTGATTGCCTCTTCTCTCCACTTCCTCTTGCTTTCCCCTTCCCTTTCATCCTTCTCCTCTGCTGCTGCATCTATGGCTCTCTGTCCTACCTCCTCTTTATCTCATCATTGGATTAGAAATTTGAAGTTTACTTCAAAGCGAACATGAAAAAGTGCATCATCACCTTATAAGTCTTCCTTTGATGGCAATATGGAAACTAGTTTATAGATGTCTGCTATGTCTGTTGTGGATTTATAAGGGACAAATAAATGATTAACGTTTGAAAGCAGGATTTAGTAAGTTTTAAACCAAGCTGAACAGTTGGTAATGCTGAATTTTCCTCACTGCTACCCTGAAGAACATTATTTCTAGTGAGAGGTTACTTGAATTATTTTTAATTCTCCTAATTGAGTAGATTAGCTTCCATTTCTTAAGATTCCATTGAACTTTGCTCATTTATTCAGGGAAAAATGTTCCTTGAGCAAGCACCAGAACTTGTGTTGATGTTTAGTACCATGTAATGGAGTGTGCATACCTATTAACTAAAATCTCTTTAAATATTGCTAGAAGAATGCTACTAGTAATAAACAGATAAATAATTGAGAATGACTGTTTTTAGATGAGGTAACAGTTGTTTCTTTATCAGTCTCCAAAGGGAGAATGGTAAAGATTAATACTTCATAAATATAATTAAACAACTAGTATTTTATTTTTATTTATGCTTTCAAATGCCATGCATGTTGGGATTAGGAAAGGGTTATGAAAGAGAATGGAACCTATCTAGCTGTGAAGCCTCTTGCTTCTAGGAGTAACTTTATATAGGGTGACATTTCTGAAAACAAAGCTTTCTGAAAACAAAACTTTATGCCTGTAGGATGGTGTAGGGGGCACAGTAGGCACTCAGTGTTTTCCCATTATATATTATAAATTGTCAGGCTACCAACTCACTCAAATTTATGTCACATTTCCCAGGGGCAGCAGAAGATAGGTGATATATATTGTGCATGCTCCAGAAATTTAGGCATTATCGAAAGAAAAAGATGTTTACCATGCATTCTTCAGACATTTAAATCTTTTATGACAGCAAAGAGGAAAAAAACCAGACACCAGAATGAATAGTTGTATGCAGGTGAGCAAGCACACCATGACTATATGCAGCTTCCTTCTGTGTCTCTGCTGTGTGCCCTCACTAATAAATTACAAACAATTCTTTGTTTCTCCATATGAGTGAGACAGGCTTTGGAGGTGGGGGACCTTCCTATTGATGTACCATAGACATGAATGCCAAGTTTAAAATATTCACAGATGCCTTTTGACTTAATTTTATTTCATTGAGTTCCACTAACTTTAGTTCTTCATTTTTAATAATAACAATAAAAAAGTTTGCCTCTGTCTTCTCTCTGACATTTGGAGATGAGGTTAACTGACCCCCAAGGTCTCCTTTCCTATCAGCACTAGTCATATATGGCCCCTGCAAGTTCTGTCATGAAATCCCAGGGCTTCTTTGACTCCCTATGCACTTGACATTCTTGTTTCTTTCTAGAGTCTGTAGCTGTTTGGAGTAGGGCAGCATCTGACAGGGATTTCTTCTGGACTGCCTGGCTACTGTCACATTTCCTCGATGTCCTGTCTAGGGATGCAGATTTAGAAGAAAACTTCAACATACTGCATTTTTGTGTGTTGTCAAGGTGGTGGACAACACTGAGCCATCACAGTAGACTTAATGTTTCAGGAACAAAATTTAAAAGATGAGTAATGAGTCATTTATCCTCTCAGCAAAATGTTGTCTACTTGAATACATTAATGAGCAATTGCAAAAGATTTCTTGGGCTCCTAATACTCCCAAGATAAAGCTGTAGTGTAAATCAGAACAGCTAGACAAGTACTGTGCAAAGAGTACAGAAACTTTTAGTGGAAATAGAATTAATCATTGACTGTTGTCAGGCATAAATTGCCAATTATGGCGTCTATAGGAGCTAAGACAGAAAAGCATGAAGTTCTTATGACCTTGATCTTTTCTTGAGTTTTTCTCTCCATAGACTATTAAAGAATTGTAGTAAATGAACAAGATCTGATTGACTTAAAAGAGATAGGTGGCTTTTTTTTCTCTATAACACAAAAGTCTAGTGATAGATTGAGTAGCTTGCAGGCAGGACCTCATAAAGTCTCTGTCTGCATTTTATATTTACCCCTACATTCTTATAAAATATAAACAATTAACTTTGGAAGGCTGATTATACAGACTATTTCCAGAATTCCCATACTAAAATCCTGATCACTGAATGCGGGGTTAAGATGTGGGATTTGGGTGACAGAACTGAGCCAAGAGAGTAGAGTCCACATGGATGGTTGCTTCTGTTTGGGAGATAACAGAGGGATTGCCTGTGCCTTTTGATATCTGAAGACACATTGGAGAGATGATGCCATCTATAATCAGGAAGTAGGTCTTCTGCAGCAAATACATTTGAATGGCCCTTGACCTTGTACTTCTGGCTTTCAGAGCTGTGAGTAGTAAATATTGTTTAAACACAAAATTAATACCATACTTGATAGAGTAAGACAGAGTCTCCAACATTGAGTAAACATCCCATATGAGCAGAAAAATTGGTTAAGTCTACTATCAGCTTTTATAGGCATCTTTAGAGAGAAAAATCTTAGTATTCCTATCTTACTTTTAAGTTCCTATTCAATTAACATTTTTAAAAGCTATTGAAAATCATGACAGTACAGAAATTTTAAAGTTTTAAACAATATAAACATTTGTATTAGGAGTTACAGAAACTCTTTGTTGATTCAAATTAAATTCACAGTAAAATAGCATGTGCACAAATATTTATTGCATGGGGCATGACTACTTTTACAACATTGTTGGTAGTACTTATTTGCTGATAATTCTTAGACTAACCTCCACTTCTGTTGCTTTGGGAGACAAGCGTGCTCTCCCAGCCCACAGAGTAATTTTGCCAATAAACAAAACAAATATCTTGGGACTATGATTGGAGGTATATAATAGGATTTTAGTTTAGGTAGGTAGCCTATTAAATACCACATAAACTAATAAATATTGGAGTCTGGATTTCAACATTGGTTTATTAGATATGAAATGTGAAAGAATCATTGTTTAACAACTCTCACAGATATGCAGGAGCTGGTTATGGCCTTTCTTAAAAGATCTTCTCATTTTGGAGCATGAAATGTGGTGTGCTAAATTCAGAAGGAAAAATACTAATGGGGCTCATGTAAGTCATATATTGGAGTTAGGGGGACATGAGTAGTTAGAAGGAGGCCATGTTGATGTCCATGGAGCATGTGGATGTCTGTAGTCTGTGCTGCCACTTGAACCATGCTGAAATCTGTGGTCTGACTGGCTGGGGGAGGGCGTATTAGTGTTTATGACCTTTGTTGTCACTGGAGACCATGTTGAAGTATATGGTCTAGCATGGCTGTCCTCTGAGAGGCTCAACAAGCAGCTGACTGAGACAGATACAGATCCTTTCACGTAACCACTGTGGGGACCACTGGTTGGATTAGGGAAAGACTGGAAGAAGTTGAGGAGGAGGACAACCCCATAGGAAGACCAGCAGTCTCAACTAACCTGAACCCCTGAGATCTCTCAGACAGTGAGCCACCAACCAAGCAGCATACACTAGCTGGTCCAAGACCCCCAACACATATTCAGCAGAGGACTGCCTGGTCTGCCCTCAGTGAGAGAAGATGTGCCTAACCATTGAGGTACTTGAGGCCACAGGGAGAGGGGAAGCCTAGTTGGAGTGGGGTGGGGTCTGGGGGCTAAGGTAGGGACACTCTCTTGGAGACAAGGGGAGGAGGAATGTGATGTGGAACTGTGTGTGTGGGGGGGTTGGAATGGTAGGGGGTACCAACTAGACTGTAAAAAATTAAAAGTAAATAAATACATAATAAAAACATTGTGATAACAATGCTGAACTGATCTTCACAGTTGATGGTTTCTGGTGGGGCTGGGAGTGTCAGAAAGGACTCAGTTTGCTTTAAGGGGCTGGCCACTGGGTGTTTGGCCATTTGACAGTGAATATATGGCCAAAACAAAATTGTACTCCATATACATTTTTGTTTTGGTGGGAGAGAACACAAAGGTGGGAAAGTGGACCTGGGAGGATGGGAAACAAGTGTGATCTAGGTGCATTGCATAAGTTTCCCAAATAATTAATAAAATTATTATGTTGGAAAAAATAAATTTAAAAAGAACAGTTTGTGTGTGTGTGTATGTGTGTGTATGTGTGTGTGTGTGTGTGTGTGTGTGTGTGTGTGTGTGTATGTGCACACTTGGACACATTTGCACAGGCATGCATTCACATGCATGTGTAAAAGTAACCTTTATTCTCCAGATGTATTCGTCATCTCAAAGGGTTAATATGAATAAGCACACCTCTTCTAGTTTTTTCTGAACCCTGGCTAGCTGGTTCAACTCAGGTGTTCTGGCTCAAACTCCTCTCCAAGCTGACTGATTCAAACCTGTTTCTCTAGGCTGCTCACTGAATTACACTGCTTGGCCTCAAACCCACTCTGGCAGTATCTCTAATCTTCTGGCTCTTTCTCATTCTTTGGCTCATTCTCTCTTTACCTGTACCTAGCTTGTTCTCTCTGCCACCTTTCTTTGTAAAACTGAGCTACCCTTAAGTAGCCTCTCTTTTCTGTTCCGTTCTCATGAAATTTGGGTGTATCCTATCTCTGATTCATTCTGTCAAATCTTTCTCTGATTCATCACTCTGTCTGCTCCTTAATTAGACATCAATTTTAAACATGGCTGCTTCCTTCTACAAACTAATCTTACCTTCATTGTTAGGGACTAAAGGCGTATACTAAAGGCATGTCTATATTACAGCCAGAGATATTAAAGGTATGTCATTCCAACTAGATCACATAGACCTAGAAGGTCTTTGGATGTGATCCCTTGTGAGAGCAGTCATATTCCTGGATTAAAATTCCTCTACATGCATGTGGAGTTAAAGGACAACTTGATTGAGTCAGTAATCTCTTTCTACAATGAGGTTTTTGAAAACTGAAATTAGGTAGCCAGGATCAGAAGCAAGTATATTTGTCCATAGAGCTGTCTCACCACCTGTGGTGAGTCTCCTCAATTTGAGTTTAGATCAAATAATTTTGTACTTCAGGTTATAAAACAAATGCTTAAAGCAAGAATAGTTGAAGAGAAGACAAAGATTTCCATTTGTAAATCATTTAAAAAATAGTTTTCCTTTCAGAAATGGAACACCCAAAGGACATGATCCATTTCATTTGTGTATCTTTCTACAATGCACCCTTCTTCTCTTCATCTTTTTAAAAATGTATTCCTGACTGCAGTCTGTGTTAGTAATCTTAGACTCTCCATTTTATTGACTTAAGACTAAGTACTGAATTTGATGATTTGATGAAGGTTACATTTAATGGTAAAGTATGATGCAGAATAAATGGTCATATTTTATACTAGTTCCTATAAATCCTTAGTCATGCATTCAGTCATCTAGCTTTGTGATTGTGGTGGTGCTTGTCATTAATGTCATCTTTTCATAAATTAGAATCATCTGGTAGGGTGCTATGATAGAGGAATTGTTGTGATTACCCGAAAAGAGGAGGAAAACCACATCCCAAATGTAGGCAGCATCGTTTGGTAACACCCCAGATAAAAAGAGTATGGTACAGATAAAAAGGGTCATGGCCAAAGGAACGTTGTCTTTTGATCATTTGGATTTCTTTGTTATTTCCAAATTAATTCATCATGATGTGCCTGCTGCTGATTCCTTTGCTATCAGAACTATGGTTTCCAAATTTCTATGGGAAAGCCAGGACCCAGTGGTGCACCAGGAAGTTTCTAATTTTTCTGCACTTGATTTTTGACTACTGAAGTAACCAGCCTCTCAAACCACATACATACAGGATTCATAGCCACTCAGTGTGAAACAACAGTTGTTATTCTTTTGAGATAAATAGGCTTTAAATATGTGTATATATATTTAATTAATATGTTTATAAATTATAGTATATTGCTAATACATTAATTTATTATTAAGTTATTAATACATTAATAAATTATAATACATTCTATTTACTGCAGGTCACTAATACAGAGGTTCATACAGAGATTTTCTAAGTTAAATATCTACTACCTTTAAGAAAGTATCCTTTTCTTTGTTTGTGTGTTTCTTCTACTATTGTACTCGTCAATAACCTTATGTTCTTTTTTATTTATAGAAATAATATCATATACGAATAATGCATTTACAAATGTCCTGGTATTTCTCCAACCAGGTAGACAGGTGTTGGAATAAAAGGGCAAAGGACTTTTACTGGCAATTTGAGTCTGAAAATGATCAGCTATAGTTGTAAAAAACAGACTAGTATAAAAATTAGAGTAGCTGTGTGGAAAAGGAGATAGTTTATTTGTTTCAATACATGTAAAATACTTTAAACTGTTAATCTAATGTGTATTCAGACTGTCTGTTTAACCTGCTTTCAAGAAAATAATATAATAATCAACCTCATTCTCCTTGGATGTCCCCTGTAATTAACTTTTTCTGTCAAAGTTAAAAAATAACTTTTACAACTTAAACTAATACATAGATATAATCTTAAGTTGTATAGTTTTGATACACTTTATGCAGATTAACACAAGCATCTTGTAATAATTATATGCCAGAGGTAGCATCAATAGACATTGAAATCACACTTTAAAAATGATTATCCATCACAAATGTTGAACACAATGACATTTATAGATAATGTTGAATGTTACATTTGTCTATTGCTTGGTAGACAATGATATTTGTAATACTGTTTGTTATCTGTTTCAGTTGGAGTCAGTGACAACTCCTTGTAAACTTTGTTAGAGACGCAAACCATGAAGTATCTCTCATTCCTTCCCCATGTTTCTCTGCTGTTCACTAAAAGCAGAGCAAAGTTCATTATTAGGTAGAGACACACACAGGCAAACAGAAACAGTCACATGGACAGGGACAGTATCATATAACAGCCTTGAGGTAGGCACAGACTCAGACTCACACAACAGATAGACAGACAGACAGAGGACAAGAAGAATCTGGGATATCAATTGGTTAATTGGCTCACAAGTGGGAGTATTTGATAAACTTTATATGTCACCGTGTATTATGAGTGACTTACTAATATGTATAATGCATATATATATATATATATATATATATATATATATATATATATATATATACACTGGAGGATCTCAGGTTGAATCGCTTTTATTGTTTTGTATGGCTTTGTATAGTTTTGATGACATAATCA
Organism: Uromys caudimaculatus; assembly: GCA_028551405.1. Taxonomy (NCBI): domain Eukaryota; kingdom Metazoa; phylum Chordata; class Mammalia; order Rodentia; family Muridae; genus Uromys; species Uromys caudimaculatus. The sequence continues at coordinate 18,780,047 of CM052720.1, forward strand.
AAACACAATGTGTGGTTCCCAAGCACAGCCATCTACTTTTAATGTGGGTAACAATAGTAACAAATACTATGAAGGGATCAGCATTTACCAATCTGAACTCTAGGAGAAATAATTCTAAGTCTGTCAATGAATTATGTTATATAGTTAGTTATGATGCTGTACACACACACACACACACACACACACACAAACACACACACTAATGTAAAGACCAGCACTACTTACAGTGCCATAGTGTAAAATGGATAGTGAACCATTGTCTCTCTCTTCCCCTTCAGGTCTGAGACCTATTTAACCCAAGCTGTACGGGAGAATACAAAGCATTCCTTGGGATTTCGATCTTTGACATTCGTATTGTGACATTTGAGATCTTTTTCAATATAGCAATAAGAACCACTGAGCATGGCTGATCTGGGCTGTAATATACTTTCACATTAGGAGATAAAATGATAAATAGGGTAAAGTTCCTGCACTGTGAAGAATCACAGATCCCCAAGGGAAATAAACACATGAAGAATGATAAAGGGCAGAAGTAATATACGGTACCACAAGAGAGAAACTTCTACTGTCTTTCCGTTATGAATAACAGTTTCCTTCATTTCCTTGAGCCAGTCTATTCTGTTTGTAACTGAATGAGTACATAATGCAGCACTTTGCTTACTGGAGAGCACTTTATGTCTTTCTTCAGAATCTATTTGAATGTAAGAGAAGCTAGGATTGAGACTAATTAAAAGGTAACTGCCAAGTGTTGATTTCACGCTTAAATTTCATTTCAAGTATCATCTCTCTATGAAATATTCCACCAAAGGCATAAGAAGAGGAAGATTTGTGGTATAAATAAAATGATATTGAATTGGTGTTGTTTAATTGAAGCACTGAATAGCTGAGTGTGTAATCTGAGCTTCTCTGAACCATAGCAAATACTTGCTGATCTCACACAGGGAGAAGATGCAGAGGAGTTTCTCAGAGTGGTATCTGAGCATCTGAATTCTGAAGATTGATGACATATAGCCACCTAGAGAAATGATGTTTCAGGTTTAATCTTTTCACAAGTCTTTTCTCCTTGATTGGTTGTAGGCTTAAAGACTGATGCCGAAGCATACACACCTGTCTTTACTGCAGGTCAACACGTATCTCTCTGTACTGTGGTAAAAATCATCCACAACCAGGCAACAGGTTGTTAATGGAACGCAAACAGCAGGACTCAGCAGCAAAGCTACATCTCAATTTTATATTGGAACTCAGGACCCAGAACATGAGTATGAATTTTTATTATACACACCAACTGTGAAAATACATATATATCATTTTTCAGTTACTGTAGGCTAACATAGTAGATAGCTTCAAATAAACAAAGGCAAGAAAATATTGGTTTCATAGCTGAAATATGGCAATAATTTCTCTCTTGGACCTATATATATATTGCACCCCATCTTTTATTATGGTTAGTTATGTGTTTTCTTCTCTCAGAAGGCTATGAGTCCTCAGAGTGCAGATATTATGTTATTTATCTCTGTCATCTGAAATGTCTAGCATATTGCTTTCAAAGTGATGGTTTTCAATAAAAGGTTTGTTGATAACAACATAATTAAATTTGCACATTATTTAGTCATCTGTGAGGCCAGACACTCAGTGGTGCCTGGAACTGGGTTCTTCTCTCTAGAGAGGAAGGCACTATGACCAGCAGGCTCTAAGGACTATGCATTACCTCACCCAATCATTAGTGACTACTTACTACCATGGAAAATGAGCTGTGGATGTATCAGCTCTCCAAAGATTGCCCAGGTAGAAAATATCATCATCAAGACGCACACTTTATTGTGCTTCCAGGGGCTGGTATCTGAACTACTTTGTTGCTGTTCAAGTTGATTCTATTAACATTTCCTTTATGATTGTACAAAAAAGCAAACAAAAAAAATCTTTATCTTGGAGGCACCCTCATTTCAAGCAGACCTTCTGTGTTCATCTACTGCCATCTCCAAACAACCATGAAAGGTCAGCAGGGCAAGTATCATCTCTATATTATAGGTGTAGTTGCTGAAGTTAAGAAAGGTTGTGATTTCCCCAGAACCCCAGAGCTCGTAATTGAAAAGACTTGCACCAGAATCCTGTGTTCATGATTATAGCTCAACTTGGCTTCCCCATTTGTGATATGGGAATAATAACACATTCATTGCAGTATTTTGTGAGTAATCAAAGTAATGTAGCTAGCCATAAAATAGACATTGAATCCGTCTTATATGGTGCTACTTTATATTGCACCATTGCTAATATTGATTACATTCCTTCAAAACAACAATTTTGTCTCCCAAAATTTAGTTTGGAATTTTGTAATACTTCCATTTGGTGTGTTATTTTTCTTGATCATGCCATCCACTTCTTCCCCCCCTATTTGATGAAACTTGAATAATAATGATCTCATTTGAGCACTGTTTACTTTGGGATATAAATAACAATTTTTGACACATACAATTCCTCTTTCCTTTTTTGATTCAAGATTAACTTTTGTAGCATCATGAACACCTTCTTTGATTTATTGTGTCAAAACAGTTCATAGATATTTTGCTTTCAGTGTTGTATACTGGTTATTGGGTTGCAAAACCTTGAAGATGTATTGAAGTTATTCCAGTATTTCACTTATCTGTGTTTCATTGTGGCATTTAATGCTTACATACAGTGTTATCTTCAAGTGTCAGGTAAATATTGCAGTTACATTTTGAAATTTTGGTTGTCTTAATGTGTTTGCTATGCTTTGGATACCATACCAAAAACTTAAAAATTAATGTAATTTTTTACCTAATGTGGAAAATATCATAGAGGATGCTGTATTATCTGAAAATTACCATCAAAAGAAAATAGCCTCTTATTAATCTTGTTAATGGATAATTACTTAGGTTTCTTTGGCTTAATCGTATTTATAGCTTGCTTCTTCATTTGAAAAATCAGCATGAGTGCATAAATTTATTTATTTTTGTTGATAAGTACTTAGAGTGGTTTCAAGATATTAAGTCAATTGTTGAATAATAAAACAATAACTATAGGAAACTAATATTAATATCAATAATTATATCCTTTACTTATTGATGGAATTGGATTAGATGAGCTGTATGACAGTACATGTTTTAAGTGCATCATACATGCCTGATTAACTTTAGATTACTGTGAGGACACTTTTTATTGTTTTATAAAAGGCTTTTTATTCATAAGTACTCTATACTTAACCTCTTGCCAAAAATTTTAAGCTTTTAGAAATGGGTGACAATCATATATGCATATGTTTCTTTAGGCACAAGTTACCTAAAGATTTTAATCATTGGGAAGACACAGTGCTGTGTGTATCTTGAGACTTGCACCATGTGAGGACCAACAGTCAATGTGTATGTTTTTTTAAATATATACACAGATTTATTGGAAAATATACCTATGCCCTTCACATGTTTGAATTTTTGACTTTTTGTTGATTTTTAAATTGTTTTTCATTTTTAAAATTAAGTGCTTATATTATTTTGCTAGCATATAAGATAATGGGTTACTTATGACAGTATATATAATAATTATATATATTATACATTACATGTAGACATTATATGTATATGAAATAAGCAAGACACAGAACAAAAGGAACACATGATGTCATTTCTATGTAGAGCTTTAAACAATTTGATCTCATAGGAATTGAAAGTTGAACACTGGTTCCCAGAGTCTCGGGAGAGTAGGCCGAAGTGAGAGGGGAGGTGGCTTACATATATTATACCACACACACACACACACACACACACACACACACACACACACACACGTGTGTATATATGTGTGTATATGTGTTTGTATTATTGTAACTTGCTCATATTCTCTACCTCCACCTCTACTTCAACCTCTTCCCAAATGGTCTCCCTTCAGCTGATACATTAAAACATAAAATTGCACTTACAATGGTATAAGATGTAATGTTTTAATACCTGTGTATGTATATTGCATAATGCTTAAGGCAAGTTAAAACTCTCTAATAAAATATTTATAATTTTTCTATGGTAAAACTAATACAACCGTTATGATTTCTCTCTGGTGAAACTTCTGATCATTTGCTCTAGCTTTGTGGGATGCGGGGTACTGTTGTCTATAGTCATCACTCCATGCAGCAGCCCAGCAGGACCTCTTGTTCCATCAAACTATATCCATGCACTAATAGAACATACTCCCTTCGCTTCTCTCTACTTTTCCCAGACACTAGGAATCACTGTTCAGCTTTCAGCTCCTATGACATCAAGGATGGGGTTTTTGTTTTTGTTTATGTTGCTGTTGTTTTATTTTTTAACATTCACGTACAAGTAAGATCATATTTTTCTTTATATTTTATCTTCTTTGCCTTATGTATTTCAGCTACTATGAAAATCTTGAAATATTTCTATAGCTTATATGTATGTTTTCCCTCAGTAATTCTTGCTAAATTCACTATAATTTAGCAAATATGTTAACACTTTTCAAAATACTGCAGCATAGATTAGACCTATTTGTAATGATCTAGTTACCAAAGGTGAAGGAGTATAAATATTTCTGATTTTAGGCTGAAGTTTTATGTATACAACATTGGCCACTTTATATATTTAATGTCATTTATTTGTTGCTCATACTTTTATCTTTAATTTGTGTGTATGTGTGTGTGTGTGTGTGTGTGTTTTGGCATTAAAATATAACTGCATCTATTCCCCCTTCCTTTCTTGTTTCTAAGACCTCCTATAAGCCTACTTCTCTCTCTCTCTCTCTCTCTCTCTCTCTCTCTCTCTCTCTCTCTCTCTCTCAAATGTATAACCTGCTTTTCTTTGATTGTTACTGTTCATATATTCATGTGATATATAAATACATAAGTATATAAATGCAATATTCTCAGTTACTGTAGTTCTATTTGTATTTGTGTAATTTTAGGGCTGAACAATTAGTATTGATCACCAAGTATGGGGTTTACTCCTGGGGAGGACTGTTTCCTCCACCCTCAATGTTCTTTGGTTGCCTATAGTTTTTTGTTTAGGAGATGGGGCTCTGTGATATTCCCCCTTCCATTTTTGCATTTATGGTGGTGAGGTACTTGTCCATGTCTAACTTATGCTGTGTGGTTGTTACTTTTATGGTTCTATGAGCTTCACTGTGAACATTGTGATTTTTCCTTATTTATTCTAAAAGTAAGAACATAATCTAAAATCAATATGACATTTAATTAACACAATGAGATTATATCACATCACATTACATGTAACAAATCTACCTTACTGTGATGTTAAATTTTTGTTAACCCAAATTGGAGTAAATTGGGAATAAGGAACCTTAAATAAGGAAATCTCTCTATCAAATTGGAATTTGTACATGTCATAGTTTATGTTTCAAGCCAAACATTAAGCTATTTATGTTGTAAAGTTTTTCTTTACAGTACTTGGTAATTTTTTTGCTAGTTTTCTCACTCTCCATAGCTATGTTGAGGTCAGAGGATAAGGCTTTTATGTGGGTTTTCGGGATCAGAGTTTGGTTCTTCAGATCTTTATAGCCAATGTTTTGCTAACTGAGCCATTTGCCATGCATAGTATAATTTCTTGATGGGTATACAACAAACACAACCACATCCACAGCAACAACAACAAGAAAGATCACTAAATACTTTTCACAAAAAGATGACATAAGGGGAAATATCACTTGTCGGAGTAAAGCAGTTTAGAGGTCAGATGGGTAAGGAATATATTTTCTGTCTGGCTACAAAATCAGGGGTACAGCAGACAGGTTGTGTATGTGCAGAGTAGTAAATGAGATGGGGTATAATCTCTACTCCATTTCCGCAAAGACTACTTTTTCTTAGTTTTCTTTTAGTCCATGATAAGTGGGACTGTTGGGAAAAATCACAGTATAAGATGCCAGCCTTGCTCTTAGAGTGCTAACTGAAGGTCTGCTTGCCTGGAGTATTGGAACTGTAATGTGCTTCAGGCAACTGTGACATCAAATGGTATGAGAATCAGTATGAGAAAAGCTGGGAACAGGTGTGGGCGGCATGGTGGGAAAAGGAGGTTTGCAACAGGACTCTAAACCTGCTGCACTTCAGTGTGGAACAGATTACAGAACATATGATCACTGGAAAGCTACTGGGGCTGGTACCCCAAATCAGAGATTCTGATGTGACATATCGAGACAGGGCTTGAGTATTGCTATTTCTCAAAAGTCTTCAGTGCAATTGTAAAGCAGTCAACTCTCATGAGATTGAAGATCATTGGTCAAAATTATGTAAAGGTAAGTGTTCTTCATATGTAATACAAGGTTCTAGAATCTAGAGCCTTCACCTTCACACACACACACACACACACACACACACACACACACACACACACATACACATACACATACACACTTCAAGTTAAATACTAATTTTGTTGTTTTAAATCCTTCTGGAATGGTACGTATGTGCACAGGCTATAAAATAGATAGTCCTTTTGAAGACACAAGGAAATATGAACTGTATTTGTATCTACTTGAATAGATCTATTTTATATAAAAGCACTGATTATTTTAATATCTAAGGCAAATGGACAATTGTTAGAAAGAAATAGCAAAAAACAAAGCAAATGTGAAACTTAGCCCTGACCAATCTGAGCTACAGGGGAAATGGAATCTAGTACAGTGCCATGTTTGGGGAACCTTGGAAAGGAGTGCAGAAAGCTTTTTTAAGCTAGCTGGATGAATGGGTTAGCTCTATCAGGATGTCAGTAGCAAGCAGAAGAAGCAGGTGGTATACCAGGAACCATGCTAAGAAAAAGAAGCCAGACAACTGGAACACTAAGCTCAATATGCAAATAGAAAGTACAACATATTAATATGAACTCAGAAATATAGGAGTAATAGGAAGGGGCAATGTATAGTAGGCACTAGATACAAACAAGTGTGTAAAATTAGGAGGTCAGTTGCAGACTGTCAGAATCTGGAGTCTGCAGGATGAATGTCTGAAAACACTTGAAGAGAGACACTGAACAGGAAATCTGAAAATACTGTAGATTCCAAAGAGTCAATAGTTTATGACAGTGTGACTCATATGGAAACAAACATATGGCACCTTAAATGAAAAGTTAGGGAGCAATTGCTGAGATAGCGCTGGGCTTTGTAACCAAACAGAAGTTGGCATTTCTAGAGTCAGAAATGCTTACAGAGACATGGCAATATAGTATATCTGGGTCTTCTCCTTTCCCTAGATTGAAGGATTAAAAAGAAGCCATAGTATTGTAGCAGATCACACTGTTATGATCCCAGGATCACCTCGGCAGAATATATAAGCTAAACCTTAGTTACATGAGTCTTACAGGATATATAAAGTGAATATATTAGTAGACACTCAATAATCAAAGTCAGACTGTCACTAACAATATGGAAAAACAATCTTAAAATCCAAAAAGAATGTATAAGAAACAAAGTAATAAAGAAAATGTTTTATGTAAGCTTGAATAATGTCACATAAATTTAGGGAGATGGAACTCATCAAGTTATTGGTGTGTGTGTGTGTGTGTGTGTGTGTGTGTGTGTGTGTGTGTATGGACAGACACACATGTATACAATAAAAAGAGGAAAAGACATAATATGAAATAATAAAAAAATAATAAAGAAAACTCAGGAGGATATAGGCGGGACTAGAGGCACGATAATTGTGAGGGCCTTAAGGAAGGAAAGGGCAGGGTGACAGTGATGTCATTCTACTTCAATTAAAATACACAACATAAAAATAAGTAAAGCAATGTAAATGGAAAGAAAGATAATCTAAAGCCTTACAGCAGTGCAAATGTATATAAGCAGTTTAAAAACACAGTAAATATAAATGAAAGAATTAGATAGTCAGATGTCTATTAAGGAAAACAAAGTATATAACAAAATAAGATAGCATGGTTAATGGAATGATAAATATTTTCCAAGGATTGTAACCAGATGTGTTTTGCTGAAGGACTTGCTGAACTTACAATAAAATGATTGACAGAAAATGGATCTTAACAAAATATTGTGCAATATCAAAATATTAAGGACAGAAAAAAATCTCAAGATACTTCAAGAGGGAAATCATGTTTCTAGCAGCAGATTTCTGTGATGGTACAATAAAGATTTATTCATATGGGGAAAAGGCAAACAAACAACGTGCTAACTCCATGAACAAAACCAAACAAAATCTAAGCAAAGCCAACAACATAACAATATCATTGTGAATACATCAAATGTTTATATCTTATAAACACAACAGTCAGGTAATTTGAGAGAATGAAAAAATGGTTTAATTGGTAAAGTTTTTTATTCAAATTTCTCAAAGCCTACCACATAAAAAGCCTGGTGTGACAATGACTAGTGTAGTGCCAACCATGGAACACAGAGACAAGTCTGAAGAATGGTAGAGGAAGTTATCCAACTTCAAATTCTGGCCATTGGTCTCTCATAATGTGATGGACATCCATGTTGTTGCCTATTTTGTTCGGTGTTAGCTATGTACTGCATATTACACTGAAAACCTTTTATTTTAACAGAGTATGGACACACACCCATATAAATCAGTCTCATTAACAGCATATTTGACAATTATAGATGCAACACCAATTACTCTATCTCTTTTTAAGTGTCTGGATAATGCAATTGTCCTAGGAATAGAAGAAAATCATTAAAATTGTAATCTATTGTTTCCACCTCAAGTTCACTAAACCACAGCATCTTACCAACAATTTTAGTAATATTTCGTTTAAAATCTGAGTGATGATGTTTTGATTCGGGAGCATGGTATGTTTATAATAGAAATCAAGGAGAGGGGCAAGCATATCAGCTGATAATATTTTTCAGAATTCTAATATTTTTTCTCTCTCTTTTCATTGAATGATGATGCAGTGTGAAGTATTCTCAGAGAAAGAATTGAATCTATTCTTTGGTCCATGGTAATCTCAGAAGATATTTTTCAATGCTGTTGGTATACACATTTTTTTATGAGGGCAGGAATCAGTTTCCTTCTACATAATTTTAACTTTAGAAAAGTCAGGATTATATACCAAACATTCTAGTTTCATTAATACCCTATTATAAATTTATCATCCAAAAATACATAAAAAGCTACATTTTTAGCTTGTTCTGCCAGTTAGGGACTAAGTTTCATGAGCTTACTGCCTGCTGTGTAAATTCATACTTCACTTCCGTTGTTTTATAACTATAGCTTTTAGGCTACCTAGGGAGTCCTTTAGTTCTGCTATTACAGAATTTGGTGAAGGGGGTTATAATGGATGAACAGGAAGCTTTTGGATTCAGAGCACATGAGGAAACTATTCAAAATGTTGAATGTAAGTTTGTGTTTAAATTGTTGAAAAAAATGGTATGGGTACTTTTGACTTTTTTATTGTAAGTTGGAAACATCTCTCTTTACAAACTGTGAATATATTAGGCTGTCATCTATGGAAGAAGATGGGGTGTTCCCACAAAGCAAAGCACTCAACACAATGCAGGAGAGAAACCAGATCCGAGAGAAGAACTAAAAGTGCTACCTGTGTTGTGAAGCATGGGAAGAGATTTCAGTACTTTTTCAAGAGAATCTTAAGTGTTCAAAACTGTAATATAAAGGATAGTAATGATTTAAATTCATGTAACACTCGTTCTTTTATTGCAAAGACTTGGTGTATCTACGGCAGTTGGCAAGCTGACCAATTTACTCCAGTTTCTTAACACTGACTATTTCCTATGAAATCATCACACTTTTGGGGGTATTTTTGCTTCCCTTAAACTAGCACCCTCAAAACATTGCTTGTCCCCAGAATACCCAACACTTTACCTTTGTCTGGATTGAGCTTCACCCTGTTCGTCTCTGCCACCCTGCTACTTCACTACTTCTAATTTCAGAGTGCCAAAGCCTAGTTGGAAACAAGAGTTTCTGTTTTCCCTTTGCAGAGTTTGTTTCTGTTTCCACTTATTCTTTCTCTTGTCTGTACTCCAGTTAATATGGGTTCCCACTCCAACCCTTGGAGTCATCCCTCTGGGAATGGCACCAAATGAAAATTAGCTTGAGGTGAACCATCACCTCCTGATGGCTCCCTTCTTTTCATATCTAATTTAGATTCTATATTCCAATTTTAGCCTCTTTATGAGTACTCAAGGATTTCCCCTCTCTACCCCTACTTTTATACATACTTCTAAAACCTTTAACTTTATTCCAACTGTCTATCTTTGCCATAGCCACAACAGAATGTCTAAGTTGGGAGTCTGGGGGAGAGGAAAAACAACCCCGATATGTAATAACTAAGGAACACTTTAATTCATGAATCTGGATAACCTTTGATAATAAATATCCAACCTTAGTATTAGGTTTTCTTGGTAAATCTGCTTTACTCTTCTTTGAAAAAAGAAAAAACAAACAAACAATGCTTCCTACATTCTAAACTGATAGCCTTACCCAGACTTCACCAAAGGAAAGCAGAAGGTGCCTCATTCTTCTATACCTAAGTGGACACATTTATATGTCTGTTTATTCATCCTGTCTTCTATCTTTTTACAATTGAAGAGATGATTGTCTCTGCTTCTCTCAGGGTCCTATTCCTCCACCTGGAATCTTCTGCTTTGCTGGTTCCCATTTCAAGATTCATCCACTTCTTGGACCTTGCATCATTTGCAGCATCATCATCTTCTTGCCTTACTATTTTTCAAGGCAAAACTGTATCTCTAGCTCCTTCTGATTTAACCATGTCATTTTGTTTTCTTCTCATTCTGTTCCATTGTCATAGTTTGGCAATCAGCAGTTTCTAGAGTTTGAAAACAGTCCTCTTCTCACTTAATATTTAGGGCATTTAACTGTGCTTACTATGTTCCTGTTTTAGAAAAACTTCCCTGACTTCCATGAACATATTTTCTCCTAAAACTACCTTCAAGACAGTTCATCTGGCATGTCTCTTTTTGGTCTCTGCATTTTTCACTTTTTGGGTGTGTGCTGGGCCTCTGTGGCTGCTGTACTTTTTGTATTCTCCTTAACCAATCTATTGTCATAGTTTAAAATAGCCAACTGATTGGTATTCCTCAGATCTGTCTCCTACTTATTTCTGATCTTCAGCAAAATATTCAAATTCTTGTTACCATTCCTACACATTGTTTTATAGTAGGTCTCTCCTGAGATTATCTCCCAAGGGAGCTCCTTAAGACTGAAAATAAACATCTCAAAGGAGCTCCAGGAAATCCCTGAAACTGACCAGATTCTCTAGGCTCCTACTTTTAAGAGTAAGCTATAAAGAATAGTGAAGGTCACTCTCAGGTTAACCAAGCTGCAAAGAAGTCAAAGAAACCAGATCAGCTGCCTGGAAAAGGCTCTGACCAAGTGAATCAACTGGAAAGGACTCTCTCCAATCTTGTTGATCTGCTTCCAGGCTGTGAAGTGTATTTAACTTTCCTAGATTTTGTGAGCTGTCACCCATGCTGGGGTGATGCAGCTGTTTTTGAGTCATTTCTGCTCTTGTAGGGGGATTGCTCACCCATATTCTTGTTAGGAACCCCAATGAAACACATTGGTTCGTTAAGCTGGACTTTGGTGATATCTTTACTTCAGCCTGTTTTATGTTCCCTGCCTGGGATGAGTAAGCATGTGTGTTGCATCGCCCCAGGAGAAACCTTGTTACACAACCCACATACAATAGTACACATCCAACACATGTCCTAAACTTAAAATATCTAGCGTGTTATTTCATAGCTTCCACTTATTCTTTATTCATTCAGTTTTCCAGGTCTAGATCATACACATTTTTCCATACAGCATGTGCAGCAGAAACAAGCTATTCACCCTTAATTACAAATCATTTCTCAGCAATTTATTTTCATGATATAGTTGTGTCTCTTTAGTCTGTAGCAAAGGCTGGCCTCAAACTTGAGGTGATCCTTCCACTTCCGCTCTGTAATGCTGAGATTGCAGCTGTGAGCCATGGCAATGGGAATATGCAGTGTCTTTGTGTCCTGTTGGCTATGACAGCAGTGTGCCCAGCTTTGCTGAATGATCTTTTTACTCAGCAAAGCACAACTCTGCATGGGTTTGTCAAATACCGTTATTTTTTGCCACAGTAAAGATTCATTGTGGTTTGTGTGCTGTAGCTTCCTAGTTGACCCTGCTATATTTTCCTTCATTTAACTTTATCATCTATTATCTTACTTCCTTGAGTAAGTGCTCTAATTTATTTTGACATTTCTTATAAGACCTGTGTGACCTGGAGTCATTCTACTTATCAGACCGCATTGTGACCCCGCTTTTCCACGTCGACTTGTGCTCTCTACCTCCTGACCTCATATATTCTTTCCCTGTGTTATATAGGACTTTCTTGGAAAGATGTGAATGAATGACTATTTACGTCTGTTGTTGTAGTTGGTTAATCTGCTCTAATCTTGCCAGTGGTACTTTTAGTCTTTCATTACCCACCTCAATGCCCTGGACTCTCTAATGAAAGAAACATACATGCAGATTTACATTTAATGTCTTAATCATCCCAATTGCTGGCCCATTCCCAAACTTCCATGTTGCTAACGCCTCCCCTCTGATACTCCTGAATTATTACTTACTAAAATGTATATTCCATCTTTGCTATCCCAAACCCAATGGGGGTGGGATGAGGTTCCTCCTTTCTGGCTCTTACACGATTGGTGAGCTTTCTCTTCTGCCACTTTGAAGCCTGGATCTTACTTCTTTCCTGGCATGGTGAACCTCCTGTATTTCTTGCCTGGGAATCCTAAAAGCTCTGCCTCTGTCTCCATGCCCAGTCATTGAACACCATCAACTTTATTTACCAATTAAAGCCAATTTGGGGCAGGGACCCTCAACATCTTACATGTAGATATGTAAATTCCCATGTAATTTTGAGAATCCAATTAACATAATACTAGCAATAAACCAAATACACAACATACTTCAGTTGGGGCAGGTCAAAGAAACACTCAAAAACTCAAAGGTTATCAAAAATTAACCCCAGCATGAGTAATGATTTATAAAAGTTGTATCCCCAAATGCAGCCAGCACCAACCAAGAGTCTCTTCATCCCAGCAACTGCTCAAGCTTTTGGGGAGGGGCCTCATGGATATCATATATTTCCTGAGTCTCTTGAGTCTTGTAAGTTTCACTGACTTGTTCAGAGTCTTGTGACTCTACATCCTCCCTCTAGAAGGAATTGTTTCATTTCAGAGGGACTAGCTACACAACTCCTTTGCATTTCAACCACCCAGATGAAAGTAAGCCACTGACTGCTTCCTGTGAAAAGGCAAACCACTTGGATCATAACAGAAAGTGAAAGGGTCTTTAGAATGCAAGACAGGTACTCAGAAGAACCAGTGTTATAATCAGGCAAAACCTGACAAGCAAACAGCATGGGAGCATTTTGCCTTTGTCTGTCTGTCTATCTATATATCTATGCATCTATCTATCTATCTATCTATCTATCTATCTATCTATCTATCTATCATCTATCTATCTATCTATCTATCTATCTATCTATCTAATTTTGCCTCCCAGGAAATCAGATTCATGGCATATATATATATATATATATATATATATATATATATACACACACACACACACACACACACACACACACACACACACACACACATATATATATGATAACTGACTTGCATTCCTACAATTTTAAGTGCACCTTTCTCAAAAGTCTTAATATTTACCTATCTTTCTTTTAAACATCAATGAACATAATTAAGACACAAATGTGGTATGTGATATATGTGTATGATCAGAAGGTATATAAACTGTGTGTGTGTGTGTGTGTGTGTGTGTGTGTGTGTGTGTGTGTGTGTGTGTGTTTGTTCAGAAGTACATAAACTGCACTGTGTGTAGTTTTTATATAGGCACTTGCATTTGCTTGGACATTTGATTTTTGTCTAGATGTATCACAGACTTCTAAAGGGTAAACATTTCTCTATTGATTTTAAGAAGGTAGTTTATATGTTGTCCATGCTATATTTGTGTTGCTGTAATAAAATATCTTGACTAAAAGTTAGGGAAGAAAGAATCTATTCATTTTATAATTTCAGGGTAAAATCTACAATGGTTAATTTTGATTGTCACAGGGAATCTTTGATGGAGAACTGCCTCTGTTACATTGATCTATGGACACATTTGTGGGGCATTTCTTGATTATTAACTGACTCACAGATAGCAGTACTATGTGGGAGATAACTTGATGGGGATTAGAATATCGAATAAGTATTGGAGAAGAGGTTGGAGTGTAGGGGGTGGGAGTGGGGCTTGTCTTTATAAGGTAGCTGAATGTGATACTGGATGTAATTCAGTAAGCAAGATTCTTCTGTTTTCTATCAGCTCTTATCTTAAATTTCTGCCTTGGCTTCCTTTCATGATGTGTATGTATATGTAACCCATTAGCTAAAATAAACCTGTTTCTTTCCATATTGCTTTTCATCATTATCTTTATTACAGCAATAGGAATTAGCTTGAATGTAGTCCTATCTGTGGAGAACTTAAAGCAGGAACTTCAAATAGCCAGCAGTATCATATCTACAGTCAGTAATATAGAGGACTGAATGTACTCAAGCTGCTTTCTTGCTTGCACTTACCTTAATTTCTCCATGAAATTCAGGATTTCATGCCTAGGGAATAGTGCTGCCCACACTGGACTGGGTCTGCCCACATTAATTATCTTTAGAAAATCCTCTACAAACATTCGAGCAGGCTAATTCAATGTAGATAATCTTTTACTGATACTTTTTTCCTATGTGATTTGAGATTGTGTCAAGTTAACAATTAAATTAACCATGTCAATAGCTTTGATTCATTGATGTTAGCATGTAATGGACTTTTTATGGAAATGTCTGTAGTAAATTTTTATTTTGATTCCGCTATGCCCAAGAGTTTGTATTGTTTATTTTTGTTATAGCCTAATTATCCTTCCTGATCACATGGAAATGTTTTTTAGAATAGCAAAATCCTCTAAGGACCAGAAGCAGGATATAGGCATAATGCAATGAGTGTCACATCTTGTGAATATTGAATAATAACGGAAAACTCACAAACTCACTACATGTGGCTGACAGTACTTTTTGTTGGGTTAAAGCTCTCTTTGCACTTTATGTATTCACATAATAAAGGAAGCTGCTTTTATTTTATTTTATTTTATTTTTCTACTTTGGTTTATGCTCAGACAACTTCTGGGCCCAAAAATATATAATGATAACTTCAACTTCAATGGACTCAATTTAAAATTTACTTGTTGATTCTCATCATGAGACTCTGTCACCCCCAAAATACTGGAAAACTGATTGAAGATCTAAAGAACTTCAGTGATCGTCCAAAGAATGTTTTCTTTTCATTTTTTGCATTTTATGAATCTTAATTTATTTTATTTTATTTTTTTATACTTTATTTACATTTCCAATGTTTCGCCCTTTCTAGGTCTCCTCTTTGGAAACCGCCTATCCCCTCCCCCTCCACCACCTCTATGAGGGAATTCCACCTCCCACCCATCCGCCCACCCACACCCGTATTCCCACATTGTCATTCCCTTTTATTGGGCCCTCACCTCCCCCTGATGGCGAACAAGGCCCTCCTCTGCCACATATGTGGTCCGAACCATGAGTCCCTCCATGTGTATTCTTTGGTGAGTGGTCCAGCCTCCAGGAGGACTGAGGGGGTCAGGCCAGTTGACACTGTTGCTCCATCCATGGGGCTGCAGACTCCCTCAGCTCCTTCAGTTCCTTCTCCAACTCCTCCATCTGGGACCTAACTCTCAGTCCAGCGGATACTGTAAAGTAAAACTTGGGTATTCCGAACGTTTGGGCTAATATCCACTTATCAGTAGGTACATACCATGTTTGTTCTTTTGTGACTGAGTTACCTCGCTCAGGATGATATTTTCAAGTTCCATCCATTTGCCTGCAAATTTCATTAAGTCATTGTTTTAAATAGCTGAATAGTACTCCATTGTGTAAATGTACCACATTTTCTGTATCCATTCTTCTGATGAGGGACATCTGAGTTGTTTCCAGCTTCTGGCTAGTGTAAAACTGGCTGCTATGAACATAGTGGAGCATCTGTCTTTATTACATGCTGGAGCATCTTCTGGGTATATGCCCAGGAGTGGTATAGCTGGGCCCTCAGGTAGTAGTATGTCCATTTTTCTGAGGGTCCACCAAGCTGATTTCCAGAGTGGTTCTACTAGCTTGCGATCCCACCAACAATGGAGGATTGTTCCTCTTTCTCCACATCCTTGCCAGCATCTGCTGTCACCTGAAGTTTTGATCTTAGCCATTCTGACTGGTGTGAGATGGAATCTCTGACTTGTTTTGATTTGTATTTCCCTAATGACTAAGGATGTTGAGCATTTCTTTAGGTGCTTCTCAGCCCTGCAAATTTCCTCAGTTGAAAATTCTCTGTTTAGCTCTGTTCCCCATAGTTTGATAGGATTATTTGGTTTTCTGGAGTCTAACTTCTTGATTTCTTTGTATGTGTTGGATATGAGCCCTCTATCGAACTTAGGATTGGTAAAGATCTTTTTCCCAATCGGTTGGTTGCCGTTTTGTCCTATTGACAGTGTCCTTTGCTTTACAGAAGCTTTGTAATTTCATGAGGTCCCATTTGTTGATTCTTGATCTTAGAGCATAAGCCATTGGTGTTCTGTTCAGGAACTTTTGCCCTGTACCCATGTGTTCGAGACTTTTCCTCACTTTCTCTTCTATAAGATTCAGCATGTCTGGTTTTATGTGGAGGTCCTTGATCCACTTGGACTTGAGCTTTGTACAGGGAGATAGGAATGGATCAATTCGCATTCTTCTGTATGTAGACCGCCAGTTGAACCAGCACCATTTGTTGAAAATGCTGTCTTTTTTCCACTGGGTGGTTTTAGCTCCTTTGTCGAAAATCAAGTGACCATAGGTGTGTGGGTTCATTTCTGGATTTTCAATTCTATTCCATTGATCTACCTGCCTGTCACTGTACCAATACCATGCAGTTTTTATCACTACTGCTCTATAGTACAGCTTAAGAACAGGGATGTTGATTCCCCCAGAAGTTCTTTTGTTGTTGAGAATAGTTTTTGCTATCCTGGGTTTTTTGTTTTTCCAAATGAAATTGAGAATTGCTCTTTCTAAGTCTATGAAGAATTGAGTTGTAATTTTGATGGGGATTGCATTGAATCTGTAGATTGCTTTTGGCAGGATGGCTACTTTTACTATATTCATTCTGCCAAGCCATGAGCATGGGAGATCTTTCCACCTTCTGAGGTCTTCTTCGATTTCTTTCTTCAGAGACTTAAAGTTCTAATCAAACAGAATTTTCACTTGTTTGGTTAGAGTCACACAAAGATACTTTATATTGTTTGTGACAATTGTGAAGGGTGTCATGTCCCTAATTTCTTTCTCAGCTTGTTTATCCTTCAATTATAGGAAGGCTACTGATTTATTTGAGTTAATTCTATATCAGGCCACTTTCCTGAAATTGTTTATCAGCTGCAGCAGTTCTCTGCTGGAGTTTTTCGGTTCACTTAAGTATATGATCATATCATCTGCAAAGAGTGATATTTTGATTTCTTCCTTTCCAATTTGTATCCCTTTGACCTCCTTTTGTTGTCTAATTGCTCTAGCTAGAACTTCACTCACTATATTGAATAGATAGGGAGAGAGAGGCCAACCTTGTCTAGTTCCTGATTTTAGTGGGATTGCTCCGAGTTTCTCTCCATTTAGTTTGATGCTGGCTACTGGTTTGCTGTATATTGCTTTTACTATGTTTAGGTATGGGCCTTGAATTCCTGATCTTTCCAGGACTTTTATCACGAAGGGATGTTGAATTTTGTCAAATGCTTTTTCAGCATCTAAGGAGATGACCATGTGGTTTTTTTCTTTGAGTTTGTTTATGTAGTGGATTACATTGATGGATTTCTGGGTATTGAACCATCCCTGTATCCCTGGGATGAAGCCTACTTGATCATGATGAATGATCGTTTTGATGTGTTCTTGGATTCGGTTTGCAAGAATATTATCAAATATTGTTGCATCGATATTCATAAGGGAAATTGGGTTGAAGTTTTCTTTCTTTGTGGGGTCTATCTGAGGTTTTGGTATCAATGTAACTGTGTCCTCATAGAAGGAATTGCATAGTGTTTCTTCTGTTTCTATTATGTGGAATAGATTGAAGAGTATTGGTATTAGGTCTTCTTTGAAGGTTTGATAGAATTTTGCAGTGACCCCATCTGGTTCTGGGCTTTTTTTTTTGGTTGGGAGACTTTTAATGTCTCCTTCTATTTATTTAGGCATTATGGAACTGTTTAGATGGTTTATCTGATCCTGACTTAACTTTGGTATTTGGTATCTGTCTAGAAAATTGTCCATTTCATCCAGATTTTGCAGTTTTGTTGAGTATAGGCTTTTGTAGTAGGATCTGATGATTTTTTGAATTTACTCAGAATCTGTTGTTATGTCTCCCTTTTCATTTCTAATTTTGTTAATTTGGATCCTGTCTCTGTGCCCTCTGTTGATTTTCTCAAAGAACCAACTCTTGGTTTTGTTGATTCTTTGTATAGTTCTTTTTGTTTCAACATGGTTGATTTCAGCCATGAGTTTGATTATTTCTTGCCTTCTACTCCTCTTGAGTGCATTAGCTTCCTTTTGTTCTAGAGCATTCAGGTGTGCTGTTAAGCTGCTAGTGTGTGCTCTCTCCAGTTTCTTTTTGGAGGCCCTCAAAGCTAGGAGTTTTCCTCTTAACACTGCTTTCATTGTGTCCCATAAGTTTGGGTATGTTATACTTTCAATTTCATTAAATTCTAGGAAGTCTTTGATTGCTTTCTTTATTTCTTTCTTGACCAAGTTATCATAGAGTAGAGCATTGTTCAGCTTCCATGTGTATGTGGGCTTTCTGTTGTTATTGTTGCCATTGAAGACCAGCCTTAATCCATAGTGATCTGATAGGAGGCATGGGATTATTTCAATCTTCTTGTATCTGTGGAGGTTTGTTTTGTGACCGATTATATGGTCAGTTTTGGAGAAGGTACCATGAGGTGCTGAGAAGAAGGTTTATTTTTTTGATTTAGGATGAAATGTTTTATAGATATCTGTTCAATCCATTTGGTTTATAACTTCTGTTAGTTTCACTGTGTCTCTGTTTAGTTTGTGTTTCCAAGATATGTCCATTGATGATAATGTGGTGTTGAAGTTGCCTACTATTATTGTGTGAGGCACAATGTGTGCTTTGAGCTTTAGTAAAGTTTCTTTTATGAATGTGGGTGCCCTTGCATTTGGAGCATAGATGTTCAGAATTGAGAGTACTTCTTTGTAGATTTTTTCCTTTGATGAGGAGTATTAATTGTCCTTCTTTTCCTTTTTTTGATGACTTTTGGGTGAAAGACGATTTTATCCGATGTTAGAATGGCTACTCCAGCCTGTTTCTTGGGACCATTTGCCTGGAAACATGTTTTCCAGACCTTCACTCTGAGGTAGTGTTTGTCTTTATCACGAAGATGTGTTTCTTGAATGCAGCAAAATGCTGGGTCCTCTTTACAGATCCAGTCTGTCAGTCTTTATCTTTTTACTGGAGAATTGAGCCCATTGATGTTAAGAGATATTAAGGAATAATGATTGTTGGTTCCTGTTATTTTAGATGTTATTTTTACTTTTATGTGGCTATCTTCTTTTGAGTTGTTGAAAGATTACTTTCTTGCTTTTTCTAGGGTGTAGTTTCCCTCTTTGAGTTGACATTTACCATCCATTATCCTTTGTAGGGCTGGGTTTGTGGAAACATATTGTGTAAATTTGATTTTGTTAGAATATTTTGGTTTCACCATTTATGGTAATTGAGAGTTTTGCTAGGTATAGCAGCCTGCATTGGCAGTTGTGTTCTCTTAGGGTATGTATTAGTTCTGCCCAGAATCTTCTAGCTTCCATAGTCTCTCGTGAGAAGTCAGGTATAATTCTGATAGGTCTGCCTTTATATGTTATTGGACCTTTTTCCCTTACTGTTTTTAATATTCTTTTCTTGTGTTGTGTATTTGGTGTTTTCATTATAATGTGACCGGATGAATTTCTTTTCTGGAACAATCTGTTTGGGCTTCTGTAAGCTTCTTGCATATTTATGTTCATTTCTTTCTTTAGGTTAGGGAAGTTTTCTTCTATAATTTTGTTGAAGATATTTACTGGTCCTTTAAGTTGGGAATCTTTTCTCTCTTCTATACCTATTATCCTTAGGTTCTGTCTTCTCATTGTGTCCTGGATTTCATGGATGTTTTGGGTTAGGAGCTTTTTGCATTTTGCATTTTCTTTTACTGTTGTGTCGATGTTATCTATGGTATCTTCTGCTCCTGAGATTCTCTTTTCTATCTCTTGTATTCTGTTGGTGATGCTTACATCAATGACTCCTGATCTCTTTCCTAGGTTTTCTAACTCCAGGATTGTCTCCCTTTGTGATTTCTTTATTGTTTCTATTTCTATTTTCATCTCCTGCATAGTTTTGTGCATTTCCTTTGTCTGTTTGATTGTACTTTTCTGTAATTCCACCTGTTTGATTGTGTTTTCTTGTAATTCTTTAATGGATTTTTGTGTTTCCTCTTTAAGGGCTTCTAGTTGCTTATCTCTGTTCTCTTGTATTTCTTTAAATGTGTTATTTATTTCTTTCTTAAAGTCTTCTATCATCACCATGAGAAATGATTTTAAATCTGAGTCTTGCTTTTCTGATGTGTTGGGTTATCCAGGACTTGCTGTGGTGGGAGAGCTGTATTGTGATGATGCCAAGTAGCCTTGGTTTCTGTTCCTTATGTTCCTACCCTTGCCTTTTGCCATCTTGTTAACTCTGATATTAGCTGGTCTTACTCTGTCTGACTGTGACTTGCCCCTCTTGCAGGCCTCTGTGTCATTACTCTTTGAAGACCAGCTCTCTCTGAGAGGTATTTGGGTTTGGAGAGCTGTGGCACAGGGTTAGCTCTGGGGTGCAGACAGAAACCAGAAGGATCTTGTCCCCAGCTGTCCCTTGGTTACTATGTTCTGATGGCTCTGCAAGGGTCCCTCTTGATCCAGTGAGTTTGAGCAGAAGTTGTGGTTTTGCCTGTGCTCAAGGGTGTGTCAGCATTCCTGGGATACCAGCTCTTCCCCTGGACCCCCGTGGCCCACGCTGAGGTTCCTAGGCACAGATGGAAACCGGAAAGTTCCTGTCCCCGACTTACCTCAGTATATGTGTCCCGAGAATTCCAGGTGGGTCCTGGTGAGCAGTGGTGCTCGCCTTAACCCCACTCATGGCTTTTTCATGCTCCTGGTAGGGTACCTTTCTCCTGGTGCTAGTTGGCTATGGACCCCTGGTGGCCCAGGCAGAGGTCTCAGGAAGCTGCTTTTTGATACTTTCTTACAATGCCATGGCATTTTACTATCAAGAAAGCACATTTTCAGTAAACCTAAGATATTTATTTATATTACTTCATTTGACTTCTCATGATCTTCTGATGCCTTGTGGACAAATGGCATGGCATTCATACTGTGGAGTAGCCACTGTTTGCTTCTGCTATATCTTTCTTAAAGTTCAGTTCATTTTGTGTATGAAAACAAAACCAATACCCAAAAAACAAAACATCAAAAGAACCAATGTCCAAATTTCTGGCATGCTTGATTTGCAATGTATTAGTATATTTTACTCAAGATTCCACTCATCTTTTGATCACCCAACAAATGCTTGCCACCCAGCTAGCCACTGCAGAATAATAATTCTCACTAGAAGACCAACCATCTTTTGGTCACTGGGCAAATGCTACCTATCCAACTAGTCACTGCAATATGATGAAAGAAGGAACTCATGACAAGATGAAAGCAGGCTCACAAATGATTCTTAAAGTGAATAAATCACATCTATATGTTTTCACTGTACTTATTTTATGTGTCAAAGCAGTTATACCTGATTTCTTGCCATGTTACTTCTCCATGAAAGATAATGCCTCAACACACACTGAATTTACATTTATTATGACTCCAATCGACTTGCCTAGAATGGAAGTAAGATCCGTTGGTTGTGGTTCCAAAGTAGTCTCTGAAGTTCTTATAGATAGAGACACCATTTCTGTTTTGTCAGGCTTCCTGCATAACAAATGATCTGGTTCAAAAAGCTAGTACATTTACAAATCCCCAAAGACATGAAGAAGATATTTTATTTCTCAAATAAAGAAACATTGTTTACTGGGTAAGACAAATATTTTCCAGTAGCTTTAATAGTATGAAAATCAAATGGAGCATATTTTATGTGACTTTTAAATACTGACGGAAGCATTAAGCAACATTAAGAATGATAACACTATGTAATATGCTACATGTGTGATTAAATATGTGCAATATTATATTTCTTTATAAAACTGAACTCACTGATAGAATGTTGATTTTTTACCTTAAGCATTAATGAGTTAACACAGAAAATTAATTCAGTTTGAGTAAGGCTTTGTGTGTTGATATAAAGAGGAGATGCATTGGAACATAAGCAAGGGTGAATATTCAAGAACTTACATTGAGCTTTAATGCATGTAATTGAAGTTCACTGAGATGATTCCTGTAATGGATGTCAGAATTAATAGGTGTAGTCTGTGTGGGAGAGAATAAAAGGAAAGAAGGGTGGCAATTTATGCCAAAAACATTTACTAAGCAATTGGGGGTCTTTTAGAAATGAGCAAAAGGAGAAAGGACACAGATTTCCTTAGATTATATTGAGTTTCTTTCCTATATATTTTCAAAGTCCATTGTTTATCTAGAGCTACTTTTGTTTTCTTCTTAGCCCTCTGGTATTTACAAAGGTCCAGGTAAAATATTCAACACCCATCTCTTATTTTTAATATTTGAAGTCAATCTTACATAGAAATAGGATGTTTGGAGATTGTTTTCTCATTCTGTTTCATTTCTAATTCATACTCAGCATTAGCTATGTTAATTAGGTTAGAAGTAAGATGTAAGTTCTTTTAGGCATTTACCACTTACCATTAGACACTCAAATTTCTTCCTTTAGTAAATTGGTTCCATAGTCCTTTAATTTACATCATTGATGGGTTTCCCTCAGCTCATGAATTTTTTATGACAGAGGTATTCTAGCTTTTAATTGTTCCATAAATAATGCCTTTCTCTTTACAGACAGCAAATTTCTGCACTCCTTGTGAAATTTTCAATACATAACCTCTTCCCTTATTACTGACTTTCCTCTGTTTCTCTGATTTCATAGAACTAATACCTACACCATTTATTAGTTGTTCAACTGCATCTTAAGAAGTAGCAAACAGATGTTAGTATTGTGACTTAAGACAGAAAGAGCAAACAAGAGAAGGAAGCAAGGGGAAGATGAAAGGTAAAAGGAGAAATAGAAGGAGGAAAATCAGGGGAGAAGAGGAAATTGCATAATTCAGTGTGCATTACAGAAGGACCTCAGTGTAGCTGCCAAAGTCCAAATCAGCTTCTAACTAGCTTTAAAATCCAGTTTTTCTTGAGTTTTATTTGCTTCATAATTTGTACTATAATGTCTCCATATCAAGCATTTAGGAAATCCTTGAGTGAATGAAAAATGAATAAATGAAGTGGTTCTTCCAATACGTTTAAAGACAACATCTTATTATTTTATATGATTTAGTATGACACCAACTCAATTCTCTTTAGAAACATAACGTTTCAGTGGCTCATTTGTTCAGTATTTTTTATAGATTCATGCACATTAGAGCTTGAACAAATTCTCATCTGGTCCCTTCAGTCTATAGAAAGACAGAAGATTAGTGATGAGAAATAGGTGAGTTTGTAATGGTAACACCCTTCAAATATAATCAAATCTAGTCAGGGAAAGACGTATTTTTAGTAAAACAACACATTATTACTAAGGTATGGTGTATGTGTGTGTGTGTGTGCACATGCACATGCATGTGTGTGTGGTATGGTATGTGTTTGTGTGTGCGTGCATGTGTGTGTGTGTGTGTGTGTGTGTGTGTGTGTGTGTAATCAATTGTTCTGGCAGTACGATAGGAACTAGAACCTTACCATAAGATATGTTATTCTCTAGTCCCCAAATAATACAGGATGCACTGGAAAAGGTTTGGCAGCTCAGATGTCCCCATGGCTTATTCATACATGACTCTCTGTTTCCCAGAAGTTCGGTAAATTGGTTGTGTGCTGAGAAGGTAAGTGCTATAAACATATCTGAGAAATTTAAAACTGAGAGACTAAACTGGAAATTCATTTCTTTGACCAAAGAAAGAATTTTGCTGATTCCATTTAATTGATACTCCTCAAATTTGATCTATAAGGCTTTTGCAAATGTTTACTACATGATAAAAATGGGCTGCCTAGATACAGGGCATCCTGACTTTGGCTCAATGTAGCATGAACTTTCTACCTGTGGTCTAGAAAAATAAGCCCATCTTCTTAAATGACAAATTGAAATATAAAACAGTGTGTTTTTTAACCAACTACATAATTTTCTCTCTTTCTGGAAGAGTTCTTACAGTTGTTATATGTCCTCTGTACAGTAACCACCAGTGTTTCCTGATTATAGGAAGGTACCAGACACCCTGTTGATAGACTTAGAGGTATGGAGAAAATATTTGAAGATACCCAATTAGTATCCTTGGAACACAACTGGGAAATCTTACAAAGCCAGATGAGATTATATTTCTCTTTCAGATTGTCAACTAGATGCTGATACCTTCAAGAAAAATGGAATATCAACTTCATTCATATGCTGGCTCACTTATATATATATATATCATGCTGCAAGGATTCTAGCTGTCTGTACATGATCATTGTATGTTCTGGATCATCACCATCAGTTGGGCACTTAGATTAACCTTCCTCAGAGTCATGCTGACTTCTGATCTTCCTTCCTTTGTTGCTTTGTCAGCTCAGTACTCCCAAACTCCTAACAACAGTTAGAGTGACCACTGAGATGAGAGAATGAGAGACTGGGAGTTAGATAGACCCATAATAGTCCAGAAGAACTAGAGGTCTTTGCTATGATTATGTAACATATGTATATATAAAATCCACAATTTAGAGATACCATTATACTCTCCTCTCCAATGCTATAGTCTACATAATTTGTTATGAATATCTGACTGGGCCTAAATCACATTCTCTTGGCCACTTTTGAAATAATTGAATGTGCTTTCAGTATGACATGCTAGCTTTATTGTTGGTATATGATTTATTTTCTATATATTTTCATTTATATTTTTAAGAACTGCATTGGCTTTACTATACGTTACTTAATTGATCAGTCTACTTTCAAAGGATATTATGCCACTTAAGGATAAGACTCTTCTATCAACAAAGTATATTTCCTTTTGTTCTTTATTTCTGTTGCTGTAAGAAAACTTAAATTTTGTCTTAAATTTTAAAAAAGTTTTATCTATACATAGTATAAACCATATGAGATATTTTATTATTTTACTTTAACTTTTTATTTTGAATTAATTCTAGCTTACATGAGTATTGTAAAAATTGTCGAAAAGTCTTCTACATTTTCTTTTCTCTTTCCTTTACTGTTAATATCTCATGCGGCATAGCATACTTTGTGTCAAGGAGCTTAACATTTGCATGATGCTATGAACCAAACCAAAAACATAATTAGAATTCTAACAGCTCCAGGAAAATTCAAACAAGGAATATTTTTGGAATAGACACCACGCTGCCATTAATTCCTTTGTGTAGAGAAAACTATTTACTTGATGTTAATTGTTTTTGGACTAAACAGTTTCGTTTGTCATTTCTTATAGCAAAACCCTGCTATTGACAAAGGTTTTTAGGTTTATGTGTGTGAAACTTTTTCAGAATTTCTAAGTTGTATTTCTTTTTAAGTGTGTACATGTGTGGAATGTGACATGCATGAGTGTGTACACGTCTGTCCACATGTACAAGTATGCACATAGATGCCCAAGCATGTAAAGGCCCGAAGTTGACCTTGGGTGTCTTTGGTGAATGCTCATCACTATTTGAGAGGCAAGGCACTGAGCTCAAGGATTGCTAGTGTAGCCTACTTGCCTCAGGGATTTTTCCTGATGCTAGTATTATAGGCCACTGACACTCTGGCCAGCTTTTCTTAAAATTGAGAATTTTATACATGTATACAATTAAGAATGATGATGCACATTTCCATTCCACATTTGTCTGTTTCAACTCTCCCCTTGTACTCCCAACACCTTCTCCTCACTACAATACTTTTCTCATTTTGATAATACACAAAATCCCAGTTTACAAAGGCTGTGAGTACCCAAACTCTAGAGGTCACACTCCTTGACCTGTCTCCCCAGCCCCTTAAAGTTTAGTTTTAAAGAATATTTCTGTAGATGTGAAATTTTAGGCTTTACATGATTTTCTTTTTGGCCTTCAATTTTCTCTGTATTTTCTTTCCTTTTCTCTCCCCCCACCCCATATTTCTTTCTTTACTTCTTTCTTCAGACTGGATATACAAACAGGATCCTATACAAACAAACCAAACTTCCTATATTTTCATGTTTTTCTTTTAAATCATCAAGTAATTTAATTTGATGCTGTATCCTGGGGACCACTGGGGTTTGTTGTCTCTTACTGAGTTTAGTGTTTATTCTGGCTGTCAATGTGTTGTGTACTTAAGTTTCATTAATTTGTACTTGTTTAAAAGACGTATACATGCTTGGAATAATCTTCAGTCTAGTGGTAGTTCGATCCTAGAGCTTAGGAAGAATGTTCTTCTCTGTCATATTTAATTTGGGATTTAACTTGAATTTGGTTTATACCAATGGAAACTTTATTTACTTACTCTCTAGTTTCTACTTATAAACACCACCCCTTAATGATATGCTGTGCATATATAAATTAATATTCAACCATTGAGGTAGGGCAACTCTAAGAAAATTTCTGAAGACTTTTCTCTCTATAGTTTTCTCGGTTCTGAAACTATGACCTGTAAAACAAGTCTGTATTTCCTAAACTCTTCACCCAGTATGAGTGCTTATTTTGCCTCTTTGGAAAAAAGTATTCCACCCAAAGTGGATTTGTTGCATTTTCTTTCAAATCTAAATCCTGTGTTAAATATATGGATATTATTCAAAACTTAACAGTGGTCCTTCCACCTTTATGGAATGTTTTGTATTGAGGAATTTATTTTCACATATTATGACATCATAGGCTAAAGTAGAAGCCTATCATGTGCTATGTGTGTGCATATGTACATGCTAGTGTGTGTGTGGGTGCCCACGCACACATGTATACATGTGTGTGTGTATGCTTGTGTGTGCTTGTGTGTGATGTTTATATGAATTCCTGGGTATGGGCATGATTATTTGTGAATGGGAAAGGATAGACTATGGTATCTGTCTTCCGGCATCTTTCATAAATTTTTCAAAGGTGTTGTCTTTCCTTGGTTAGTCTAGAACTTTGACATCTAGGTCACATTATCTAGTCCACAAGTTTTCTAAGAAATTGCCTTCCTCTGCCTCCCATCTTGTCCTTGCTGCATTGACAGTCATAAAAGGGCTATACTGAGAGATCCTCTTTTTAGCCATTTGAATATTTTCATAAATGGAAATTTGCCTTTTATGCTTAAAGTGCCATCCTAGCTGCTTTATAGTGAACAACCTTTGATGACTTGGGTAGATAAAAAGGCATCTTTTCCAGAAATATGTTAAAGTTTTATAATAATATAATATTTTGGCTAGAATGTTTTAGTTTTTAAGAAATTTAGGAAATGATTGGCTGTTTTTATGTTGAATTCATAAGAAGGGAGGCTAAATTACTCCTGACTTTGAAGTTGACAAGGATAGCAGAAGGTAAATCAATAAAAATAATATCAAGAATAACTTCTTAAAGTGACCATTTGGTTAGATAGAGATATAGTGGTAGGAATGGACTTAAAGAGATTTAGAGTTCAGTTTTGAACAATTTAGATTTAGTAAGGCTGTAAGAATTCCAAAGAAGACAAGAAACTTAGAGATTCTGAAGCCAAAATTTTGTAAGTGTAAAAAGTTAATAGTTTAGAAGGCTTTATAATAACATTCACTGTGAAATTTCAAGAAAAGCATAAAATGTTCTGCGTTTTCCAATATGTTCTCAGATCTTGGTTTCCAAGAAGCATCTCATGGAACCAATGATCTATGGAATATATTTTAACATCTTTGCTCTGAGAAAAATGGAAGTCAGTGACTAATTGGGGGTGGGGTTGCATCGTCACATGGACTAAAATAGTTTGTAAAGGTTATTTTGGCAGGGGAATGATTTGATGAGAAAAAGCCTGGAGGTCTAGGGAACAGATGGGAGCCTGTTGATATCAGCACTTAAACAGTTGAGGATGAGGGTCCAGATGAAGGATGACAGTGGGAATCAAAATGAATATTTATATGCAAGGGAGTGTGAAGGACAAAAAAAAATCATAACAAATCACCCTTCATTTTAAAGATATATGTGATAAGATGTCTAAGTATAGGTGAACATATATGTGAATGTATATGAATATATATCTATTCATATGTCCTAATTCATATGGATAAAACTAAAATAGGAAAATTTATATTCAATTAATTTTAAAGACTAGATTTGTATCTCCATGCTTCTTCCTCTCTTGTAGGTTCCCGGTTTGATCTCTAGTGCTTTGAAAAAACATTCTCATTAACAAAAAATTTGTGGAGGAAAGGAGCTATTTTGGCTTCCACTTCCATTTCTGAATTTTAAGCATGTGAAGAATATTTCTCATCACTGAAGGACATCAAGAGAAACCTCAAGGATGAGGTTCAACTGGACCCTCATCCTCAAGGCACTCACGCCAGAAACCTGGAAGCAGATCATGGTGCTGCGGTCATGGAGGAATTCTGCTTACTGGCTTGCTCTTTACGGCCTTTTCATTTTGCCTTCATATACGATGCAGGTTGATTCCAAGGAATGGCACCAATCACAATGAGGTTCAGGATCCTCCACATCAACCAGTATTTAAGAAATTGCCTCATAGACATGCTTATAGGCCAATCTATAGGGGAAATTCTTCAATTGATAGCATCTCTTTTTAATGACTCTAACTAGTGTCAAATTGACAAGAAAACAAAACCTGATCCATATAAGTAAATCAAGACAAGATTGTGACATGCAATATTATAATTAATATGTGCTGGAATATAGATCTGAATCAAAAGTCCAGTTTTGGAGAGATGGTTCAGCTCTGTTCTTGCAGCTCTTGTATTGGAACTTGATAAGATTTTCTCACCTATACAAACCTCAAAACTATCTATAACTCTTGTTTCGGGGTATCTGACATCCTATATAGCTCTCTTTAGGCTCATGTATACACATAGTATGCATAGAAATACATATTGCCACACACACACAAATTAAAAATGTTTACTGCAAAATATGCATACATACTTCATCTTCTGCAATGGAGATAAGTTAAATATTATAAGATCCTTATAAAGGAATTTTATATAAAATTTATGATACATAAAATACTATCATGTGATGTATAATTGGATTCATTATATAAGCAGCTACGACGCAGTTTTGTGATAACAGACATAATTAAAAGACTCCTCCTACATGGTTTTACTCCAAAAAGTATGGCTGCTAAAATTAGGCACACTATTGAAAACAAACTAATAGGAAAAATAAATACAACCCTAATACATGAGACTTATCTTTCTTGCCATTATATACTATTACAATAAAAGTCAGCAACAATGATTGAGTGCCCCACAGAATATGAGTTTTATGTAGTAACTAAATAAATACCACTTAATAATATATGCTGAGTTAACTTAGTTTAGAGGTTGTCTATTAGGTCACTGTATCACTTGGTTTCTGATAAGGGATAGATGTTGATGATATCATTATTATAGGAACCTGTGACTGTCCAATGGGAAGACAAGAAACTATGCAGATTCATTGATGTGGTTTGTTTTTAACAAATATTTATTCTTATGAAGACTAAATTATATCAAGATACTGACATCTTAACATCTTCATAGGCCAATGTTCTTGGAATCCAGTTGCCCTATACTAGGCTTGGCTACTTAGCCATCCCATATTAACATTCTTCAGTAAGGCAAAGGACACCATCAATTGGACAAAATGGCAGCCTACTGAATTGGAAAAGATTTTTATAAACTCCACATTTGATAAAGAATTAATATTATATATATATATATACACACACACACACACACATATATCTCAAGAAACTAGATATAAAAAAACAACAAATAATTCATTGGGGTATAGGTCTAAACAGAGTTCTCAATAGAGAATATCAAATGGCTGAGGAATCCTTAAAGAAATGTTCAACATCGTTAACCATCAGAGAAATATAAGTCAAAACTCCTTTAAGATCCTATCTTCCACCTGGCAGAAGGACTAAGATCAATAACACAAGTGACAGCTCATGCTGGTGTGAATGTGGAACTAGGGGAACATTCCTCCATTGCTGGTAGGAATGCAAACTTGTACAACCACTGAGGCAATCAACATGGCAGTTTCCCAGAAAAGTGGGACTCAATCTACCTCAAGTCCCAGCTAAACCATTCTTGGCTATATACACAAAGGACCCTTTATCCTATCACAAAGATACTTGATCAATTATTTATTCATGAAAGCAAGAAACTGGAAACAATTTAGCTGTCCCTCCACTGAAGAATGAATAAAGAAAATGTGTTAGAATTACACAGTGGAGTATTACTCAACTGTTAAAAAAAAAGACATCATAAAATTTGCAGGCAAATGGGTACAACTAAGAAACAATCATCCTAAGTGAGGTAACCCAGACCCAGAAAGACAAATATGGTATGTATTCACTTATCCATGTATATTAGATATTAAGTAAATGAAATAAACAGATAACAAGAAGTTAGGTAAAGAGGTGGATTCTAGGGGGACACATGGATCTTCCGGGAAAGGGAAATAGATTTGGTGGACATACTGGGTAGGGTGGGTGATCAGAGGGTGGTGATCTAGTGGTGGAGAGATAGGAAGGAGAAAGTTTAGAGAGAGCAGCTGGAATTGGTGGGGAAAACTTGGGGGGGGGGGTGACTTGGAAATCTAATGCAGCAGAAACTTTCTGGAATCTATGAGTGTGATCCTACTGAGGATTCTTAGTAATGGAAGATTAGGAGTCTGAACTGACTGACTCTATCTCTTGTAGCCAGGCAAAGCTCCCTGTCATGTGACTGGCTTCACACCCCTGAAGTATTGACTGAGATGATCCCTTGGAGATCCCTAGATAAATCAGGTTGATGCTACGACAGAAGGTTCTTCTCAGTAAAATGAACAGAGGGAGTCCCATTTCTGAGAACAACATCCATACATCTCATTGAATTTGGAAAGGTTGAGCAGGTACCTATATGTAGCCTTACCCTACATTTTGTCTCTTTGATACAGGAAGGTACTCTGCAGGATACAAAAATAGAAATGTGGATATCAAACCTGAGACAAAACCTTTGACCTACAATCTGTCCTTCTTGCAGAATGTGCTGGGGCAATGGTAACATACAACTCTAGGGTGGCAAACCATTCTCTGATTTAATTTGAAGCCTACTTCACAAGAGGGAGTCCATACCAGACACCCCTTGGATGGCCAGGAACTGGAGACTGATATCCCAGAGGCCTAAGGTAGAAGCAAATATAACTGTCCATAAAAAGAAAGATGAAATTATTCCTAATGATAGTCTGTTATACTAATAGATTGGATAGATTGGTGCCTTGCCTAGTCAACATAATGATTCGTCCAGCATCAGATAGGAGTGGATGCAGAGACTCACAGTCAGATATATGTGAAGAGAGAGTCTAAATTGGTGAGAGTCTCCACTGACTCCCTCCCCCTGCAGCTCAGGGAATCCCACAGAAGTGAAGGCAGAAAGTCTGTAGGAGTCAGAGGGGATGGAGGATACAAGAAGAACATAGTCCACTGAATCAAATAAGCAGAGTTCACATGAGTTCACAGATACTAAATCTGCAGTCATGCAGCCAGCAGGGGTTTGCACCAGGTCTTCTGCATATATGTTATGGCTGTTAGCTTGGTGTTTTTGTGGGACTCCTAAAAGTAGGAATGACTTGTATGCTTGCTCTTGGGGACTATTCCTCTGGCTGAGGTGTGCTGTTCAGCCTAGGTCTGAGGACTTTTGCCTGTTCTGATTATATTTTGTTTTGTCATGTTTGCTTTTTGTCTCTTGGGGGCCTGTTCTTTTTCTGACAGAGGGGTAGTGGATCCAAGGAAGAGGATCCATATGTGTAGGGGGCAGAGGGGATGAGAAGGAGCAGAGGGAGGGGAAATTGTGGTTGGGTTGTGTTGTATGAGAGAAGACTCTATTATCAACACAAAAAGAAAAGCTTAAAAATATTTCTGCTTTCTGTGAAAAAAATACCCAACAACACATTCAAAACTATATCCACACCCCAATAGATCACTCATGTTTTAATCTCATTGTAAGTTTGTCCAGTATGAAACAGATCTGACAAAACAAAGTTGTGTAATCTATTTAAAAATACTATTTAAAAACAAATTGCTACAGAGAAAAAGTAGACGAAGAATAAATAGATGCTTTATATGAGGAGATACAAATGAATGTTCCTGTCAGACAAAATAATTAAAAACAAGATTTTGAGAGAGAATGGATAACTTGAAACCATATTTGCAAAAATAGCTATGGTAATAGTGGTAATGGGAAAAATGAATTAAAAATGAGAATAGAGTGATATCATCCTTGGTGTCAGAACCATTAATGGAAACTAGGCAGAAGTGAGCCCTGGTCACAAGTGGAATGATAAATCCTACTCCTGTTTGCGGTTCTCATTACCAGGATATTGCATTCAACAAGAAACAAAACAAAACAGAGAAGGACATGAATGGGTTTAGGAAAAAACAGGACCACCTATAAGACAGCTTTCAAAAAATCAATGAGAGACCTGGGATAAGAGAGATAGATGCCCAAGAATTAATGGAGATGACCTTAACTGTGATTCACTAGGTTGGGGATATGGAACCTGAAGAGGCCATCTCCTGTAGCCATGCAAGAACCCCAGTAGAACAATAGAAACACCAACCCACTCACAAAGTCTTCATTCAACCCAAAATTTATCCTGCCTACAAGAAATGCAGAAACAGAGGATAGAGCAGAGAGTGAAGGAATCACAACTGATAATCAGCCTAACTTGAGACCAATCCCATGGGCAAGTACTAATTCCTAACACTATTAATGATACTCTGTTATGCTTGCAGACAGAAGCATGTTGTCCTCTGAGAGGCTCCACCCAGCAGCTGACTCAGACAGATACAGACAGCACAGCCAAACAGTGGATGGAGCTTGGGGACTCTTATAGAAGAATAGGAGGAAGGATTACAGGCCTCAAAGGGGATAGGAAGACCAACAGAGGCAACTAACCTGGACCCTTGGGGCTCTCAGAGTTTGAAGCACCAACCAAAGGACAACATGGGCTGGACCTAGGCCTCCCTGCTCATATGTAGTAAATGTGTAGCTTGGTATGCATGTGTGTCTTGAACAACTGGTACAAGGGCCATCCCAAAAGCTGTTGTCTGTACATGGGATACGTTCTTTTAGCTGGGCTGCCTTGTCTGGCCCCTGGGGGAGGAAGCATCTAGCCCCACAGAGACTTAAAGTGTCAGCCTGGGGGGATCTCCCTTTCAGAGGAGAAGGGGAGGAAGGATGGTGAAGAATTGTGAAAGGGAGCAGTGAGTGGGACATAAAGCAAATAAGTAAAACAATAAAATTAAATAAAAACGTTAAATAGCTTGTCAAGCCACAACTGAAAGAAAAGAAGGTTTTATAATGGCGTGAGATTGTTTTCCTTAAAGAAAGAGGCTTGTCAATAATTTAGTAAGCCTTGTCAATAATTTAATATAATATAATATATATATAATTTAATTTAGTATGATAATATGGATAGTAATGGATAGTAATTAAAAGGAATTTAGTGACATAGCAAAGGAATAATAGAAACACAAATCCTGTGACTCATTTGAATAAGGTACAGTAGGGCACATGACACAGGTTTGTAGCTTGCTAGTTGGTTGGCTCAATTCTGAGCATTTCTGAGTATCTCATGTGTTCTTGATATTCCTGTTGCTTCTTATGTTCTTTAGCCCTTTCATTTGGTCTATAAGTCTGCACTGCTTTGTGTAAATACATTTTATGGATCATATGTTCATTGCTGCCCACTTAAATACAGTAGTTTTGAAATTTTTGTCTTTTGGCTTTGAGATAGCAATCACTCAAAAGCACAGGAAACAGCTCTTTTCCCTTAAAAATCTACCTTCCCTTAATACATAGGGATATCCTATTTCCAAGTAGTATATAATGTAACCAGAATTTTCTGCATCCAGAAGGAGTGGGTATTAGTAAGTCATTTCAAGTATTTACCATAGCACTGTTATTCACTTAACTATTTCCTGATAACTATGTTAGTGGAGCTCATGCTGAGTAACACACACAGTGAAAGAGCAAATTCATCGGGCTGAGCAGAAACATATTAACTGAAACATGAGCTTGTTTCATTGTGGGACAACTGCCTTCTTCTCAAAGGAAAGACCTCATTTTCTAAAAGCCTTGTTTAAGTTTTAGGAAGAACTTAACTATAAGAAGCAGAACTGTGGACGTGCTTTGGAAAAAAGTGTTTTGGTCCCCTCTGTTAAAAAAAATAAATGGTAAAATAAGATAAAAATGTGAGCCATTTGCTGGGTACAGTCAGTAACTAACGACTATGTTCTCAGCTCTCGAGTCCTCTTAGGATATATTTCTTTTAACCAACACTGTGTGTTCTTTACAGAAGCTGACACCATTTCTAGAGCATCTGAATGGTGATGAGGGAGTATACATCCCATGACTACCAACAGAGAAGAACATTTTAATTACTTTAAGGCTTTTAAAGATCTGTTCATACCCAGTGAGTTTATTTTTCTTTTCTCTTTTCCATGCATTTTTCTGCCTCTTGTTTATTGCTTTAACTTGACAAGGTATGAACACTTGCCTTGCTTGGAGTAACTAGATTGTTATTACAGCCTCTGTGTCTCATCAGACAGGTGTGGATTTGGATTGAGACCTCTCCTGCATTGGGGAAGGTAGAGCTTAGGCTACAATATCAGGCAGAGTGTCCTCTTGCAGCAGATGGTTAGAGCCACTGGGATTTCACTTTGTGTTTGTATATTTGTGTTTTCCACAGAGGTACAGACTTCATACTCAAAAGTCAGCCAATTGTTTCTGATTTTAGAGATAAACATTTCCAATCTGTACAGACACTTGGGATGTCTGTCCCAGTCCACTGAAAAATACATAGCCTGAGCATGAATCAAACTGTGCTTTGCTTGATAAGAAAGTCAATCACTGGAGTTCTCACTCCCAACATGGCATTAGTAATATATCTGGAGCCTAAGGATATGGTTGCTGATCTGTTTATACTAAATTGTTAGGGCTGTAAAGATGAGGAAGAGTGGGGGATTCCATGGGTTCATCTGTATGCAAAGTCACACATCATTCTAAATGAATGTGTTGCAATGGAAGTGTGACAGTAAGAGGAATAAGAGAGAAAATACATAACTGTACACAGTACAGTGCCACCTTAAGGAGGATACAGGGATCTAGTGTTTTGTGAAGCCAAGTTGAACATAGGCACTTATCACATACAAATGCATACCTCACATATACAGTCTGTATTTACATGTGCAATGTATGTATTTTAATAGTCTATATTGTGATAAAAAAATGCTTGGTGGAAACAAGTTAGAGAGAGGATATTTATTTTGGGTCAGCTTTGGGGGAATCAGCTCATGGCTGCTTGGCTTCATAAACTTCCATAGAATATATTGGGGGGAAGAGTCTCTGAAATGGGGGCTTATTCTTTCATAGTAGATAGAAAATATTAAGGAAGGGACCAGAGACCAAGTCTCATTTACAAAGGTCTCCAGTAATCCATTTCCTCCTACAGGCCTCTCTTCACCTTCTAGAACCTCTCAAAATAGTGTTAGGAGCTAGGAACAAAGTGTCCAGCACTCAAGCCTGTGGGAACATTTTATATTCCAGCAGTAATACTCTATGTTGACTCCTCACCAACTCCTTGCCAATTGCAAGGCACATTTAGTCTGTCTCCAGGAGTCCCCTAAGTCTTCACAATTCCAGCAGTATTCAAGAGTCTTAAGTTCAAAGTGTTCTCTGAGACTGCAGGGAAGCTCTGATCTCTGAGCTCCTGTAAAATAAAACACAAGTTACATAATCTCAAGATATGAAGGAGCAGAGTAAAGTGTCCCATAACAAAAAGAAGGCATAAGAGAAGAGCAATGTCAGATTAGAAGGAAGCAAGACCTCTGAGGATGGGAGCATGACCATAGTGGATCACGTATGGACACCAAAAGAAGGCTTTGCAGAATCAATTCTCTTCCTTTCTCTTAATGTATGTTGCAGTAATCAAACTCATGTCACCAGGCGTATGTGGCAAGCACCTTTATCTGACAAACAATCTCACTGTCCCCTACTGGTCTAATTTTTTATGTCATTCTAGTCTGAGCTCCTCCTGAACTGTCCATTCTGTTTATAAAATTTTGTGGCTTCCCTAATCTGTGCCTCCAAAGTTTTCCAAATTCTTCTTGCAAACTGGTAACAAGTAAGTAAGAAGCACATGGCCAAGTTTAGGTCTAGCAAAGGTTCTATAGCAGGTATCAGTTTTCTGTATTGGTTGTCTTATCATGACTGTGACAGAATAGTTAATACACACAAAGAAGAGAGACTTATTTAGTCTCAATTTTCATAAGTCCCAGCCCATTTTTCTTCACTCTATGTGCTTGGGTAGATATTATGGTAGTGGTATTTGGGGATAAGATGGAAGAAATTCTTCACTTCATGGTTGACAAAGAAAGAGAAAACAAAGAGAGACAGAGAACAAATATAGAGATAGAGACACCAATAGATATAGACACACAGAGAGATAGAAACAGACACAGAGACAGAGTGATGAATAGAGACAGAGAGAAATTAAAACACACACACACACATATACAAACACACACACAGAGAAAGAGAGACAGACAGAGACAGAGGCACACATAGACACAGATTCACAGACAGATAGAAACAGACACAGAGACAGACACAGATGAATAAAGAGACAGAGAGACAGAGATAAAATAGACAAAGATACAGAGAAATAGAAACATACACACAGAGAGAAAAAAAGACAAAGAGAGAGATCTAAATAAAAATGTTGTCTAGCTTATCAAAGGATAAGAGACAAAGTAAGTTACATCTTTAATAAAAAGCAATAAAGTTGCATCTGGCAAAAATGCCTCCCCCAGTTATCGTACAAGACTATGAGGCTGAGCTCTGACCACTCAGAGTGAGGAGTCTATTGTACTAGGAATGGAAACCTAATGGAACTCACTCCTTTGTGTGTTATCCTGCTTGCTTGCTTAAGTTTAAATGCCACTACATACTGTTCTGCAGAAGGAAAAGGTTTTGGCAAGATATTGCCAAAATACTTTAGATTGTGTAGCATCATTTTTTGAGACCCACTGATAACACTGGGACATGATGCAGTTGTCTCCCAAGAACATGTTTTTAATGATATGTCCTTCAGCTAATCACAACCTTATAAAATATCCAGAATCTTATATAGCAATACAATCTCAGTGGATCAAATGTTCAACACAAAAGGCTTTTGGGGGCATTTCATATTCAAACCATAACAGTAACAATCCAGGGATGATTGGAAAAGTACTATTAACATTTAAAAATATTACCTGGGTTCCAAGTGTTTCTTTAACATAGTGATGATCATCCTTTATTTTGTATCATAGTTTTAAAAACAATTAAATGATACTGAGCATTTTGTTGTCTCTATGAACTCTGTACCACCAACTGTAGCATAGATTACAAATCCTAGTAATTTGGAGATTAAGTTGTGAAGATCATGAGTTTGTGGCAATTCTCGACTACAGAAATATATCCATATATATATATATCATATATATTTTAATTATAGAATTATATAAAATTTAATTTTAATTACAAAATTATATAAACATAAATCCTCTCTAGACTCAACAATTTTATATTTTATTTAATTATTTTTTGCATTGGAAACAATTGATTTATGCATGTTATTTCCTAGCTCTTTCATCATTATTTTTCTCCCTCATTGTCTCTCTTCATCTTTGTTCTTATTCAGTTTAAGAAGAACTCTTTGCTAAAACAAGGTATTTGGAGTTTTAAAGAGGAAATAACAAATATTTAAATTCATTAATTAGTATGTTGAGACAACAAATGAAGGGAAGGAAATTGTGATGACAGCAATCCTCCAAGCGGCAAACTTGAGTCAAGATTGTACAGAGACAAAGCACATGCATACTTGTGTACATATATGCATGATTGTGCTTTGTGCAAGTATGTATGTCTTTGTGTGTGTCTTGAACATGTGTATCAGGTTAACTACATATGAAATATCAGGTAGTTAGAAACTGGTGTTAAGAACAGTATGAGAAACTATGTCCAACTAAATTCTAAAACACATGGTCAATTCATGAGTCTTTGTAGGATAATATGATCTCATGGTTTTGGATTATTGTAGCAGCTTGTTATGGAGACCTCTTTCAATCCAGATGTTCTGGTAGCTGAATCCTTTCAAGAATATGGTGGAAGAATTTTGTGTTAATTACTTGCCATGGATCAGCCTCAGCTTGTAGAGGGGTTCTGAGGAAGGGATGTCTGGGATCAGTGAAACAGAACACTTGAAATCAAATCATGAGTCCAAGCTGACAACCTATGTTCTGCTCAAGACAGCCTTCTAGATTGCTTTCTTTCTGTTCTAATCTTACTTGAGATCTCCAGACAGCTCTTTCACTGCATTTGGCTCAAGACAGTTCTCCAGGCAGTTTTCTCTTGCTATTTTAAAAATTTCTCTGGGAAGTTCATCTCTTGCAGATCCAAAGCAGTCTAGTCTTTTATTTTCATATCAATCCAGTAGAAAGCAGAAGCTGTGGGCCACCTGAGAAATTCAGATACCTTGAAAGGTACTGCTTGTTCATTTTTTTAAAAAAATGTTTTTTATTTGGAGGATTCTACAAATTGTGTATGTGTGTGTTTGTGTGTGTGTGTGTGTGTGTGTGTGTGTGTGATAATAACAGTCAAGCACTGGACCACTCAGCTGTACCACAGCTCTCTTTACTTATGAAAATATCATTAAGTTGCCTGTGTTGGCCTTCAACTCACTCTGTAGCCCATTTAGTATTTAAGTAATATATCCTCCTACTTCAGCTGCCCATGCAAAAGGGATTATAGATATGCTCTGCCAGATCTGGTATCAGATGTGCAGTCTTATTCTCAATAGATTTGAAGAATTTATTTCAATAAAATGAACAATTACTGCCACTGTGTATGAACCAAATGTAGTTCTTTTCCTGTTATTTGAATGTTTTTTTTAACAGAAAATAAGTATGCTTTCATATTAAAGTAAATTATTCGTCAAACAAAATATCAAATATGAATTTCAGTGCTGGGTTCAAACGCCAAATCTTACAAATGCTGGACAGGTATTTTAACATCAAACTTTATACTCAGCCTAGAAACTAATTTGATGTAAGAGTAAATTCCTTTAAGCATAAAATAGTCAGTTAATACTGACCCATAGTCAGTATTGCTGTTTCTTGATTCTCAGCAATTAGTATGTTCTTATAAAACATGTCAAAATAGTACTATCAAACTTTAACTCCTTTAATTGCAGGATTCTTGTTTATTTCTGCTCAAACATTTTCTTCCTAAAGTGTCTCCAGGGGTCCCAAAGGGAAGGGGCACTTTCAGTGTGTAGTGTCTGTGTTTCTATGCAGCCAAACACCACCGTTCAGATTCACACTTGAATCCCAGTCATGTTCCTTTCAAGGTAACATTTTTCTGACCCAACCTGTGAATATCCTCCTGGTCGGCTCCGGAAAGACTCTCTAGACAGTAGGAGAGCTCTATGCTGTCTGAGCTATGTTCCTGTGTCTCATTCTTTAAAATGACAAGTATAAAGTACACCAGGAAAACTGCTTTCTCTGAACTGTGTTGCCTTACTTCCAGCCTTCAGAGATTAGAATTGATAGTACAAATCTGAGTGCTTCTAATGGCAAAGTTGTTGTAAGTGGATGAGATTCTGATACAACTTGGATTTATTTGAATTTATTCTATGAAAGTGCCTACTTATTGATGATATGTTTAAAATAATATATTTCTTAACTTAAGAGGGGCAATAATCACCCATAGCCATGACTTGGAGTAGTTTACTCAGTATATGACTTTCTGTTTAAGGAAAATAAAAGGTCA
Organism: Uromys caudimaculatus; assembly: GCA_028551405.1. Lineage (NCBI taxonomy): Eukaryota > Metazoa > Chordata > Mammalia > Rodentia > Muridae > Uromys > Uromys caudimaculatus. The sequence goes on from CM052720.1 coordinate 18,820,306, forward strand.
AGACATTCACTTGGAAATGAGGGCCAAAACTGTTACGGATTTCAGGCTATGCTAACTCATGGAGGCATTAATCTGAGTCTGAAGTCTTCCTGAACGTTTTAAAATTGGTTTATTAGTAATTATCAAAGTGGAAATGAATACCATACATAACATCCAAGCTTCCTTAAATGACTAGTAAAGATATTACAAGAAACAACAAAAGTGAAAAAGAAAAGAGCATCACATAGTCAAGATAGAAAAGTGTGTCATAGTCTTACAATACAGATTTTCATTTTAATGAATAAAAGTTGAAGGAGTGTATTTAAATTTCTAAGTGCTTTCTTCAATAAAAAATAAATGTTGTTAGGATTTTTACACACTTAAAGAATGATTATAAAGTGCTGGCATTAGTTTTTATACAAAAAATTCTCAAATCATCATTTATTAATAAAATATTATTTTATTTTGAACTATATTTAAGTGCGCAGATCTTATAATTTCTATGTGTTGATACTACAAAAGAGAATTTATACATATGTGTCTGCAGGTGTGTTATTTATGGAAAAATAAGTAATATATTCCTAGCCCAACTTCAAAAACATATCAAAAGATAACTACATTTAAGCTACATTATGATCCCATTACATTCCCATTATGACTGAACAGTTGCATCTATGAGTTTGACATTATAGAGAAGTTATAGTATATCTGAAGATTTTTAATAGAATGAAAAAATAAGAATATAAATCAGTATGTGGAAACCATTTGGCCTGCTGTGCTTAGAAGAATTCATTTATTCTGGCAGGTAGCATTTACAGTTTATTCCTCTGTTCATCTTCTCTCTTTGAGGATGGTTTGAACAGGTCATGAAAATTACTGGAACTCCAGTGTTGCCATAATTATCAGAGAAATGATCCATCCATTTGAATCTCCAAAATCAAGTGATGTCCCTTTGTTAGTGTGTGAAACACCTGTACTGCGTGTACTGGAAGGTGTTGTGGGAGGGCGTGGAGTTGGAGGAGGTTTCTCGCTCCGGCACACTGGAATAGGTGGCTGCCACGTACTATTACCCTCACACACAACAGTATTGCTCCCATGAAGGTAAAGCCCTGGGTTACATTCAAACATGATCGTTGCTTTATAAGAATATTTCTTGCTAAATCCTGATGTCTGTTTCCCATTTTCAATTACAGGATATGGACATTTGACCACTTTGCACTCAGGAGGGTTAGCACTCCATGTTCTATTTTCAGAGCAATAAATCCGGCTCTCTCCAACAAGTGATAGTTCATCCTTGCCAGATACAAGTTTACATTTGTAGGTTGCTACTTCCTGATATTCAAATACGTCATTGTGATTTGGGAAGAATTCTCCATTTTCTATATTTGGAGGTGGTTCACATAAAATCTTTGAACATACTGGCGCATCATCGCTCCACTGCACTCCTTCTGATCCTCTAAGAATACAATGTAGAATTCTTTGACCAATTATATAAAAACCAGGATTACAAACGTATTCAATTTGTGTACCAAACTCAGAACTTCCATTCAGAAGGTTTATTTGACCGTTTACGGGATCATCTTGCCTTGGACATGATTTTTTGGAACATGCATCCTTTGAAATGGGTGACCACTGTCCATCTGCACCACACACACTGGAGATGTTGCGAGATCGTTGTATGTATCCAGGTCTACACGAGTATTCCACTTGTTCCCCAACCCCATAACTGGTTTTAAGATCGTCATTGAGCTTCATGTTTCCGAACATTGGTGGCTTACCACAGGCGTCAGAGGATGTAGACAGCAGGGTTACCAGAAGGGTCACAAGAAAGCACTGAGCAGAGAAGAGGTCAGGGAGGTGTTGGCAAGGCATCCTGTCCAGTATTAAACAGATCAGACTTTATTTAAATGAGCTGAAAAAAACGGAGGACTAGGACAGGCCTTCTCAGTCTGATCACCCTACGCAACAATCCCTAAGTGTTGAGGCTAGAAGATTGATGGGCGCGGCCCTAGCCACGCCCAGGAAAGAAGTCACTAGGTGTACTGCCTGGACTGGGTCTATCAACATATCAACAGAACCTCACTAAAGGGTGAATTTCCTCTAATTTGTCTCTAAGCAAGCCTGACGATAAAAATCTGTTTTCTTGGAGTCTGTTTGAAATATTCCAGGATGTTTAAGTGAGGAATCTGGAAAAAAAAAAGTGGGGCTTAGAATGAAAAAAAGGCAAATTTCAAATGAGGGTGTTATCTTATGGCAACAGGGAATGAAACCTGCTTGTGGAACCCTTAAAGGGGCTATGGCAGTGCCCTTAGAATCAGTCTGAAACATTAGAACTCAATAGGTTCTAGTGAATCATACGTTCTTTCTTGGACAGTAACTCCAGGTAGATCAGTTCACTCTCATGCCTTCATGAGATACCTCCTTTGATCAGGAAACGTTGACTTGCAGCATGGCAGCATGAAATGATCCAGCAGAGAGACAGACCAATATGGGTGTAGTCAGCAATGGAAAATCCTTCATCATCCACTGCTTTGCTCAGTCTTCATCTCCGTCTATAGTCCTGATTGTGTTCCATGCATTTAGGAATATGATTTCCTCAGGATTTCAGACTGAGGAATCCCAGGATATGTAGGCAACAGAGAGAAAGTCTGCCTCCAAATGTTTTCCCAATCTGTCATGATTCTCTTAGGCCGCCAGAGCAAGGTAGGCATGCTACATTGATGATTAATTCCTCTTTCTCAGAGAGAAAAAATACAAGAAAATAAATTAACAAGGCAGAATCAGGCTTAGAATGTGGACGACAAATGAGCTGCTGTACCAACTTCACTTCAGGATAACCTAATTGAGTAGTGATTCTTGATCACAGCTTTCAAAATTCCCCTTCTCTGCCCCAAATTCAGGTCATTTGCCTATTTTCTTTATATAATATTTCTTTCCTTCTTCTGGTTTGTCCTCATTTTATTTGTAATAAATAAGCACAAAAACATTTTTGACATTCTTGTGTCCTAGCATTTTATTTCTTCTTAGAGTTTCAGTTTTTTATTAAAAATTATACAATATATTCTGATTATGGTTTCCTCTTCCTCATTTCCTACCAGGTCCCACCTTCTAAACCATTCAATCCACCCCATTTGTCTATCTTTAGAACAACAAAACAAAAAAACCCCAGGTAAATATAAAAAGCAAACCAACCAGATTAACAATAAATAGAGAAAAAATAAATAGAACAGCTGAAAAAGTAATGTGAAACACACACTTGTGGCATGTGAGTGCATGTGTGTGAGTGTGTGTGTGTGTGTGTGTGTGTGTGTGTGTGTGTGTACAACTGTATGAATACCTAAAATGAGATATGGATTTCACTTCTACTGAGAATGTTCTCAACATAGTTCCTCTAACTTAAATTGACAAATTGAGTAATATTTTGCTTACTCTATTTGAGTTTACTAATGGCTCCTGAGATCAAGTCTACTGAATAGCGTGTAATAAACTGTTCTACTTGTGTCATTCACAGAGCATATGGACAGCATCACCTCATCAAACAACTTAATCTCCTCCTTCTACAGAAAGTTAGTATTTTGGTTACCTTTTATATTGATAACTTACATCATCTACATGCTAAGGGGGAAAATATATTAGTTATATCAGACTTTTTTATATCATCTATTTACCATGCCTAATCAGTTAAAACAATCCCTTTCCAATGATATACATTATATGCAATGATATACAATAAACCATCACAGGATATAACTTTGACTGAGCCTGTTTAACCTTTAGAAATTGCAATTTCTCTGAAGATCTTTAAAGAGACTTGTATTGTCAGCGAATATCTCACACTTATTTCGGAACCTGGGCTATCTTTGTATATCCATCATCAGTTTGTTCCCTGTTTGTGTGACTGCAGTGTAGCTGAGAAAACATATATATTGCCATGTGCAGTATTATGTCTTAATGATATTTTGAATTGATATCATTAAGATATCTAAAACCACATATTTATGACTGATGAATTTTATCCGGTATCTTTTGTCAACCTGCTAAGATTATCATATGAATCATTTTCCCTCATTCTGTTGATATTGTTTACTAGATTTATTAATTTTTATATTATATAATACCATTTTATTGTTGTGATTCATCCTGGACTGTTACAAATTTGTGAACAAGCTTTGGAATGTGTTATTGGATTCAGAGGACTGCTTTTATTATTTGATGTGTATATGTGTTTAGAGGACGTTGGCTTTTGGTCTTTAATTCTTTCATCTACTTTTCTTTCTGTCATGTTATGTGGTTTTCTTTGAGTACAGTGCTTGGTCTCATAGAATCCGCATGAAACAATTCTTTTGAAATAACTTACATATAATTGATATTCTTTTAATTTTTGGTATAAATCAACTTTGAAACAATTGGTCAGAGTTCTGTACCGATTTAGCTTTGTTACTTCTTGTCAGTCTGGTGAGTGTTTCTATTTCTCCCATGATTTAATCATGGTAAGGTACATATATGCCTAGGAATTTGACCATTTATTTTGGGTTACCACACATGTGCATGCACATGTACAAATATAAACACTCACATTCTTCACTTCAGAAGAAATGCAGAGTTCATTCTGGAGCCAAGTTTGAGTGACCATGGCCCAGGAAACATGGATCTAAGTTACTCCAAGTTTCATGTTGTAATGTGTAAGCTATTTCATGAAATTTTATATTAGCAAATTCATAAATAAAGGCAATTTTAAAATATATCAGATAAGCAGGGTACAGACAGGCAGATCAGATTTGGATGCTACCTGAAAGCATTCTAAGCCTTCTATTGGTGGAGAAGGGTGTTTTGTTGATACATTTCGAAGCTTGTTTTCTGTTTATCAGGATCTTGGGTCTGATACAGAGATGGACAAGCAATGGATTCTTAACAAGCCGAAGGTAATCAAGATTGACAAATTATATATATATATATATATATATATATATATATATATATATATAAATATACCATATGCAGTACCATATGCAGTATTATGTCTTGATATATATATATATATATATATATATATATATACACATTGTAAAATGATTACTAAATGATATCTTTAAGATGCCCAGCCCCATTTTTTGACTACCTAACATGTTATCATATGAATCATTATCATTCTGTTGACATTTTGTATCAGGTTTATTAATTTGCATACAGTGTACCACCCTTGTATTGCTGTGAAAATAAAGAATGGAATTGTAATTTAGTTACTTCATCATCAACATTCCAAACTCTTCACATTCATAAAAAAATTTAATGAATTAATCCATCAGACTTTGCTCTGACAGTTTCTTTCCAGGAATTTTCTTCCACACACATCTGATTTTCTGTATTTAAATTGCTGATAAACCAGCCTGGGCTTGTAAGCCATCTTATAATAATGTCAAACTTGATTCACTCCTGTTTATGATTAAATCTGTTCCTAAAGGATTGGGCTAAGTCCCACCTGTAACATTAACTATCGAAGGATCTGTACTGCCTGATCCAGGAAAGGGTTTTGTCTTTGTTTCAAAAGATTATTATGACTATGGTATTATGCCTACCTTGTTATGATAACTTGTTATGACTACTACATTATGACGACTTTGCTAACATGTCTGTGTTTCAGGAAGTTGTTAGGACAAACTTGTTATGCTTATGTTCAGCTTCTGCAACCCTGCCTGCCAAATGTCCCATTAGAAAACTCTTTTTCGCAAACTATAAAATCTCTAGCATTCCCACGACCAATGCTGACCTCATGAGTATCACCTTTAAGGACAGACAGTGTAAACAAATAAAAAAAATCTTTCTTCAGTTAATTGCTTCCGTAAATTAATTTGGACATGATTTGGGTCAGTGGCTTGCTTCTCTCTTTTCCTTACGTAGTTTAGGTAGGAATGTACCTATTTAATGCTTTCAATGAGATCTTTGTTTTAGACATTTTTAAAATTATTTTTTTGTTCTCCATTTCATTTATTTCTGATAGAACTTTTATTATTTTTTTATCCTAATTTTGGACTGTGACTATAATTTTTTTACAGATGATCACAAAAATACAGGAAGCAAAAGGTAAAGTAGGCAAATTGTATCACATTAAGCTAAAAATCTCTATACAGCAAGGACATAAACTAGAGTGGCTAGGTAACATGAATGATAGGAGAAAAGTTTTCAATAGAGGTATTTAAGTATTGATTGATATTCAAAATATATAAGGAATGCTATTAATTTACAAAACCAATAGCAAAAAATGAATAATTTAATTTGCTAGAAATAGGGAATAGCTCTAAATATACATTGCTTTTTTCCCAACAAAGATCTTCAGATGGTCAAAAAGTACATAGAAAGATGCTGGTCATAGATGAGCACAGAAATGCATCTCAAAACCTGATGAGAGAATACCCTGTCCTAGTAAGAATGGTAATATTACCAAAAAGAACAACTAGACCAGTGATGATGAGATGATAGGAAAAGTTAATCTTGGGCACTGTTGAGAGGAATAGAAATTAGGCCAGCCATGGTAGAAGAGGTG
>CM052720.1:18826925-18896742 GCA_028551405.1 Uromys caudimaculatus
AAGAAAGAAAGAAAGAAAGAAAGAAAGAAAGAAAGAAAGAAAGAAAGAAAGAAAGAAAGAAAGAAAGAAAGGAATTCAAAACTCGAGAGGTTAGAATTTCCCCAGTAATCTCTTGATGGGAGAATAAATGGCTGAAGTTCCAGGGGCCATGAGAAGGAGTACTTATTTTCATAAGTACTTGCAGAGAAACAGATCTTAGAGTAGCTAGCATGCCTTCCCGGACCACTTAGTTGTATTTCTGCATTCTTTTCTTTTTCTTTTTAAAAAGACTTGCTTATTTTTTACTTTACATTTGTGTGTTTTGCCTATGTGTATGTCTGCATACCATATGTATCTAGAGTCTCTGGAGCTTGAGTTCCAGATAACTGTGAGCTCATATCTTCTGAGCTATCTCGCAAGGCCTCTCTTGTTCTTGCTTTCTATTCAAACCCTGCTTTGAGTCAGAACCCCTGTAGATGAAGTGAGGTGAGTCATTGTATTTCTGTGTACCTCTTTATTATTCTGGTTTTCACTGTCAATTGGTTCCTTTTTTTGGATTATTGGGGACAGGTAGATGAATCTGAATTTTTGATGTACAGGCTTTGACCCTTAAGTTCTGTAACATAACTAGCAATACAACTACTAAGTATGTACCTGTGATGATTTGGATAAGAATAGTCCCCAGAGACTCATATGCTTAGTCATCGGGTGGTGGCAATACTTGAAAATGACTAGAAAGTGTTGCCTTGTTGGAGGAGGTGTGTCCTTGTTAAAGGAAGTGTGTCACTGGAGTTAGGCTTTGAGGTTTTAGAATCCCAAGGCAGGCCCTGTATCTCTTTCCTGCTGATGTTTGCAGATCCACATGTAGAACTCTCAGAAAATTCTCCAGTAGCATGTTTGCCTTGTGTTGTCACCATGGTAAGAATGGATAAAGCCTCTGCAATGGTAAACAAGCCCCAATTAAATGTTTTCTTTCATAGGAGTTGCTCTGATCATGGTGTCTCTTCATAGCAATAGAACAGTGACAAAGACAGTCTCCAAAGCAAATGTAATCTGTGTATTGATGAGACCTCTGTATTTTGTGTTTATTGTTGGAAAAATTCATCAAGAAATGAGAAAAATGATGTCTAGTGAAGAAAATGTGTTAGATATATAAAATATAAAAGTTATAAAAGCCGGGCGGTGGTGGTGCACGCCTTTAATCCCAGCACTTGGGAGGCAGAGGCAGGCAGATTTCTGAGTTCGAGGCCAGCCTGGTCTACAGAGTGAGTTCCAGGACAGCCAGAGCTACACAGAGAAACCCTGTCTCAAAAAAAAAAAAGTTATAAAAAATGAAATGTTGTCCTCTATGATTTGGGTAAGACTGGGGATCATTGTGTTAAGTAACATGAAATAGGGATTGGGTTGTTGGTCAGTGGTACACTGCTGCCTCGTAAGGACAAGGTGCTAGGTCCAGTCTTTAAAAGTGCACAAAGCAGGGTGATGATGGGGAATCGAGGCACAGAAAGACCAGTGCTTCATGCTCTATTTCATGTGTAGAGCCTCAAAAGGTTGCTTTATATAAGTTGAGTATTGAATTGTGTTTACTAAATGCCAAGGAACGTGGAAGTGAGTTACCAAGTTATAGAAAGGAATAAAAAGTTTGGATTTGCTATTGTAATATATATTGATGATTAGTAAAAAAAAAAATCACAAATCTATGTGAAATGATTCTGAACATTTTTACTATAAAGAAATAATAAATGATTGACAAAATAAATATGTATAACTGCACTGAAATATTACACAACATATAGGTAGAAAATTTATGCTTCCTTAATATATACAACTTTGATGTGTCAGATAAAAATAAACTTTAAAAAAGAATATGACATATGCTTAGTAGAATCCAGCAATGCTATCAGATCCTAGAGTTTCTTTCATGGCAGACTTTTTAATACTGATTCAATCTTTCTTGCTATTGATTTATTTAACTTTCCTGTTTCTCCAGAATTCAATCTCAGAAGGTTGTCTGTGTCAGGAATTCATCCATTTCTTCTAAGTTTTCCATCTTGGGGCATATAATTGTTCATAACCACCTTTTATGATCTTTTGTGTTTCTGTGAAATTGGTTGTAATGTATTTTTCCATTTCTAATTTTGTTTGAATCACTTCTATTTTTTTATGTTTTAACCTCTTTCCCACATGTTTTGTATTTATGACAGAATTACAACTTTTTAGTTTGTGTCCATTAATATTTCAGAAATATCTGTTCAAATATACCTCTATCAACTTTTATGCTGTGTTAGACAGTATTTACTTACTGTTGTTACAGATCTAAAATCCCCATCTTCACCTTGAAGTCTGTGTGTGTGTGTATGTGTGTGTGTGTGTGTGTGTGTGTGTGTGTGTGTGTGTGTGTGTGTGTGTGTGTGTGTATGTATAAATGTCATTGTTATTTCAGCACAAAAACTCAGAATTTTTTTAATAGGGTAGATTTGGCCATGAGGAACTTTCTAAGCTTTTGATTTGGCTTTTCATAAGGGCCAACATGGAGTCTGTGTTTGCAGACTCTCCTACAGCCTGTGTCTCACAGCAATCTATTGCTCAGTACACCTAAAGCTTCTGTCTACACAGGTCAGCTTAGCATCCTGGGTCATGGAGACTGCTCAACCACACCAGGATGTAAAGACTCTTTTTGTTCTGTTTTCTAGTCTTGTGGGAGATAGAGGAGTGGCCAACATGAATCTTTTCTTCTACCACTTTAAGTGTTTTTCCCTCTTTATTTCTGTGCTCTAACAAAAAAATATTATGTTATCCTCCTATGATCCCCTAGCTCTTATGAAGGTAATTTCCCATAAGATCTAGGACCTTCTATTCTACCATTACCTTAGCTGTTTTGTATTGCTGTAACAGAATGCCAAATATTGGGCAATTGGTGCTAGATAGGAATGTGTAAGCTTCCAGTTTGATAGACTGAGAAGTCCAAATTGAAGTCCCTAACATTTGGTGAGTGTCTTCTGCACCAAAATATGGCAGGAAGTATCATATGACTATAGTACAAGGATAAAGAAAGTAATAAAAGAAAGGGGGTGAGCTTTTCTTTTTATAAGGCATCTCTCCTGTGATAACGAGCCATTTCTCACAGCAATGACACTGATCCATTTATGAGGACAAACCAGTCACCCTATTGCTTCTTGAAGATCTCAGTCCTTAATATCATCACAATGGCACTTAAGCCTAAACATCAATTTGGAGGGAACACATATACAAATCATGGTAAATTTCTTACTAATATCACACAGCCTTGTTCATTTCCGTATGAAACCTTCTGACATTAACTGTGACTTGTGGCTGCAGTTCTTTACTGCAGCACTCTCCCAGAACTATTGCTGCGATAGTATATAAATGCCGTTACTACTTCTACTGCCCATGTGTTTGTATTAAGGAAGTGAGAACCCTAAATGAAATAAAACAAGAATGCTGGTGCACAGGACCCTGCAGACAGCATGACTGTTGATTGTATTGTCACCACTGTTTTAAGTATTGACCATATAAGCCCTTGTATATCTAGAACCATGCTGTAACGAAAGTTGTCCAGGTTATTATTCATATTCAAGATGTTGCCTGATTATTAATTCAATTAGATCTTTATCAAATTATGGTTACCTATTTCTCTTTCTTTCAGATAATCTTAAAAGTAGGTGACTATAATGAGGTAACGGGAAGAAGAACTATGACTTAATGTTGTGCTTCTATTAAACTGTTCTGCCAGTAGATATTTTGGAAATTTTCTAAGGGTTGTAGATGAGAATCCAAATATGAGGTTACCATTTATCCCTGAGATGTGAAAAGCTCTCTTTCTGTTATATCAAACAGTGGGACTTGTGCTCATCATTAGCATCCTGCTGTGTGCTCAAATGTATGCAAATAGATTACAAGGCTTCATAGCCACTTTTCACCCATCTTTATCCCAATTTTCCACTGTTATTTGCATAAGCAAATACTTATGTTTTACAAAAGCGGCAGTATTTTTTCTTTTGTTATCTATTTACTTTATAAAAGGCAAGTTGCTAAAGTTTTATCTAGAAAAAAAGAGTAATGGGATCCCAGATCAGGGAGGAGGTCTTGAAATTACTTTGGCTTGGGTTGTCAATTTTCATCTACAGACCTTTTAATTTATTTTTATTGAATTATTTTATTTATTTACATTCCAAACTTTGCTTTTTTAAATTGAAAGCTTTAAACAAATTTACCTCAAGATCCTGCCATAACACTTAGGCATATATCCAAAGCATGCTTCACTCTACCACAGAGACAATTGCTCAACTGTTCATTTCCTCTCTGTTCATGATAGCCAGAAACTAGAAACAACCTAGATATCCCTCAACAAATGAATGTATAAAGGAAATATGGTCCAGTTATGTGATGGAATACTATTTAGCTATTAAAAATAAAATAATGAAATTCTCAGGTAAATGGATGGAAATAAAAAAAAAAATCATCCAGATTGACGTAAATCAGGCCCAGAATGATAAATATTCAGTGTATTATATGTAGACACTAGCTGTTTAACCAATGATAATCAAGCTATAATGTGTATAACTACAGAGGATACATATAGAGTAAGGGGCTTTGGGACAGATAGAGCTTTCTAGAAAAGAAATAGAATAGATAGTTATGGTTAGACAGGACTGGAGTGGGGATGGGTAGATGGGAAGGGGTAGATCCAGCAAAGTGGGGGATAGAAGAGGAGGCCAAGGGACAGAATATGGGGAAAGCAAGTTGACTTTTAGGGTCCATTAGCAAGGTAGTATGGAAATGTAATGCAGTATAAGCTCCCTAAAATATACACATATATGAAGGTGATCTAAATAAAATTGCCAAATAATGGGAGAGACAGAGTCCTAACTTGACATCTCTTGTTACCAAATACAGTTTCTAGTCCTTGGATTAGTTTACATCAAATTGAGTGTTGGGCAGAGCGGTCTCATGGTAACCCACAAACTGAGGCTGTTGCTAAAACTATAGATTGCTCTTCACACACTGACCTCAGTAAGACCCCATTGCTGAAGGCAACACCTCTACAACTCATTGAACATGGAGAAGTCAAGCTGGTGCCTATATAGAGGCATCACTCGTAGGGGTTCAAGTTCTTGGTACCAGAAACTGCTCTGCACACTAACTAAGGAGAAAGACCAGCTCAGCTGCAAATCCTTCAATGGTGTGAATGGGTGACCTAAAAATTATGCTGGTACAATGATAGTACTAAATTTGTGGGAATAACCAACTGATATCTGATATGACTTAAGACCCACTCCACAAGACATAACCCATATACAGTATTGCCTGGGTAACCAAGGTCTGAGATTAGATAGCCCAGGGACCTAGTTTCACATCAAATACTACTGTTTTAATTAGAAGTGCAGTGATAAAATGACTCCTTTTGACATTCCACTATACTCATAAAATCAGTACTATGCTCAGACATCATCAGAGAAGCTTTCTCCTGCAGCAGATAAGAACAAATACAGAGACCACTAAATAGAGAGACCTTGGAACACATATCCCAAGATGGGATGAGATATCTCCATCAAATCCCTTTCTTCAGGGGTCAGGGAATACTGCAGAAGGTCCTAGAGTAGAAAGGAGAAATAAGCACATGCTCCATTAATAGCCCAGAAACTATCTATGAATGATAACCACTTGCAAGTGAAAATTTGGTTTTCCAAGGGAGTGTTTCTGAGGAGTTGAACTCTTAAAGGCAAGCTCCATGCTGTAGATGGCCAACAAGAAACTCAAGGTATCTTTGGAGGTTCCTTGTCTCAAAATTTCCTGTCAGTGTTACTCATACTTATTAGATTTTTAAAATCTCTCTCTCTCTCTCTCTCTCTCTCTCTCTCTCTCTCTCTCTCTCTCAAGGACCTTCTATAGGTCCTTTGCACATATGTTATGACTTCTGATTTTGTGGTTTTTATCGGATTTCTTAGTGTGTGAACAAATGGGTTCCTGCATCTCTACATATTTTTGTGCTTTTTCTTGTACTCTTATCTTAGTTAGGGTTTACTGCTGTGGACAGACACCATGACCCAGGCAAGTCTTATAAAGGGCAACATTTAATTGGGGTTGGCTTACAGGTTCAGAGGTACAGTCTAGTATCATCAAGGTAGTATAGTGGCATCCAGGCAGGCATGGCACAGGAGGACCTGAGAGTTCTACATCTTCATCTGAAGGCTGCTAGTGGAAGACTGGCTTCCAGGCAGCTAGGATGAGGGTCTTAAGCCCACACCCACAGTGACACACCCACTCCAACAAGGCCACACCTCCTAATAGCGCCATTCCATGGACCAAGCATATATAAACCATCACAACTCTTTTCCTTTGGTTTGTTTGTTTTGTCTTATTCTGATGTGTTTGTTTTTGTTTTATCCTATTTTATTATTGTCCCCTAGAGATCTGTTATTTTTTTCAATGTTTCTAATGAGATTTAGAAAGTGGGTGGATCTGGAGGAGAGAGGAGGTGAGGAGGAACTGTGAAGAGGATTAGGAGGGCATACTCAGAAATTTATTGTGTGAAAGATATCAATTTTCAATAAAAAATAAAGCTTTTGGATAGGAAATGTATATTACCTAGTAACCCCAATGTTCAATGAAAGTAAAAGGTATTTAATGACTATTGAATAAATGCCTGAAGGTGGAAATATTAGATAAATAAGTAAGCATGTAGTGGCAGGTGAAGAGGCACAGTAACACACAAAGGGATGTAAGTGATGCCTCTTCATGGCCTGTATTTCCCTTTGTACTTACAGAAGGGTAGTTTGGATCTGGGAGGGGACTGAGCTTTTACAGAGGCCGAGGAATTGGATGAAAGGAGGAGTTTGGAAACCTCAGGTGTCTCTGAGATCCATCTATATTTGGTTTGGAACTATGTATATAAAATATCTAAAGATATGAAGCTTGCTCTCCCCAAGACTTTGGATAAGAGCTGGGTCACATATGTTTTCTTAATAAGCACCTTAGAACAAATATCAAATATGTAGTATTTTGATATTTTAAGGATTTGATTTCATTCTAAAAATTCCTTAGTACCACAAAACTTCTCCTTTTTGATATCCTTGGTAAGGAATTTACTGACTGCTTATAACATTTATATATAAAGACTAGATATGGTGAATCACATAGTATTCAGGAGTGTGTGCAGGAGGATTGCTGGAGATGACTCTTTACTATCTAGTGAATTCCAGGGTAGCCTGAGCTACAGTGTAAGATGTGTTTGAAAAGCAGGAATAAACATAGAAAAGGCATTTTATGTCACATAGTGGTCATGAAGAAAAATAAGTGAGTTTCTGTAAAAAAGCTTAAGCCATATTTATCTTAAAGATGAAGATAATCTAAAACTGCTTTACTCCCTACAGTATTTTCTTAGTACACAGTTCAAATTAGTAAAAACACAAACAAGTCCGAGAGACTGTATTATCCAGTGGGCAAAAGACTTTACATCTATTAACTAAATGTAGTTTTGGAGTCTTTATTAGATGCAGAATTTCCCATGGTCATATTTGACCTAATAACCACATTATTAAAAAAAATCCCAAAACATCTCAATAATAAAAAAATAATTTTCTGGATGGTGGTGTTAGCCGAAAAGGACTTAAAGAATTTTATGCCTCACCATAAATGTAATATAGTATTTTACAATCTCTGCTGCTGAAATTCAATTATTGAATTTTTAATAAAGCACATCATCAATAGAGGGAAAAATGGTTTAAGGCAAAAAAATTTGAAAGAACACCATAAACATTAGAAACTATTAAATTGTAGACACTCAAAGCTTATAAATAGGGCTTTACAGGAAGCCAATTTGCTCTCTTACGCTTGTTTTTGTATTAAAGGCATTTGGTGCTACTCTCAATAATCATAAAAAGAAATACTTGAAATTATGTGTGCTTTAAACCAGAGTAATTTATTCTATTATCTCCCCAAATTAAGAATAAAACACAATGAATCAGAAGGCATGATACAATCAGTTTTCACTTTACACATGAGTTAATTATTTTCCTACAGCCCTTAAAGATCACCATATGAGGCTTAAGGTACATGGCAGCTGAAATCGTGTTTGAGTTCGCAGACAGCAAAGGAAGCGCCACAGTAGGAATTGTTCTGTCCCAGTAGATGTGAAAGTTTCCCATTTTAATTCCCATGTTTCATGTCATTCCATGGAGCACATATCTGGAAACATTTTCAGTTGGTTCTGATAACATATCATGTTAGGGTACACATTCCATGGTGCCACTTAGGAATTATGTTTGTTCCACAGACATTATTATAGTTTGAATTGGTCCGAAAATAATTTCATGTAAGTAAGACCTACCAGAATAAGAGTTACTGTAAGATGTAAAACGATGCCAGGAAGTCTGGTAAGGTAGAGCATGTCGAGACTTGGAGACTTGGTGGGCACACATCTGAGGTTTAAGTGACTCCTAGCTCCCTGCCAGATTCCTGACTTAGATTGCGTGCCATGCTTCTCACATAAAAGAAATGAGTCCTATGGTCATGTAGGCCCCAAACAGAGTTCTCCACGCTAATGAGGTACATAGAGGCCTGGAGGGGTTAGTCAATAAACTTTCCTTTCCAGACATTCCCCACTGCAAAAGGTATTTAATCTCAGGCCCACCTGGGGAAGGGGGGTTATGGTTTTATGCATCCACTTTCTGCTATGACAATAAACTGTTTAGAACCATGGATTGTCTCTTCTCACCAAGATCTACATGGGGAGCCATGATAATGGCCTTCACCACAGCCTAATCACCCATAGAAGACCTCTCTGTGTTGCCAGCCACAACTACCACCAAACCTGCTGCCACCGCCATTGCCAAGATAAGAACATTCCCTGATGATATGGTAAGAGGTCCATAACATAAAAAATCCCACAGCATACCAATGAATGGAGAGATGATCAGAGATACTGAATTACAGGTACCAGCACCATCCCCCCCCCCAACACGTTACCCAACAACTCGACAGTAACTGAGACTAGAAAGAAAAATGGAAAGTTAACAGTGATGTTTCAATGTTTTATCATTTGATGAGATATTCAGGTTCAGTAACAGTTTTTAAGGTAAAATAAGACAGGTTAGTTTTAGTCAAATATGAATGACCTGTGCCTAGAAATATAGGAGTGATCAGCCATGGAAGACGTTACTTGAGATCTTATGGCCATCAAGAAATTTATAGGTCAGCATAGTCAATAACCATTGGTGGCAGCAGTAGAGAGATGAATCACAGAATTGCTCTGCTTTTTACCCGTCATTTTGATATTCTGTCTTTTTAAATTTAGGAATACTATGGGCATAGATTGTATTATGTTTAATGATGAATTCTAAGAATGATTCCTAAAAGACATGATAAGTTGATCTCAGAATCAGAAATTGAAAGTTGATAGCTTTTAAAAGGACTAATATTTCCATCACTATGTCAGTCTGTTCCAGTCAGCCAACATCAAATAGTTTGTACATTATTTAATATAGACACATCTTCCTCACTGTTCAGAATAGATATACACACATATAAACATACATATATATCCTGGTGTTTTAGTTTATCTCTAAAATAACAATTTAGCATATAATTTTCATTAAATGTTTATTTCAATGAGCATTCTGAATAGTTTTAGAAATTGTTAAAACTTGTTTAAAGTGTCAGTCTATTAGCAACTTTGGATTTTAGTTGCAAAACAACTTTTTAGATGTTTTCAAAGCTACTTTTATTGACTAAGAATGTGTAATTTTGATTGACTAAGGATCTATAATGTATGGTCTTGTGACAAACATGGTTAGGCAGCAGAGACAGTATTTATAACTTCTCTCTGTTTTAGGGCTGAATACTGAAGTTTCTAGATTGGCATTAATTTTTGAAGGTCTGGTAGAATTCTGCTCTAAAACAATATGGTCCTGGTGTCTTTTTTAGTTGGGGGACTTTTAATATCTGCTTCTACTTTTCTAGGAATTATAGGTATGTTTAAATTACTTATCTGATATTTATTTAACTCTGGTAGATACTATATATTAAGATAGTTATCCACATTTTTAGATTTTCAAATTTGGTAGAATATAGATTTTTAAAGTATGTTCTTTTGATTCTGTGGATTTCCTCAGTGTCTGTTGCTATGTCTTTCTTTTCATCTTTAAGTTTGTTATTTTGGATCTTCTCCTCTACCTTTGATTTAATTTGGCTAAGGGCTGATATGTCTTACTGATTTGCTCAAAGAACAAACTCTGTCTGCTTAACCCTTTCCATTGTTATTTTCTGTTCTTTTATATTTTATTTATTTCAGCCATCAATTCATTATTTTGCCATCTACTTCTTTTGGGTGTGGTTTCTTCTTTTTATCCTCCTAGAAATTTTAGGTGCACTGTTAAGTTGCTAGTATGAGATTCATACATTTTTAAAAATGTAAGCACTTAGAGTTATGAACTTGTCTCTTGGAAATGACTTCCTTGTGTCCCAGGTATGTTATGCATAGGTTTCATTTAATTCTAGAAAGTCTTTAATTTGTTTTATAATTTCCTCTTTTGACTCATTTTTCATTCAGTTTTATTCGGTTGCATACATTTTTAGACTTTCTGTTGTTGATACTCTCCTTGCATTGAGATAGTTAGATGGGATGTCTGGCTTTATTTCAGTTTTCTTCTATCTGTAGTAAATTTTGGAGAAAGTTTCATGATCTGATGAGAAGAAGTCCTATTGTTTTGTGCTTGGCTGTAATGTTCTGTAAGTATCTATTAGGTGCGTGTGGTTCATGGTGAAATTTAGATTCAGCATCTCTCCGGTTAGCTTTTGTCTCGGTTACCCCTCTATTGGCGGACATGTGACATGGAAGTTACCCACTATCACTATATGACAGTCAGTATGTAATTTTAGCTGTAATGGGGTTTCTTTTATGAACTTGAATGCCCTTATTTTGGGGGCAAAGGTTCTTCGAACTGTACTATTCTCTTAGTGAATTTCTTTTGGTGAGAATAGTGTCCTTCTTTGTCTCTTAGATTAGTTTTGTCTGTTTTGTCAGAAATTAAAATGTCTACATCAGCTTGATTCTTAGGGACATTTATTTGAAATATATTTATCCATACATTTTTACCCTGAGGTGATGTCTACCCTTACTGTTAAGTTGTGTTTCTTGGTTGCAACAGAAGGATGTATCATATTTGTGCATCCATTTTGTTAGTCTGTATCTTTTTATTAGGGAATTGAAACCACTGATATTGAGAGACATTAATTAGCAATGTTTGTTGAGTATTGTTATTTTGTTTTTGTAGTGTGTGTGTGTGTGTGTGTGTGTGTGTGTTTGTGTGTGTGTATGCTTGTGTGGGTGCATGGTGGGGGCACGGGTGCATGTGTGTATGTGTATGTTCTCCTTTTTCATCTGATGGGTTGTAATTACTGATTCCTTGTGTTCTTCACATAGTTCACTTATTTATATTGGAGATTTGCTTCTAGTGCTTTTGTAGGGATAGGGTTTTTTGTTTGTTTGTCTGATTGATTTGATTTTTATGTTTTTAGCAGACACTCTTTAAATTTGATTTTATAATGGAATGTCTTAGAATTTTCATCTATTGTGATTGGAAGTTTTGCTGGGTATAGCTGTCCAGGCTGGTATTTTTGATGTCTAAGATTTGTAGAACATGTGTTTAGACCCTTCTGGCCTTTAGAGTCTCCAGTTAATGTAAGGCAGGTGTTATTCTAATAGATCTCCTTTATATGTTACTTAGTATGTTCCCTTGCAGCTTTTAATACTCTCTTTTTGTTCTGAATGTTTAATGTTTTGATTATTGTGTGTCAAGGAGAAATTATTTTCTGGTCCAGTCTTTTAGATGTTTTGTATGTTCTTTTGCTTTGATAGTCATATCATTCTTTAGGTTAAAAAAATTCTACAAAAATTTTGTTGAAAATATTTTCTGTGACTTTGAACTGGGTTTCATCTCCTTCCTCTATTCCTATTATTTGTAGAGTTAATCTTTTCATGTTGTCTGAGATGTCCTGGAGATTTTTTAGATATAATACTTTCTTTGACTGAGATATCCATTTCTACTATTGCGTCTTCAATACCTGATTTTCTTTTCCATTTCTTATTTTCTGAGGATTGTTTCTGGGTTCACGTTCTCATTCAAAACTTTTCATTTTCAGATTTCCCTTAATTGGGCTTTAATTGTTGATTCCATTTCTACTTTCATGTCTTAAAGTGATGTATTCATTACCTTCCACTGTTAGCATTTTCATAGATTTCTTTAATGGGTTCATTCATTTTGTCTTTAAGGATATCTAATATATTCATCAAGGACATTTTACAGACTTTGTCTTGTGTTTCAGCTATATTACAAATCTCAGGGCCTACTGTAATAGAATTTCTGGGCTCTAATGGAGACATGTTGTCTTGCCTGCTATTGTCTGTGTTTTTATGTTGATACCTAGACATCTAATCCACCAACCAAAGAGTGCACATGGAGGGACCCATGGCTCCAGTCACATATGTAGCAGAGGATGGCCTTGTCAGGCATCAATGGGAGGAGAGGCCCTTGATCCTGTGAAGGCTCGATGGATGCTCCAATGTAGGAAAATTGGAGGGTGGGGAGGTGGCAGTGAGTGGGGGTGTGGGTGAACACCCTCATAGAAGCAGGGGGAAGGAGGATTGGATGGGGGTTTCCGGGGAGACAGAGAAGGGGGTTAACATTTGAAATGTAAATAAAGAAAAGATCCAATTTAAAAAAAAAAGGATTTTTTTTTTCTTTTATTTCTGTTGTTCTCTCCATTTCTTGGGAGGGTGTGGTGGCTGTATGTTGCCTTATACAGAATTCTTCTGGTATTCTGATAGGTGAGGCAACTGGGGGGTTCTGAGTAAAATATGTTTCTAGGTATTAGAAGATAGCACGTAGGAAGGGGATGAGCTGGGAGAGGAAAGTGAGGGATTCCAAAGCAAGGACGAAAACAGGGCCTCCCACCGGTATCTCCTTCATCACCTGTAAATGGGAGTGCCAAGTGAGGAGAGGCCACCACAGGCAGTCCGTTATAGAGCTTGGGATGAGAGGGGGGATTGAATTTGGAGAAAATGAGGGAGAATGAAAATCTGAAGCTCTCCTGCATGCTTCACCAGCCTACTTGCTCCTCAGACATACTTTTCTAGAGGGCTCCCAGGGAATGTCAGCTAGAGTTGGGGGCTAGGATGAAGCCATGGGAAGTTTGGAGGGGGAGATATATATAATCAAGTGGAGATAGGGAGGAGAAGAGGGGAGACTGCAACCAGTGTGCTGCTCTAGATCTGGGAATGATATGAGCAAAATATATTTAGAAGCAAGGAGGGAGAGGTGAAGATCTGCAGCTAATCTATTTGCCTAGCTGGAGTCTCATATTTTCACTGTAAAAACAGAAGAACTATTTAAATTGCCTACATTTCGAGTGGAAATAGTTAGGGGTAATGGCTGTAATTAAGCTTTTAGATTTTTCCTGAAACTTATTTTGCATGAAATATTAAAAGATAGTTAAATGTTTTAAAAAGTAGAAAACCAGCTCAATGAACGGTTGTATTTCTATTGTAGTCATAACCTCAAATTTCAGCTAGGTAGTCTAAGCCCCATAAGAGCAAAAACTATGGCTCATTGTAGGAAATTATTCAATGTTACCATTTTACTTCTCTCTTAAATAAACTCTTCCTCATAATTACAAATCATTTGAAAAAAACATTAATTCTTTG
Source organism: Uromys caudimaculatus (assembly GCA_028551405.1). Lineage (NCBI taxonomy): Eukaryota > Metazoa > Chordata > Mammalia > Rodentia > Muridae > Uromys > Uromys caudimaculatus. Next base: position 18,840,628 of record CM052720.1, read on the forward strand.
GCGGGAATCTTCTTTACCTTATTCTCTTATCCTAGGGAACTCATCAACTTATATAAATTAATGAGACTTATAGGACATCATTAAAATTGGTCAAATGTGGTCAAAGGAGATCTCTCGTGTCACTTTAAAATTATAAGATCATTTCATTAGAAACAACTGGTCTAAAGCTGAAGATAATAGCACTAAAGAGCATAAGTAACTCATCTGGCCTTATCTGAGTTTTAGTCATGAATATGGACCTTCATAATTAAAAATTGTATGAATGTTTCACCTAGAAGATTGTGAAATATTTATAGAATCTATCCACGCACATACATACCTGCACACACACACACACACAACAGAAGGAGGACAGAGAGAGAGAGAGAGAGAGAGAGAGAGAGACAGAGACAGAGACAGAGACAGAGACACAGAGACACAGAGACACAGAGACAGAATCAGACACACACACACAGACAGACAAAGAGGAAGAGAGGGAGACAGAGGGAGACAGAGAGACAGAGACAAAGAAACACACCAAGAGACATTTGGCATTTACCCCTATTTCTTGAAACGTTACTCCTAATATGCTTGAAATCTATGGAGAATGTGTCTATGATAATGAAATGATGTCTGTCATCTCTTCTAGGAAGCTTTATGATATAAATTCTGACCAACAGAAAGAGAAAGTAAGAACTAGAGAGCTGGAGGCTTTCAGATTTTCAATCACAGCATCCAACTGCCAAAGAGGAAAGAAGGGCTTAAGACGAAGTATTATAATAATAACCAATATCCAAGCCTATCCTGGATTTGTTAAGAAGCCTCTATACAGCACAACAGAACAGAGAGGAGAGGGCTCCTTTACCTAAATAGTGGCTATCCACTGGAAGCACACATGGGGCACTTTAAATACCCTTCACATCTTGCTTTGTGCATCTTGGCATCTGTATTTTTAAAGGAAAAATACTTTTTAAATAAATAAGTGAGTTTTCCTGAGGTCTGTAAGACACTTAATCAAGTAATTGAACTGAAGGAAGAAGTTTGTAAAAGTCCTGATTTAAAACTTGTATTCAGAAATAAAAGTTAGAAACGAAAGATAAAAGAAAGCACGCTGGGGCTTGTGATTTGACATGAAGTTGCTCTCTCCAGCTATATCAGAAGTGAATTGGAGAACACATAACTGGTATCCTCTATTGTAGAATTACTTGATTGCTTAGGGTGGGAAGGTAATCCCTTACATCTGGTGTCAGAAATGAAAAACTGAGCTTGGACTTGTGTATTTAACTCATTTCTATGCTCTAATAGGAGCGCCTATACTATCTGAAAGATTTCCTTAACTTTGAAAGAAGTAATGCTTGAGATATCTTCATTTAGGTCATGGGATTTACAAGGGAGGATGTAGACAGAGGTGTTAGGAATCACCCAGAGAATTTCTTTACCAAAATCTCAGTGATCCACTTAATCTAGGATCCATGTCAGTACATCCACCCCACCCACCACTAGACACATCAAGTTTTGATATTTCTTCAGGGTAGAGAAGAAAGATATAATTGTAAAAGTTCCCTAGGCAATTCTGCTATGAATTCTCTGCCTAGGATTGAGAACATTGCCTTAAGCAAATGTCATGCTATTGTGGACTTGAAAAACAAATAAACATAAAGCATTGCTTGAAAATAAGTTGCTACTCTCAAAAAGAGTAGTGTAGGGCATGTGGAACACAATACCAGATGGGCATAAGAACTGTGGACATGGTTCTCGCTCAAACCCTGGAATCTGAGAGATCTGAGACAGTAGGAGTGGAGCTGTCCCCTCCCAGTCTCCAATGTCTGCTTTGAGACCACAAATAGAGAAGACCGCCACTGGCACTCAGACAGGTACACCTGGAGGTCTTCTCCATGCTAATGAGTCATCTAGATAGCCTTAGCCTTCAGCGAATGACCTTCTCTTCCTGGATATTGTCTTGCCCTTCCTCTAAGAGGTATATAATCCCTAGTTTACTCCGAATAAGGTATATGCATCTACATCCACCCTCAAATTCATCGAACAGTGAGCTGCTTCACTAGAGATCATGATGAGAAGGCCTTACCTAAAGACACAAGGTCTTTCTTTACTTCTACTCCCCCCTCTCCGCCCCCTTAATCACCACTTACTCCCAGTCCAGTTGGACCTGATCCTGCTCGTCCTGGGCTCCTCTTTCCCTTTCCTACCTGGTGTGCAGACTCCCTAAGAGGACTCCTGTTCCTGATTTCCTCTCCAGGTGATACACCAGTGGTACCCAGGTACTCAGAAAGAAGTCCATGTTTATCCCAGATCCTGATTTCCTCTTCTGGTCTAGAGAGCATGCTGACAACTGGGAAAGAAATTTGGCTAAATTTGCTTCCTTGTTCAAACTATATATCATAAACCTGCCTTCTAGACCTACCAGAAGTCATATCATTAAAGAAAACTGACACCTACATCCTCTCTCATCCTAGAAAGCATCACAGGAAGGAAAACAAACCACAGGAAGTAGGAAGAAAAACTCAGTTCAGGTCAACTTAGTTGATGCTGGGTCAAACAATGAGAGCTGTGGACTCTCAGATTAGGACTTTGTCCTGCCTCTTCCAGGGGTGTGAATGTGGTATGTGGACAGCACTGCCAGAGGCAGAGTAAGGTATAACAAATAGGAGTCAAGGAAGTTTACCAACTTATAATCACAGTGGTTTGTTTTGTTTAGTCATTTTAATCGATTTGTGGACAAACACAATTATATTTGTAAAGTTAGAAAAATCTCAGAATACCCATTAAATGTCAGTATTGAGAAAACAAACAAAGAAACAAACAAACAATCCATGGTCCCAGGTCAAAACTCTGGTAAGTAAGAATTGATTCAGCGAGAGGCCATATTAGTTCTGTCCTACAACTGTGCAGGTCTTATTTCACAGGATCTCAAAGTTATTCCTATTGGTCTTGGCTTCTCAGGGACACTACTATAATTTCTTGATAACATTTACAACTTTGATGATATACAAGTATTACTCAGCACAAGCATTATGTGAGTTCTCAGCCTCAGTACGGATGATAAGAGTTTCAGGACTGCTAATTTCCCATAGCACTAAACTCATACAAACACCAGAGATCTGAGAATGTCAAAGCGTCACATCTTTGTATCCATATCGGATACATAAGGTCACTTCATCCCACCATCTGTCACTGGTACTCAAAATGCTTAGTAGCTATATCTCTTTGTCTTCTACAATCCACTTAAATACTGATATCTTCTATGAAAACCATAGCTGTGATGTTTCCTGGCTTCTGCATGCCCTGTATGGCTTGGTCCCTGAGACCTAACTGGAGTAATGAGGGGATAAAAGGACAGACCCTCAGATATATGTATAGAAAAGCTGGAGTTCAGTGGGCCATATGCTCTCTGAAGGAGGCACCAGAATGGCAGCTACCTGGAAACTCTGTCTGTTTAGTTTATGCATTGAAATTGAGGGTTGTTGTATATGGCTTAATCAGGAGTCAGGTTTATGGTATACAGCTGAACAAGAAAACAGGTTTAGCTGTTCTTGGTAGGAGGTGTCTGGACTGGAGCAGTCTCAGGTTGTAAACATTGAGGAGGAGAAAGCTGATCTCTAGATTTCCAGTTTTTGCACACACTGGTCAGTTGCTCATAAGCAGCCACTGTTGGGACAGAGGAATACTTTGCCATTTCTCTGAGTATCTCTGGGGACGGCTTTATCACTTCCATGAAAATGAAGCTTTGGGATCCTTAACATAGTGGTTTTCCCATTCTCTGGGGTCCTCACCAGCTCCCTTCACAATCAGTCAGGTCTTCCTCAGCTTTCCACATGCTGCTGAGAGGACAATCCTTCCTTTTCATGTCTTAAGTGGAATCTGATAATATATTATATAGCAGTGCTTCTCAACCTTTCTTTTTATTCAGTTCCGCATGCTGTGGTGACTCTCAACCATAAACTTATTTCACTGCTACTTCATAACCACCATTTTGCTACTTTTATTAATTGTAAATAACTCATATCCAGGATATCTGATATGGGACCCCTGAAAGGGTCACAACCCATAGGTTGAGAACCACTTCCTCTGTAGTCTACCAAACTGAGGCAATTAATAATTCCTAGTCTTGTAAAGGGTATAGCTATGGATTTAGAGGTAAGAACATCATTTCCATTGATCACTGATGCTTTTTCTCTTTTTCGTTTTACATTGGAAGAGTTCCTTCAATTTTGAGATTCCTGGTGCCAATCATCCATGCTGTCCCTTAGCATACTTGCATTGGCCATTTTCCTTTTAGTAAAATTTAGTGTCTAGTTCATAGCCTCTTACCTCTTAATTTTGTTTGTGCTATCTGAATTCCTTTAAGAAAGGCAAGACTTCTGGGTTGTTTCCAGCTTCTGGCTATTATAAATAAGGCTGTCATGAACACAGTGGAGCATGTGTCCTTGTTACATGTTGGAGAATCTTCTGGGTATATGCCCAGTAGTGGGATAGCTGGGTCCTCAGGTAGTAATTATGTCCATTTTTCTGAGGGTCCACCAAACTGATTTCCAGAGTGGTTGTACCAGCTTGCAATCCCACCAACCAGATGTCCTTCAACAGAGGAATGGATACAGAAAATATGGTACAGTTACACAATGAAATACTACTCAGCTATTTAAAACAATGAATTCATGAAATTCTTAGGCAAATGGATGGAACTAGAAAATATCATCCTGAGTGAGGTAAACTAATCACAAAAGAACACACATGGTATGCACTCACTGATAAGTGAATATTAGCCCAAAAGCTCTGAATACCCAAGATACAATTCACAGACCACATAAAGGTCAAGAAGAAGGAAGACCAAAGTGTGGGTGCTTTGGTCCTTCTTAGAAAGCGGAACAAAATATACACAGGAGCAAATACAGAGACAAAGTGTAGAGCAGAGACTAAAGGAAAGGCCATCCAGAGACTGCCCCACCTGGGGATTCATCCTGTATACAGTCACCAAACCCAGACACTGTTGTGGAAGCCAAGAAGTGCTTGCTGAGAGGAGCCTGATATAGCTGTCTCCTGAAAGGCTCTGCCAGAGTCTTACAAATACAGAGGCAGATGCTTGCAGCCAACCATTGGACCTGGTCCCCAATGGAGGAGTTAGAGAAAGGACTTAAAGAGCTGAAGAGGTTTGCATCCCCATAGGAAGAACAACAACATCAACAAACCAACCCCCACCCTCCTGAGCTCCCAGGGACTAAGCCACCAACCAAGGAGTACACATGGAGGGACCCATGGCTCCAGCTGCATATATAGCAGAGGATAGCCTTGTCAGGCATCAGTGGGAGGAGAGGTCCTTGGTCCTCTGAAGGCTCGATGGTAATGCCCCAGTGTAGGGGAATTCAAGGGCAGGCAGGCGGGAGTGGGTGGGTGGGGGAGCACCCTCATAGAAGCAGGGAAGGTGATATGGGATAGGAGGTTTCCAGGAGGGAGGAAACTGGGAAAGGAGATAATATTTGAAATGTAAATAAAGAAAATATCCAATAAAAAGGCAAGACTTACAAATCCAATTAATACTTATCATTTTTACTATTTAAGGTCCCTGAAGTGTATACCCTAACTAGAAGTTGAAACTTTTTTGGCTTCATCCAATTGGCACAGATGATACTGACAGAGTTCTCTAGGGTGCATCATGATGCTGCTCAGCTGTAAGAAGAAATAACTATAAAATAAAAGATCTGTGTTAAATAATTATAGGAGGATTTCAATCTATTTTACCCTGTTAAAAGTATCTTGAAAGGTGCAAAATGAAGCTGTTTTATAAGGGAGATGATCAGATACAGAGTAAGTAGCTTGCCTCAAGTTGTACAAACAGAGGGTAATAAAGTTGAGACCAGCATCTGGATTCCCTACTAAAATTACATCTCTTGTTGAAAATGTGTTAGGAAAAGAAAAAGAGCATGAATGCTTTCATAGAATGATTTTTTTTTTTTTTTTGGTTTAGCTTCTTATTTGTATTTATGCACCAATATCATGTGACAGAAGAAACAATTAAAGCAGAGGGAGACTTTCTGCTCTTGCATTTTGAATATTGTTTTATTCTTACTTAAAAGAACAGAGATTGGGTGACATGGCTTTTCCTCTGCAATTTCTATGTGTTTTGATATGAAAGAACTAACTCATGAAACTTGCAATTAAAGGAAAGCAGAATAATAATTTTTATGTAACCTCTGTAGCAGAAGAATCTTAATGGTGGGTAATAAAACATTGAAATGAGATATATTTTAATTAGGTAATAATATCAAGCTTTGTTTATTAACTACTCTGAAGGTTCTAATGAGCTGTGAATTTCTGAGGGCTCTTTGGCAGGGAAATGAGAACATTTAACAATTTTCCAAACTAGTCTCATTATAGAGAAGTGAGCCTTGCACATGCTCATTTTAAAATGAGAGAGATGTGGAAAAGTCCTTTAGCTGACTTTGTTGTTTACATTTCTGAACATATACAATATAATAGGATATAGTTCCTGCGTCAGGATGAACGCAGTCAAATTCAACCATCTTGTAGGGCAGAATTTCAGAAAGATCTTCTCAGTTAGCTTGGTAGTCAGATATTAGTGGGCTTGGAAATACTAGTTCTTGAACCTTCCTTCATCGTCAGTAGCTTGTTAAAGAAAAGACTAGACAAGTATGGTTCTAACGGTTGACCAGAAGATGGGACCCAATTCTTCTCGGGAGCTCTGGAAGGAGATGCTAGATTCTAGATTGCCCAAAAAGCCAATGATAGCCAACAATCTAACCTGCTTCATAAGTCTTGAAGCTCATAAGGTTCATTCTGGTGGCAGGAGGCATTCTGGCAATAAATGAGGTTTACCATTCTACATGAAAAATGCCTCCCCACCCCCCATGGGAGAGTCAGTCCAAAAAAGTTTATCAGTCACCAAACAAAACAAACACTGCAGAACAATTGCTCTGGAGATTAAAATAACAACAAAACAACAAAGTCTGCAGATCAGAACAATTGTTTCTCTATTGTTTACTCTTGCTGCTCAAGAAAGTTCTTTACTCTTCAATAACTTTCATCTGTCTTCTACAATTTGCTAGGTGCCCTTGGAATTCTTTCAGTGGAGCTCTGCAGGAGCAGTGAGACAATATGTATCAATTTCAATTTGTTTTCATTACCTGAGTACTGGAGATATTCATATTAATACTAACTATTCTTGCCTTCATTGGCAAGAAGATGTGATGATACCTAGGTGTTCTAGTGGTATCCAAGGAGAACTAGGATGCCACATGAAAGGATCCAGAACCCTACAAGTTTGCAAAGTATTCAGAGCAGAATTATGATTCTACCCTTGGTGTATATGGCATTGAACTATATGACACTTTATCTGCTGAAATTGAAATTGATCAGTTTGTTTTATTATACCTTTTTGATATTACTGAATCTAATTATTCAATGAACTTTATTAGTATATTTTCAAATAAAATATAACCTTTTATTATAAGCAAATTTCTCCAAATTCTGAAATTCATTGCAAACTAAAACTTGTCATTCTCTTGACACCTCAGTTGTTGCACATACACATGCAAAGGAATTTTTTCTACCTGACAATTTGTGAGTAGACATGGAAATAAAAACAATATTTATGCCTTTAAAAATTGAATGCTTACCTTGGAGTAGATTATAATTTTATGAATTCCTTGGTTCTATTGCTTCTAGGTGTAAGTTTCAGTAAAAAAAGAAAAAAAGAAAAAAACAAGATAGTTCTGCTACAAATAAAATATTATTTAACAGTGAATCTTAGAAAAAATGGTTCCATACTTTTAAGAAACATCAAATATTTATGTTGTTCATGATTCAAGTGCTTTATGAGGGCAAAATAGACTTAAACTTTGTAATTTTCATGGCAAAATATAATGGTTTCTTAAATTCTCTTTTCTTCACCATTTATGTGTCCTATCATTTACTTTTAAGGAATATTAACTCCTTGAATTTTCAATGTTTTGTTAGAGACTCATTGAAAGATTGCTCATGGAATATTTCTTTGGAAAATATTTACAACCTAAAACAAAAAATGTACTCAAATCAATGATAAATACATTTACTTTAGAGGCAACAAATCGCGAGATACCTTTACTTTAAATTTTAATTTTTATCGCAAGCCAAGTTGGCAGTGCTAGTGGGTATTTACTGTCCACATAGTTTTATAATTGGAATGTATGGCTTAGATCATGCTGAAAGATATTAGTTTTTTATTTTCATTCCTTTGGGATAACATATCAGAGTCTACTTGCACAGAAGCAAAACGTTAAGAAGCTAAGAGAGGAAAAAGGTTATTCGCTCTAGAAGCAAACTGTTAGCAATTCTGCTAATGACATTCCTGTTGATTATGTTCACACTTTCAGTGAACAGATGTAACTTCTGCAGTGTATGCCACAGACATTACTCACTGGTACCCGACTTATGACATCAGTCCATTCTAGTGACTTTATTATCTCAAATGCTTTGTCAGTGTGTATTTCACATGTAATCTGACCTCTACTGAGGCTAATTGAATTAAGAGTCATGGTATAGAATGGGACAAAATATTAGTGGGTTTTATTTCATACAGAGAATTCAAATCTAGAACACACAGAAAAGAAAAAAAACGTCAAATGTTAATAAAAATAAATAAATCCATAAAACTGGACTATGGAACTATGGAACTAAACAAGAAGTTCTCAAAAGAAGAAATACAAATGACTGATACATTTTTAAAGTGTCCAATGTCCATAGCTATTATGGGAATATAATTCTGTCTCATTTTAGTCACAATAGGAAGCAAGCAAAGAAACAACATTAAAATGCTGGTTAGGTTGGAGGAATGGGGAACACAGTCACTGTGGGTGAGACTGTAAACTGTTGAGAGCCAGACTGATCTAAGGCTTTCTCTGAAACTTGATGAAAGAACAAAAGGAACCTAGCTCTGTGTCCTTGCTCAGAAGAGGACTTTGTAAGGCTGCCAAGGGTCAGCCTCAGCTTAGAGAGCAGGTCTTGAGGAAAGGGTGTTTGGGAGCAGTGAAAGAAACAACTTGAAGTCAGTCATGGGGTACAAACTGACTGCTTTGTGTTATGCTTGAAATGGTTCTCCAGACAGCTCTATAGATAGCTCTTGGGTCTGTAGTTTGCTACAGCATTCTGCCTGAGACAGCTCCTGTTAGAGACAGCTCCTGTTAGAGATAGCTCTCTGCTAGAGACAGCTCTCTTGTGCTAGAAAAACTTCTGAAGGCTCCCTAGATACCTCGGGGGTTTTCCAATAAAATTCAGAAATCCTCCTAGAATAATTCTAAAGGAGCTGTGTTTGCTCTCCAAGCAGTTTGTATCAATTTAGTTCTTTATTCCAGGCTCCTTTTTGATTATCCCACAAATCAGCATTTTACAACCTTAGATGCTTGATTCTTAAAAAAAAAAAAAAAAAAAAAAGATAGCAAGTACACTTAAAAAAAAACATTGCAAATGAATTCAGAGATCTGAATTTCTAAGCACAGACAATATGCTAGCTGGGTGGGATCTTGCTTTGAGATTGCCATTCCTACTCTGCCTGGGCCGAACCTGGGGCTGTCCTAGGCTGATCTTATACTCAGGAATCTGCCTGCCTTTGTATCTTTGTGACAAACTAGTGCAGCTGCCTTTGTTCTTTTAGTCCGTGAAGCCTGTTATTCAATTCATATCACAGCCTTATATTTTGCATAGTTGAGAAATCCTGTTTATGAATTTTTGAATTCATGTTTTTAGAGCCTTTTCCCACAGTCTTAAGGGCTATCCTGAATTCCACAGCATTTACCATTGTTTTGCTGAAGACATTAGACATACTCTTGAATCCCAGATCTGTTTCTAATTATCATGAAGTGATTAAACTTGGCAGAGAGGACATTTCCCTGAAGGAAGAGCATAAAGTAAAATACACAAACAAGCCTTATGCCTAGCAACCATCAATAATCATGAAGCCCACACCCTGCTGGCTTCTCTCCAGGAGTGGTAACCATGTTACATCATCTCTTCGGCATACTTATGCAGGACACAACACAAAGCCAATCTAGGGCTTGGACCAGGGCTTCAAAAAGTTAAGGTTTGGTTTCTGAGATCTTGGCTTTTCCCTATGAAGAGACTGAATTTATCAGTCCTAAGGCTACTGTGTGATTGGCCTGTAATGCTTTTGAGATGTCCTGTGTTCCCTTTGTACAACAATTATTCATTAGCCTCCTGCTGACTGTGTATCATTGTATGATAGATTCTTTTGACTTTATCCCATTTCTCTCCTGGACATAGTATATAAGACACTATATGTCTTAATAATCTTGCTTGATATAACACATAAATTCCCAATCCCAACCTTTCTTTACTATCTTTTATCCTCCTTATCTCCTAATCTATTTTTTTCTCATAAGTCCTTGTCACTGAAGAAGGATCTGCTGGTCCAGGTCAGTAAGCTGATAGAACTACTCTGAGAATCAGTGTGGAAGTTGCTCAGATAGCTAAGCATTAAACTATTCTGTCCCTATATACTACTCCTACACATATACCTACAACAATCCATATCCTATCATAGAATCACTTCACATCCATACTTATAGCTGCTGTATTCACACTACCCACAAAATGGAACCAGCCTAGATGTTCTATCAACTAATGAATGGATAATGAAACTAATACCTATTTACAGGTGAATTCTATCCAGAAATAAATAAAACTGAAGTATAAATTTATATGAAACTGGATTTAATCAGAAAGTATTATAGCTAATGAGGTAGTTTAGGTCCAGAAATACAAACACTGTATGTTCTTATATGTGTATCCTAGTACTGGATTCTTAAGACTTGCTTGTTCACCAAGGATCCCTGTAGTGAATGTATGATGGTGGATAGTAGACACATATGATATGAAAAGAGAATTGGAGTAAGATTAGGAATAGAAACTTTTAAACATGGACAGGGTCAAGAGGATAGAAGAAAGGAAGGTTTAGAAATAAGAGTTAATTATGTGCATATATATATTAATGTATATATTAATTATAATATATATCATACTAAATAGTAATATATTTATTTTATATTTTAATATATTATATATAATATATATGTAACTGTTTAAATATACTTGAACTGAGGTACCTTATATGAGTAAATTGTGCTTCTTTGAGCAGCTATAGATTATTAAAAGAAAATAAAGAAACAAAATATAAGATATGGATCCTTCTCTGTGACTTGTAGCTCATGATGTTCCTAGAGGCCCTCAAAACAACATAACCTATTACAATTGTTCTTATTTTTCCTCAAGATGACTAAGATCCTATTATTGAATATACCACACATTTTGGCAGCAGGACAGAGAGAGATCATGCTGTTACTAAACTCTACATTTTCTTCCTGCTGCCTAGCTTCCATATAGTACTAAAAGGTGCCATGAAAACTACTGAGTGAAAAAGTAATCATGACTCCCATACTGCTGTAGATTCTGTGACCTATGATAATGACCTTTCTAGCAAGATATGCCTACTAATGTAGTAGAGGCATGACCATTATGTTTTGCAGATCTGAGGCCTGCAGCATGAGAAGGAACTCCTAAGTAGTACTGTACATCTGCTCAAGACTAAGGCTGGGGAGGTTATAAGGCTAGGATAGGAAGTTACTATTGTTCTTTTACTAAGTAGACATATCAAACTACTTTCTAAATACTTAGGTTTATACTCACAAAATAATGCTGCCCTTAATCTTAGTCAGAGAAGCTTGCAGTTAATGTCAAATTCATAACTAGTCAAATTTCCCAGAAGAGAGTCTGCTGAGAGATTTGCCAACATAAGGACATGTGTGGGAAGAATGCAAAAATCAGGGCAGAGTGGTAAAAATTATTTTCTGGACATACATAGTATGTTTGGAGTGTATAAACAATATTTCCGAATTCAACGATTGAAGAACGTTTTGAGGCTTTCACTTTTGAGGGCCTGTTACATAGTCTGAACTTCTTTTGCCTAGAAATTACAAATCTGGAATTTTAATGGGAATTTTGCCTCAGTTACGTCCACTAGACTGGGGAAAGGGACTAGATGTGAAAGGCCATACAATGAACTAATTTATGAACCCAAGTATCAATGATATCTTTCCTTCATTACTGAGGATTTGAAGTTATCATCCAAAATAAATGTGACAGAATTCCTTATGCCTGTCAAAAGTAATATTAGAAAATGGAATTTATTTGATTTAGGAATGTAACTTTTTTGATGTAAGTTGCCCACCTGGATCATGGAATTCAGTTGACATCTACGGAACTAAAGAACAATAATATGTACTCAGTTTTCCATTTAGATGTGGTCCCGTAAGGAAGAGTTGATTAGAGTAAAATTTTCTACCTCATTACATGAATTGAGTGGAGATAACTCAATTAAAATGAATAAAGCATCAATTAGCTCTATGGCTCCAAGGGGAAAAAAGTTGCATGCTTTATTGACATAGACAAACATTATTTTTAGAGAGTGATCTTGTCCACTTTATATAAATGACTAAAAGTTTACTTCCTCACAACTATTAATATGAGGAAGGAAATAAGGATATGATCCCTTTACCCTAACTGGGCAGTCTTGTCTAGCTTCAATAGAAGAAGTTGTGCCCAGTCCTCCTACAATTCAATGTGCCAAGGTAGGTTGATATTCCTGGGAAGTCTCCCTTTCTCTGAGGAAAGAGGAGGAGAGGAGAGGAGAGGAGAGGAGCGGAGCAGGGGAGACTGGGCAGAGAGGAGGGAGGGGAAGTTCTGACCAAGATGTAAACTAACTAACTAACTAACTAACTAACTAACTTAATAAATAAATAAATAAATAAATAAATAAATAAATAAATAAATAAATATGTGTTTACTTACTTATGGTGCTACAATCAACACAAAACCAAGTTTTCAATATGACAACATAGAAATGAGCAGCCCTTTACAGAAAATCCCTACTCATTAATGTGTCAATTTATTTACCCAATTAATAGTAAGATGAACATTCATAAAGCAATTATTGTGGACTAAGACTTATGGGAAGTTTATTCATATTAATATCAAGTTAGAAAACATTCTAGACTACATCAAATTTACATCCTTATAGGAGGAAGCTAGAGTGTAGCTCAGTGGTAGAGGGTTTGCTTGGCATGAATACAGTTTAATACACAATACCACAAGAATGAAATGCTTTATATACTTGAAATGGAACCAGAACATACACTAGAAGACATATATAGAAATCTTAATGGGAGCTGGGCAGTGACTTCAGTGACTAATCTTGGTTGCTAGCTTGACTATATCTGGAATCAACTAAAGCCCAAGATGATGGACAGTCCTGTGAGATATTTTACTAATCAAATTATTTGAAGAGGAGAGGAGAGGAGTGGGCTACAACTGGATATGGAAAAGGAAACTTTGGTTTTGCCTGCTTGCCCTCACACTCAGTGGCATGTTTGTTTTTCCTGTTGCTATGGCCCATATTCAATCCAACTTTTTCAGATTTCCAATATAGACTGAGGACCAGCAGCTCACCAGAAAGTCCTTTAGAACTCCAAGAGCCAGGGTGGGACTGCTGAGACATTTAGCTTTGTTGACTGAACAAATACTGAATTCTTTTCTGCTGTGAGACAACCATTCCGCAGCTTATAACCCAATCTAATAAATTGTATATGTATAATATGTATAGGCTATCAGTTCAGTACCTATAGAGAACCTTACTAATATAGTGGTTCATGCTTATAATCTTAGAACTCGGAGTGTTGAAACAGAATTGTTACAAGTTTAAGGCTAGCCTGGGCATAGAGGGAGATGGTGCCAAAATCAAACAAAATTAATAATAATGATAATAATAATAGCAACAATGAAAACGTAAATACATGACCCAGTCCTGGAGCAGATGTGGTGTGTATGTGACCATGCTAAGGCAAATAGGTAGGAAAGAGCCCGGAGAATAGATGATATTTGAGACTTCAAAGATTCAAACTTCTCTCCTCAAAATTTCTACTCTTCATGGAAACTGATAATAAGTCTTTTCATGACTCTCTTTTCATTTTGAGAAACACTAATAAAACCAAACCTAAAATGACTTCTCAGGCATATCAAGGTGATTCTCTTTATCATGTCACCATCCACTCTAGAAATCTCTGGGCCCACCATTCTGCCTATAATTCTCACCAGTTCCTATTGTGTCCTATTCAATTTAGCTTACCTTAGTATCTCTTACTTACTTCCTGTCTTACTTTCAGTAACAGTTCAGTCTAGTTTGGCTAAGTACCTGCTGAGGAATAGCTCACTGGAAAACTAAAAGTATTTCTGCAGATGTTAAGATGAAGAGAAGAATTAGATACATATATTGTAATAAAAACTTTTGTTGTATTAACAACTTAGAAGATCTTTATTAAAAATGTCTTTAGAAATCTATTGACACCCTGTCTTCCTTTCCTAGCTCTAGTGCAATCACTTCATATAGTCCACCACCGCACTGGATTCTGGATCAAATGCTTATTTTCCTCTTGCTATTTTTCATTATTTTCTTTAAAATCATAAAGGGAAAATTATGCTTTCATTGACAAATTCTCTTATTAAATGTAATAGGACAACAAACCCTGGCTTTTGTGTAAGCTAGCTTGTTTGTCACTTAAATGTATCTAGAATTACATAAAGGTCAAGTAGCTGGATATATCTGTGAGGAATATTTTCTTAATCATTTTAAGTGGGAAGACCCACTTTTAATCTGGATCATTTGAGGTGAGAATATATACCTTTAAAGGTCTATTGAAATGGGAATATCCACCTTTAATCTGGACCACACTTTCTGCTGGCATTCCATATAAGGGTATGGAAGAAGATAGCTTACTGCCCTTCCCTCCTTGCTCTCATAAGCAGTGGCACATCTGTTCCTTCACTGTCTTTAGAGCCTACTTGTTCAGATCCTGGTATACTGAAGAGCAGCTGACATATTCAGCTTCATGAACTAAACAACTACTTGATTGTTGGCCATTTCATTCATATACAACCATTGCTTAACTAGCTGGGCCACAGGTTATAGGCCATTCTAATAAAGCATTTTACAAACTTGATTCCTATAGAGAACTCTGATTAACACAGCTGTCACCATAACTAAAATTGGACACAGGCTGTTGTTATATTCCAAATAGTTAGCTCTCTGAAGAGCATCAATAACCACGTCTGGGTTCAGATATTATGTAGATATGAGTGACTAGTGCTATGCAACCAACAAATACTATTGATAAATAGCTTTTATGATCAGGAAGTAAATTCAGAGATATAATCTACAAATTATTACCATGTTGGTTCAAAAGCCTCTCGGTAGAGATTGGAAAAGTATTTCTACTAATGTCTTTAAGAATGTATACATCATATAGATGCATGTAGAATAATGCATGTAGATCCATATTTATTACCCTGCACAAAATGTAAATCCATATGGATCAAAGACCTCAACATAAGGCTAGATATTCCTAATCTGATAGAAGAGAAAGTAGGGAATAGTCTTGAACTCGTTGGTATAGGAAAAAACTTTCTGAACAAAAGTCCAATAGCACAGGTGCTAAGAACAGCAATTAACAAATGGGACTTCATGGAAGTAAAGGTAAAGGACACCACCATTCAGATAAAGTGGCTGGCTCCAGAATAGGAAAGAATTCTACTAACAACACATCTGATAGAGAACTTCTTTCAAAAAAAAGTAAGGAATTCAAGAAGCTACATATCCAGAACAACAAACAAACAAACACACAAACAAACTCAAAAAACCAAAACAAAAACCCCAAGTTGTCTAACTAAAAATGGGGTACATAGCTAAAATGAAAGCTCTCCATAGAGAAAATTTTGTTGCCTGAGAAACACTTAAAGAATCTTTCCACATCTTTAGGTATCAGGGAAATGGAACTCAAAACTACTTTGAGATTTCGTCTTGTACTATGCAGAATGTCCAAGATTAATAAAACAAATGGCAGTTTATGCTGATGAGAATATGAAGTTGAAGGAACACTCATCCATTGCTGGTGGAAGTGCAATGGTAAAACCACTATGGTTTATGGTATTGCAAGCACTCTTATCCAAAGAGAAAGATAAATACCAACCCTCCCACAAACCCTACAGTCTACAGTGGTGTCCTGTCTACAAGTCATGTAATTGCAAGGATTGCACAAAGCTATGTGATAAACCAACAGTGATCTGATTGAATGCAAACCTCACTCCATGATATGGGTCACATCCCTGACAGTGCTCAGTGTCAAGAACTCGAGAATAGAAAGGTAAGGAACCTAGGGGGGGAAATGCCATTGTTCTGCTAAAAGAACATACTCATAAAGTAACTTCTAATGATATTCTGCTGTACTCGTAGATCAATATCTTACCCAGCCATCATCAGAGTGGCTTCCTTTTGCATCGTATGGGAGACAAATACAGAGATCTATACCAGATAGTGTGCAGAGAGTGAGAAACCTTTGAACATTCAATCCAAAATGTGATGTGTCTCTTAAATCCCAACACTCAGAACATAGGAAACTCTGTGGAAGTGGAGATAAAAAGACTAAGAGCCAGAGGGGATGAAGGGCTCAAAAGAAACAAGACCTTCTACACACAGTAGGTCTGACATACATATGAACTTACAAAGACTGTGGCAGTATGCAGAGGGCCTACACAGATCTGTGCCAGATTGTGTTCAAGTGCAGAGAAAAGAGGTGAACATAACCTCCATCCTTAAGCCAGAAGATATCTCTAATTTATAACCATCTGTAAATAAAAAATTACTTTTCTCCAACTGAATCTCACATTTAATTAATTAGTTAATTAATTAACTTTTAATTTTTAATTTTTAAGTTGTTATTTTTTATCTGATAGGTTCTTTGTATATATATTATAGATTCTGGTTTTTTCTTTAAGTGAGATTCCTGTATGTGCAAACATGTGTGTATCCACATCTGTGTTTCTTGTTAGCTCTTTTTCTTCTGTTTGTTTTGTCTTGTTCCAATTTATTGTGATTTTATTTTATTATTATTCTTTAGATGCCTGTCTGTATTCTAAAAAGAGACAGATAGTGTGTGACTTCAGATCAGAGCAGAGGTGGGGTAAATCTCAGAGGATTTGAAGAAAGAGAAACTGTAGTCAATATATTGTATGATGAAAAGAATCTAATTCCAATAAAAGAAAAATAGAAACAATAATGTATATAATGTTTTTTTGTGCATTTCCTTTTGCCTCTTTCCAAAGCCCTGATACCTTGGTACTTCCAATCCACTACTCATGTGATTCACTCAACAAGCTGCATCTTTCCTTTTGCTTTTGTTTGTTTTGTTGTTGTTTTTCTGTAACTTGACATTGCCACATCTCCTAACCAAATTATTCTCTCTTCAGCTGTGTGGCCTACCAACTAAGATGCTTGAATTCAGTACTACATAGGGCATGGCACAGTTTTATAAGCCGTGCTATGAACTCTGTGTCTCACAGCACATCTTTATGGCTCCCAGACACTTAATCTTCAAATAGAAAGTCTACAATGGCAAATCTTAAGGTAAGACTTACAACATCCCTTCCAATCTCTGGTTCTTGGGTCTCTTAGAACTACCACTGGTGTAATATTTCAGCATCATATTGTCTTCATAGCCCTGGAATTAATTTCTAAAATTTCTCTACTTAACTTAGGGCAATGATTTTTTCCAAGCCTCTTAGATCCCCAGATACCAGTGAATCAGATTGTAGGTTCAAATCCAAGAAAGGGACCTAATACAATTTAGTTTTGGTGGACCCAGAGCTCTTCTTCATATAAGAAAGATTTGGATGTTTCAATAAATTATGTGTCTCTAGATGTGCTTGCTATACTGATTTCTCTCCTGTAACCTTGCAAGGGAGTTTTGTAGATTTTCTCTCTTTTACGAACTCACATAGTTCTGAAGCTCCTTATTCTATTTGTTATTACTGGCTACAGATAAGCCATTCCCTCAGTCTCATAATAATTCTTATGCTTTTCTGCTTACCTTGATGTGGGGCTGTAAGTACAATCCAACCCCAGATTGTGTCTGTTTTAGCCAGTATGCCACATTTGGAAACAAGTCTGTCACACTGCAAGGGGTGGTCTTGGATCACCAAAAGTGCAGCTGGGAAATCTTCTTATGATTAAATTTGTCTGTCTATGGAAAAAATATTATTTGAAAACAATTAAGTCTTATTTTTTTTCTTGATATCAAGACAACTAGGAAATGCTCCAAAAAAGGTTGAAGAGAAATGCTATATTTTGGAGGAGAATTGAGAGCTTTGAAATGGCATACTTTATTCCACATTACAGTGCATAAATACACTCTTTTTCCAGTCTCATTTCTTACTGAAAATATCTAGTTTCAATCCCCTTTTTGTTTATCTTCTCTCTCTTTCCCTTTCCAAATAAAATTCTTAAATTTACCAGTACTTTTCCTTATAACTCTTTCTTTTATATATTATCTCAGCTTTTCTAATGCTGATTGTTAGAAAAAATTACTTTCTTGCTTACCATTAAGAAGTCATGGTCGCTACAGTGATATGCTCATTCACTATCAAAGACTATAAATAAGTCTTGGATTAGTCAGTATATAAATCCTCTTACCTTTTACACCGGAAATCTCTTTTATAGAAATCAACATTGTCTCATGTCTCCTTTTCTACTTTAGTTTGTTGCATTGGATGCAACAGATAGCCGAATATTTAAGCTTTTGGTGGTTGATCATTTCATTTTTATAATTTTATACTTATGGGCCATCATCTTAATAATTATGATTCATGGACTCATATCTAAGATCTATGATGAAATATTTAAAAATAAAAACTGAATGTAATTAAGATAATTACCATGATAAAGGATATGTAATCAAATTAAGGCACACTACAGTTACTAATATTTGATAGTTAGAAATATTTGTCACATCAAATATTTATCAGACAAAAATTATAGAGTCTTAAAAAACAAGGGAATAGAGTTGTTTGCATAAACAAAACACTGAATATAAAATACACTATATATGAAGAAATAATTACCTAAAATCGCTGAAGATATAAGTAAGACAAACAATTGATACATAAATCTATAATTTGGCAGGCTAAGGGCATTGAGTGTGTTGTTTCCTTTAACTGAGTATACCACCCTTCTCCTGTGCAGCTGTTTACATGGCAACAGGCTCCAGGTGACAAAGATCAGAGTTCCAGACTTGAAAAGCAGCTGGGAATTTTAAAAAGAAAACTCTGAACAGACTGAAAAACAAGGAGATCTAGACATGGAGCATAAACTGCCCAAATAGCTAGCTGACAGTTATATAATAGGAGTGTGGAGAAACCTTGGGAGGTGTGATTGGAATGCAGCCAGAAGCCAGAGGTAAGTACACTCATGTATTACTGAATGATGGAGCTACATTTTGTGAGACACATCCCTAGGTGATTTTGTCATCATGTGTACATCATAATGTATTCTTATCTGAGCCTAGATAGTGATGCCTACTATATATCTCGGCCCATAGGCTCTTACTAGCAACATAGAGGGATTTATATATCTAGGGGACACAGAACAAAACAATACAAGATTGAATCAGTCACAAGAAAAAAATTGTGTGCTAAAATGTAAAATAAAATACATTAACATGAGATACATAAGCCTTCTGTGTATGTGGCACAGCATACTTTTTAGTGGTAACATTTTTGTTACAAAAACACACTTGAACATAATAATAGAATAATGAAGTGAATATATGCTCAATAACTTAGTTTATTTCATTGTCTTATGTACCACACACAGTTGTACTCACTATGTTTGTGCGCCGTGTCAGCGTAGTAGACTTGATTGTGCATAGGAATAATACACTGTGCTGCAATGCTGTGATGCTTAGGATGCCTCTCAGCAATTGTAGTATTTTTTGCTACATCATAAGCTCATGTGACTACCTTCATGTAGATGATCTAATTTCAGTATATGGCACATGACCGTATATTTTGGAACCTCAAGTTATCTCAGAATTATCCCTATGAATTTATTTTCTTACCTGGCTGAATTCTGTAGCCATGCTCAGTTAAGTCACAGGAAGATTAGTGTCAGAATACAAGACCCATGAGCAGCAGAGAAGCTAGAAGCTGGTAGATTTTCTGGAGCCAGGTGAAGAATACAAGGCACCATATCTGCTTAAATCTCTGGCTTACTGACAAACATGATGGCTTTGAGTATTCCGTAAAAAGTCTGTGTAACAGTGAACCACCTGGAAAGACTGAGAGCAATGATGTGGGAACAGGTGTGTCCTGCTGGGCCAGGAAGTTGCAAAATGGGATGGAAGTCAAGAGGAGACACCAGAGCATACAACTTGATTATAGACAAGCAACTGTATGAAAAGGTGAAAGCCATTGCTGAGATGGCTCAGTTGACAATGCTGCCCCCTCTCTCCCTATCTATTCAATATAGTAATTAAAGTTCTAGCTACAGCAATTAGATAACAAAAGGAGGTCAAAGGGATACAAATTGGAAAGGAAGAAATCAAAATATCACTATTTTCTTATTTTTTTAATGATTTATTGGTTTGCTATATAGTATTAACTACAAGAAAATGATTTTGTTCATATTTACCTTTCCCCTGAGATTCAACTCTGTCTAAAATAAAACAATAGCTTTTAACTTTCTTTTAAAGGGAAGACAGGGCTAACCACTTATGATGAACAGCAGCCTCTGGTCTATATGAAGCAATTATGGTAATTGGTATAGAGAAAGGTACCCATTCGAATATCAAGCAAACAAGCACCATTAATAGTTCAGGATAAGAAAAAATATTCTATTTTTCATGAGAGAAAAGAAAGGGTTATTGAAAAGTTCACTGGAAAAAGGTTGCTCTGTTGATACCATTTGTTTCCTTAAGAACATCCTGGAGCTTCCTCTTTCAATAGAAAGCCATTTAAGAAGTTTCCTTTCTGCCTCAAATCCAGTCTCTTGGTTGCTTTGGTTTCCACATCCTCCTTGGCTCTGCCTGTATTAGCGCCCCCTGCTGCACCAAACCCAGCATTGCTACAGTTAGTGCAATTCATTTCCATTCTCCAGCCTTCATCATCCTCTACTTTGGCTAATAAAGACTAATTAACTTTCTTTTTGTCTCTCGTTCATTTTCTGCTTTGTCCACCATCCTTCCGTGTTTGAAACTGAGTACTGATCAACATTTTTCTTCATCTTATCATTCTGAAAAACATCATTTAACAATTTCTTTCTTCTTGATGCTCCCACTATTTTAAATCAAGTGTGTGCACCTCATTCTAGGATTAAACAATGCTCTAAGCATCAATGAAATTTTAGAGATCCACAGTCAGAATCAACTATGCCCTTTAGAAATAACTACAAATGAAAAAGGTGAGAAAACTTTAACAGGATTTTAACTCTACATGTAGTGGATCAGGGCCCGCAAAGCATGCTGATCCTATGCCTCTCCACTCTTACCTTTCTTGAGTCTGTATGTTTCCATGCCTCAAGATTCTTATTTTGTACCCACCATATGTGCAACTACTTCCTTTTTATGCCTCTTTCTTGCATGTCATGCCTCTGGTTCTCTCCAAGAAACTGTAATCCATAAAATCAATATAGTCAAAGTGTTAGACAACTTTTCTCTGAATGCCACAGCATTAGGACCTAAGGATATTTTAATTTTAAAAACTGGTAACATCGAAATATAGATTACTGACTAAATAACCAATTTTAGTATGGAATTATAGGCTCAGTTTAGATATATTCAAGATAATATTTGTCAGTTTGGAATAAAAGGAATATTTTTGCTGTCTTAAGTCATAATCCTATAATAATCAGGATCAGTGCCATTAAAATTGCAAAAATCAGCAAACAAATGTTGAATGCTAAGGTCAATGAAGTGCTCAGGGGTCTTCATAAAGGACATGGAAACAGAGCTATACAGGTGTTTCTATTTCGGGATAAATACAAAGATAAGAACAAAAGCAAGATGAGCAAATAGTATGCAGGTATGCCAGTATTAAGCATACATATAAACTATATATATATATACGTATATGTGCATATTCATATGCATATACATATACATGTGCATGCACACATATATATCATATACATCATATACATCATATACATATAAATACACACACATAAAATACACATGTACGTTGAACACATATACACATATTATACACATACAATTGCACACACATGTATATATGTGTGTACATTAATTTACATACATGTACACATATATATACATGCATGTATGTACGTATATTTCTGTTGCTCAAGTCTCAGAAAACAGCGTAGCAAATATTCAACATTCATTCCCTCCAAGGGCTTTCTCCCTCTCATCAACTCTGCACTAACTCTCTTCTGAGTTCTATTCCAAAGTCATAGTATGTTCTCAAACACACTAAGATAGTTCCCTTCCTTCCTTCTCCTCCCTTTCCTCTCTCCATAGCTTCTTTCTCTTCCTTTCCTTCTTCCTCTTCCCTCCTTCCTTCCTTCCTTCCTCCTTTGTTCCTTCCTTCCCTTTTCTGCCTTTATAGAGAGAAAGCAAAGGGAAATGATATCTACTTCTGATTTAAAACCTAAATTACTTAGGAAGCAAGTTATCCAAATCCTAAAGTAGAATAATATGTGATATAAGAGAGTTACACACACACACACACACACACACACACACACACACACACACACACACACACACACACATTTATATGCTATATTGACTGAATGAACACTGTTCAGTATTGGTGATTTGTTTTATTTGTACCTGTGCCTTGGCCTTATTCTGTTTCAAACCCTAGACAAGTTGGTTTGGGAACTTCTTCCTGTCTCAGGAAATGAAGGAGGCATACAGGGTACATGAATAATTTTCTCTTATTGGAGCTCCTGTGTATTCTGACCCTGTTTTGAAATCTAATTAGGGAATGCTTTCTGATAAAGTTTTGGTTCCTAAAACCTTCTTACTATCTCTAGAGTCTCCTGTTAACAGATGGAGAGACACTAACTGATCTCAGAGGAATGGTTATGGAAGACACAGCTCTCAGAACAAATGCCTTATTATCCCTTGAGAAGCATAATAAATCATAGTTTGGCACTGAGCAGGAAGTGTCACCAACCAAGTTGTTGGCAACTCTTTATCTGGTTGTAAAGATTAAAAATTTAGGCGAATAGACAACCCAGAAAGTACAGTAAAAGAAATCTGTGTTAGACAGATCTAAGCAAAAATCAAGTGCTCGATGCTAAAGGCAGCAGACATACCTAAAGGAGGGAGAAAATCTCCACGGAGCTCTTCATGTCATAGGTAAGATAACTTAGTTCTTTGAGACTAAGAAGTTTGCCAGGATCATATAGAGAGCTGTGACAGAGCTGACTCCAGAGTCAGGCCTGGTTTCCAGCACCCCTTCTACTCAGTTTTGTAGATTGAACATATGTGCCAAACTATGAGTCGAATTAGTACTGATATTGAATTAAACTGTAATTATAAAATTTTAAAAGAAAACCACACACATTTGTACAGATTTTCAAGTAAAATACCTGTTCTGCTCTGGTTGTACAGTTTTAGAACATTCCATTTAGAATAATATAATGGACAAAACAGTTAATAATTTTACTCTAGGAAACTTGCTAAAATGGGAGAATTTACCACTTAGTTTTGTGATATGTAAACCGAGAGGTTTAGATTTAAGATATCACATTCCCCCTCAAATGTCTCTTCTTTTGTCTATTATAAACCTAACCAAATACATAAACATTCCCTTCAAAATTACCTTCGGCTCTTTTGTGCATTTTCTCACTTTGGATGTACTTGATTTTTATATGAATTAAATATAACCAAGAAATTAAATATGAAATGCCTTCAACTCCTGGTGCAATGCATATTTCCAGCCCACTTTGCTAAGCTGTACATTGCTTTTAATACATCAACACAGTTGAAACTGAGATACTGCAGACCTAGACTTTGCATCCACTGGGGAGTTCATTAGTAGATGTCTTCTTCAGTTCAAAGATGGCACTTGAGAGTTTTAAGACTCTCTAGTTTACTAATTAGCCTACCCCCAAGGAGCGTGTTTAACATCATTCAAACCTTTTTAACTTTATTGATATGGGCATTTGCACATCACTGTATTCATTTTATTGTGTCTAAATCCCTAGTTGCATCCAAGGACAAGTACTTCAAGACACATTAGGAATCCTGCTTAATGATTTTCTTCATCAGATTTATGAATATTTATTTACAAGTAAATAATGGGTTTTGTTTTACTTTTCATCTTACTAAGCATATTGTTTTTACAACCTCTCCCTTAAGCCTTAGGTTACCATAACTACATATAATAAAATTAAATTCATGGTGGTTTGATAAATTCTGAACTTATTCCCACCAAGCGGCAAATTAATCACAGTTGAAACCTTTGACAGGACCCTCTGTTTTGCAGGTGATCCTCTGGAAATTAAGGAGGTCTCATGGTAGGCAAACTTGCAATTAGTTTTATAAATTCAGTTGCCCTGCTCTGTTTTACTGTGAGCTTCCATGGTAAATTGTTTCATTTGGATGATTTTGTGTAGAATTGTTCCCAAAGTATTACCTTGAGTGTTGAAGAAGCAAGTGGCAGTTCTTGCTGAAGTTGAATTAACAGAGCAGTATCTCACAGGGCCTGTTTCAAAGCTGAGTGCTTCTTTTCCCTCCAGCTATCAGTAGCTGAGACCTACTGGAAACTGGACAGGTGCGCTATTATACCATGGATACTTTGACCTCCTATCCTCCCTTCACATCTCTACATGTCTCTTCTGATTCTCAGGCATAGTGGAAACTTGGTATAAGTTTGTATAAGTTCAGCCACATCCTCTTTCATAAAACCCTTCCATGTTTTCCCTGTGCAATTACAGGAAAAACTTTATCAGATTGCCAAGCTAAGGCAGGACTTGAGATTGGCCCATCCATTGATTCCGCTGAACTGCAACCTGAGTGATTCTATAAACAAGAGGCCATCTAACTGAAGAGCATAAAAAAGAGCACAGGCAGCCAAGTCACAATCATAGGCAGCAGATTCTGCAGAGGATGCCTCTCTAAGGCAAAGGTCTCATCATGTGTCCAGATAAGGAAGATACCTTGTTCTAGCTGGTCAAATCACTTCTGTACTTCTGTATCTCATCTATAAAGCTAACTGACCTGCTGCTCGCCAGAGCTTCTGAACCTCCTATGATCATCCTTGCCCAGACCATAGACTTCTTTTCTCAGATAAACTGTTAAATGTTATTTGTCAAAGCCCTATAAAGCGCTGCATGCTGGAAGTCTTCAGTTGTTTTCTATGTCTCTTCTTTTCCATCATTACCAGGGAAATTACCCTGGTGCCCACTTTTCAATTTCTTGGACATATGATGGCCTTTTCATATTACAGACCGTCATTTACACTCCTTTTTCCTCTGTTACAGTACTAATTTGCCATTAATATCCTAATTATTTTGCAGAATTCAGGTTACAAATTTCTTCACTCTATCTACATTTCATTCTTTGATTTGCTCTATCAAAGTGCTTTATCTTTCACCATAGGATTTTTAGGAATAGTAACTGCATATTCAGTTATTTAACTTAAAGTTCACGCTTTATACAAGAAAGCACATTTTATGAGAACATGGGCCATTGCCTCCTTTAATAACTTGTAAATGCCAATGTAAAATGTCTAGACTGTTATGTCACACTAGAACACGCTGTCACACAGGTTACCAAAACCCATTTAGTGCTTAAATAAGTGACTGGTGCTAGGTATTTTTAGTTATCCTCAACTTTACCTTGTCCTGCTACTAATCCAGTGTCAGCAACAATGTTAACTGTTGCATGATCTCAAAAGCAATTGGATATTCTATTTCACACATTTGAGAAATATGAGCATCAGTGGGACAAAGGGGCATAAGAGGGATTTTATATCTAGGACATTAAAATGAGTGGCAGGAAGTACATTTGACAGTGAAGCTGATGGATAATTTTTGCCATATATTCTGTTTTTATGAAATAATATATGACACAGAGAATTTAAACCTCAGATAGAGTGGACATTCAGGCCTGTCACTTTCTTCCTATCTCTTTAATTTGATCCCACACCTACTAAATTATACAGTTAGTTCACTGGAGAGCTGAAGCTTTCCGTGATGTCCTACTATAGAATTTTCTCTCCTTTTTATAGCCGACTGAAATCTATTTAGTTGACTCAGAATGATTCTGATTATAACCCTTGAATTCATGTTCTTTAAATTCTCATGGCCAAGTAATGGCATTAATTTCTTTACATGGCTTCCTTCCTGTATCTTTGTATGAGCCCTTGCTCCTAAAAACAATATTCTAAACTATTTGAATGACTTAAGGTTTAAAAATACAGCAAAAGAATGTCAAATGATACATTGTTTGAGGACTGAATTATTTACTCAGGTATATATGACTTCTAAAGCCAACTGCCTTTGAGTAATCTTCCCATGAAATTTCTACTTAATAAAATAAACATTTTAGGGAACAAAAGATATTATTAGTGACTGAAACAATAGATATTTTGATATCTTTTGCTGTCAATATTTTTTAAAGTAATATATTATAGGGTCTAATCTGTTCTACTTTCTTATTGAAGATGTTGACCATGTAATATTGCCTGGCAGGTTCCCTTTTCTCAGAGGTTACTTTGATTCTCCAATCCTATTCCAGGAAAATTACCTATTGCTTTTGGTGCCCATTTACTTGCCTTATGGATTGCATTTGTGGTTGATAGTCTATTAAATTACTGTGCAGATTGGATTCAGGCCAGTGGTTAAAATATTTCTATTAGACTCCAGCAGCATACGTGTATCTCTTACAAATTCACATAACTTTCTTATCATTCTGACTGTTTCATTCTGGCCAAGGAGGCTGAACTCGGGGCCCACTCAATTTCACAGGTGCATGCCAGTCAGCAGGTTTTAGGAACTGTTTGGGAACAGAGAATAGTGTCCACAGTCAATGCAGAAGTTTGTACATCACCATATTGCTATGAGAAAGGCCCGAGTTTCACTTTGGTATGTTCTTCCAGTAGAGAAATGTCTTTCTATTTTTAATAACCAAAAATCATGAAGCACACAAGTTTTAGTACATTTTGATTATTTAATCTGTTATGTCTTTGAAAAGGCAACATATTTATTTGTCTTTTTTTAATATTTTCTATATATTTTATGCATTTGTGTTGAATCTAATGTTCTATCTGTCTGTCACCCTCTCCTTCACAAGAAATAGCAAATGTGCTGCTGCTTTGCGAAGCACGATACAGGCATGAATACAAGCATATGGGGCACAATATGTAGACTTCTTCCATTATCTAATTGCAAGACACAGTTGGCCTTGAGACTCCTCATGCTGATAATGTATTGACGCTTTAATTTTGTCCTATTATTTCCAGGGGAATGAAGAGATGTGATCATTATCATATACATTTTTGATTGATATATCAGTCATTAAATTTCTCTTAGAAATAAAAACAAGGAGGCATGACAGTAGCCAAACTTTCATTCTCAGACTGAGTAATAAGTTGCATGGGGCAATGACTTTATTTGGCTACTATTGAATCAGTATAAGTTTTGGTATTCTTTTAAATTTGGAGGTTTAGAAGATAGGACAAATAATTTCCTGTTACCGTGGCTTTTCTAAGGGAGGCCCATGTACATAGTGAAATGTCAGCATGTTTGTAAAATCATGCCTGCCTTTGTCAGGAAACTGAAAGTCATCTTCCCACACCAATGTTACTGGGTACCATCGAATCTACTGAGAATCCTAATAGACCACAAAGCAATGGAAAACTGATTCACTTGTTTGATCTTGGTATGAGGTATCCATATTCCATCACTCTCATACATTGCAACTTCTGGTTTATAGACATTTGGGCACTGAGTCTTGTTGTACAATTAACTGTATTAACAATGTGTTAGCCAGGCATGAGGATACACATATACTATCCCTGCACTAAGGAAACTAAGGTGGGGGATGAATGAATTCAAGACCAGTTTGGGCTACAGAGATCTGCTTGCCTGCCTCTACCTCAGAATACTGGGATTAAAGGCATGCATCACTACGACTAGCTAACGTAATACCTTAAAATACATAAAATATGAAGATATAGGTCTGAGATTAACAGACAAGGAAAATTTCATAATATATTTTTATCAAATTTAATCTAAGTATTCTAAGACTTCCCACTTTGGAGTGGTGAAAATTATTTCATTTTGAGGGCAAATATCTAAAACTTTGTTTTCTATGAATTTACTGGGATAAAGAATTCTGTATTTTATTATAGCTACATTTTTGAAACTCTTTTATTCAATGTAATATATAGATATAATTTGTAAAAGTATTTTTTCTAATTTATTGTCTAAATGTTTTAAAATCATAGACTTTTTTTGGTTTTACCTCTGGAATTTGGATCCAGCCTAAAATAAGTTATATTCAAGCACAGAACAATATTTCTAGCCTACTTTCCTTTTTTTGACTTGCCTACCAATGCTATTGAAGAATCAATTTTAACTTTAGATTTTAGCATCAAAGCACAGAGTTTAATCTGTATCAACTGATAAAATTTAAAATAATTTATTATGCCTATTCTGTAACTACATATTTTCTGATGTAATTTTAGTCATAATTTGGGGTTATTGGTTAAAAAGATGAATTTTTGAAATGTACTTTATAAGAAGCCAATTGTTGTGCTTGAAAAATGACTTGTTTGCTCAGTATTCTGTTTGTTGCTAACAAACACATTGAAAAATGAACTTCCTTTAGCACCAGCCTCCAGGGTAATCAACTATAGGCATGTGGACGATGAATAACCAGCAATTGTCTGCTCAAAGGTGACAAGGGCTTTATACACATTGTAAGTCTGGCAAAGAAATAAATCTCATTCATTCATTCATTCTTTTGGATTCTGGCAATAAGGATGTACAAACTAGAAAAGCAGCAGATATAGAAGAATTGCAGTTGCAAATAATTGACTGACAATTTAAAATTTATTTCTTGCTTTGATTTCATTAATTCAACCATATTTTAGGGAGACATTTATATAAGTATCTATTCTATGGTGGCAGAATATGCACAAATAATCTTCTTGATTAATTTCATTTTTATTATAACATATCAAGATGCTACATAAAACAAGCAAATGAAATTGCATTTCTACTACATCCCCTGCTAACTTTATGCAAATCTTGCATAGGATTTCTTTTCTTATGTTTGCATTGAATTCCAAATGAAGTAGGGTATGGTCAGCAGATTGGGAGAACAAGAATGAGAACATGGGACCTCTTAAGTTTCCACTGAGGCCATTATAAATATGGATCAACTGTCACCTTTTGAAACTTTGAAGTGAGCAGCAAAGTCCACTAGTAAAGCACATTCTGGTAAATTACAGGAAAATCACATGCCAACACTCAATCACATAATGTATGAAATTGAGTTGCGATAGCCATGTCTTATAAAGTGTGAAAAATGAGGCTATTATCTGTCTTGAACAATGTATAATAATGATCACTGTGATAATATCAGCAAGAGTAGCAATTACTCTTCTATCTTATCTTTTAAACACACCAAAAGGCTTATTGCAACTAATTACAACGGAAACTATATAGTATGTATTTTAATTCAGTGGTTTATACTTAGACACAGGTTGGTTAAAACCCACCCAAAGATCATTCAGTTACTGAGGTTCTGATAGGAGATCATATCTTTGAAGACAAATATACATGAAAGTTTTCTTTTCTTTTTTGAAAATAAATTTTCATACAAAATATTCCAATAATGGTTTTCCCTACCTCTTTTCCTCCAAGATCCACCCCATCTCCCCACCCATCCAACTGCAGGCTTTCTCCCCTCCTCCACCTCCTCCCAGCCCCTGCTTCTCTCAAGAAAACAAGTCAAATTAAAAAAAAATAAAAATAAAGTTTTAAAAGCAAGAAAAACACATAAAAACATGCATGGACACACACACCCCTCACCTCCACCAAACATATACACTCCAAACCTATAAAAACACAAAATCAAAACAAGAGGTCATAATATAAAAGCAAAAACAAGGCAAAAATGCTCAAACCATGCAATTTGATACAAACCAAACCAAACAACAAACAAACAAACAAACAAAAAGCTCTGAAACATACCATTGTGTTCCTTATGTGTTGGCCATTTACTACTGAGCATTAGTCTGGCCTTAAGAGTGTATACATAGAGAGACTCAGTCTACTGGAAAAAAAATAATTTTTCCTTTGCAGGCAGGTATCAATTGGAGACACCTTCTTGATTAAGGATGGAAGCTCATGTCCACTTCCCCCTTTTATCCCTGAGAACCCATCTTGCTTTAGTCTTTGCAGGTTCTGTGTATGCTGCTACAGTCTCTGTGAGTTTGGATATGCATCAGTCCTGTTGTGTCTGGAAGTCTCGGTTTTCTTTGTGGTTTTTATCCCCATTGCTTCTTACAGTCTTTCTGCCTCCTTTTCAGTATATATTCCTGAGACCTAAGGTAAGAAGCTTTGTGAAGACTTCTCATTTAGGATTGAGTGTTGTCAGGTTTCTGACACATTGTCCAGTTGAGGGTTTCTATGTTAGTTCCCATCAACTATACATCAGGTTTCCTGAAACCCTAAAGAGCAAATACCACTTTGAAGAATAGATTCTTTCTTCATTGCAAGGTATCATCTTAACAGCAACAACATATGTTTGTTTGTTTGTTTTTTGCTGAGACAGGGTTTCTCTGTGTAGCCCTGGCTGTCCTGGAACTTACTCTGTAGACCAGGCTGGCCTTCAACTCAGAAATCCACCTGCCTCTACCTATCAAGTGCTGGGATTAAAGGCGTGCGCCACCACTGCCCGGCGCAACAACATATTTTTATCACTAATAATTTTGTAACATACTATTGTTTATGCTAGAATAAATCATGGAGGAAAGTCAGAGTAAAAGTTACTAATTTCCTTAAAATTTCAACAGGAACAGCAACAATTCTTTCTTGCTTTGTTTTTCATTGATCTAAGATGTATTTTGTTCTTTAAAATTTCACTAGTCTTGTTTACATCACTCTGGTATACCATCATAGCTTAGGTTTGATTTATGTAGTATGATGCAGAATAAGAAATAGGACATTTAGACTTTTCTGGCCTTACTTGTAATCTTGGATTTGCTGTCATGATCATGTGCAAGTTACTTTGTCTCCCCATGTCTTAGAATAGTAATCCATAAAATAAAGATTTATTTTTAACAATTCTCTAAGGCTTCAGCTCTGAATGTGACTTTCATGCTTCTTTTATCTACAGAAATAGGAGCCAAGAAAAAATCAAACAAGGGGCATCTTCTATCAGTTTTTTTCTCATTTAAGTAAGACTACAGTTGCATTGATACTATTAGAACAACTACTAGCCATTCATTTAGTATGTTTCATTCTACCATGCAGTGTGTGTGTGTGTGTGTGTGTGTGTGTGTGTGTGTGTGTGTGTGTGTGTGTCTGTGTGTGTGTGTGTATTTATCAAGTTAAAACATTTGTTTCATTTATGAATTTAGCAACCAAATGCTTTCAATTCAAAAGTCCTTATTTTAGTTAACAAGAAATAATTAAAAATTACCGACTTTTTCTTTCATTTGTTATGTATCTAAGGCAGAGCAATGGGTACTAAGTGATAATAAAAATGAATCAGGCATGAACAGTGCTCCATAGCCAAATAGCACCAGGAGAAAGCTACCCTCCCAGGAGTGTGGAAAAGCCATGAGTGGGGTTAAGATGAGCACCACTGCTCAGCGGGACACACCCGGAATCCTCAGGACACAGGGACTGAAGAAAAGCCTGGGACAGGAGCCGTCCCCTTTCCATCTGTGGCTGGTGACCTCAGCCTGTGCCACAGGGCTCCATAGCCAAATAGTGCCGGGAGAAAGCTAGAGTGTGGACAAGCCTGTCTGCTCAGAGGGACCCTCCTGGAATCCCAGTACACAGTGACTGAGGAGTGGCCTTCTGGTTTCTTTCTGTGGCCCGTAAGCTGATCCTGTGACACAGGGCTCCAGCAGGAGAGAGATGGACAAGATCCTTCTGGCTTCTGTCTACACCCCAGATCTGACCCTGTGCCACAGCTCTCTAAACCCAAATTCCTCTCAGAGAGAGCTAGTCTTGAAGGAGTATTGACACAGAGGCTTACAAGAGGGACAAGCCACAGCCAGAGAGAGTAAGACCAGCTAACAACAGAGTTAACTAAATGGCATAAGGCAAGAGCAATAACATAAGGAACAGAAACCAAGGCTACTTGACATCATCAGAGCCCAACTCTCCCACCACAGCAAGCCCTCGATACCGCAACACACCAGAAAAGCAAGACTCAGATTTAAAATCATTTCTCATGATGATGATAGAATATGTTAAGAAGGAAATAAAAAACTCCTTTAAAGAAATACAAGAGAACACAGGTAAACAACTAGAAGCGCTTAAAGAGGAAACACAAAAATCCGTTAAAGAATTACAGGAAAACACAATCAAACAGGCGAAGGAAATGAACAAAACCATCCAGGAACTAAAAATAGAAATAGAAACAATAGAGAAATCACAAAGGGAGACAACCCTGGAGTTAGAAAACCTAGGAAAGAGATCAGGAGTCATTGATGCAAGCGTGACCAACAGAATACAAGAGACAGAAGATAGAATCTCATGTGTGGAAGGTACCATAGAAAACATTGACACAACAGTCAAAGAAAATGCAAAATGCAAAAAGCTCCTAAGCAAAAACATCCATGAAATCCAGGACACAATGAGAAGACTGAACCTAAGGATAATAGGTACAGAAGAGACTGAAGATTCCCAACTTAGAGGACCAGTATATATCTTCAACAAAATTATAGAAGAAAACTTCCCTAACCTAAAGAAAGAGATGAACATAAATAAACAACACGCTGATAGAACTCCAAATAGATTGGATCAGAAAAGAAATTCCTCCCATCACATTATAGTCAAAACACCAAATATACAAAATAGGGAAAGAATATTAAAAGCAGTAAGGTAAAAAGATCAAGTAACATATAAAGGCAGACCTATCAGAATTACACCAGACGTCTCACCAGAGACTATGAAAGCTAGAAGATCCTGGGAAGATCTCATACAGACCCTAAGAGAACACAAATGCCAACCCAGGCTGCTATACCCAGCAAAACTCTCAATTATCATAGATGGTGAAACCAAAATATTCTATGACAAAACCAAATTTTCAAAGTATGTTTCCACAAACCCAGCCATACAAAGAATAATAGATGGAAAACTCCAACTCAAGGAGGGAAGCTACACCCTAGAAAAAACAAGAAAGTAATCTTTCAACAAACTCAAAAAAATATAGCCACTCAAACATGAAAATAATGTCGAAAATAACAGAAAACAACAATCACTATTCCTTAATATCTCGTAACATCAGTGGACTCAGTTCCCCAACAAAAAGACATAGACTGACAGACTGGATCCATAAAGAGGACCAAGCATTTTGCTGCATTCAGGAACGCACCTCTGTGATAAAGACAAACACTACCTCAGAGTAAAGGGCTGGAAAACAAATTTCCAGGCAAATGTTCCCAAGAAACAGACTGCAGTAGCCATTCTAATATCGGATAAAATCACTATTACCCAAAAGTCATCAAAAAAGATAAAGAAGGACACTTCATACTCATCAAAGGAAAAAATCTACCAAGAAGAACTCTCAATTCTGAACATCTATGCTCCAAACGCAAGGGCACCCACATTCATAAAAGAAACTTTATTAAAGCTCAAAGCCCACATAGTACCTCACATAATAATAGTAGGAGACTTCAACACCCCATTATCATCAATGGACAGATCTTGGAAACACAAACTAAACAGACATAGTGAAACTAGCAGATGTTATGAACCAAATGGATTTAACAGACATCTATAGAACATTTCATCCTAAATCAAAGAATATACCTTCTTCTCAGCACCTCATGGTACCTTCTCCAAAATTGACCATATAATCGGTCACAAAACAAACCTCAACAGATACAAGAAGATTGAAATAATCCCATGCCTCCTATCAGATCACTACGGATTAAGACTGGTCTTCCATGGCAACAACAACAACAACAGAAAGCTCACATACACATGGAAGCTGAACAATGCTCTATGCAATGATATCTTGGTCAAGGAATAAATAAAGAAATTAAAAACTTCCTAGAATTTAATGAAAATGAATGTACAACATACCCAAACTTGGTTCAACTGGCAGTCTACATGCAGAAGAATGCAAATTGATCCATTCTTATCTCCCTGTACAAAGCTCAAGTCCAAGTGGATCAAGGACCTCCACATAAAACCAGATACACTGAATCTAACAGAAGAGAAAGTGGGAAAAGCCTCGAACACATGGGTACAGGGGAAAAGTTCCTGAACAGAACACCAATGTCTTATGTTCTAAGATCAAGAATAAACAAATTGGACCTCATGAAATTACAAAGCTTCTGTAAAGCAAAGGACACTGTCAATAGGACAAAATGAAAACCAACAGATTGGGAAAAGATTTTTACCAATCCTATGTCTGATAAAGGGGTAATATCCAATATATACAAAGAACTCAAGAAGTTAGACTCCAGAAAACCAAATAACCCCATCAAACAACGGGGAACAGAGCTAAACTGAGAATTCTCAACTGAAGAAATTCATAGGGCTGAGAAGCACCTAAAGAAATGTTCAACATCCTTAGTCACCAGGGTAATGCAAATCAAAACAAGTCTGAGATTCCACCTCACAGCAGTCAGAATGGCTAAGATCAAAACTCAGGTGACAGCAGATGCTGGTGAGGATGTGGAGAAAGAGGAACACTCCTCCATTGTTGGTGGGATTGCAAGCTGGTACAGCCACTCTGGAAATCAGTTTGTTGGACTTTCAGAAAAATGGACATAATACTCCCTGAGGACCCAGCTATACCACTCCTGGGCATATACCCAGAAGATGCTCCAAGATGTAATAAAGACATGCTCTACTATGTTCATAGCAACCATATGTATAATAGCCAGAAGCTGGAAACAACCCATATGTCCCTCAGCAGAGGAATGGATACAGAAAATGTGGTACATTTACACAATGGAGTAATACTCAGCTATTAAAAACAATGATTGAATGAAATTTGCAGGCAAATGGATGGAATTTGAAAATATCATCCTGAGCGAGGTAACTCAGTCACAAAAGAACGAACATGGTATGTACTCACTGATAAGTGGATATTAGCCCAAAAGTTCGAAATACCCAAGTCTCACCTTACAGTAGTCGCTGGACTGAGAGTGAGGTCCCAGATGGAGGAGTTGGAGAAGGGACTAAAGGAGCTGAGAGAGTTTGCAGTCCCATGGAGGAAGCAACATTGTCAACTGGCCTGACCCCCCTGTGTTCCTGGAGACTGGACAATCAACCAAAGAATACACATGTAGAGACTCATGGTTTGGACCACATATATGGCAGAGGAGGGTCTTGTTGGCCATCAGGGGGAGGAAAGGCCCTTGGGTCTGAGGGTGTTAGAGGCCCCCTTATAAGGGAATGCCAAGGTGTGAAGACAGGAGTGGGTGGGCGGGAAAATACCCTCATAGAGGCATGGGGAGGCAGAGGGGATAGGGAGTTTCCAAAGTGGAGACCTGGAAAGGGGGAAACATTTGAATTATAAATAAAGTATCAAAAATAAAAATTAAAAAAATGAATCAGGCATGATATAAATGATCAGTGAGTGTTAGTTATTGGATAACATCACCATACTTTTTAATTTTGCATGAATTGGATTACTGGTTCTTAATAGTGTCTCTGTATAGTTCCTATTCATTCTGTAGAACTAATGAATAACATGATTACAGAGCCTTTAATGGCTAAGTTGAGAATTGATCCTCTGGCTGGCTCCAAATCTTATACACTATGTTATGACAAATGTCCCTCTGAAATATCTGCAGGTAACTTTCCTTTTGCCATGAGAATTTTTGGAATCCACTGTAGAATTAAGCCTCATTATCTGTTCAATTTTAAATTATTTAGGAAAAGAAATTGAAAGTAAATTTATCAAATGGCTAAATAAAAGTTATAATCTACAAAATATCATTTTAAGAGAAATCAGTCAAGGAGAATCTGTCATTAATTTATAGACAACTGGCTTGATGAATTTCTTCATGGCTTCCTGAGTCCATCTGTGTCTGCTTTAAATCTACAAATGTTCCAGGTCAATTGTTATATCACAACATAAAGGGAGTTTTCTGACCCTATAATATGAAGAGAAAGCTGCGTGAAATATTCTATGAGGCACATATGGCTTGAAGCTGATAGGATGGATGTCACTAAAAGGTCCTGTGATAGAATACTATGCTTTTTTTAAAAGTTAAATGAACAAAAGCAAAGTAAAGCAAAATAAAACAAAGAAAATCTACCCAGATAGTTTTTCCTAAGTTTTATATATTTCCAAAATTCGGGTTTTAAGCTGAATAAAATGTATGTGTGTATGTGTGTTTTTGTGTGTGTGTGTGTATGTGTGTGTGATGTGTGTGTGTGTGTGTGTGTGTGTGTGTGTGTGGTGGCTGCGTCATGTTCTCCAGTTCAAAATATGCTATAGTATGAAAATAGTCACTATTAACATAATTTCATAACTTTTACTTATGCCATAAAGAGCCATATTTAATTCCCAGTGCTTAAGTTACTCTTCCTTTAGTTTTACGGTGCATTTTCAGTAATATCATTGGGCAATCCGCTCACATAACTATCAGAAACACAGCAATTTTCTCTTATTTTTGTTTTTTCAAACAACAATGAAATTAACTACACTCTTATGTTTTTCTGTTGGAGAAGGAACTGCTTAAATTTTTGAAGTATTGTTGTAGTTAATTTTGTAGAGGAGGTGTGGTGATCCCAGTTTGATTCTGGACTGCACAGAATGAAAAGAGAATAGACTCTCTGACCTCAATATGCATGGCTTGACTTTCCTGCTAGTACACTAAGTAAATGAATGTATTTTAAAAGTTTAGAATAGAGAAGTATGTATGCATATGGTGTGCTGAAGACTTTGGTAGGCACCCACATTTTTAGTTACCACATAGAACATAGCTAGGAGAGGAAGCCTATGGATATAGAAAATGCTTCAGTGAAAACATGCACCTGAATCATTAACCCTCCGATATTCCTGAGTTAATACTTACTAAATCTGTATTTCATCTTTGCTGCCCTGGACCCTCCTTGGCAGCCCTCCTGGGGCTCTTTCCCCTGTACCTACATGTTGGCTGACTCTCCCTCTTGCACCTTTCAGGTGGGGTCTGTCTCCTACACCCTCATCATGGTGAAATCCCCTTTTCCTCCTTGCTTGCTCTCTCCCCAGGGATCCTAGAAGTACAGCCTTTGTCTCTCTGCCCAACCATTGGTCACTGGTAACTTTATTGACCCTTCAAAAACCAACTGGGGATAGGCTTCCTTTAGTCCTTTAGACACTGCAAACAGGTTTTTGGGTAACATAATTAGCATGAGAACACAAGCCACTACAAAAAGGTACCTCATGCAGCTCCAGCATCCATGGGTGCCAATGGATCTACACTTGAGCAAGGCCCTGTATGGATAGGAGGATAGTAAATTTCTCTCAGGGTTCATACCTTATCATTCCTGAAGAACCAAGGACATAAAGAACTTTAGCTTTTATTAAGTAATGGGATAGTGTGACATTGTTTTTTTTACAAACCATGGATCCCGTGAAGTGGAGAAGAAATTGTTTGTTTGACTTGGGGGGATGTGATGCTTTCCAGTGTAGGCAGTGCATGTAATTGAGGAATAATGTAAAGGTACCTTTTCTGAGGCAAAAACTTTCCTGATAGAGCTAACTCAATTAGCCACCAGATTATTTACACAGGATGAAAGCCCTAAACTTTTAGTGTCCTGTTAAGCTCCACTTTCCTGTTAAGTGTGTTCTATGACCAGTTCAACCTACTATTCTTGGTGTGTTTAGGAAATGTTTGCTTGGGTGTCTTTTGTCTGTAGTGTTTAATACAATAATATGGAGATATGTTTAAACACCTTACACAGAAGTTTGACATCAGTGCTCATGGGTATCATCCCAGATAAAAAGAAACCATACCTAAAGGAAATCGTGATGTAAAATTTGCAGATGTGTCCATAAATTAGCAAATTAAACTAATATGTGGTTACAGCCTAACTTTCCCAAGACTGAGACTTCTTCTTTGCAGGAGAAGATGCCGGGGCTCTAAAGTCTTGTTCCTGTGGAAAGGGTTCTATGAAAAATGAATTCATTAGCAAGCATTAAAGGCAAATAATAGAGGAATTTAGAATTGCTTTCCTCTATTGACTTTATTTAGATAGTGATAAATGTCTTCCAGAAATAGAAAGAGGGAAGAAGTAGTTACAACTTTGAATTCCAATTATAATAGTAAAACTATTGATACAAATCTATTTAATAGCTGTGGCTGGTGTTCGGTTACTTAGTGGGTTCTTTTTTCTTCCATCTTTCTCTACCCCTCTTTTTCCTCCCTTCCAATGCTCTAACACTAGATAGGAGAAAAAAATGGATACAGGGGAAATGTTAGACTACTTACTGCTGACTAGTGGTGTCAAGTTCCTTGGGGAAGTTTGAGCTTTGCCATCAGGATATCGAATTTCTTTTTTTTTTCTTTGTGCATGACTACTTAACAAACTGCAATCAACCACTAACTACCAACTCACCAACAGCCCCTTTGGTCCCTAGCATTTATATACACTCAGAAGAGCCCCTAGAATTCCAAATGTCACACACTTGCAGAAAGTATCTGCAGCTGCTGTGGAAAATCTGCAGCAGGCCCGTATCCTACACCCAGGATTCAAGTGAAAACACATTCTTACAATATTTCTGTGCTTTTAAAGAAACCAATGTCCTCACTACAAATAACATTTTAGTAATTTGCTTTGTTTTTTGTTTTTTTTAAATATATAAATTTTTAATAAAAATTGTTAAATATATATTACAGTACAACAAAAATAGCTTAAGCTTAGTATTTTAAATTTCCTATAAGAGATCAATTTCTAAGAATGTCAACTTGCTTTGAATATAAAAAATATGAAAAATTTATAAATAACCATTTGATTATAAACAACCTAGTATGTATAAATCTACTTCTGTGTGCTTTATTCATTATAAGCTTCCTACAATTCTACTGTGTAAAAGAGGAACACTCCTCCATTGTTGGTGGGATTGCAAGCTGGTACAACCACTCTGGAAATCAGTTTGGCAGACCCTCAGAAAAATGGACATAATACTACCTGAAGACCCAGCTATACCACTCCTGGGCATATACCCAGAAGATGCTCCAACATGTAATAAAGACACATGCTCCACTATGTTCATAGCAGCCATATTTATAATAGCCAAAAGCTGGAAACAACCCAGATGTCCCTCATCAGAAGAATGGATACAGAAAATGTGGTACATTTACACAATGGAATACAACTCAGCTATTAAAAACAATGACTCAATGAAATTTGCAGGCAAATTTCAAAAAACTTGAAAATATCATTCTGAGTGAGGTAACTCAGTCACAAAAGAACGAACATGGTATGTACTCACTGATAAGTGGATATTAGCCAAAACGTTCGGAATACCCAAGTTTCACTTTACAGTAACTGCTGGACTGAGAGTGAGGTCCCAGGTGGAGGAGTTGGAGAAGGGACTGAAGGAGCTGAGGGAGTCTGCAGTCCCATGGAGGGAGCAACAGTGTCAACTGACCTGACCCCCCTGGTCCTCCTGGAGGCTGGACCACCAACCAAAGAATACACATGGAGGGACCCATGGTTCGGGCCACATATGTGGCAGAGGAGGGCCTTATTCGCCATCAGGGGAAGGAGAGGCCCCAGTAAAGGGGAATGTAAGGGGGGAATATGGGTATGGGTGGGTGGGAGGTGGAATTCCCTCATAGAGGTGGGGGAGGGGGAGGGGATAGGTGGCTTCCAAAGAGGAGACCTAGAAAGGGGGGAAACATTGGAAATGTAAATAAAGTATCAAAAAATAAAAAAAAATGCAAAGAAGATAACCAAAATATGGTTTGAAGAAGAGTAATAGCATACATACAATAATGTTATAAAAATCTCAATAATACAGAAGTTTTACATAGTAGTTTGTTTTTAAATATGTTTTGGAAGCAAAACTTAATAACAATAAGTAGAACATATTTAAAAAACCTATACACTACGGCCAAAGTCCCTTCTCTTATTTCATCATAAGTCATTTCCACACTTTCTAAACGTCACCATACTACTGGGCTAGGGAGACATGGTATATGTCATTGTCAGCTTCATCTAGCCCTAATCACATAACATTGGGCAGGCTATCAAATGGAACAGGACACTACACATTTCTTTCTGACCTATTGCTTTATTTTCTTTCGACTCCTTCTATTTGAGCACATTGCTATTCTGCATAGTAGACTTCAGAAATTAATAGGATGGAGGCTGCATAATCAGGCAAAACAGACTTAAGGAGACCATTTTTTCTCCTTAGCTGAACTCTGAACAGGTGAGCAAAGCTACAATGTTTCCAGTACATAACCAGAATACTGTAATTCATTCCTTCTCCTATTCTTGTATTTTAATTTCAGGCTCAGACTACCTTTAAAATTCCCCTAGTCATGAAATCTTTTCTACAGGAAAGATATCCACAAGTTCTGTTTCTAAGAAAAACCAAGGATATCAAGTGAAACTTCAGATTCTTAAGCCTACTCTAATACTGAAGTCACCCTTGTATGGACCTGGGAGTGAGGTTCCCCTCTGACAAGACCTCATGGTCTGCTCTTCCCAAGAACTCTGCCTTGGCATCTGATATTTTTGTGTTTGTATCTTCATTATCCCTTCTAATTTAAGTCTCTTTCCCTGGACTGCCTTTATTTCAGCATGTTCAGATAATTAATATTCTATAGTTACATACCCCAAACTCAAATCTAGGAAAGAAAAGCTCTCTCTCTCTCTTTTTTAAATCCTGGATCCTGCTCTCACTCTCCTCATATCTCTCCTTTATTTCCAAAACAAGCATTTTAAATGAATTGCCTGAACTCATTGCCTATATAAATTTTTACATTGGTTACCTGTGGTTCCATTTTTTACTTCTTCCCTTGGGTGTCCAGGCACTGCTGCACACCAGGTGGGAAAAGATAAAGAGGAGCCTTTCCCTTGGGGTGTTCAGGTACCAAACCAAACCAGGCAGGGAAGGACAAACCAAAGTTGAGTAGGTCATCAGGATTCCAATCTGGCAGTGAATGATGGGGATGGGAGGGCTTCTTTTCTGAAGATTTCAGTGTTACAGCTTTTTTTTTTTTTTTTTTTTTTTTTTTTTTTTTTTGGCACACATTCAATGAAACAGCTCTCTTAGATGATATTCAATGAAACAGATTGTCCTCTTTATTTCAGGGTAAACAAGGACTATATAAGCCTTGGAAAGTCAAAAGGGATTCATCCTAGAGTGAAGTTTCATTGGATAAGGTTTGAGATTCTGGAGATACCTCATTTGCTTAGAGAGGCATTCCAGGGACTTGAACCTGTAATTTTGCCATGGATTAAGTGACATTCCCCCAGTAGAGTGTGGGGATCAGGCTCCCCAGACAAGATAGAGAAGAAAAGGCCCTGCTGGGAAAGGGAGTTTTCCATTTTGTGGAGAGCTCAGGGGAGCTATTTGGACATGGTAGATTATGATGTTTAATTAGCACGATCTTCAACAGTTACCTTATCAAGGTGTAATAAACAAGATTCAGAGATCTTGAATGATGGATTTTTAACTAATATTTATATTCAACAACGCCAAAGAAAACATACTGAACTCATGATGATAAAGATTATATCCCTTATGAATGTATATTCTAGTCTGATCAGTAAATCCCGACCTATCCTTCCTCTATGCTTTTTAGATTTCTATAACTGCATTCTATCATTTTATCATTTACTTTTTAAAAATCTCATACTTGAAAAAAATTCTACAAGTACTTCATATTATCTCTCTGAGCCATTTGAAATTACCAGCCTGTGTCCATTATGTTTGAGTATTTTTACTATGTTTTTCTTTCAGAGAAGATATTATCCTTCAGGGCCATGATGCAGCCATCAGAATGAGGAAGCTGGTACTGAAGCATCACTAACATTAGCTCTCAGGGTCCATTTCAGAATCTGGCTGCACCTCATCCTGCTTTCATTGTTCCCAGTGTGAAGCAGTTCCTCAGTCTTTGCTCAGATTTCTTTGTAATACACTCACTTTGACACACTTAGTCACATTGGGTTATAAAATGTCTACCATTTACTTTGCCTGGCATATTCTTTTATTATTATTATTATTATTATTATTATTATTATTATATATTTTATTTATTTACATTTCAAATGTTATCCTCTTTCCTGGTTTCCCCTCCGGAAAACCCCTATCCCATCTATTCTCTCCATGCTTCTATGAGGTTGCTCCCCCATCAATCCACCCTCCTACTTCTGCCTCCACACCCTGGCATTCCCTTACACACAGGGGCATCGAGCCTTCACAGGACCAAGGGCCTCTCTTCCCACTGATGCCTGGAATATTC
Organism: Uromys caudimaculatus; assembly: GCA_028551405.1. Lineage (NCBI taxonomy): Eukaryota > Metazoa > Chordata > Mammalia > Rodentia > Muridae > Uromys > Uromys caudimaculatus. The sequence goes on from CM052720.1 coordinate 18,883,162, forward strand.
TCATAAGGGTATTTAACTTACACATACTAGGGAAGACACTCACCAAGCTTAGGACATTAATTTGTATCATTATTTATGATATTCACATTGGTCACTTGACAGAGGTGATACCCTCTCTTCCCTTTCCAACAGAAATTACGCACAGTCTTTTTGTGGTAAAATGACTATTTCATGGGACAGTAATTTGAGTATGCTTAAGAAACCCATTTCTCACCAAACTTTCAATTTGAATAATTCAAATATATTTGTTTCAGTGTGAGTAAATATTTTTGTTGTTGTTGTTTTATTCAGGGGGTTTAATTCTTTACTATAACTATTTATTTGTCGATCTAATCATGAAACTTGTGGCAGATTACAGATCCACTAAGTTTTGGTTCTTTAGGCACGCGTTTATCATTCTTTCAAACCCCACTTTCCTCACATAACTGAACACTCACATTTACCTCTTACCATGCTGCTTTGGTCTAGAATGCCATGTTTTCCCCAAAGAGCTTTAGAATCCTTGAGAATGTTATTTACTTAGCCATATTGAGTTGTATCACAATGGTCATGCTTCTTCAGTAGACAGTAATAAGGGATAAAAGAAAGCTTATAAATTTAACCACATGCTTTTATACTTACACAACTTTATTCATATGTCCTGAACCACAGATGTACACTGAGACTTTCAATATTAATCCAACATTACATCATTCTCTCTAGTTTTCTCCTTCCCCAGATTTGTAACTCACTTCTTTGAGCATTAGAAACAGGCTTCTGCTCCTCCTTACATTTCTACTGGTTTGAACATTTCTCCTAAACAAATATTCTTGCCCCTGCTAATTAATTCTGGCTACTCATGCTCTGATAATTGGGCCAGATGACCAGTGCCATGATCTTCTCACCTTGCCTTTATTCTGATATCCCATGCAAGGTATCCCTTCCACACACACAGGACCTTCTTTTCACTAAAATTCACCTCTAAAATCCAATGTTGCCCATGCTTATCCCCCCACAAAGATTCTGTCCTTATTCTACCTGAACCATGACAATAGTCCCCAGCCTCTCTGCTATGTGTTGCTCTTTTCTTCTGCCAAGACCTCCTAAACTCTTGATGGACTAGCTTCCTCATCTTTTACTGATAAAAATAGCCTTTCCTCCATTCTTGTCTTAGGAGTCCCTGCATCTCTTTGCTCTAAGCATACTATTACTATTACCACTACTACTACTTTTGGGAAACTAAACAGCCATAGTCAAGCGATTGGTTTCTCCAGATGTCTCTCTCCATGGTAATAGCATGAGTAGATGGAATTATGTGAAAAACTAATTTCTTTTGTTTAAGTTGCATAGTCTGTTGTTAGTGAAGCTGACAAGGATACATACATTAGAAAGAGGAATGAAGAACAGTCTTTAAAGTTCATATTGTGCTATAAGCTATTCCAGTGTCCGTAGCATACAAGACCCTTATTTGGTAGGTCACAGAGAATTTTTAAAAGGAGGTGGTCAGCACTGTGTCCTTGCTCCTCCTTCAGTCTGTGTTATATTGATGCAACAGAGTTTGGCATTTTAGGATTCAGTGTACTAGTCCTTCAAGAGACACTTACTCCCTCTACCGTGGTCTCTTCTAAGACCTCCATTTGCACACTCACTTACCAGAATAAGGTTATTATTCCTAACTCGTTAAATCAGTTACCACAAGGTATAAAGAAAGCAGACATTAAAGGCAAAGAGAAACAGCTATCCTGGATACCACAGAATAGTTTCATGGTTCATATCACTTTTTTTCTTTTGCCTTGTAATTAAACTATACAAATTCACTGATTGATTTTTGACTGATTGCATGTTAAACATTTCTTCTTCTTCTTCTTCTTCTTCTTCTTCTTCTTCTTCTTCTTCTTCTTCTTCTTCTTCTTCTTCTTCTTCTTCTTCTTCTTTTTCTTCTTCTTTTCTCAACTGGGACCTTATGTTTGGGATTGAAAATTTGGGTTTGAAATTCTGCATCGGCTCTGACAGCATCAATTTTATTTGTATTGACTATGGCAACATTCTTATCTGTGGTTATCTTTGTTATGACTTCTCACAGGGAAGCCAGGACATTTCTGGAACAAACAGAAATATGTCTTCTTTACTCATGGAACTTAAACAAGCAAGACTCTGTAGCACAGCTCTTTAAAACTACCTCCTTAGAAGAATTGCCCTTTGGTAAATGAGACCACAGCACTCCCACTCAGCTTTGATCTTAAAGACATAGGTGATCTTGCCCTGAGGAGAGCACTTTTAGCTCTTTCAGAACACAGCAGCATCAAAAGAGCCTCAGTCCACTTCAGCTCACTGGTACTGTCAAAGCTTTGCTCTATGTGAGAATATTGGACATTAAATATGAAAGGATCAAATATCACTGACTTTTTTTCCTATACATACTTCCTTTCCTGAAATCTCTCCCTCATTTATTGCTATCAACAATCACCCAGTTGCTCAAATTTATGATTTTATTTCTTTTTATCTCACATCCCATGTCTATGACTGTGTCTTATTGATATTAGCACCTTTGATCAATCACTCCCACCCAAAGTGCTGGAAACTTTTGTTCAGACTCCAAGTATTTCTGGGGCAGATTATTTAAATGACTTTTGATCTGGCAGTGGTGTAGGGGGAAAAACTTTCAGTCCTGTATATTGTTGGAGGTGAGAGAGTAACTCTTGTCAACATCATAACCCTATGTCTCTTATTTTCCTCAATAGCACTGGAACAAAACACTTTAAAATATTGGAATAGAACAATAACAATGTAGTAGATGCAGTAGAAGTATATGATATAAACTTGGTTAACTTGAATCGTTTTGTTATAATATCCAAGGAAATCCCCAAGATAGAATTTAACTATATAGAAATATCATATTGCAGATAATTGAAATACTGAGTTCAGATATTTGTTTCCCTACACTATTCCATGTATCTAAACATCATGGGGTTTTGTCATAATGTAGACTCTACAGACTCCATAGAATAATTGTGTGTTCATGAAAGAGTCTGAGTTGTAAAGATCATTTGAATTTTGAAACATTTTAGAATTAGATATTCATATGCCCACATCTTGGTCAGGAATTTCTGAAGAATATCAATTATAGGTATAGCCTTTATAGGCAACTGAGGCATGTATTAAGGATGGGCCTTGTCTTGCCATGAGTTCTAAAGGAAAACAATAATGTGAACAGACATAGCACAATGAATTCAGATGAGGCTCTCCATAAATGGAGAAAGGCCCTTTTTCACTCTTTAACTCATAGCAGAAATATAGTGTTAAAAGAATTGTTGAGTGGATATTTAGAATCACAGGGCTAGTGGGCCATTCCCTAAGATGATGAATGATATGTGCAGTAAGCAAGGGTAGCAGTACATGGAAGCCAGGTGGGCTGATTGAGATTCATCACTGTTCTTGTACACTGCATCTAATACAAGGTTCCATTCATATTGCACTCTAATTGAATGCCTTTGCATATTTGGTCATTTGCTGAGCAGGTGAAAATATACCATTTTATTGCCATTACTTTTCTGATGCCGAGAGAACAAGAATATATTTTCACTTGTCTTTGGAAAAGGCCAGTGCATCATTGTTGGCCTTCCATCCATTTCTCAATACAATTTCCTGTGAAACTGGAAACATATCTCTGTCCCCGCATGAGGGAGGCCCTTTTGGTATGGCAATGTTCATAGTGGTTCTTCAGTCTGGATTCATCTTTTATACATCAGATTTTATCTTCACCGAAAGTCAGCATGAGGATTTAAATAAATATCAAATACTGTGTAGCCCTATATTTTCCATAGATAAGAACTTTATTTTAAGCTACTTCTTGATGAATGTTGGCCAATGTCAAAGATCAACAAGCAAAGTGAAACTTGGACCCCTCTTTGGATCAATGAAGGAGACATTGACAAATGTCCTGCAGCTTTCTCATATCCACCTATCAATTTATGACACTTAAACCCCAAGGCAAGGAAGCAATGAGCTTCCCCACAGATTTCTCACAATCTGAGCAGATGGGTGTAATCTTAAGCAGCCAATAGTGCATACATGTTCCTAATGTGGAAAGGAGAATTCCGAGCCAGGAATGACTGCAAAGCCTGCCTCGTCACACTTTCCTCCTCAGGTGGCATCAATAAATAAGGCCCTCTCCAGGACTAATTAAATAAAATGAAAAGCACAGTCAAACAGTAAGGGATGAAATCAAAGACAGTTATAAAACAAAATAGTCCAAGGGTGATTTGATCTCTGTGGGAAATGCTGAAGAAAATTTCTGACAAAATTTCCATTAAGACATCATCAAACTGGTCAGCATGTGTTTGCACCTATGGCTTTGTTAAAGCAGAAATTGCAAGCTTGTAAAAGCAGACACTCACACACACACACACACACACACACACAGACACACACACACACACACATGACAAAACTTTGGGTCTAGAGAAGTAGAGACTAAATATACTACTTGGAAATGTCAGGTTGTTTTTTTCTGCACATGATGAACTGTACTCAAATTATTAAAAGAATTTTACTATAATTGACAATTTTTTCCCTAACAAATTTCAAGTAAAGGTTCTCCCTGTAGCTCTCAGTGATTGTATGAGCTTATTAAAATCTGAATTAAGATAAAGCACAATTCCTCCTTTTAAAACTTAATGTATATGGGTAGATTCAGGAAGAGAATAAATAATTGCCTTGAGACTCATGAGGCTCCAATGAGACTTCTAAACCATTGGTGACACAAATGTCCATGGTTAAACTAAGTTGGGTCACAAAACAAAACTGAAGGTCGTAAACCCAGAAAAGAGGCTGTTAGGGATGGGCAGAGTGTATTGATAGGGTCAGAAAGGAATTAAGAGTTGACAATAATGTAATCAGAACACGTTACCTTCATGTATGAAAATTTCAAGCATCAAAATTAATTACTGGTTCTTCATAAGTCCAAAGCCTATCAGTACAGATATCATATGTTGAAATTTTATGACAATTTTTTATTTCATATGCTATCTTTAGGGCATAGTATTGTAGGTAATGGCTGCCCCTACGTCTCCAAGTAACTCTAATCATAGTGGACATAGTTTTACTTGGTTCAATTTATATTCTCTCTCTCTCTCTCTCTCTCTGAAAGTTCACACTGCTAATAGCAAATAGTTCTACCACTTTCAGCTCACTGTTATGACTCCATTCCAGTGTCTCCCCTTTCCATTGCCCTAGAAAGGACTCTGTAATGGATCTGAATAGCTCAGGTTTCTGGATGGACTTTAGGAGATTTTGACATATCCTTAGAAATTTAAGTAGAGACTGCCAGGTCTCAATAGCCCACACATTTTACAAACCTGGAGAACTAGCCCCAGATGGATGAGGGTGCTCTCAAGGTTTATTCCTTCAATCTGTGGAACAGAATATTGAGAATACTTGGAGCTACTGGCCAGAATCTACTAAGCAGAGACCACAGGAACTTAGACAGTAGATGTGTGGAGAGTCCCTTGCTTCATGCCCCCTAAACCATTCTGTCCTTTCAGTGCTCTGGACCTTTGATGGAAAAGATAGCTTCAAGGCTCTCAGACACAAGGGCTACTGCCTTTATTTAGTACTAGTGATTTTTTTTAAATTTGTGAGCCAGCTTGTGGGTTTTAGGAGTTGAACTCAAGACCTCTGGAAGAACAACCAGTGCTCTTAACTACTGAGCCATCCCTCTATCTCTTAGTTCTCATTTTCATCTCTTGGATTTCTCAACTTCCTACATATATCCTTAAAAGAAATTGAGCTCCTTTTAGCTGTTGTCTCTTGAATATGCTGTTTGTTCTGTTCTTGGCCCAGCTGTAAATTTTACAAATTTCTACAACTTGCTTCCATCTTTAATTATAAATTCTGTCCTTAGGACATCTTTTTGCTCCTTAATGTCAGCATAAGTGGTGAAAGTAACCACTCCATTTCTTCTCCATTTCTCTTACAAATTTCTTCCACTAAAACCCTTAGTTTATCACCCTTAACTTCCCCTTTCACATAACTCTAGGCCACAGCTATAATGTAGCCAAGCACTCTGCAGCTGTTTCATAAGGCTAACTCTTCCTTAGTTCTCATTGAAATAATCCTTTCCCTTCCTCCTGAGACCTTGTCAGAGTGGCCTTTACTATTACTCATTTTGTCAGCTGTATAATCAAGGCTGTGGTATCTCTGAGATATCTAAACCATCTCTAGGCCTGGTGTCTTTGGGGTCACAACAATGGCCTTTACCCTTCTGGCTATAGCATCTTAAATGGTTTTCAGCATCCTCTTCCAAACTTCTGCAACCCACACCCATAGCCCAGGCCTAACCCTGCTTCTACAGTTGCAGGAGCTCTTAGAGTGACACCCTACTTCTTGACATTAAATTTTCATCTAGGGTTAATTTATGTCTTCTAAAAGAATGCCAGAGACTATGTGATTTGAAAAGGGAAACAGTTAATTTGGCTCCTACTTCTGAGAAGTAGGAAGTTCCAAATCAGATGAGTATAAGGGGTCAAGGATTGATGTCATCAAGTCCTGAATTTTCACCTCATAAAGAATGACAAACAGGGATGCATATATGAGAAATAAAAGAAATACTAAGAAGCTGAGGTTACTGCCTAGCATTCTGCTGTTATGATAACTAATCTATTCTCATCAATCCATTCAAGGAACCTTCTCTTCATGATAGAAACAAGGCCTACAAGGCCACACCCTTTAGTACTGCTGCATTAGGGATTAATCATTCACTTGAGACCTAGTGAAGACAAATCATATTTCATCTATAACAGTCCCCAATTGTTCACACTATTACAGTCATGTCATTGCCTATGTGAAAGCACCTCAGACTGTCACCTCAAGTGGCTTCCTTGTTAGATGATGTTGTTTATCTTCTTTTGAAGTCACCTAGTCTACTAGTTAGATATCCTTGTTCACTTCACTAGATTCAGCAGGTAAGTGGACATATGCTTATATGCTATGCATCAAATTCACTTGTGCATCCTCATAACATTATTAGCTATAATCATGAAGCTTCACCAACATGCCACCCAAACAAGGATGACATCAATGAACGTGTGAAACAGGATAAGAAAAATCCCCCAAGTTCTCAACTCCACACAAAGAAATATATGCAATTGTGTAAAGGAGGGAGTGAATGAAGGGGCCTTCTCTGGAATGATCACACCAATAGGTTGTCCAGCACCAAATAATCAAATCTGAAAATACACATACAGCTAACATTGTGTTGACTGAACAGGTTATATTTAAAAATACATATTATGTGAAAATCAATATATGCATGTAATATCAATTAGTAAAAATAGAGACCATCAATTTGTAGGAGAGTGGAAAGAGAGTAGGAAGAATTTGGGGGAAGAAAAGGTAAGGAAGAAATGTTTACATTGAGTTATGACCTCAAAAATTGATTTTTTTCCTTGCAATATATTTTGGTCATGGTTTCCTCTCCTTCATCTCCTTCCAAATACTCCTTACCTCCCACCCTTCCAACTCCATGTCTTCTTTCCTTCTCTCTTTAGAAAATTAACAACAAGATTTAAAAAATAGAACAAAACAAAAAAGAGAGAGAAACAAACAAAAAATTAGGAGGCGCATGTACAAAGACGCATTCCCACACAAAACCTACAGAACCTCAAATTCAGAAACCATAATGGTATCTACATTTAAGAGTTACTTACTAATTTTTTGAATTCGGTGAGTTACTACTGGGCTTGTTGGGGCCACAGCTGTAAGCACAGCATTCTGAAAGCTGAGGAAGAAGATTCATAAGTTCAATGCCAGGTAGATAGGAAAGCTTATTTCAAAGTAAAAGAACTAAAAAGATAGGTCATTCTAATGACTCTAACTATATTCTTTCATATTGCTAATAACATGATGATTTGACAACATTTTTATTTATTTTATTTTTTATTTAGATTCCTATGGTTGCCTGTAGTTCTTTGCGTAGGGTTAAGTACTCATGGGATATTCTTAGTCCAGTTTGGTATGTTCATTGTTATCCTTGTTCTGCTCATACCTGGGAAATCATATTTGTGATACTCTAAGTATAGCATCTGATAATACAGGAGATATGATTAAACATCAAATACCTTGATTTTGTGGCTATTACAATTTTCCTATCTCTCTCCTCCATGTTCTCCGAACATTAGATACAAAACTGTTTTATAGATTATCCATCAGAACTGGGCTCCACAACTTTGCATTTTGATTGATTGTGGCTTTCTGTAGTGATTACAGTCTTTTGTAAAGATGTTTCTTTGATAAAAAGTGAAACTATGCTTATCTGTGGGCATAAGAACAAATATTTATGATTATTAGAGATTATGGTGGCTTAGTAAATTAATCATTGTAGATTTTCCTCCAAAAATCATGACTTTCCTACTACTGATTAGTTAAGTAGATTTCCAGAATCGAATATCATCTGCTTCTTGTTGGGTAGATCTTCAGTCCAATTGAGAGATTACTACCAAGATATGTATACCACTACTGAACCCTTAGGTTTATTGTGCCAGGTTGGTTATTGATGTTGTTCATCAATAGACCTTGTAGCTGTGTAGGACTGATGGCTACCTCCTTCCTTTGGAAACTTACATACTGCCTTCTGGTACCATGAAAGCTGTTACTCAGATATGGGACATGTAGTCAGTTCCAACTCAGGGGTATCTGGACCCTGTTTCTGAAGTACATGGTGTTTTCAGAAATAGAGACCCACCCTCTACTATATTTAAACCTATATAGTCTCCTTTCATGACATGAAATTTCCCCATTAGTTTTAAGTATTTATTTTTGTAAGTCATTGGTACATTTTTCTGAGTTGGTTTGTAATTTGAACACTCCAATGTCAATATGGCTTTGTATATCACTTTGAGAATAAATACACATTGCTGATAAAGGGATATATGTGCTTATATGCATGTTTGCCTATGCCTTCAAAATGTCTTTTACTTAGCCCCAGCATGCACTATCCACTAATTAGATGTTTTCTGGGTTTCAGTTAGTGACTAAGAATACTTATGGTAGTCAAAGGTCATTGGACAGCAATACAGCTTCCATATGAAGAAACATGGATATTCTTGTGATATCTTAGAGCCCATGATGGAGCAACAGAAAACATGGCAAGAAGCTTCAGACATGAAATATTGAAGCTCAGAGCTGAAATTTCTCACTAGAAGTGTGGGAGACTAGGCTGATTCTCTGTATTCAGGGAAATGCAGCAATTTCTTTATAACTAGCAATGACATGTCAGTAATTGTTCTCACATGAATTAAGTGTTTCTTAATGCTTTGAACACCCACCACTTCTCTTCATTGTAGGGAGACAGCAAAGAGGCTTTACCTTCATTAAGGACCCAGAAAGATGTAGAGCCTTCACTTAAGATTCCATTAAAAGAGCATCCTTACCAAGGATCATATTTGCAAAGCTTCCTAGTGTCTGTCTAGAAGGCTGACACTTCAAAGTACTGACAAAGTCAATAGGAATAAAACAATTTAGGCCTGCTGACAGCTCAATGTTATTAACAGGTAGTATGTGCGATATACACACAATTCAAGTTTAATATCCATTCTTTCTCTATTAATAAATGTGTGATTAGAAAAATATTTCCCCTCTGTATCAAAGGGCATAAAATTGGTTGGAATAAAACATGGGACAGACATGAGCTATTTCAGAACTCTAGTAACAGCAATAGAATTTTAAAAAGAATGGTCTACCGTTTCATATAAATCATCTCAAATTAAGGGGAAAAATCCTGCTCAGATTCTATTCTTTGCTTAAAAGTATTTCTTGTCCAAGTGTCAGAAGTTTTCATTTCCTCCACGCTTGCAGACCCGGCCAGAACCCAGCATTGATATGAGGCATTTGCTTTAATGCCTTGTAAAAGTTAATGCCGTGTATAATAGACTGATCAGCCTGACTCAAACCATTCTCATCCACTCACAGATAGGACATTTGATTTGAAGGGAGAGTCAGTCCTAAAAACAATTGAACCAGGTTGAAATCTGGTTGGCACATTTTAGCCACAATTCCAGCAATGCTGATTGTCTAACTTTTGGCCCAAGTGTCAGCAGGCATTGGAAGTTTCAGAGAAAAAGAGAGACAATGACATTTCCAATTTCATTTTGTCACACATTTTATTGCAGGCAGACTGTACTGGTTTTGCAAAGGTGGTCATGTCCTCTTTCCTAAGGTTTAGGCATATTGGGTTCTCAATCTTTTCATCTCTCCATGAGCCACTACTCAGGTACAATCTGTGGCATGGTCCTTCTGGCTTCTTTGACAGGGCAATGGGAGACAAAATTATTGAGAAAGACATAAGTCATAATATTTCAATGATTATTCTTATTACTTACCATTCAGTTGTGTCAAAAGTGTGACCCCTATTCCAGTTGAATAATCAGTTCCCTGACACATCTTGGCACCTCATGGAAAGCCAGCTTTTAAACCATCTGGGTGGTCTTCCCTCCAGCTGGTGACCTCTATGCCCTTGCTTCCCAGGCCCTGCCTTATGTTCTAAAATAGCAAAAGAACAGTGTCAGTTACTAGGGAACCAAACCAAACTCACTGAGAAGTGCAAACCTCAGAAGGCCCTGTGGGATGCATGCAGTCTAGGAAATTAGTGCTAGTAGGAAAGGTCTTTTTTCTACCTTGTAGGCCTAATTAGTTTCTGCAAATATTGCTCAATCAGGAGAGATCAGAGGAACTGAGTCAATCCCCATGATGAGGAAAGAGAGCTCTGCTTTTTGATGCTGGAGGAGAGCATAACACACAAGACTCCCTCCCTCACTCCTTTTTTCTCCATGATCCTTCTGTAGGCTTTCAACATTACTTAAAATGGTTCAAACTACAATATGTGTCATTATTGTTTTGTTATTGTTGAAGAAAGCTATAGGTTAAGGTTTGATCAGACTATGTGACTGTAAATCATGTTTTTATGTTAATAATAAGGATTTGATCAAGCTAAAAAGATTGCTTTGTGGGTAAAATGTTTGCTAAGCAAGCATGAAGACTTGAATTCAGGTCCCAGAACTCATGTAAAAGCCAGGAGAGAAAACATTTATCTGTAAACCTTGCACCGAGATGGCAGAGACAATTCGATGTGGCTTGTTGATCACAAGGTAATCAGCAATATATATGGTGCTAAGTAAAAGTTTCAGGACTTATTGTAATTTTTAGACTATTGTTACTCAAAAAATTAATTTCAGGCTCTCATTTTCATAATTAAAACATCAAGTCCCATATTTTTACTTTTGTTTTTGCCAAGTGTAGCATCTCCCTTTCTATGACTTGGAACTGGTCCACCTGAGATGTTTTCTGTGGGAAAGGCAGAGGAGGCTACACATTTCTCAGTTCATTTTGCTCTTCATAAATGGATTTACATGGAACCATTCATGCTCTCTTCCCGACTTTTAACGCTGAGACATGATGCACATAGAACAAGTTCTAAGGCCTGTGGTTTATTAATACCAATTCTCTAAAGGCAGTTGCATTAAAGAAAGTAGTGTCACTGAGGGGAAGATTCCACCCCACCCCAATGTCAGGGAAGAAGTGGATATTTTGAGACAGCAATTCTATCTTTCAACTGGCTACTTCAACCCAATGTCTTTTCAGCTCATGCCTCAGAATAGAAGTATGGACAGTAAGCTGATCCAGACTACTGGGGTACACAGCCCAAAAGAGAATTGTCAAGCTGATATTGTTTGTAGATTTAGGAAATGCACTCTTAATTTTGTATGTTAGTAGTTCTGGAGTTGTTTGTTACACAGCAAGAGCTAACTGATGATAGTAAGATCCAAGGCAAGCCTAGCTAACTAATGCTCCTGGGACCCAGAACTGACCAAAAGAAACATCAATTTTTGCTCTGCTTTGTAGAATTGCAGTCTTTTTCTGACACAAAATCTTCTATACAGTGCTCATAAACTGCCTCAACCAGTCTGAGACATAGGCAGAATTATCCTAGTGGGTCCTCTGTCCCTTGCTTTTCTGGTCATACTGTATGCTTTCATGTAAGGGCATTTTTCTACATTTAATCAAGAACCATCAAACAGTGCCTATGTAGGAGTAGAATGTGGTTCTTGAGCCTCAAATGAAAAGGTAAACTATAAACCCCTTGTACATGTGCAAATCCATGTGGACCACGTGTAACAATCAAATCATTGGTGGATGTGACCTCATCTCTGTGAGTGTCTTTGGAATGTACAATTATTTGCTTTGCATGGTCTTGAAACCTCAGCATTAAAACAGAAAGACACATTATCTCTCATTTTGATTCTGCAATGACAAAATAGTTATTGTTTTTTCCCTACACCCCTGGAAAGATTCCCATTTTTCTTATCTTGTACAAAAATCCACATGTGTATATATACACATACAACAGGCTTGTATTTTACTTTTCCTTTGTGGCCACGTTTTCAATATACTGTATGTATTATTTGACATAAAATTTCTAAGCCCTATCACATGGTATTTTATAATTGTTGGAACATTTAGACCATGTTCTTTTTTCATTATTTTCATGATAGTATTGGCTGCACTTTCCATGTTGTAATAGTATAACTTCAAGAATTTTAAATTACTTATTTAATTGTGTGTGTGTGTGTGTGTCTGTGTGTGTGTGTGTGTGTGTGTGTGTCTGTGTGTGTGTGTGTGTGTCTGTGTGTGTGTGTGTGTGTGTGTGTGTGTGTGCAGGTGTACTCATGATACAGTGTACATATAGAGTTCAGATGACAACTCTTAAGAGTCCTTTCTCTCTTACCATCTTCTGCAGTCAGGTCTACAGTAAGTTGTGTCTAACAACTGAGAAATCCCACAGACCTAAACTTCTGAGAATTCCTTAATGTCATATATTCAACACAGTAAAAACATATTCTTTCTATTCAACCTTGCAGTTTATCATAGCTTTGATATTTGCAATCATCCTGCTTCTGCTTCTATGATTCTATGTATAATGTAGAATTTATGACTTAATTTTCATATTTGATATCAATGATGATAGAGTTTGATATATATATCAAACTCTCTCTCTCTCTCTCTATATATATATATATGTATATATATATATATATATATATATATATATATATATATATATATATAATCTTATTCTTATCAAGTCAAGCGAATTGAGATAAATTGGAAACATTAAAAGAGTTCTTATGATGCACAGTACTTTATGTGAACAAATCACTTTGCTGGATGTAATCATTAATCAGTTGTGCAGTAGACACTCAGCATTGTTTTCTGTGCCGAGAAAACTAATGAAGAATTATGTGGTGCTGTCTGAGGCATTTAACAGCCTACATCTTAGTGGGCAACATGAATTCATGCAAATAAATAAATAAAAACAAGGGTTCTGTAATAGAGGATTTACCATAGCCATCCTTCAGACAAGGATGTAGCTGAAGTGGCATTTCCTACAGCAGAGCCTCTAGGCTCATACTAGGATTTGAATATTCATTTTTTTTTCTTCCTCCTTTTTTATTTTTGATACTTTATATACATTTCCAATGTTTCCCCTTTTCTGAGTCTCCTCTTTGTATACCCCCCATCCCCTCCCCAACCCGCCTCTAGGAGGGAATT